>OX596043.1:10387500-11587500 GCA_951394065.1 Venusia cambrica | reverse complement strand
TTCCCCGAGAGAGGATTCCGGGTGAAGTGCGCTTCCACCTTCGGCGTTATCATGACTTGAAAATCGGGTGAGATGAAGGTCAAGAACAACCCTGTCGTGCTATAAAAAAAAAGGTGTATACCACGTGGTCGCTCACCTGTCCTTGGGGAACACGAACACCGCGGGGTAGGAGTGCGCGGTGAACTGCCACGGCAGATCGTGCCGCAGCGCGTCGAGCCGCGCGGCGCGGGCCTGCACGCCGCACGCCGCCAGCAGACGCGCCGCCGAGCTCACGGCCAGTGACGTCATAGCGCTGCATGCTCCACCGCACACAGATACTATCGTCAACTGAAAATATACATTGGTAAATCTTTTTTTTTTTAGCCCATCTGATGTTAAGTGCACCCTTGCCTATAGCAATGCCTCACTGCGTAGGTCAAATCCACAAGGAACATAGCCTGCACGGTGTTGAGCCTCGCGTACCATACCCTTCAAACCGGAACACAGCAATGCTGCTTGACGGCTGAAATAGGTATGGTGGTAGTACTTCTCCGGACGAGCCCTTTCACAAGGGGCTCTACTACTCTTAAATCACACTCATTATAACAGCGAGTTTAACCGCCTTTGTGGTCTAGTGGTTAAACCCACCGATTTCAGATCCAGAGGTCCCGGGTTCGATCCTTATGGTACAATATATTGTGCTTGGTTTGATTGGTGGTAGGATTTTGTTTGGGTCCGCTAGCTACCACCATCTTACCAGGTGACATGAAGGCCAAGTGCTTACCCGCCGTAAAATAAAAATAAAAAAATGGAACTATATATGTATTATGTGTCCGTTCATGAATTGTGAAAAGCATACCATTTCCGGGTTCTTCGCAACCCTCCGGAAGCTCTGAGTAGTAAGATCAATGATATGCAGCGTCTCGTTGTCGATCCCCATCTGCTGGCTCTTGCCGTCGGACGCGAAATAATGTGTGTGCCAAGAGTCGTCGACGAGCGAGCGAAGTGAACGCTTCAACTTCTTGTGCGTGAACCTTATTATGAAATCTCTGACGGACTTGGCACTGTACTCCTCTGATAGCACGTACTGGCTTTCACTCTGGAATATTTGATTAAATAAATATTACAGGACATTAATTTTACACAGCGCCATCTAGCCCCAAACTAAGCATAGCTTGTAATATGGGAACTAGATTACGGATAGAATACTTAAATACTTTTTGTAAACACATACGTACTATATGATAAAACACCCAAACACAGAACAAACATCTATATTCATCACACAAATTGGTTGGAGGTAGGACTTTGTTTAAGTCCGCCTGGCTAGCTACCACCATCTTACCTAATTCTGTCGCCATAACAACGATTCTAAAATTGTTGTGTTCCGGTATTCAGAGGTAAGATAGCCAGTTCCTCAGTTTGTTGAGGATTCCGGGTGAAGTGCGCTTCCACCTTCGGCTTTATTCAACTTGTTGCCAGGTGAGATGAAGGTCAAGCGCTTCCCCGTCGTACAATAATCGCAACACACTTTTAAATTGAAAGTTTATCAGTATTATCTATCAGTTTATTCTTAAATTATCATTTTTATCCTTTATTATTATTATTATTATCTAGATTATTATTGATGTAATTTTATGTATGTATATTTTATTTTACATTCGTTATTCGTATAGTCCGCCATCCTTGAAAGTCGTTATCTTATCTGTCCATCCAGCGGTTGCCTGGAAGAGATCGCTTTCAGCGATAAGGCCGCCCATTGTTTTACCAGTGACGCTTAGTTTAAGTTTCCAATATCTGTGTTTTGTTATGTTATTTGTAAATGGTGAACAATAAAGAGTTATCTATCTTAACAAGCCTCATAGCTCAGTTGGTAGTAACTCTGCCTTCTACGCTGTAGGTTGTGGGTTCGATTCCCACCCAGAACAAACATTTGTGTGATGAATATAAATGTTTGTTCTGTGTTTGGGTGTGGTATCATATAGTACGTATGTATTTACAAAAGTATTTAAGTATTCTATCCGTAATCTAGTTCCCATATTACAAGCTATGCTTAGTTTGGGGCTAGATGGCGCTGTGTAAAATTATCGTCCTGTATCTATCTAATAAAAAAAAAAAGTTTGTCCTTGGTGGGAATATGAGCTATGACATTGTTGATGATGAAAGTGAAAGGGATTGCATGAAATATTGATATAAAATGTAATCACCTCAGTATCCAATATAACAACAGCGGTCATATCAGCCTTGCTTCTCACGTCGATGCCGAGAGCCTCCGCAAAATGGTGGCTATGCACGCTATCCATCGCAATGAAATTCAAACTGCTATTAGTTTTGCACGCGAGCCCGTTTATTTCGGTCAAGTTCTGACCATGCCTTGCTTCCTCTTGGTTATCAGCCGGGAATATAGGCGGGCTGTACTCCTGAGCAAACTCCATTAGTTTACATTTGTGTTGTATGTTGTATTGAATCAGGTTTTCAGCGGTGAGCGGGTCGTTTTCAAATGGTAGCATTGTTGTTCCTATGCTGAAACAAGTGTGTGTGTAAAAGTTATATAACCCCGAGAGGTAACCGCAAACATCTAAAAGCATTTTTGCTATAACCTTACTCAAGTCACTATATGTCTAGTATAGAAAGAACGATAGCTAATTGATTCAGGCGTTATTTTGCGGAAATCCATATTTCAAAATAAAATCTGGAAACAGAAAAAATATTTAGTAATAAATCCGCTAAATCTCTCTGAAAAAATTCAATCGACACGTGTTTCGCCTCTACACGAGGCATCCTCAGGAAATATAGTCTTGCTGCTCACTGACTAGCCCTCTGTGGACGTGTTGTCGCTCCGAGCTCTGCGCTGCAAGTGATTATACTAAATTACGGATTTATTACTAAATATTTTTTCTGCTTTCAGATTTTATTTAGAAAGAACGAGACAAAATTAAAGTAATACCAAAACAAGAATGCTTTACACAATATACAATAATCATTCATTTATTAATTACAATAACATTTTCAAGCTTAAAAATCGTATCCTCTATCAGAGGAAGCTGGAAAGCTGTATAAACTTTACAATTTAGCAATTAGCAATCGTGATTAGGCTATTTTTAAGAATCTTAGAAGTTTACTTGTTTTTGTTATTTTGTATGATTTTGTATAACATGTTCAGTTTTGAACAAACCCTTCAATAAATAATTTAAAATATATATATCGTCGTTTTTAAATCAGTCAGGACCCACTCTAAGCTAAAAACTTGTGCTGTAGGTCATGTTACCTTCTAGATACCTAGCATGAAATAGCCCTTCCTTTACTTCACGACCCTTTATATGTTGTTGTTTTTCCCAGGGCTGTAACTTCGCAAGGAAGCATTGTAGAGTTCGGTATTTCGGATACCTCAAAAAACATTCGATTGGTTTTAATAAAAACAATCCATATCATTTATATAGGGTGCCAGAAGTAGCCTCCTTGCGGCGCACCCTGGGAAAAGCAGCGAATAGTCCTAGGATGGCCAATTTAAATACTCCAAAAATGCATGTCCATTTTTGTTTCGATTGAAGGCCTTTGGATTGAAGGATTGCGCCTCCACCTTCGGCCTCATCTCATCTTGTAACCAGGTGAGACGAAAGCTAAGCGCTTACCCGTCGTAAAATTAAAAAAAAAAAAAAAAAAAAAACCAGCGGAACTCCTGGGCCTTCTTACCATAACATTCATGAATAAGAGGGAACCCAAATGAAAGTGACAAACAAGAACCTACTCTCCATTGACATCCAATTCCGCCGCATAGTTGAAACTCTTCTCGAACAGTCTACACTGCTCGTAGTTGTCGTAGAAGCTTCGTTCAGCCGGGAGCGTGGCATCGCACTCTTGCAGCCAATCCAAGGAAAACATCGGCGAATCGTCTAGCCCATCCTTGGCGACTCCGACCCCGCGTTTCGCGAAGAAGTTAAACCCTTGCTTCGTCTGACTGTTCGTATTGTTACTCCACGGGTACATGTTGTTGTTGGACTCGACGCCTTTCACGTGAGTGCTGCTGGCCTTCTTCGAGGCGTGATCGCGACAGAACGTCGTGTAGTTCTTCAGTTGGTATATGGTCCGTTGCGCTTGTCGAAGTTTCACCAGCTCGGTGGTCCAAGGACTGGTGCTGTTGTCTCGACAGTTGTGGTATTCCATTGATATTTCGCTCATCTGCAAATGTGTTCCGATTTTTTTCATAAATTATGGGCGAGTTCTTGACCTCTACACTTGGATAGCTGAGCAAGAAGCTTACAAAAAGTAAGGTACTACGCCTCATAGATCAGTTGGTAGTAACTCTGCTTTCTGCGCTGTAGGTTGTGGGTTCGATTCACACTCAGGACAAACATTTGTGTGACGAATATAGATGTTTGTTCTGTTTTTGGGTGTTGTATTATATAGTACGTATGTATTACCAAAAAAAAGAAACAAGTATATTAGTATTCTATCAGTAATCTAGTTTTTTTTTTATTATTTATTCGGAAAACAAACAGTACAAAGTTTCTTATAAAGTATAGTTCCCGTATTACAAGCTATGATTAGTTTGGGGCTAGATGGCGCTGTGTGAAATTAACGTCCTTGTACTAATAATACTATACTATTGCTCAATTCAACTGCATTTCAACAAAATCGTATCTGATTGGGATTGGATCAAGGACGGATTGCACGATTTTTTATACAAAATTGACAGAAGTTCATTCGGATCCGATGACGTTCGATTTTCATAGTAAGGCCTCATATGTCATTTACGGGCTAAGATGTACTACCGAGATCTTTTTTTTTTTATTGTATGACGGAAGGTGCTTGGCCTGTATCTCATCTGATTTACAAGCAATGATAAGGACCGAATGTGGAAGCGCATTTCACCCGGAATCCTCAACAAACTGAGGTACTGGCTATCTTACCTCTAAATGCTGCAACACAACTATTTAAGAATTGTTGTTATGGCGACAGATATAAGTAAGATGGTGGTAGCTAGCCAGGCGGGCTCAAACAAAGTCCTACCACCAACCAAACCAAGCACAATATTTTACTCCCCATGGCCATTGAATCTAGACCTCTGGATCTGACACCACACACTGGTTCGCACCTGTAGACCACAGAGGCGGTCAGAGATCACCCGGTCCAAACCATTAATAAATATGTATTCAACTTACCAAAGCATAGTTCGGCAGCATTTCGTAGATCGGATTCAAAGGCGTGAACAACAACAGTATAGGGTTTCCGTCGACGTATCGTTCAAAGGTAAACGATTTCTTCCACAGAGGCGTAATCCTCGCCACTGGCTGCGAAAAGTTCTGTAGCACCCACATTATAAGCGCTGATTCTATCCATGTCGTATTAGAGTTGCCATCCACAAAATAATCCTGGAAAACATTAAACGGGTAACATATAATTCCGCGTATCCATTTCCATCCCAATACTATGCTTTTGAAAGTTTTGTTTTTACATTTTTTGACACCTTTTCACGATGTTTGATTTTGACGTACACGAAAACTAGCACTGGAAAGCCTTCTTGTGGATCCTGTTATCAAATCCACTACTCTCAACCACTCCATACTACACTAGAGTTATTGGGAAGAAAATGCTTTATAGCATTAAGTTTGCACATGAATTTCTTTAATTAGTGCAATCAATATTTAACTATATCTATGTAAATCCGTTTAGTTTCAATACTAGTACATAAAGTCTAAATTAAATTAATAAATTCTATATTAATTGTTAACAAATGTTTATGCCTACTAATTAGTACTTAAGTGTTTTAGTAACTGTACTAAGTACTACACTACTAGTATGGTATACACTACGTACTGTCTAGGACCTAGACAATACCGTTGAAGAGATTCAATGAAGGACACTGTTTTGACAATATTTCCGTGGTTTACATGCACTTATCATACATATACAAAGGTGCTTACAAATGCATGGCATTCATGGCTGTTGGTGATAACAGGAGTTGGATCTGACATCATCATTACATTGCCAACAATTCATAATATACCTACAGCGAATATAACATGCAAATGAATAAAACAGCGAATTACACCTACCTATTCAAACATTTGTCAACACAAATATATTTGCGCATATGTTTAGAAGAATAACTTGTCCTATTTTTAGCCCGAGACGATTTACTACTCAACTCTCAAAAGTGGATATAAAGGAGGTCCCATAATCGCCTTAGCGCACACGGGGAATACCTATACTCCTCCATCTCTGACCCGGTTGCATTTAGGTACCTACTTACAATTAATCTCATATTGTAATAAAGTTTGGCGCTAGATTGCGCTGTGTAAAAATTAATGTCCTGTAATATTTTTTTTTTTTTTTTATATCATAGATAGAATAAGCGATTTTCGGATGCGACCACGATTAAGAGTATAGGAAGACAGACTCGTAGTTTGAGGGAGGTTCTTGTGCGGCAGTGAGTATGTGCGTTGAACTGATGAAGACTACGAAATGAAAAAACAGTGGTTCGATCCCCATGGTGAATACAATAAGTTGTGCTTGGTTTGGTTCGTGGCAGGACTTTGTTTAAGTCCGCCTGGCTAGCTACCACCATCGTACCTAATTCTGTCACCATAATTTTAAAAATTGTTGTGTTCCGGCATTTAGAGTTAAGATAGCCAGTTCCTCAGTTTGTCGAGGATTCCGGGTGAAGTGCGCCCCCACCTTCGGCCTGAGACGAAGGCCAAGCACTTCCCCGTCTTACAATAAAAAAATAAAATAAAAAAGATGATGGCGGTTCATGCCATCCGTCGGGTTGAGGATGTTTACCTTGGTTCCATTCCACAGCATGAGACGCGCATTAGGCACGACCTCTGCTCCCAGTTCCGCGGCCAGCGTCTCCGAAGTGACAGCGACGAAGCATATCTCGCCGAGCATGTCGTACTCACGAGCCTTGCTCGCGACGTTGTACCAAACATTGTAGTGTTTTGCTGACTCGGTCAGCGGGACGAAGCCTACCGCTACGGCCTGACACAAAAATATCATTGCTACGCCAATCAGTAACGTTGAGAGCATTCAAATAGTTCCACGAAAATAAAACAATAACAACTTTTACAAATGTTATTATGACACAAAAATTCACAACCCACGACGGGACTCGAACCCGCATCTTTTCCTTTATGGAAGCCCATCGCGCATAGCCCAAACTAAAACTACAAACAGCTAATAAAAAAAAATCAGTAAGCAAAGATCAGACACCGGAATGGAGTCTCCTGCAAACTACCATGTTACACACAAAACATGTAAAAAACAACTATTAGTTATAGGGATCATTAGCCTTAAAACTTATACCTACTTAGTTGTTATATTCAATGTTTCTACATACCAAAATGATTCATACAAATAATTGGATGTCATTAAAGGGAATATACTAGGGTAGGAATTTCTCAAAACTTTCACTTCAAGTCCATAGTAAATGGGTTTTCTAAAAGTACTTATTGATAAGGCTTTGAATGTTTTTTGCTGAGGATAACATTGGTGATTAGCATTACAGTCTATATACTTACATCACAGTATGATATTATAGTGACTAGTTCCTCAGCAGTTGTCACCCTTTTCAAAGGCTTAATCATCAATTCCAAGAAGTTGACCATAGTGTGAGCATTTCTGGGCCCTAAAACCACATTTTATAACCTTAAGCCCTTATTTCACAATGTTCAAGTAAAGTTTCAAGTAAGTAGGTACCTAAGCTAGCCATTGAAAATGGAAAACATTGAGAACTTTTACCCAATCTTGGTATTGGTGAGCCATAATAACAATTCTAAAAATTGTTGTGTTCCGGCATTTAGAGGTAAGATAGCCAGTTCCTCAGTTTGTTGAGGATTCCGGGTGAAGTGTGCCTCCACCTTCAGCCTTATCTTAACTTGTTACCAAGCGCTTCCCCTACATAGAATAAAAAAGAATCTCCGTTTCTAATAAATTCAATATTATTTGTTTTTAGTGCTTTTACACATAGTACAGTATATGACAAAAGTGTTTCTTAAGCAAATTATAATACCTATATAAATATTACAGGACAATAAATATTACAGGACATTCATTTTACACAGCGCCATCTAGCCCCAAACTAAGCATAGCTTGTAATATGGGAACTAGATTACGGATAAAATACTTTTTGTAAATACATACGTACTATGTGATACAACACCCAAACACAGAACAAACATCTATATTCATCACACAAATGTTTGTCCTGGGTGGGAATCGAACCCACAGCCTACAGCGCCGAAGGCAGAGTTACTACCAACTGAGCTATGAGGCTTGTCAAATTTATTAGTTTAGATTTCATAAAACATTGTGATTTCATAAATTGTTTTTCATATCCTCTGAAGTAAGGACGGCCAGACGGACATCAGTCTTAATAATAACCCTTTGGGTACGGAACCCTAAAAATTCTGTTTCTATTTGCACACAACTTTTATTACTATTGCAATATGCAACTGTGGTGGTGACATGTACACAAAGAAATAATAATTTTATGTGGTAGTTTTGCAAAACATTTTTATGCCTCCCAGTAATTTTGATTAAAAAAATTCTTCAAATTTAATCAAACTGACCAGAGGGCATTGACACAGGTGCGTCAACCACTGGGGGCCTAAGCCATGAACCCTTGATTGAGACTAACTTCCATCAATTAGCTTACTAAGAGTGAAATATACTGTCAAAACTTGTCAATATAAGGAATAATTCTCTAGCATATGCACCATGATATATGGGATTTCAAATTTTGAGTTACTCATCAAGTAACTAAATATTCAACAAAACTTTAAAACTTCGTTTTTGAAAACATAGTTGACATTCCATATTCTTACCAAAAAAAAGTTTTCATACCTTTGTAATGTATTCCTCTAGCATTGGAGGTATATACCATCAAGATAGGCCAGGATGGTAGTTTGTTGTGGGCTAATCTACATTCACTACCAGGGTACCAACAGTTTATGGCAGTAAAAAAGACCTGAAAATAAGATAATGATTATAAACTAGTAATATCCCGGTGGTCCAAAATTCAACAATAACATACCAATTTTATCTTTCTGCACACAATATATACTTTTAATATGCTAACTCCTATACTCTTTCAAATGTGCAATATGCTTAAAAAGGGGTTCAAAGTTTTCTCTTTGCATATTATTATATGTAAGTATACCTATTTCTTAATACCTTCTTAGTTTCAATAATTTACTTTACAGATAATATCATTAAAAATATATAAACCAAGATCTTTTCAACAGATGTAGAGATATTAATGAAAAAATAAGTGAAAAAAGAAGGAACAGTCCCAAATCAGTGCAAGACACAATGTTATATAAATATTTTCACATAGGTAGATAGAACATAATAAGAATATTACAAAAAAAGCCCATGCAATTATTTAGTTGATTTAATAAATTCCCAACTAATTAAAATTACTGTCCCACAAGTTTTATCAGCACCTTAACTACTTATTTTTGTTCACAGAGCAGTATGTTTTTTTACTTAGTGTTTTAATGCAAGTTAGGGTAGCTGGAGAAATCACAGGCACATGTGGAATAACATGAACTTTTCATTTTTTTTTTATATGTACCAAGTTAACAGTTTTGTATGGTCATGGATAACATAATAGGTACTTACTAACTGAACCGTTTGCTGGTTCCATAATCAAAGATTGAGCCTTTCATTCAGAGCTAAAAACCTGTTAACTCTTACTTATGTAACAATGTTTATTAGGTGTACCTTACACATTTCCTGTGATGCAAATATTTATCATGACATCTTATTACATCTTCCAGTCTAAACATATTAGGGAGCAGTGCAAGAATTAATGAAATTATTACACATGTTTAACTAGGTACTTGTTGCCAGAACATAATTGGGTATTTACCAATTTGATTTAAAAGGAAATGTAAGATAAGATATCAACATACCAAATATCAGGTAATTGTTTTAAGATTAATATCATAAAGTTTCTCGTCATGAAAATCTTCAGTGTTTATTTATACCTTTTTAACTAATTACGCGTAGTAAGTACCTATTAGTGTTATTGATAATTTATTCACAAATCAAGTTTAGTAAACAGAGACTTAAGCTGAGAGATCAACTGAATATTATTTGTTAAATATATGAAAACCACTAACACGGCCACCAAGCACCACAGCAGCCTTCTCAAATTCTCCTTTAACATACTGTGACTCTGCATCCCATGGTGCATAGTACATGACAAATGATATGTCCGCATACTCCACAGCAGCCAGAGCACCACCAAGCTGCCCCTGATACCAATCTGTGACCACAGAATCAGGGCTAAAGAATCTGACTGCTGGAGGGTGATTGGATATCTTGGTGGACCTGAAAATCGATAATTTTACTGCTACTATCATGACTGAAAAAAGTTTTAACTTTGACCACCTCTTTATTGCATATTATGTTGTTTTAAGTAATATAATATAATTTAATACTTACGTGTTATGGAGGGCTCCGTAAGTAGTCAGCGCAAGAGCAACACAAAACACCACCTCCTTTATAAGCATGTTGAGTGTTAGCTCTCTATTTTGTTGTGTAGAAACTTGAGTGTCTTCAGGCAAATTCCGAGCATCGCTAGATGAACTTGGCTTGCTTGCGAATGACGTGACCTGCGTTATATCCTCAGCGTCCGCCGTTGGAAACATTACACGTCATTCGAAAACAATGATGCTGAAAGTGGTGTGGATAAATGTTGTTGTTGGCATTGCCGAATGACAGCTATCGCGAATCACACAACCAACACAAAACCTTCACAAGACAAGGATAATATATGGTCAAAACTAGAAAAGCTACCTAATTCATTTTTTTTACATAATTTCCTGCGTCGTCGTCGATAAATAAAAAGACCGAAAATAGAAGTATTTCTCTACCTATCTATACCTGCCCCCCTACCCTACTTCTATTTCATAAAAAACAAACAATTTTCATGGATGAAAGAAAATTGCTCGAGAGAGGTGTTGTGACTAATATCTTCATAATAGGTATAGGTAACCTAATATTAGCAATGCATATTTGTAATAGCTATTGGAATCTTCGGTATTATATTATTTTATAATAGTCAAATATTAGTCTGATCCAAGATTCGTTTCGTGAACTTCACCACGTAACAAAGCGGCAAAGCCGCACACAGTGATGGCGCGCAGTATTGTCGCTCTGCTGTTAGTGTTATGTGTTCTCGTACGTCCTATTAAGCGCTGTTGTTACGAACTTTCATGCGAGCGAGAGTGAGATGAATATGTATTCTGTGATTTTATTGATATGCGTCTAGAAGTGAGTGAATCTAAGTAAATAACAAATAGTTAATACTGATAAGGAATGAAATCCCTTGCCTTCGTCTGTTTTTCCGCACGAGTACAATCTTGGAGTCTAGAGAGAGTCCAGAGTAAATAGGTTCCTTTTAGGTAAACGTGCTCCATCTTAGGCCACATCTTTACTTGTTTAACATGAAGCTGGTGGTCAAACGCTTGACTATCACCAATAAAAAAATATAGTTTCTGTAATTGATATTTGTCTGATACTGAGTGAATTTGTGTGAATGATATTTCGTATAGTAGTGAGTGAATCTAAGTAAATAATAGTCTCTGTGATTGATATTCGTCTGTTAATTAGTGAATTTGAGGGAATGACAATCGTCTAGGTAGTGAGTGAATCTAAGTAAATAATAGTCTCTGTAATAGATATTCGTCTGCTAACGAGTGAATTTGTGTGAATGATATTCGTCTAGTAGTAAGTGAATCTAAGTAAATACCTAATAGTTTATGTGATGGTTCTCTCATCTCTCATAAAATTGATGATCTGAATTTAGCAATCCATAACAACCTTTGCCATAATAATAAAAATTCCGAAACCTATTTTGTCGAATATAATTTTACCTAACATCACTTGTACGTAATGCAAATTCTATAATAATAAAATTCCGAAACTGTTTTATCATAATTGACATAATCCCGAATATTCAAAAGTGATAAACACTTTATCCATAGTTTGGTTATCATAACAGTCATTTTGTATTAAAATAATTTATTCTAAAGTGCAATCAATGCAAGCAGCATGCAAGAAGCATGCAAGCAGCATGCAATGTTTTCTGGGACGAGCTCGCACCAGAAAGCTTGCTCGTCGCCCCTGAGAATCACCTTCTTTGCGAGCTTCTAGCTCCGCCTTTTTTATATACACACCTCAATGTCACGCACAAGACCAGGTAGAGTCGGGGTTGGCCGTGTCGGTTCTGTCATTTGTTCGCTACGGAGGTCAGCGGCTCGCTTCGCTCGCCACCTCCCCCTTCGCTGCGCTTTGTTTCACGAGCTTGCTCCTCTCAGAACCTTCTATGTGTACTTCTAGCTCCGGACCCACCGTGTCGGTTCTTTCATTCATTTTGAACGAAATCAATTGCTAGTATATCAAACAGTCCTGATGAGCTCGCAAATAAAAACTATGGAAATGTAGATCTGACACCTAAGTTTACTTGTAATTCGTAATACAAGCAAATAGGTTACATAATTAGTATTTAGTTTTTTTATAATTTCTATCGTTCGGAATTCTATGCATTATGTTATATCATCAACAAGGTATATGAGTTTAGGAACATTGAAATTTGGAGATGTTAATATTATGTATTGCTATATTATAGCTGAAGGTCATTCGGGAAAAAGAGTATTATAATAATCAAAATGTATTAGAATCTAGCATTATGGCAAGTGATGATTATAAGATGTCTGTGCGGGAAAGTGATTTTTGGACAAAAATGATAATGAGCCGTACGGGAATCCCTTCTGTGATTGATATTCGTCTGGTAATGAGTCAATTTGTGTGAACAATAGCAATAAATAATCATTGTAGGTACCTAGGTGATAAACATTTTAAATACGCCAACGTATGTTTATTTTCGTTCACAGTCCTAAACCTCATGTTGAAATGATGTAGAAAAATTTAATAACCGTTACATTTACATTATGTACGAGCCACTTTCACCCGCTTAGGGATACCTACCCAAAGAGAATACCTATCTATTAAACTCCGTAGACAGCATTGAAAACAGAATCAGAATCGGTCGTAACACTACGTATTATTTGACTATTATATTATAATAGGTATCATAACATAATCCTAGCAAAGCGTTATATACAATAATATGAATATGACCATATACACCATCTCTAATCCATGCCATGCCCACAGATCATGTATGTATTCTAGCTATGCCGTTGCTATGTAATGTTGAACACAGAACACTAATATTCTAAGGTGGCTAGGTTAGGTATTGCACTGAGTATAGTTATTGTATCAAAAAGTATTACCAAATTATTTTGGTAACTATTAATACAATAATTTACAAGGTTCGGATTATTTATCAATTATTATAATAAATTATGCTGGGCTATGGACCATTACAAACGGTCTTTATGTATTTCAACTATTCCACATCATCAGTACCTACCATACGAAAGCTTTCAAAACTATGGAAGACACTGAGTGCTTTGTCACGCTGAATCGTTATGCTAATTTGCTGGCCTAAATAATAGGCAATGCTTTAATAAGTTCACGTGTCGCTTCACTCAAAAGCCGCCAGAGCATCGCCTTACCACGAACCAAAGATCTTGACCGTAATTGGCTCAAACAAAAACAAAAACAAGTATTCAATCCATACCTAAAACATACGTAGACTGGCAATGCAAAAGAGAATAGTGTAAACTTATGCTAGAGTAATATAGTTAGGCAAGACAAGGCCATTCACGCTGTTAGCATGAATCGGATGACGATTGATCGTTACCGAAACAAATCCCTCTTGTACTCGTATATATCGGGGTGAAGGGCCATTGGTTTGTTTGATTGTTTAGCGTATCCTGTTGTGGAGCTGATTATGGCACTAGCACGCAGTTTTTTGCGAAGCTGCGCAATTGGTTTGTGGTGTAGATTAACGCACATTAATATGGGTGCGCTTCGCATATTCTGCTGAATCAGGTGGTAAACGAGCTGATGAAGCGGTGGTTTGGAGCGGTAATATCTCCAGTTCTCAATCCTGGCTTCTGATGACGGAGATTGAGAACTGCTTTACTGCTTTAACTAACTTTTACTGTAGTCGGCGCGGCCGTCTTACCAATATTGACGGCCATACGCCACTTGTACAACCCCGCCGCGCGCAGCCGCGCCGGTTAAATTGCTTGAATCAAATTATAATAAATTAGTCTACCAGCGACAAAATTATCTCGGTATATTCTCTGTACCATTGTTTCATACGAGAGCATTCAATAGTGCTCCCGCGACTGGTTGAACTGTGCAAGGAGTGCTTACAGTTTTGTTCAAATTTCTGGTGGCAATTAAGGAAATGGCACAGTAAAAGTTATATTTTATTGTTCTTTAGTAAATTTTGATGCTACTTGTTGCTAACCAAATAGCTAAATGAGTATAGTTTTCGAATAATTATTCGAACAAACTTCCTCTCTAAGTAGCGGTTATTTCAAACTTTATGTTTACTCTGGTTTCGCGTTAGGTTTTCGCGGAGTAATTTATGTCATCTAAAAGGAAATTTTACCGGCAAACGGAAATTTGATGTCATAATAGCGTTATTATTATATTTATATTCTAATTACCTATTTTAGGAATGAAGGTGTTCAAATACACGCACACATCTGTAAATAAGATGGCGGCCGTTTAGTATATTCACACGGCCTTCGCCGTGCTGTTATACAGCATGTTCAAATATGTTGTGATATAAGTACACGATTGTTATGATTGATTTAAGAAATTTAATACAAAATTAAAATTAAGGAAAAATTTTGTACAACAAAATAATAGTCACATAAATTAAATATTACCGGACATATTTCACACACAACACAATAACATTATCATTTTACTTCTATAAACCTGAACATAAAAAAAAAGTTTTGTTGTTTGTTTTAGAGGTTTCTAGGTGGGCGTAATAATAGTTATGTATTTCCGGACCTTTTTTGCATACAAAATAATGTGAAACCTTTTGTTACAAAAACGTTTGCTTTATATAATTAAATTACAGGACATTAATTTCACACAGCGCCATCTAGCCCCAAACTAAGCATAGCTTGTAATATGCGAACTAGATTACGGATAGAATACATAAATACTTTTTTTTTGTAAATACATACTTATCATACAATACAAGACCCAAACACAGAACAAACATCTATATTCATCACACAAATGTTTGTCCTGGGTGGGACTCGAACCCACAACCTACAGCGCAGAAGGCAGAGTTACTACCAACTGAGCTATGAGGCTTGTTAATGTGTTTTGTAGTTGTGTAAATAATTTGATGGAAACATTTTTGTACGATGTGATTTGTTTCATTTCTATAACAATATAAAAAAATACCAGTCAGAGTCGGTACAAAAGCTTCGTAAAATACCTACCTGATACTCAATACAATCTGCCCCTACATTGTAATTTTGACATAATATTTATGTCCATGTATTTAATTAACCGTACTTTATTTTGTAATTTTTCCTTATTATTTTGTATGGAAACGGTAGTGGTGCAAGAACTCAAATGAAAGCAAACTTATTTGTGTTTATATCAACACCATTTTTGTGGGGCACAGATATACCAAACATGTTCAGAATAATCAGATGAAGTGTAGGCTATGTAAACTGACCATAGGTCTAGATTTTTGGCCCTAGTAAAGATTGTTGTCTATTTTGCAAAGTTGTCTATATTATGTGGAGAAGGATGTACTAGCTACGCAGATAACAACTTTTCAACATCTCAAACCAAGTAATTACGTGGCGGGAGTTACCTAAAGTTCAGTTTCAAGACAGTGTCAGCGGCGAATATTGTGAATCTCACATGTACTTTTCAAAGTAGAAATTAGGGTTTAATTTATTCTAGACTTTCTTTATCAATAATATCAGTGAATTCTCACACTATCTATCTATGGTTTTATATGAAAAAATAAAATTTTGAAGTAAGTATTTATTGATAATATCTATAAATTCGTACGGCGAACCATTTTCAACTCATGAGTCGTGTTCAAAGGCCTGTGGAATATCAATAGATCATTATTTACCAATAAAGTA
Source organism: Venusia cambrica (assembly GCA_951394065.1). Classification (NCBI taxonomy): domain Eukaryota; kingdom Metazoa; phylum Arthropoda; class Insecta; order Lepidoptera; family Geometridae; genus Venusia; species Venusia cambrica. The sequence goes on along the minus strand of OX596043.1, from coordinate 11,571,460 downwards.
TAGCATAAAACATTCATTAGTTATCTCACTTTCGATACCAATCGTCAGATTATTAAGTTTCATACATTTTTATAAACATTTTTGATAAATACGTGCATCTTGCGATACAGTCTCAAAACTCGCGATCGCCATGACAGACAACGGGAACGGGTGCTGCTAGTGCGCCTTGCTGACATACCAAAAGTATATAATATTAATTGATATGATGTAAATCACTTGCTGTCATCAATTATGTGTATGTCACTGTCACTAAATAATATATCACAGATCGCCATTTTTCTTCTCTCTTCTCTCGTCAATCAAATCAAATTGGTAAAATAAATAAAATAGTGTATTGTATTGTATGTACGTTGAGAAGACCTACGACTACGAACGAAGAAAAGTGCTTGTTTCTAACTAATAAGTGACGAGGCTACGTTTTTTGTTTTGCTCTGCAATACTCTAAACTACGTGTCTTGCTTTCAACTACAAAATTTCGACAAATCTAAAACCTACATCACATGCGTAACGGTTCAAATTGAACAGTTTTGTTTTGTTATGTCTTTGAGGTCACATTAGTTTATAATTTCTTTTTTAATTCATAATGGAATCTCAGATGCAGCAAGAGAACTCTTTGGAGTACTGGAAGAAGCAGGCGAATTACTATGAGCAAAAGTAAGACGAGCTAGACCTTGACATTTGTGTTTGTTGTTTTTAGCACTTTACATGACAACCATGATTCATTGCAGGGCGAACGACATTCAGCAGGAGTTAGATGAATATACAGAGAACTCGGCACAACTTGAAAGAGAACTGGAAGCATCACTGGAGCAAACAGAAAAACAGAATAGAGACCTTGAGCATCAAAACCAGAGACTTAAAAGTGAAATTGAAAGTCTCAGGGTATGTAAATTTTCATTATTGCATATAGTCCTATTCAGGTGTATCAACATATGATGCTGTAGAATGAGGCTACAGATACATTCATTCTGTTCAATACTAAATAGGATGGTTTTCACAGACAAATAACAAATTCTGGGTATCTACAAACAACAAGTGCATTTTGTATCTAGATAGGCACCTAAAAATTATCTCTATATATTTTTCATTGTATTATTATGATTAAAATGTTTACTGTATTATTCTAGAATAAGTTGGAACGAAGTCAACATGAAACAAATGCTTTAGAGGATGAACTGCAAGCTTTAAAAAAAGACAAGGAAAAGCAAGGCATATATGTCAGGGAGCTAGAACAGAAAAATGATGATCTGGAAAGAGGACAAAGGTATGAATCAATCTGAAGATTTTTTTGTTGTAAAACTAGATAAACTATGCACAAAAAAGTAATGCCACCTGCAGGCCTAGGGCATAATTATGTCCTATGTTTCTTGTGGTAGTGGAACAGTGGAATAGTTTTTGTTGATTTTTCAAAAGGTGCTGAAACATGTTTGGTGAAATTTAAATCACCTCTGAGAAAACATAGATATTATAAATTTAACATTATTATGACCTACCAAACAAAAAATAATCATCAAAATCAATTCGTAATTGATGGAGTAATAGCTTAACAAACATACAAATACATATGGTCTGAATTGATCTCTACACTACTTTAGAAGCTCTCCAGATCAAATCACATCCAGATCTGATTCATATATAAAAGAAAACCTTATGTATTTCAGAGTAATATCAGAATCAGTAGCTTGTATAGAGGCCTTGCTTCACCAGGCTTACGAGAGAAATGCTGTGTTGGAGAGTGAGGCTGATGAAATTGAGAACATGAGAGTTAACTTGCAGAGAGCAAACGATGAAGCTAGAGGTTGGTTTAACTATTTGCCTTGTTTATTCTATTTAGAAATACACACTGGCAGAATAGTGAACCCCTTTCACTAATTGCCATACAACAAGGAAAAATTTCAATTTTCAAACTTGGGATGAATGAAATATAGGGCTTTATCTGATAACTAGCTTAAAACCTGTGACTTTGTCTGAGTAATGGTATTTTAAACAAGTGCAAGTATTATTCTTTGATACATATGACTTATAAGCTCCTACATGGCGTGCAGACAAGCACACCAATGGTTCCACCCACATTTCCAGATAAAACATGTTTTTTTTAAAGTCTTAGTGTAGGTCCGACTCATGCTTGGCCTGTTTTTATCATTTATTTATTTACCTCAAAGTAAACACTACATTCACACCAACATTGATAAAGGTAGAAAACATACAAAAATAAACAAAAACATAGGTATGCTTTTCTTTTATTGTACTACGGGGAAGCGCTTGGCCTTCATCTCACCTGGTTACAAGTTGAGATAAGGCCGAAGGTGGAGGTGCACTTTACCTGGAATCCTCAACAAACTGAGGAACTGGCTATCTTACCTCTAAATCCTGGAACACAGCGCTGTATGGTTTTTTTTTTTTATTTATTATGTCAGAAAACTCCTACCTGATACAGTTCAAAATAGCTCTTTTTAATGGTGGTTTCTTAAAATATTGGACCTTTAACTTTAAAAATTCTAAAAATACTGACATCATTGTGACAGTTCAGGAGTGGATGTGTTATGTACTTAAGTTGATTGTCCATCCTTTATATTATGTTGATATTTTGAGGGTACTTCAATAAAGGACAGTTTGTTACTGAACTCAAAATGGTGTGTATCTTTTATGATATATTTGCACTGTAATGATGAACTAAGTACAATGGAAACAGTCTGGTTACTTAGGGACTCTAACATAAATGGTCTGTAGGTAACTCTGAAAATAGTATTACATTATGAAATGGTCAAAAATGCGTAAGCCATTTGATTGATGTTTTCAGATCTTAAACAAGAACTGAAAGTGATAGAACGGCCCCACAAGAAGGAGGATGGCAGTACAAATGAGACAGCTGCAGTCAATGGACACTTCTCAAACACATCCCGGACACTTGTTGAGATAGAAACACAAACACCATTGATTTCACCAGCAAAACGTGAGTTTCTCAATCTATGAAGCACATATTTCAGTTGAGGTTTGACTGCATTTTTTTAACATGCCCTGTTAGTTGGTAAAAGGCAAAAAATTGGTTAAATCTTTGACCAGTTCCTCCAATATAGCTGAAATTTTAAACACATTATCTAGTCTCATATGATACTAGTAATACAATTATGTGGTGACGAAAACGTGTGACCATAGAATCTTGAGATATAGTATTTGTATATACTGCAACCAGAGTGACTTATATAGTTATATGTATGTATTACAGGACATTCATTTCACACAGCGCCATCTAGCCCCAAACTAAGCATAGAATACTTATTTTTGTAAATACATACTTACCATTATAATGTGATACAACACCGAACAAACATCTATTTTCATTATTCATCACACAATTAATGTTATTTTGTTCTGGGTGGGAATCTAACCCACAACCTACAGCACAGAAGGTAGAGCTACCAACTGAGTTATGAGGCTTTGTCTTCATCACACTTGGTTTCAAGTTATGATAAGCCCGAAGCTGGAAGAGCACTTCACCCGGAACCCTTAACAGTCCGAGAAACATGAAACTATGTGACCTTTACGTTTGTTTTCGTATTATTTCTAATTAGACTGAGCAAGGTCTCCTGCTATGGCCACGGCCTGAATATTCTAGTTCGCTGTTTCCAAAATTATTCTTAAAGATCTTACTGAATAAAAACAGGGTGTGAAAGAAGTGAAACTTATGTGTTACAGTGCAACATTTTAATTATGTCCCACTCTATCCGACACAGTGCCCCACCACTTTTCATCACACAAAAATGTTGCGGATCAGAATTTCAAAACCCTCCCAAAAAGTTTTAATTAAAAACATTTTGACTTTTTCATCAGGTATATATATTGCTACAATGTAACGTGGCGTCGTTCAGCCTGAGAATGTTAGTACCCGGTTATAGGTAGGTATGCATGAGTTAGGAAGGCGATGCAGAAAGATATTCTGTAAAGAGTAAAATGATCTAAGGTTGCTTTAACTCTTTGACGCTGCGCTAAATACGCGTTTTGTTTGAGCAGGCCTATAACTATGTAGTCATGGTGATTTATAACATGCACAGGTGAAATCAACGGCAACGCAATGACTCCGTCGTCCCGGGTGTCAGCCATCAACATCGTCGGCGATTTGCTTCGGAAAGTCGGGGTGAGTCAAATCACTGTTTTATTTGTCAAAATAACTGTACTTCTCACTGCTGTAGTTATAACTGTGGACATTATTGGATTATGATTAGTAAGAAGTATTTATTTTTATTTATACTGTAAATATATTTGTTTATTCATTTTTGTAGAGTAGCTAGCTATCTATTTTATGTATTGCAATTATGTATTTATTTATTTAATTATTATATTAATTGATTATTGTATTTTTGCTATTCATATCATAAAAATTTAGATCGAGGCGGTATTGGTTATACAATGTATAGAGGTTGGTATTTGTGTAGTATTTCTGCTCTGAATATTGTCTTTATTTGTCGTTTCATTACAAGTAGAACTATTATGTTGTAAGATTTTTAATTCCCTTGTATACCAAGTATGTAGAAGGTAGACCTTATATACTTAATAAAAATACAGTATACTCATAGAAACTGAAAACGTTTTAATGTTTTAATTACTTTAGTTGCATGGTTGTGTAGTATGCATGTTGTTTATTGCTTGCAGCTTGAAAGATTTCTTTGCCGTGATTGTGGTAAGGTTAAATGCGCCTGTGATGAACCTCCGTCTGACACGCATCCATACCAGCCATCTTCAGAAAGTGCAGCCACAGAAAAATGCGACGAAAGTCATCAAAAACTAGACACAGCCGAATCTGTAGAGTACCGTAATCCAAAAGTATTCTCCCGGCAACATTCAGGGCCAGAAAACAGCGCTCCAAGAAAGAGCCAGCTGTCGAATAGGGCATCTGAGCACCCGTTTGTTAGATCGCCTCAGGGAGAAAACGGGAAGCTACGACGGTCCTTTGCTGTTAGGTCTCGCGAAGGTCTTGAGAACTTATTTAGTTTCTCCTCTGCAAAGAAGGGTGATGGAAAGAGCAAACAAATAAACATCTGAGGCTGTTTGACTTTACCGGTTTATTAAGATATTCTGAAACCTGCCACTGTTCTAAAGCAGGCTGTTATAAAGCAGGTTCTATATGAATTTAGCAAGTTATATCACAAGTTCAAATGTGCATTTAGCTAATACTAGATTTATGTTTTATTGTACATAATTATTTTCTCATTATTGTTTTACTGTGTGCTTGTGGTAGTTGTAGTCATTAGGTAGTGTTATACTCGTACTAGTAGGTTATTTTATGTTTAATGAAATGTGTGTGAAGTGAAGAAAAATAATGAACACTTGTGTAAATATTCCTTGTCATGTTACTCATTAGGGCCCTGTGCAGAATAGATACTTGTCCGCGTTTTATTCTTCAATATCATCGCGTCCTGTCGACGAGGTAAGTCCCAAAAGGGACTTACCTCGTAAAACGAGACAAGCAAACCTAAATGTCTAATAAGTACGATTTATATTTTGCCGCTGACAAGTATACCCTCGTCTTCGCAGGCCCTAAATTCTGTGTAAATTTGTATATAATGTGTACATAAATCGACTAAGTTATCTTATAAATTTTAAGAGTGGTACTCACGAACGGAATATTGCAATATTTGTATGTTTATTGCTTAATTACTAGACATCATAATAATACTCTATGTACTGCTTCAAACAATTTCATGTGCAATAATACTTATAATATAGGTGACGGTCTAAACTGCGCATAACCCTGTCGCCTACTAATTAACATCATTCATTTACTGTGTACTTTTCTTCATTGTAGGCTTTGGAATCGAAATTAGCTTCGTGTCGTGGTACCGTTAGACCTAAAGAGCATTCACCAAATTCAACCTCCGAGGTGAATAAGGACTACAGGTGTGTACTCAAGAACTAAAGAAACCTACGATACTTGTAGCCGAAGCGAAACCCCGCGACTTTTGTAAATATAGTGTGATACTATATCGATGGAATCTATAAACAAATAGCTTCGTATGTTCTTGCTGATTTTATAACTGTGATCGATATCACATTTCCTTTGTTTACTGAAATCTGTGATCGTAATGAAATAGTGTAGAATTCGTATGTCTATTCAATGTGTTATCGTTTGGCCTGTGTAACCCACCGTGATACAGCGCACGGCACTTTGTCGTCTCTCTTTTCCCACTGTCTGCAACGATCTTTTTTTACAAATCATATTGTAGAGTTTTTAACATATATAGATACTACTTACCTTTGCATAATGAGATGAGTAACCTAATAATCACTTATCACTAAAGTAATATAGTTTTAGTGGGACAGCATATTTTGGAATGATATTTATGTAAATATTCGAAGGAGTTAAATAGATAAAGTAGGTATGAACTTGTTAACAATAACAAATTTTATCAATATTATTGGCAATATTGAATTTGTCTGTATAGTAAGTAACTTTATCTTGCAGAAATATTTTAGCTCAGCCTAGGGTTGTATTGTAATTTATTTAATTGTTTGCTAATAATATACGTACTAAATCAATTTTAAATTTACATTTTGCTACCTGCTTTATTGATTATTTCGTCTGAACTTGGCTAACCATTTTTTGGCAAATAAATTATATTTAAAGGAGCGTCAAAACACAGCGCAGTATCGCTACTTCGACACTAGAGGAATTTAGTGTGTTTATGCTCTGAGTGTCGTCTATGTATGCCTTTGCACTTGTATCTTTGTAACTAACGGTCATTCATACAAAACAACAAACATCGCATGAAGTCATAACAACAATAATTTGGCATGCATATTTAATCACTGTGGGTTTGTTTTTATTATAAAATTTTCCTGAAATTACTTAGGTAGAGTACTTTACACCAATCATTGAGGAATAATTTGCTATATACCTACTTGAATATATTGAATTATTACACGGTTTTTTACTATTAGGTCTGATTTTTATACGAACCGCCTACATTAGCTCATTTATACCATACCTGATTTACTATCTGGAATGGGACACTTTATTTGGAAATATCTTTGTTAAAATGAACTGTTTGACAAAACCATTATTATATTTTCGACTAGGAACGATACAAACCAACTCTCATTTGTTGATATATTCACAAATCTATCCATGTATCAGTTTAATACGATGTATCCCTACAAGACAAGGGTGGACAACCAATTTTTTGTATGTAAGTACCTACGTAACTTTGTAACCAACACGGTTAAAATGATGGACTATGAATTAAATGGGGCCATTTAGTTACACACAATGGGCTATCATTGTGGAAAAGTGCAGCATAGAATAGACTAAAATCGTATTTTATCGTTTTTCTAGACACGCATCCAATGAGATTCATAAAAGTATAAACTTTTTAATCTATGCACGAAACTTTAGTCACAAAACTCGGTGCGTGATACCTACTTTGTAACCTGAAACATTATTTAAAGCTTATTGCTCGCATAACTGGTTGTCCTGTGGTTAGTTTGATGTTTGTTAAGTTCAGATGGAAGTTTTGTAAAAAATAATAAGATTCAAAGATAAAAGATTCTTGCCTATTTTATATCAGTGCAATAGTCTTAATTAGTATATTTTTTATACAGTAGGTACCTCTGGGTATACGAAAAGGCAGACAATATAAAAAAATAAGAAGTAATATCTAAGATTATCGTTTTTCGGCCGCCTTTTTTATGTTTAGTAGCAAAATCTTTGTGAAAGTATGTTCTCGAAATATTCTAATCTAGGTAGTTCAATTTGTATAAATCAGCCTTAACTTTGGTTGTGTGGTTTGAAAAATTGTAAAAGCCCGTTTTAAGAAACTAAGTTCCGCAGCAAACGGACACAAACAGTGAAACAAAATCACATTTGACTCATCGTTACACTACATAGCTTCACGTTTACTATAACTTGGAGTGCAGCTGACATTACTACATCGAAACTGTATGACCAATCGTGTCTTAACGCGCCCGCGTTACGATATGTCAATACAATGATTCCATGAAGATATCGTAACGCGGGCGCGTTAAGACACGATTGGTCATACAGAATAAGGGCTCTGCTTTCATTATTGATGTAGTAATGTTAACTGCAACCGACTAGCGGTTTAAATGTTTGAAGTCTATACGGGACTAGCATTCGTAAAACGGGTTTTGGTCGCGTGACCAAACATAATTTTTGCGCAATATAAACTATTGAACGATATTAAAATTCTTAAGTCCAGACAATTTAATTGCTTTATTTATGAACATTACAGTTCACTACATTGTAATTTGGATTGGGCAAAGGGCAGGTGATGTAAGAGAGCGCGACCACCACGATCATATTGAATGTGGCAGAAAGAGGAACTAACGTCAACGTTGTTCAACCAATCCCCATGGGGATTATGGGACCTTTTCATAGTGGTTTGATAGCGGAATTGAGAGAGAGAGAAAGAACTGTTCAATCTTAAGTATTTATTTAGATAAGTCTCCGTGACGCTTCAGTGTAACGCACCCTTATCGCAACCCAAACGTATTTTTTTCGGTTCTAAATATAAATTATCTTAAAAATTGCATACACTCATTTTGGGTGCCTAATTTAAACGATTTGTTTCCCAACAAGCACATTAGATAATAGATTAGTCCATTCCACGTGTCGCGGCACTTCCACCGGCGGTTTGAATTGTTTCACTAATTCAAATATAGATTTGCTAAGCAACTCTATTCTGACGATGAGGGTAGGCAGTAATAACGCTTCGGAGCTCTCCACTTTCAGACGAATATTGCCTGAAAGGGAAACAAAAGTTTGTTAACGCTTGGCAGGGGACTCGGAGAGCGCAATGCTGAAGATATACAGCAGAAAAAGCTGCACCTAATCTAGCATATGGATGTCTTACTAGACCTTTCGCCTTGAAAAATACCCATCCTCCCACAAGTTCTTTTCTTTCTTTGTGTGGGATGTGTAACAGCCTTTGTGTCAGACTTTGCAAGCCGCCCCGTAGTCGTCTGAAATGGCTCTTCAACGACCACTACTATATTCAGTAACCGGGGCCGACAGCTTAACGTGATCACACAATCCTCATCAGAAAATCAGATGATTCAAGCCTCCCAATGTCCTAACCAAATTGAAAACCAACATCACAAAGCTGATGCTCCACCCGGGATTTGAATCCAGGTCTGCCACTAGCCCACGGAGATGTTATCTATGAGTAATGTAAGTATAATAATATTAATGATGAATATTACAGGACATTTATTTTACGTAGCGCCATCTAGCCCCAACTAATAATACACACCTGCCACCTTGTGAGATTTGGTTAGCCACAATGTTGTCACATACAGAGGTAACGTCTGAACAATGTAGATGAGCTTCGCCAGGATATGCTGCATCGTGAGTGATAAGACTCTGAACTGAAAAAAAAATACATCAAGGTAAAGTTATTAAATGTTTTAAGCAAGAGCTCATTTATTTGAAAAAGTCCACTCTGGGGCATACGCCACTTCCAACGATAATAAGATGGGGGGGGGGGGGGGAGGATTTGCCATTTATACCTAATCAATACGCTTTGCAAGCGGGTTGGTGATAGTATTCTTCGACTGGGAGAATAGGGACTAAATTACTTTAAATAAGCTACAATGTCCGGTTAATCACCCATTTGATTCTTCATACACTCCGTTTGGTTTCAATGGTGGTGGCCATCCGCCTAAAAATATATTTATCTAATACGCCCAATAGATGAATAAATATAAATTATTGATAAGTAGTGGTATGTCGCGCGATATGAGAACATGAAAATGGAGGTTCCTTGATCGAGTTCCTTTTAGACATGCGCGTGCTCCATCTTAGGCCACACACTTGAAACCAGGTGAGATAATGGTCAAGTTGCTTAGCCGTCGTACAATTAAAAAAAACATTGCTTATTTTTCAAGTTAGCTGGTAGTCAAATGCTTGGATATCACAAATAAATTCCCCAAAATAATAAAGGACCTTGGAATGCTGACAACATTGCTCCAGAGTAGTTATCCATGCCGCTTTATGCCGCTTGTTCCTCAGCAGCTGGGATCTGATCAAACAAGTTTTTTAGACCAGATTTCACGTCCCTTGTGGCGCAGTGAACAAAACAACCAGGCTTCAATGGTTCTTCCATTTGCAAACATTCGCAACATAAGCCAATGGTGGTTCAGTTCAGTGACAATGCTGCCTGTCAGTATGTTTGAAAGCACTACAATACTTACCACAGTAAAAACAATGTAGTACATGGTCGTAGTAGGCAACAACAGCAAGAGTATAGTAAATGCCACAGTGCCAACAAACAATTCCTGGTTGGTGTATTCACAGGAGTCTATTCCGCCTCGCAAGGGGTTGTACTTTCGCCCCACGAACAAACGCAGCAAGGCAATCAGCCCCGATATTTGGATGTTGAATAACCTGTAAAGAAATTAAGAAAATTAACACCAAATATTGACCGTTATGTCGTCGGTTTAATTTAAAGAATAGGATTATTTTTACTCAATCATTGAATGTAGAAGGCAACTAGGGGATTTACACCAGGATTGTACATAATCCTGATCCCACATTAGTAATAAACTACAAAAAATATCCAATATAATGGTATACATGTAGTATAACATCTAGGTTCGTACTACAAGTATCTGTAAAAAAATAGTATCAAGTAAAAATATATACGAAAAACACCAATTCCAACGAGTTTATAAATCGGAATGCGTCCTAGTCTCAGTTCCTATACAAGAAAGGCTAAGTAGTTCCTTAAAATAAATCCCTAAAGGAAATAGGTAGGTACCTACTACGAAGAGTCTGTCCTATGTTATCTATGGACGCTTGTACCATATAATACATTAGCATTAGCGCTGTGCATTGTGTTGATTGACGGTCAGTCAATCAGATACGCGACGATTTATATATTAAGATGATTCATTATTGAGTAATAGACTGACTGACTGCCAAGGCCCAGACCAAAAGCACGGGCATGCAATTTTCAGGATAGCTCCCTTGTATAGCATAAGAAATATTTTTGGAATTTCAAACAGGATAGTGGGAAAGAGATGGTACTTAGAGGTGTTAGCTGGTTGAGCATAAAATAATTCAAGTTAAATCATCCTATGATACCATACCGCTTGTTGAGCTGAATCTAGAATTTGCGTCATTGGATCACTGAGACTCAAAAGTGATATATATTACCTATATATATCAATATCACAATTCTAATTACAGGTGAGTTTTCTCGACCGCCCTCTGAGGCGAAAATCGAAACGGCTATAGTTAATATAGATTATATAGAAAAATGTTGCTAGGGGTCACGGGCTCGATTTTGATAAAAATAAGAACTGCATTTAAAAATATAAAAAAAAAACTTTTAGCATATTCTTATCTTCCTGATTATTAACAAATACTTCAAAAAAACTATGGGTTCAATGTTGTTGGAATTGGAACACGCGGACGCACGAGTCACCCGGCTTCGATGGGGATAATGCGCAAGAGATCGGCGTCTCTGATCCGCTGGTTACCAGTAGCCCCAATAGTTACTTACAACGCATTGTCAGCAATGCGTTGTAAGTAACAGTATGGACACTACTGTGTATCCATGTAATGCTGGACGGGAAGAAACATTTTGATTTCTTAAGGCAAAATGTGTTTTCATGATTCATGGTCATGGACGAAAAGAGGAAAACATTCCTTTATCCTCTTTTTGTTTATTCTATGTAGGTACCTAACCCTATTTTTAATATGGATGTTTTTTTTTAAATAATTATTCATATTTCTAACCTTGCAGCATACACATAGATGCAATATGAGTGGAAGGTTGCCACACAGATAGTGTCAGACAAAATAGCTATTTGAAACGTGAGCCCCAAATATCCAATATAATGGTATACATTTAGTATAACATCTAGGTTCGTACTGCAAGTATCTGTAAAAAAATAGTATCAAGTAAAAATATATATAAAAAACACCAATTCCAACGAGTTTACACATCAGAATGCGTCCTGGTCACAGTTCCTTTACAATAAAGGCTAAGTAGTTCCTTAAAATAAACCACTAAAGAAAATAGGTAGGTACCTACTGCGAAGAGTCTGTCCTATGTTATCTATGGACGCTTGTACCATATAATAGAGGTAGGTATATACGTCTGTATACGATTAAGAAGGCCCAGTAGTACCGCATTCCCATACCAACGTAGTTCGCTCTCGAAATGGTTTATGTGATTCAAAATAAATAGGTGAAATCGGTAACCAAAGGATAATCTAGATAAGATCGTCTTTATAATTTGCAAGCATACTAAGTGTTTTCTAAGGTCACAGGAGGGTCAGGCACTGTAGCTTCATTTAATAAATTTATATATCCGCCTCTGTGGTCTAGTGGTTCAACCCACCGATTTCAGATCCAGAGGTCCCGGGTTCGATCCCCATGGGGAGTACAATATATTATGCTTGATTTGGTTGGTGGTAGGACCTTGTTTGGGTCCACCTGGCTAATTCTGTCGCCGTAACAACAATTCTAAAATTTACAAATGTTATTATGACACAAAAATTCACAACCCACGACGGGACTCGAATTCTAAAATTGTTGATTTCCGGCATTTAGAGGTAAGATGGCCAGTTCCTCAGTTAGTTGAGGATTCCGGGTGAAGTGCGCCTCCACCTTCGGCCTTATCTCAACTTGTAGCCAGGCCAAGCGCTTCCCCGTCGTTCAATAAAAAAAAACCAATTAGACAAAATAAACCTTTACTATTTGAGGTTGGTTTTGACCTTACCTACTCTTCCGAGACCGACCGCGAACAGCGACAGCGACAAGTGAAAATACTGGTTCCTATACATTGTCTTACCTATTATGTATATGGTCGCTGTCGCCTGAGGACGCGGTCTGCGGTCGGTCACGGAAGTCAACCGCCTTCAAATGAGTTGGTGGTGATACCCAACTCATTTGAAGCAACCTAACTAACAAAATTGCTCACCTAAGAATAACCACCACAGCTGGACATGGTATGAGAAGTACTTTCCCAGCATCTTATTAAAAGCATTGTTCAGTTTCAATCCAACAGGAGCACCCATTAGCCACGTCAGCAAGGAATAAAGCATGTTTATCAGTTTCTGAAAATCAAATTTATATTTCATAAATATTATATACCATAGCTTTTATTTACAAGAGAAGCAGTCAGGTGACCCGACTACTTCCTTTTACAAAGGACTTACAACTGGTATGAACTGCTCCAGACCAGTACCTACCAAAAATTACATTATTATTACTTTATAAATGATTCAACCCATTATTTTATGGGTTGCATGCTTAACCCACGAGGGGTTTCAAAGTAATACACTGCAATGGTGGTCAAGGTATGGGCCCCTCACTTTTCACCCGTGGATGTCATAAAACAAAACAGACTCACGCATTTTTTCATTTTCATCTCTGATGAGGATTCATCTCTGATCACTACTGAGCGTGGATCTGACAAAATGCAAGCCCGTCGCCGCTTATCGGAATACTAGCCAGTGAAACTTGTCGTTCGGATTTTTGGCCACATAGGGACATGCCGGTTTCCTCACGATTTTACCTTCACGGTCAAAGCATATGCATGTGTCAATTGTGCACATAAACTTCCGAAAAACCGAAAGTTATTGGAGCACGATCGGAAGGCGGGCTCATATCCACTTGGCCAGACAGCTCTTCATAAATATGACATCAGAATAAAAAATGTAAGAATAAATATAACAAAATACTACACACTATAGTACTTTTTTAAATTTAAAAGGTAAAAGATAGACGCCATTTCGAGTTCAGTAACAAAACTGTCCTTTATTGAAGTACCCTCAAATAATAGAAATAAACAATCACCCTCAAATACATAACATACCTCCCTTGTATAAATTAGGACAACAAAAATAATATAAGGAATTTACACAAATCAAAGTAATAAGGAATTTCCACAAATCAAAGTTATGAATAATCTAAAAATGTAAATCAATTTTTGAAGAAAAAAACATGTTTAATAAATGCTATCCGGTATGCCAATAATGTCAGGCCACCGCTTTGGTGGTGGTATTTCAATTGATGGCTCATAAGATGTGAGTCGTATGAGCAATCTTCTTTGTTGTCAGACAACCTTGTCTCAGTCTGCACTGTTATTGCCAGTATCTGATCGGCATGTCGACGGTGTAGCTCACCATCTTCCGTCCTCACCCTGTACGAGCTAGGCCCCTCCACCATCTCCACAGTAGTGCTGCGCCACTTTTCCCCGGCTCCATACATGTGAATCAGCACGGGCTGATCGACCGTGAAGGTCCTGCCGGGCGCGCGCTGCGCCGCCGTCTCCAGCTGCAGCTCGCCGCGGACTCAGGGTGGAATGTCGATATCGCTGTTCTGTACCTTCTACCGTTAAGCATCTCCGCAGGAGTTTTATTAGTAGAGCTATTCGGTACTGTTCGCATATAATAGAGCACCTTGCTCATCATTTCGCTCCAAGGAAAATCTAACCTCTCCAATTTCTTAATTTTGTTTTTAAATGTCTGTATAGCCCTCTCTATCTGCCCATTTGTCGCTGGGTGGTATGGTGGGGATAGCAGATTCTTAATCCCGTTCATCTGCAAAAACTTGTTAAACTCTTCAGAAGTAAATGCTCTACCATTGTCTGATACCACGACGTCGGGCAAGCCTTGCGCCGCAAAAATTCTTCTCATCACAGTAATTACAGCTCCACTACTCATTGTGTTGACTATTTCTGCTTCCATCCATTTACTGTGGCTATCGATCAACACAAAAAAGGTTTTTCCATGGAATGGTCCAGCAAAATCTATATGGACCCGTTGCCATGGCTTCTCAGACATCACCCAAGTCTGAGGATCTCTCGGCGGGCTGTTCCTTACCAGTTGACACTGCCACCATATGTTCAATTTGATTATCCATCTGGACCCACCACACATAGCCTCTTGCATATGCCTTTGTTTGGACTATACCCGCATGTGGGGCATGTAATATTTTTAGCACCTGCTCTTGTAACTTAGCCGGCACTATGACTCTGTTGCTCCACAATAAAGTCTTTAGTGTGTGAAAGAGCCTCCCTTCTTGTCCAAAATGGCTGCAAGGCTGGGTCTGTGTTCTTATTTGGCCAACCATGAAGAACATAGTATAACACTTTTTGAAGCAAAGAATCCTTCTTTGTTTCTATGGCAATCTTTTCACTACTAAGATTCCAGTCACTCTGTTGTTCTTCTGACAATAAGACTTCCTTTAGCCTCTCTTCAGCTACTGTTCCCGTAGACGGTGCAGTCCACCTGCTTAATGCATCCGCATTACCAATAGATTTCCCTGGTTTGTGCCTGATAGTATACTCATAGCAAGCTAGCTTTAAAGACCAACGCAGCATTCTAGGCGAAATCTGGTCCGGTATCAGTTTTGCTGGGTTAAACAAGCCAACCAATGGCTTGTGGTCCGTCACAATACAAAATTTGCGACCTAACAGAAATTCATGGAATTTCAACAATCCAAACATTATAGCCAAAGCTTCCTTGTCAATCTGACCATATCGCCTCTCACGGGATGCCATCATGATCGGCCTTTCCGATCCATCATCCATGACATGAGCAATGATAGTGCCAACTCCATATTCTGATGAGTCACATATGAGCAGTAACTCTCTGTTTCGGTCATATCCTACCAATGTGTGATCAGATGATAGCAAGAGCTTCGCTTCTTCGAACGCTCTTTGCTCGCTTTCTCCCCAACTCCACGGCGTCTTCGACTCCAGCAACCGATATAAAGGTTTCAGCAAAGTAGCTCGATCCGGTAAAAACTTTTGATAAAAGTTGTACAATCCAAGGAAAGCCCTCAATGTTTCCTTATTTGTAGGTGACGGTTTTTCCAGTATCTCCTTGACTTTTGCGGGTGCTGGATGAAGTCCTTCGCCATCAATCATGTGCCCCAAAAATGTGATGCTATTCGCAGCAAAGACACACTTTTTGTCATTAAGTCGAAAGCCCAGCTCATTTAGCTTCTGCATCACTTGACAAAGCCTCTGATTATGATGCTATAGCGTCGCCCCTGTCACCGCCACGTCATCCAGTAGACACGCCACAAGCTTCCACTGATGTTGGGAGCGGGTAACTGTCTACTTGCATAGATGCATTGACTGTAGATCGATAATCCTCACAGATGCGTAATGTACCATCCTCTTTCTTCACTATCCTCAACGGAGTAGCCCACTCAGAGTATCTAACCGGGGTCAATACCCCCCGTTTCACTAATCGGTTTAGTTCATCTTCTACTTGCTGCTTTATAGGAAAAGGCACTCCTCGAGCTTTCAAAAACCGTGGTCTTGCATCAGCACGTAGATGAAGTGATACTTCCGGGCCTTTGTATTCCCCTAATTCTTCTTTGAACAAATTGGGATATTCATTCATAAAAGGAGCCAAGTCTTCTTTAGCCCAGTATAAGCCAGTCACTTGTTGGCCTAATGACTGAAACCAATTGCGACCCAACAAGCTCGTTCCATTGCCAGACACGACCACAAGTTCACGTTGAGCCTCTTTCTCGCCCAAGACTACTCGTACATTCGCCACTCCTACTACTTTTAAACAGTCTCTAGTCCATGTAACCAGTTTCAGTGTAGTGCTCTGGAGTGTTGGAGGCGTTGACCACATCTTCTTGAAAGTATTTTCAGAAACGATACTGCGAGATGCTCCGGAGTCTACTTCCATCACCAAACTTGCTCCATCGATGATCACGTTGGATTTTATCGGAGGTCGATAACTGTCCGCATACAAGTAGACACCCATCATGTCCTCATATTCAGAAGATGGTTCCTTTTCATATTCCACCTGGTGTACTTTCCCTTTCTTGTCGCAGGCTTTTGCAATATGCCCATACTTTTGGCATTTAAAGCACTTTGCCTTCACAAAGATACACCGCTCGCCGGCTTTGTGCATCCTAGTACAATGTTTGCACTCATTGGACTTTATTCTGCCAATATCCATTGGCTCTGCTGCCTGGAACGGACTCGGGTGTGGCTGAGTCGTTTCAGTACTCCGACCGGGATACATGTCCTCGAATGTTGCCTGGTGGTTGAGGCACATTCGCACAGCTTTTTCACATGTCAGTCCTTTTGTTTTTAACAATTCCCGGCGTAGACGTTCATCGCGCACTCCTAACACGAGTCTGTCCCGCACTTGACGTTGCAAGTCCGTAAAGTTGCACTTAGCACACAATGCATTTTTCGCATTTTCCTGCACGCTTTCACCTTGTAATTGTGTTTGTTTATGAAATTTTCCCGCTTGCAAAATTTCATTCACTTCTGGTTCGTAGAACTTGTCCAAAATAACCAAAATGTCCGAAAACTTCACTTCCGCAGGGCGTAACGGCACTAACAGGGATGCAATTATAGCGTACGTGTCCTTCCCGCATTGAGACAAAAACAAAGAGCGCGATTTATCTTCATCTTTTTCCAACGTTCGATCGAGTCCCGCCGCGTCGAGAGCGCACAGTAGCTGCTCCTTATAATCACGCCACACATCAGTTTTCGCGTTAAACGGCCCCGGCAACACAATATTCGTCATATTGAATGCCATTTCTGCACAATTACAATTAATATTCCGCAGTCGCCACTAAAAGAAAGACGCCATTTCGAGTTCAGTAACAAAACTGTCCTTTATTGAAATACCCTCAAATAATAGAAATAAACAATCACCCTCAAATACATAACAAAAGGTATATACATTTGATACCTCAAGAACATCCACAAGGTAGCCTCTAATCTCTCCAGTGTTGTCCGGCAACATTTGCAATAGAACATATCCTAGCATAATATCTGTGCACATTGCCAGGATAAGATTGCCTTGCTTTATTGATATCTGAAACATTCAAAAAGCTTTATAAAACTTCATAAAATAGCTTATGCCTGCTGCTTCGCTCCTGGGATACCTGGATAAAAAGGAGCTTATGTTATTATCCATAATGTAAACTATATTTATCATGCTAAATTTTATTGGAATCTAACTCTTGATTTTTTTTTAATTAGCTTATGGACTGACTAAAAATCAACCCACATCACAAGCTTAGAGCTACAGATTTTTAGTTTTCTTTTTTTAGTGTAAGGGTGCATATTAAAGAACAATATTCTTTAATATGCACCCTTACACTAAAAATTTCTGATCAATTCTGATAACAATATTATAATTTATTTAGAAAAAGTAATGGACCACAGACACAGATTAGAAAATCTCATTTGAAATGAATAATAAACATATATTATTAGAGAGTGATACTTTATCATGTAAGTATTCATATTTATATATGATGCAGATCACAGATATGGTAATAATAGAATAAAGAATAAATAATTACTTGACACCTAATAAATAGGTATTACAAGTTAATAAATATATAAAATAAACAAAAAAATTAAGAAAAACCAAGAGTTTAAGGTAAGTTGTACAGTTTTTTTGGTCATGTGTAACTATTTATTCACAGAGATTTGGCGGATTTGTTACTAAATATTTTTTGTTTTCAGATTTTAATTTAAAATATGGATCTCTGCAAAATAACGCCTGAATCAATTAGCTAATAGTAACATTTTGACAATCAATCACAGCCAGTCAAAATATCAACATGTTAACTTATGAAAATAAAGTTAGCAGTCATAGTGTATACAATAAAATTTACATTTTGGAAGATAATGTAGGCCACTGGAATTTAAATTTATAAAGCTAATTATCAAAGTTTCAACATGCCTTGTAGCTCAGTTGGTAAGAACTCTGCCTTTTGCACTGAAGGGTGTGGGTTTGATTCCCACCCAGGACAAACAATTGTGTGATTAATATAGATGCTTGTGTACAGCACATATGGTAAGTAAGTATATGTTTACAAAAAAAGTCTTTGAGTATTCTATCTGTAATCTAATTATATTTTTATAAAAGGTACATACCTTTTTTTCAACTATTATTGTTGTGATAAGCCATTTCACTAGATTCAAATAGTTACAAATATGTTGAAGGAACATAGAAGACGACAGCCAGTGAGGTAAAGATATACTTGGCACATTGCTTGTTCTACTAAATGTCTGTCCATTTTGATGATGTATAAAACATTGCATTTGTTTGATGTCAAAACTTCCAGTGATGGTTTCAGATTCCTGAAGCTTGTCATAATCATAATACATGATTATTGTATTACTTGTCGGTATTATCTGACCATTCACAACCAGCTTTTCCATTTGCGTGCATTCTTTATTAAGATATACAAAATTTAGCAACAATTTGTTAATTTCTTTGGGTACACCATCTCCACTATACCCATAAACTTTGCCATCTTCTCTTGGTTCAGATTCTAATATTTCACTTGGGGAACAAAATTTTGTAAGGTAAATAGATAAAGAGCTTTGAACACAACCAAGCATATAACCTTTGTAATATTTATCGGTATTATCGAGCCTATTATCCTGGTTATTGGGTACCAATATTCTTATCACAGCCATGATAATTTTATGTAGTTGCACACACTTTCACACTTATTACTTATTGAATCGTCGAGGCCTCCGCTACATTTTTGTATGCATTCATACAAAGTCCAGTAACATTTATTCTACTCGGAAGAATTTTATTTCTGGATTTTCAGGCCAGAAGTAGTCTTGAATAGTAGAACTATCGGTTTATTAGTAGTAATCAATTCTATGTATGTCTTAATTTATTCGTAGTCTCTAGACTACTGTGTTCTAACACATAGTAGTTGATCTATGGTCAAGTCACCATATTAAAAAATATATATACACATAAAACACCACAAAAATCGTCGAGTCGAGGCAAATTTGTTGTGTTGTGGTTTTCACAGGTTTTGTTTGTTTAGATAGTTTTTTTTTTAATTGTTGCAAAAGCATTATTTTTCAAAGAGAATAGCAAAACTAAGCAACTTGAAACGATAGAGGTGTTGAAGAACCGTGTCTATGAGAGAAGCACCTATACTGAACTATACTGAACCTATACTAAAACTGGACAGCGCACTCAAAAATGAGGTACATGAAATTTACACTCCACGCGCTGAAAATAAGTTCAAAATTGTTTGTCTTATGTCAAAGTAGAAAAACGAGCCAGGTGAGATAGCTCAGTTGTAGTAATGCTTCCTTGTTTAACATGTTGCCATTACAAATTGAATTCCTCTTTGGTAAGCCTTGGGAGCTTTCTTTGATTTTCTTTAAATTATTATTTTATCACTTTGACAGACATTGCATAAACAAATACTTAATATATTTTTTATTTTACAACCATGAAATCCTCTACCACAAAGTGGCTTACGAAATACAGAATGTTGGCGTGTAAAAGTGATAATGGTAGTATTTTGTCGTCCATATGTGTCCATATTACTCAGAAAACGACTAAACCAATATGGCTTCTTTGCCTAACGGCTAACCTTCAATAGCATAATTATAACGCTATACAATTATTTAAATATATAGGAAACGGTGTATTTTTGCTACGTGTATAGATGTAAAAAGGAATGGTGTCCCGGCTGTGGCCTGTCTTTCCACAGCTGGGTGAGCTAATTAACAACATTTCAAATTATGATATAGTAGGGTATCCACAAACAAAGTGGATTTCATGGCTTTCCATTATCTACGTTGATACCCATGATATGGGCTGTTGTCAGATGGAGTAATCTCAAAAGCATACTTACTTTACTTTACTTACGAAGCTTGCATAGGCAAGGATGAGGTCAACGATGTAGTAAGCTAACCCAGAAGGTGCTTATTAACTCTTTTCTTGAAGAGATTAGGGTTGTATTTTCCGTTCTTAGTTCAAATCAAAGCTAGATTAGACCTACATTTTCAATGACAGCTGTCAAACTTTAAACTGCCATATCTCTGAAACTACTCGTACTGAAAATTGCAGATCTTGGTCATAGCTTTCATTTGAACTAAGAACGGAACTAAGTCCAGGACGAGTAGTTTCAGAGATATGGTTGTTTGAAGTCTGAAAGCTGTTATTGAAAATGTAGATCTTGGTCATCGCTTTCATTTGAACTAAGAACGGAAAGTCTAGGACGAGCAGTTTTAGAGATAATGGTTGTTTCAAGTTCGACAGCTATCATTGAACACATAGATCTTGGTCTTAGCTTTCATTTGCTTTTAATGGAAGCATTAAATATTTCAAACATTTTGTTGTCATACAATAATCTTCGGTTTTTCAAGGATATATATTTTGATTTCACATGTTATGATATGTAATCGTTTGACTAGAGGATAATCCCACTCTAGTGGGAATATCGGGATAAAAGTATGTCTACATCCCAAATTTGGTGACCGAGCAAAAATACACGTATTTTACACAATTTAACAATATTTTATTTATATTGAATTAAAAATTCAATTCCAAAAACATTTGTACGCTAAATAGGGGAGCCAAAAACACTTTTGAAATAAAGGAAAATGTGTGGTATTTTGTCTCCCCCGTTCGGGGGAGACTAGGCCCTATGAGAATCACTTTGACCTAAGGGAGCCACCGGGGGAGCCAAATCCCGTAGACAAAAAATCTTACTGAATAAAAATATTTGACTTTGACTTTTAAAGGCACACAATGCCGTTTTTGTCGTATGACAAACCCTGCTACTCTTATTACTACTTATTTAGTCTACTACTCTTATTTTGTACCTATAAGTTTAAATAAATAATTTTTGTTGACATCTTGTGGTTTTTTCCTTCCATGATATCGGTGACAAGAAACTCTTCTAGGTAAACGATAGACTCAGGTACTTACTTAACGCATTCACAGTTTTTTTATCAATTACCTTAGTGGTTCCGGCATGAGAATAGGCGCAAGTGTTTAGAAAAACCCTTTAGAAAAATAAAAACACTATACACCTATACTGTTACGATAATAAGAAAATAAATGTATCTATTAATTCGTATTTTCATTAATTGAAGTGGGCGGTGTGGACTGGATACCCTATTACAACGAGATGAATTACTATTCTCAAGCCTCTAGCACGGCTCGTTTTTAAGAATACAGTGCGCAGTCCAGTTTTAGTATAGGTTCATGGAGAGAAGAGAACACAAATGTCGAGCTGTTTTAAAGACACATCATAAGCAAACTCAGCAATGATGGTTTGTTATTGTTATTCTGAAGACATATCTGAAGGTGCTAATCTGAAAGAACTGAGATCTCGTAATGTCTGTTTTCTGCTAGGTATTTAATAATGACATCCCAAAAGTAATTCTTGTATTTTAATGACACCCTTGGTTTGACGACCCTATTGATAGAGTAAAAAAAATACACCAGTTTTTATGAGATTCCAAATACTCTTTTTTATCTTAAAATACCTGATGATTGTACTTTACCCCTTCATCTTATAAACCACCCCTAATAAGGCCAAAATTAGCTAATGTTGAAATCTGCAGCCTCATCCCATTTCATATGATATTTACGTTTTCACGATTTTTCAAGTCTTCAATCTTATGTACCCCTTTTGTAAACCTTTAATGTAAATCCAGGGGTGGTTTTAGCAAATAAAATTAAAGTTAATAAATATTAACAATTAGATTAATTATTATATCATCGGATTATTGGCTGCACATGCATAAAATTTATATTATTCTTTTTTTTTTGTATTCGTTACAAAAGGCCGCGTTAAGATGTTAAATTGTATGTATTTTAGGGTAAGCTGTTAAAACAACCCCCTTTATCAGTCTTTTCTACTTACCCAAAAAAAAAGAATAATATTAATTTTATGTATGCGCAGCCAATAATCCGATAATCTAATAATCAATAAATAAGCCAATAATCTTCTTGACTCTCTCAACACCCTTATTTACACCCTAGTGTTAAAAACGTCCTCATACCGATTGATGAGTATTAATATAGTCTCTGCATATCCCAAACTTTGAATTGATGAAATCAGCCATTCAAAAGGTATAAGCAAAAAATCGTAATTCGTTTCACCCCCATAATGTCTCAAAAACTACCCGTCATATCAAAAACCTCCCAAAACAATCGATTTCTTTTTACGTTATCTCTTTACAGTTTAAATTTCATAAAGATTGGATAATCCGTTTGAGAGTTATGCCGTCACAAACATATACATTAAATACATAGATACAGTGCCAGATTTCCCAACTTAACTCGGAGATCTCGTTCGCTTCGCTCACTCGATCAATAACGTCAGTATTTTACATAAATTTAAAAGTATAAAAACAATGACATACAAATATACTTTTTGGTTTTCGCAAGTCACGTCGCATCTTTTCATCTTCTCACCCCTCTGGGGTGGGGAAAGGGCGTTCAGGGCATAGCCCCGTGTCCCTAGCTTTTCTGCGACCATTACTATGGGCGCGTTCATCGGGTTAGTGGTGTCCTTTAGGGAGGTGCCGTCTCCGGGTCCACTTTACGTGCCGGTGCGATGTCGCCCTGCCGGGTAGATCCCTGGTTGGCCAAGGAAGACCCAGCGAGCCGATCAGCGACCGCGGCAGTGGTCACCGGAGGCGGCACCCCCTTCGAGGTGTGGTTGTCATCTTCGTCTCGAAGCGAGTATGGCTTCATGCGCCTCTTTCCGGGCTCGTCTGGCGGTCTTGCGTGCAGCGGCGCTAAGTCGCGTATGTATCTGTGCCCCGACGCGTCGGCTCTCTGGAACATCGAGGTGGTCAGTCTCCTGGCGAAGGCTTCCAGGTCATTCATTTTGAGACAGCTGCGGATCGTCGAGTTTCTCACGTAGCCTTGACGATATGTATCAATGAAATGGATTCCTGTGCCTTCAGCCGGTTCATGTTTGTGATTTTCAGGAACGGGAACGCCGGGGCAGCATACATAAGACGGCTTCTGATCATCAACTTAGTTTTAAGTGGCAGCTCGGACCATAGGACTGGGAGGAGTTTGGCGCGAGCTCCCCTCACCATTCCCAATACGTTATCGGTGTGCTGACAGCCTCAATTTCTGCAACCACTCCGGCAAGGCGTCTAGTGTTGGCTGGAGCCATAGCATAGGCTGGTCTGTACGAGGACGCGTAGTAGGCTGCGTCGATTTTCCTTTCTGTCAGGACGCTTCTTATGATATTGACGATCCGTTTCGGTGCTGTGGACTTAGTGAGCTTGTATAGTAAGCCCTCGTGCCACACCCGATCGAAGGCCTTCTCCATGTCGAGCAAGACTGCTACGACATACTCTTTCTTGTTTGCGCTGGTGGCCATTTTATTGACTATTCTAGTGGTGTCGTGTAATCTAGTATTCAGGGTGGTGGAAGGTTCGGCCCTAAGCCCGAACTGTTCCTCCCTCGATGCGGTGTCAGGCTGCTGAGCAGGAGTCTCTCGAACAACTTCGACATCGTGCTCAGCAGTGTGATGGGACGGTAGCTCGTGGGGTTTCTGGCATCTTTCCCGGGTTTAGGGAGCATCACCACCTTGCCTGTTTTCCAGCTGGTTGGGAAATGGCCAGAGCGGAGTATGCCGTTGTACAGTCTTGTTAGGGCGACCACAGACTTGGGCGGGAGATGTTTGAGGGCTTCGTTGGTGATGTCGTTGAGTCCGGGGGCCTTCTTTCTCGGAAGCCTCTGAATAAGTCACTTGACTCTTCCGGGGGTGAAGAAGGTTTGGATGCCGGTTTACTCGACTTCATCTCCTTCGCTGATTTCTGGAGGCGGCGTCACGTTCAAGTATTCGGCCAGCGCTTCCTCTACGGCTTCAACAAACCATGCTGTTCCCAACTGTTTTTCCAGGCTGTTGGCCAGGATCTCAGCTCTCTATTCCGCAACAAACCTCAGTAGGTCGTCTTCGCCCATGAATGGTTGGGTGGGGCTGGGAGTTCCGGCCAGCTGTCGACATAACCGATGAACAAATGGTACGTCTTCGGTTATGGTATGGACTCTTTTTTTTTTTGGAGTAATGAAAACAAACCTATTACACATAGCGTGTCATTCATAACAGTAAATCATGTTTCTATGAAGAGCCATTGAATTTTGAAATAAAAAAAGATGGACTGACAAACACATTTTTAAAAACATATTTTAACTTGTTTCTGGAACCACTGACTTACGTTATGAATCTAAGCCTATCCAATGGAGTTTTTCCTGACTGCTGGAAAATTGCGTCAGTTATTCCGATTCACAAGGATGGTGATAAAAGTTCCCCTTCCAACTATCGTCCAATCTCTCTTCTTCCAATTTTTTCTAAAATCCTCGAAAAATTAGTAAACAAAAGATTAACAACGTACCTTGAGAAAAACAACATCTTATCACCTTGTCAATTCGGATTTAGGCGTGGTAAGTCCACGGAGGACGCGGTCCATGCGTTACTTGATAAGTCGGTCTCAGCTCTCGACAGTGGCAGGCAGTGTATAGGCGTCTTTTTAGACCTGGCAAAAGCCTTTGACACGGTGTTTCCCAGCATTTTACTTAAAAAGCTAGAATGCCTGGGAATAAGAGGTACTGCTCTTCAGTGGTTCAATAGCTACTTGCAAAATAGAGGACAATGCGTGTCAATTGCTGGGCTGGTAAGTGAAGTTAAAAACCTCTCATTTGGAGTCCCGCAGGGTAGTATCCTCGGGCCAACATTGTTCACAATATATATCAATGATCTTATATCTCTATTTGAATTTTCTCCTCTTAATCAAATTGTTTGTTACGCTGATGATACAGCTATCCTATTCACGGGTGATAGTTGGCCAGAGGTCTTTCAGCGAGCGCAGGAGGGTTTGGCGCGTGTTGCTGATTGGCTAGACACCAATTTACTTACGTTGAATGCAACCAAATCAAAATATCTGTGTTTTCATAAAACTAAAGTGTCTAGACCCCCTTCCAGTCTTACTGTACGTATACACAAATGTGGCAATACCCTGAATAGTAACTGTTCGTGTCCTAACCTTGAAAAAGTAGAATTCCTTCGCTACTTAGGACTTATTGTAGACCAATCACTAAATTTTAAAAAGCATATTCTTTCTTTATCTAATCGTGTTAGAAAACTAATTCATATTATGAAATTGCTCCGTGATGGCTCTGACGAGGAGACACTTAAACTTGTATATACCTCTCTCTGCGAATCCATCTTGACCTATTGTATTACTGTCTGGGGTGGTGCCTCCAAGACACATATGATTGTCCTTGAAAGGGCCCAAAGGGCTGTTCTAAAGGTAATGTATCGTAAACCTTTTCGTTATCCAACAGT
Source organism: Venusia cambrica (assembly GCA_951394065.1). Classification (NCBI taxonomy): domain Eukaryota; kingdom Metazoa; phylum Arthropoda; class Insecta; order Lepidoptera; family Geometridae; genus Venusia; species Venusia cambrica. Next base: position 11,545,347 of record OX596043.1, on the reverse strand, counting down.
TGCGATTCACTCTGATTCTCAGACTTTGAGTGTTCGCCAACTCTACATTCTCAGAGCAGCTTCGGCTTATCATAGGGTATTTCTGTCTCAGTTGCCCGTTGTTACCCCAACCAAAAGTCAACGTCGTACTCGTATTAATGTACCACGGGTCAGGACCTCTTTTGCTAGGCGATTTAAAAGCTATTCTTTCCCTTTTATCTATCGCTGTGTGAACAATCACTGTGATATTTTGTCATGCTTACTTTATGGAGCAAAGGTAAAAATAAAAAAGTGGCTTGTTACCCTTGACTACAATGGAACAGAAAAACTTTTGGTAGCCATCATTTAATTTTTAATTCAGCTGGTTCCTGTAGTTGCTTTTTGTTTCTATCCTTACATACATGCACACACTCACAAACACACCTACACTCACACGCACACACACACCTACACACGCATACATACATACACAAGCTTGCTCACGTCTTTATATTCAACCTTGTCTTGATCCACTTAATTTAACTTAATTTAGTTTAGTTAATTTGTACCCACTATACTCGTTTCTAAATTTATATATCCTTTTTACAAGTGTCTTATTTCTCAAACTGTCAATCAATTTATCTCGGATGCCCGCAGCACAGGCCAGCCCTAGTGCGGGATCCATTTGTAATCTGTTATATTTTGAAACATAAATATATTGTAAACATTTGTTGGTAAATAAAGTAATTATCTTATCTATCTTATCTCTTAAAACGCCACAAGTTGGAAGTAGTGAGTTTTTTAGGCTGACCATTACTCTTATAAGAATGTAACAGATTCCAATTAGAGTTATGGATAAGAAATAAGATTCTCATAGGAAACTTGATCGAGATTCTGCTGCTTAGATTGTTATTAGATGGTGTACTTCTTTTGGTATAACGATACTTCTTTCACATTTTTCAAAATATTTATACTCATAGGTATTTTTCTTTCGTATCTATGTACAAGATTCTTTATTACATCTAAGTTAGTTGATGATTGGTCACATATAGTTTCTTATATGTGTAATCCTGTATTTTGTACTTCTACAATAACATATATGTATATATAATATATGTAGATTAGCAGATTTTCAAAGATGGAGTGTGCTTAGATCGCGCCTCACTATGGGAGCTTGTTTTTGATGCGGTACTGTCAACGCGCACTTATTGTACAATACGGTAAATGACTCTGATTTCACGTACAAGCAAATGAAAGCTATAAACGAGATCTATATATTCAATGACAGCTGTCAACTTCAAACTTACAACTCCAAGAAGTGAAAAGACAAAATATTTTGAAAAAAAAAAGCGCAGAAGACCCATGATAGCTATAAGTGAAAAGCACAAAGACTTAACGATTATTTGATAAAATTAATAACAAATGTTATCGTCCACAGGTTGAGCACTAATGTTAACAGGCTGCTGAAGGGAAAAATAACAAAGTGTGACGAAATTACAGATAGTGTTAAATAATAAGAGAAACAATATTTTACAAAGCACCAACACAAAAGAAAAATCGTTAATTGAATGTATCAACCACTGAGCATATAAGGTAGTATCAACTGCTTTTTATTTTTCATTACACCTACCGAACCGTAAACCATCTTCTTTTGTCTTTAGAATTTGGGAAATTTTTACTGATATTTTATGTTTTAAACTTTTCCAAATTAATTTTACAATAATCGAATCTTAAGTCGCCATCTACCATCTAGCGCTAATGGTACAGCTTCACTTTCTTATACTGAACTGAGAGTGGCGTATCTATTTCGGATTAGTAATCTATGGCCTTTAGCTACATACGTACGTAACGTACATGATATATACGTAGTTATAGTACGGTACAATTTAATTTCACAAGTTTTGAGAATTAAATTATAATAAAGTAAAGGATTTGCAAATGCACAAAGGTAAGTGGCTTTTAGATCTGTAAAAATAGAGCCTCGATATTTTTTAAGAGTCGAAACTCCGCTCGCGATCGTAAATGGTAGGTAGTACCTATATTTTTATAAACTGTATGTTCTCCGATATCTATCAACCTACTAACGGTAAAATTGCATTATCCTTTTTCATAAATGAACCATATTGAACTTGCCCACTTCCGCGCCAAGCCTTCTTATTCACAGAGTACTTTATTTTACACTGATAATCTTTCTGTCAGGAAATCTCATTTTTTATACTTGACGTTGACCTGACGTTGTTGATTTTCAATTCAAGACCGCCTCTCCGCCTCTGTAGTTACCAGTGGTCCCAGTGGTTCCAGAGGTCCCAGGCTCTGTCCCCAGGGGAGTGCAATTTTGTGCTTGGATTGGTTGGTGGTAGAACTTTATTTAGGTCCTGGCTAGCTACCACCATCAAACAAACCAACAACAATTCTCAAATTGTTGATTGATCTGGCATATAGAGGTAGCTATTGGCAGTTCCTCAGACTGTTGAGGATTCTGGTTTGAGTGCGCTATCATCTTCAACCTTATCATAACTTGAAAAACAGGTGGGATGAAGGCCAAGCGTTACCCTTTCATACAATAAAAAAAAACTATTTATGTTCCTTCATAGCTATAGTTTATAATCAATAGCATAAATGTTGGTTATTATTTTTTATTATAGATAGCCATGTGTGACTAAATGTTGCAGTGTGTGCTGCTTTTTGCACCAATGATCAAACTATCAAGCCAAATGGTAAGTTACTTTTTAAGCACCATCTCCCTTCAACAATACATATACCATTTTAATGATTTAATATTATTTGAAGCCCTGATAAACCACTAAAGTACATTTATTTTTCTTCTATGTATCTTTGTAATAAAACTTTTAGTTTATGGTTATCCTGGCCAAGATGTGTAAAGAGTCAGTTATAAATATTAATATAACAGGACATTAATTTCACACAGTGTATATATTACAAGCTTTGCTTAGTTTGGGACTAGGATTACGGATATAATACTTAAATACTTTTATTAATTTTGTATATACATACTTATCATCCAATACAACAAAACACAGAACAAACATTAATATTTGTCACACAAATCTTTATTCAAAAGCCCACACTTGCAGTTATGAAAAAACACATAGGAGTAAGGAGGCACCTATCATTCTGCTAGAGTCTAGCATAATGCGTCTAGAGTCTAGACCTGAATAACTATTTAAATGTACAGTTGTTATACTTAAGTTTCTCTAGCCATTCATGTTTAATGTATTAATATCAGTGAAATGTTTCTTTCTTGATATATAAGATATATTATAATTTTAAAACCCACACACTCACTCTACCAAGATTAATTGTTTGTAATTTACAGGTTTCAAGTTGCATTGAAGTGATACTACTATCAACCACAAACTTCATACACTCGGTTCATCATGAATCAACTGGCAGCATGGTGAGGATAATCATCATTAATACAGTGTCATCCCTTGTACATCCTCTGTTTTACATAGGCCCTGCCATTAATGACTCCAAGTATAGCAAATTTGTCATCTTTTTTTATGTTGAGTCCTCCTCAATCGACAAATATTATAGTTTACTTTAATTCAATATGTTTTCCAGGTACCAGAAAAAAATCAGTTCCTACGACAAAGAGGAATGGGAAACCATGGTGGAACAACTGCTGATGCGCGGAACATACCGACGGCGCATCGTTGACTTCACGTCACATGGCCGGTCCTATCTCATTGATGTGGATTTGGTCAGAGGTACATCATAAAGATATAATTGTTGTCCTCATAGTCATTAATGGGTACATAATCTAATAAGATAAAGTCATGATTAGATTTCATTATTTGTTTTCAACGGGTTTTTTATGTTTTGTTGCCTGTGCAACACACATCTGAATCAATCACCTTAACTCATTGGGTGCTGGGAAGTTAGCCCTACTTGTCATAATTTCTGTATATCCTGCAATACAGGTTTTTTCCTAGTGACATATTTTGTTTCATTGTTATTACCTCTTGGTAATATGTTCTTCTTTAAATATTTTTTTGTATTTTGTATGTGTTTCTCAGCACCCAACAGCTCAATACATCCATGCCCACTTCTGCAGACAAATCACATTTTTATGTACCCTTGAGGATAAAGTTTGACAGTCAATTACAGGCACATGACTTCAGAGGATGTTGTTGTTATATACACCTACAGTATGATGCATGTATTAGTTTGTACACCGCCATCCTTGACAACCATAATCTTCTCCGTCCATCCAAAGGTTGCCTGTAAAATATCATTTTCAGCGATAAGGCCGCCCATTGTTTTACCAGTGTCGCGTAGATTAAGTTTCTTCTATCTGTATTCTGATATGTTTTCTGTAAGTGGTGAACAATTATATGAGGCACATTTTGGAACAAGTCACATAATGGGTAGAAACATTAGCCTTGTATTCTATGCACGTTGATCCTATCAGCATTTAAGGCCCTGTCATTAGACGTTTCCTCTTTTTCAAATGGAAAATTATAGTACTTCTGAACAAGTCACGGGTCTATTTTTTATATATGTATTACTTGAGGTACCTATCTACATTAAAGGTAAGCTGAAATCATAATAGCTGAAAAATTTCTTGATAAAAATATTTATTGAAAATTCAAAATTTACAAGAGAAATATTGTGAAACCTACAATGAATATGGACTTACAATTTATTTTAAATGATAGGTTACATGTTGATCTACATTAAAGGTAAGCTAGTTTTTTGATACCAATTCAAAATTAATTTTAATCATGAATTATTTGAAAAACTACAGGCGCACCGCGCGCCCGCGTTTCAATCAGTAGCTCTGTGACCACTGTCGACGTCGGACGTGTGCTTGTCGTCCTCGCAGCGGTCAGACAACACCTAGACTCAGAATAAATATTAGGACGAATTTAAATAAGTTATTTGTTCTGTGCCAGTAAAGGTACCATCATATGGTCACATTACCTAACTACATACCAGCAACGCGATCTCAGAATAAAAATGATCAAAAGGTTTTATTTACGATACGCGTGCGCCTCCTACAGCTTGCCGTTGTCAACTCTCATAATAGTTTCTGCCGCGATTTAGCTGCGTAGCGCGCCTTAACACAAGCTCTTTCCAGGGTCATCATTCCCAAAAACGAAGCCGACGCTGGGCATGCGACGAGTGGTATGGTTTGCTTTAGTGCGGTTGATCTTCTTACCCGCGCTTTTCCAATGGTGGTCGCAGCAGACGTCGCCGGCCTGCGCTAAGCTTCTGCTGTCGTTGTGGGTCCTACAACTATTAAACATAGCCCTGTACTTGATATCACCATGCGGACTGCACATGGATGTGAGTAACTGTATTGTAGCAGTATAACATATTAGTAATCTCCCAGTCGGTCCAAACTGTAAAAGAAAATTGCGTTCTCTGCTCCTTTATAAACTTAAACTAGCCAACTCACATACTGTATTCAAAAGAGGTCTAAAATCATATGTGTAATGCCACTAAACTGGGCTCCAGCAGTAAATATGAGCCCTATCCATCCATGGATGTCGTAGAGGAGCTATTATTATGATAATTATTTATTGCCTTTTACTAAGTCCTTGTGAGGTGATTATGGCAGAAAAATCCCTTCATCATCTCCAGTCATGTTACCATGACTCGTTGGTTCTATCAGCATACTAATAACAGAGGAGGTCCCCACTGATGAAGATGAACGTCTTAGATGTGGGTTTGTTTCAGGGTGTTGTATTTGCGGATCATACGTACCTGCCGCTGCTATCGAACTGTACATGTCTGCTTTCAACATGACTGAGTAATTATTTTTTTCAGCCACACTGCTGGTTGGTTCCACTCGGTCTGATGTTGGTGCTGAGCGTGGTTCACTCGCAGATCGTAAGCACCACTGAAATGGAGCTCGCGAGGGTGCGCCCGCGGTCCACCTATCGCCGAAAACTGCCTAGGTATTTTAGGTAAATAGGTAGTTATTCTCAATTGATAACCAGCTGACCAATTACTACGTGCAGAAAACAAATTAATTCAAATCGTTTATTTGTCTTATGCGGGTAACAAACATGAAAATTAGCAAGTAAAGTCCCAGTGCAATCTTGCCTAATCGAGATGCAAATGTAAACATAAAATTAAATTGAATTTATCCAAAATACCACAAAAATCCAAAGTCAAAATACCTCTAAATAATAATAATTAAATGTCAATAGTTCTTAACTCGTCATTCAGAAACTGTAACGCTGTAATAACACTTTTCTACAAGGTTTCTTTTTCCTTAAGTCCAACTTTTACAGCTATACATAAGTGCACAAGAAGTCGCCAACTATCTTGTTTTAATTTTAGCTTCGTATCACAGTTTGAGGTCATAATAGTTCCGGTAAATGAAAGCTTCATAGAGTATTTAAAAAAAAGTTAAATTCGCCATAGCCGTGTGCCACACTACATGTGTGTGTACATCAAATGCAATATTTAGATTTCATAGATACCGTTCCCTAACTGACTGAAACTTTACGAGCTATGTTCGCTAAGTCAGGGAACCAATATGGAAAATATACATGTGTAAAAAGTTTGTTGCATATGCCTCTATATGCAACAAACTTTTTACGCATTATTTATCTAATCCAAATACTATAACGAGCACCTTACCTACTCTGAGGATCACTCTCAAGCTCAGTGTCTACGACTTGTCAATAGGAAGTGATCTAGCTCATTGCCAACTATCCCTTCAAAAGACCGTTCCTGCTTTGAAGACCTATCGCTGTCACATTTGTTTTTTCTTCATTATATTCATGAAGAATCTTTGTTGTAGGCGTCCGCGCTCCGAATGTGGGGATGGTAGCGGTGGCGGCTCGGCCGAGAGCGCCGCCGCCGCCACCTCTAGTCACACCAAACATGCGTCCGCCAAGAACAAGTTCAGGCGGAGGCAACCGCGATCTGATCTCATTGATAATGGAATAAGGTGAGATTTTCACATACTTACCACGTCTACACTTGCTTCTCTAAATAATAAAATACTTACCACTTTTTCCCATTAGAGTTACAGGATTATTTTATTCAAAGCGTAGATCGTGTCAGAGGCACGTTGCAATCCCATCGCTCTTTAGAAATACGGATGAATTCCATTCAGTAATTATTTAACCGATCAGACAAACATTAATACACAATACGGTATTTTGATTCAAATGAAGTAGCAAACTGTCTCACAACAATATCTAGTATAATGACTAGAAACCTATTATTTAAAAATTTCGTGAGCAAGTGTGTACAATGAAACAATACACATGCTGAAGGTTCTCAAATATTCTCAAGGCATCTAACTGGCAACAAAGTCTTGCCTATGTCTTAAATCGTTATTATTTTTTGTTCTCTATTATAATATTCCATTTATAATATTAGTAGCTAAGGGACAAATGAATATTGAATATTTACTAGAAAAAAAGTTCCTTTCCAGGAAACGAAAAAAAGAACTGATAAAAGAGAACGTGATAAAGATAGAGGCTCCTAAAAACAAACCATTGATTAAGGTTAAGAAGGCTAAAGATTCTGATGACGAAGATTACATGGCTTGGAAGAAGCCAGATATTTCAATAGTTACTTTTACCCCACCGCCAGATGACGCTACTCCCAGTTCCTCGAAATACAAACCTAACGCGCTAACAAAGAAGCATCTAGAATCTTTTAACGTAAGACTGAACCAGCAAGCGCAAATCGCGCGAGCTATATTCGCCGACGGCGACGACGGCTTCGAAAGCCTGAACGGTAATAATTCCAATGCAAGTGATAACGAAAACAAAGCTAAGACTGAAAGGAAAACTATCAAAGAAAAAGCCATGGCGATAGTCAAGCCAAATGATAAAATAAATGACGTGCCGAAAAATAATGATGTGAAGTCAGGGGATTCTGACGGTCCAGCTCCTACGAGCAGCCCTAGCTCAGGGAAAAGGGTTGGCGTGAGGTTTTTAAATAGAAATAGAGCAAAGAAACACGCGGGACAAGAGTCTAGTGATGAAGTGTTTGGGAATATAAAGAAAAAAGCTAAGGTAAGAATTGAGACCTTGTTTTTCTGTTTTTCTGTAAAGTCTTTTGACATTTGTTTTTCTGGTGACCTGCTGGTATCTCAAAGTAGCATGTATGACATTTACCATACCTTCCAATACCAACTGGCTTTGTTCAACAAAATGCACTCTAACGGTTACGCAGCTAATATCAATATCTTTAACATAGGTAGATGGCAGACCCCTTCAGCACGGCAATGGAGGTATCTGCATGTACAGGCAATTTGTGTGAATCATTTTGTTAATAATTTGTGCCTCTGTTCGGAACAACGTGTTGCTGTCATCACAGGTGTCAATAGAACTATTTTATGTGACTAAATAGGTTACATAGTTCTATTTTGGAATAAAATCAAATATCAATTATCGTGAAACTGTTATTTTTGGGGTACTGAGGAGTTACGTCAAATGTCTTCTTATGCATAGATCTGGGTAAATTAGGTGCCGAGCGTTTGTGGTATACATATTGTAAATGAATAACATGTTCTTAGATGGGGATTTTGGCCGTTCGGTGCCAATTGCTGTCGTGGAGTAAAAGTTTCGAATGGAACAAATAAATGCGAAACGGGGTGTAGGAAGATCCTAATGATAAACCGACGATATTGTAGCGATTGTGGGGAGACATGGAGGGTACCTCTCCGGCTGCTCGAAATCGCTCTTCTGATTGGTTGACATAACATTATGACATGACTGGACAACCAAACGATCCCAGAATTCCGTAAACACTAGTGAACCTATTCGTACACGTTCCGTAAAACATATCATGTGCTTATACTAAAACAATGCATTGTTTCAAAGAAGAACTACCAGTCATCATCATCGGACGGCGAATGCTCTGCGTCGGCGCCATCCATCGCGCTGCCGAGCCACCATACCATGTCTGACTGGGTGGGCCATTCCACTAACAGTGAGCATCACTTTGCGTTATCATACGTCGCCTTCTTGCCCGTAAATTTTAATGTTACAGTATTACCAATTTATGCAGCACACTATTTATGTAAACCTTTTCAAACCTTTATCCATTATCGTTTATCGTATCCATTAAATACACGACAAGTACTACTTACAATTTTGTCTAACAAAAAAAAAAATGTCTCTACTGTTTGTTTCCCCTTAGATAATGTACAACAATTTAAGGCTATATTGCTACGGACTATCTTGCTAAGTAAGAGTGACACATTACTAGTCCCCCATATGCTTAATACCACACTTCAGCGGGTCGGCATAACACTCACCACTCCTCTCACATACATATCGTCACACACAATCAATCCATCTCTTCCTTGGTCTACCCATACTCCTACATCCGTCCGTATTCATACCAAACATTCTTCTAGCTAAGTGACTTTTATCCCTATGCATGACATGTCTCATATGACAAGCCTCATAGCTCAGTTGGTAGTAACTCTGCCTTCTGCGCTGTAGGCTGTGGGTTTTTCAAAGTCAAAGTCAAATGTATTTATTCAGTAAGATTTTTTAGGATCACTTTGAAACGTCAAATCTACCGCCTGTTCGGAATCGCGACCAGCACACAAGGAGAAAGGCAAGAACCTCGGGCTAGTTTTTTTTTTCATGATCCATTACAATAGCTTAAAATTATCTAATACTAATTACAATTTATTCACTGGAGCAAATTCATTTTTTTAATGCCAGGCTTTCTTATCTTCTAGGTAATCTGAAATTTTATAATAAGCTTTCCTGGATAGCTTTTGTTTTACAAAATTTTTGAATTTATTATTTGACAAGCTTAGCACATCACTTGGCAATTTATTATAAAAGCGTACAGTTTGCCCTATGAACGATTTATTAACCTTATGGAGCCTAGTTGTGGGAACAGCGAGTTTATTCTTATTTCTAGTATTATAATTATGTTTATCACAGTTCGATTTCCACCCAGGACAAACATTTTGTGTGATGAATATAGATGTTTGTACTGTGTTTGGGTGTTGTATCATATAGTACGTATGTATTTACAAAAAGTGTAAAAATTAATGGCCTGTAATATTTATTTATTTATGTCCATACCACGCTAACCTGTTATCTTCATCTTTTCCGTTACCTTGATATCTTCTGATTCTATCATTGCACCTTAACATTCGCATCTTAGTCACTCTTTTCATCCGTCTTTTTCATTGGCCAATATTCTCATCCATACAAAACGACAGGTCCGATGACCGTCTTGAAGATTTTCTCCACTTGATTACCCGTCACGATAAAAATAAGATAATTCAATTACATCAGAGCGAAAAACCCGTTATTTCCTCGTATGAAAAGTGTTGTTCTGACAAAAGCCCGTTATTTCCTCGTATGAAGTGTTGTTCTGACGCAATGTATCTTTGTGTTAGGCGAAGAGAGCAGCTACTGTTCTCAATCAGAAGGCGGCAATTCGGACGAGGGTTTCCACTACGCGGGCGATAGCTCCTGGGATCCTTTCGCAATCCTAGACCCCACTAGTGATACAGGTAAACAATATTTTTTCAATCTTGTCTATGTTATTTCATGTCTTCAACTAAATAGATCTCATATTTCAATGCGTTATTTCTGATTTATGTTTGGTGGTTGTTTGATATTCATCTGCTCTGGACACCAGTTTCAAAGGTAACTCGAGCATATATGCAGTTTTTATTTTGAGTATATGGGTTTGTTGACCAGCTTGGGATAAAAAGGATCCAGGAAGCTTGTAGATCGATCCTGTTGAGGATTTGGGACCTAAAGTGTAAGTAAATCAATTATAGAAGTGGTTTCGAAATTTTGCTTCACAGTCACAGTAGATAAAAAAAGCTGTTAGATTTAAACATTTTATTTTAATATCGCCTCTTTGGTCAAGTGGTTCGCCCACCAGTGTGAGATGCAGAGGTCCCGGGTTTGATCCCCAAGGGGAGTACAATATTGTGCTTGGTTTGGTTGGTAGTAGGACTTTGTTCAAGTCCTCCCGACTAGCTACCGCCCTTTTACCTAATTATGTCGGCATAACAACAATTCTTAAATTGTTGTGTTACGGCATTTAGAGGTAAGATAACCAGTTTTCCTCAGTTTTTTGAGGGTTCCAGTGAAGTGCGCTTCCACCTTCGGCCTTATCATAACTTGAAATAATCAGATGAGATGAAGGTTTCAGGTTCACTTCCCCGTTGTACAATAAAAAAAAACTCAGCGACCATTTTATTATATTTTTAAAGGCACCCCATTTCGAGTTCTATCAGAAAATATATAGATATGAAGCTGTTGTATGTTAGCATCATCAAATCTAAAACAAGAAAGATTCGGCTGGGTTAGTTGTCATTTTACTAGCGACCCCGGTCAAAATAGAACCAAATACTAAATCCAATGAACCGATGAAGCGTTTGGTGCTACGGTAACATTGGTTTTATCTCCAAAGGTGTGTTCCAACAGTGAAATGCACGATGTGGGAGCGCGGGTCCACGCTACGCACGGAGCTGTCGGCTGTGGACATCAGCTGGTACGTAGTGGCGCGCGCTGAACGAGCCATGGCGAGCGACGGCTGTCTGTGGGCGCCTCTCATTATGAGCGCCTCGGTCGCCCTGTTCGCACCGTTCATACGACTGCTACAGGTGAATGCTACAGATGAGCAACATTTAAATTTAATCAAATTTTTGTCTTGTATTTTGTATTTTGATCAACGCTCAAGCTGAGTGTATGACATAAAAAGTCGGAATCTGCGTCAGAACCCTCGTGGTTCAGTTGGTTAGAGCGTTTCCGGTTTTATGAAAAGATGCGGGTACGAGTCCCGTCGCGGGTTGTGAATTTTTGTGTCATTATAACATTAATTGTTTCTCGACAGAGCTTACCTATTTGAGCCTTTTGGGGTGGAGACCTTGGGTCCGTGGGGAGCCGGTGCCCTCCGGGTTTTCAAAAATCTTGCGGGGCTTTTGATTGAGGCGACACGTGACCCAAGGGCTGGCTCTTATTTAGGCCAGCGATTTAGCATAGCTATTCAGGGTGGCAATGCAGCCAGTGTCTTGGGCACGCTTCCGTCTGGTACTGGTCTGGAACAGTTGAGTTACCTATAGGGCGTTTGTAACGGTCCTTAGGTAACATGACTGATTCCTTTGTACATAGTTAGTTTAATTGTACTTTTTATTGAATAAATAAAAATTAATCACATTGTTTATTATAATTATTTGCAAGCTGCTTGTATATAATTAGATGTAATAAAAGTCGTCATGGTAACAATTTACTATTATTTGCTAGTAATTCCCGGATCATCCCTAAGTTTTCTTAATGAATTGTATTTTTCATGCAGTCGCAACTCTCTATAACTGCTATCTTTGGATATGATAAATATTTTTTTTGATCACAGATTTCAATAGAACAGGATTCTCGCACTGAGGAAGAGATCCAGTCATTCTCTACTATCGCATACGTTTTCTCAGCGGTGGTTAATTACTGCCAGGGGTCTGCGGTCAACTTCTTAGCTGGCGCTTTGGGCGACACTGGCTGGTAAGTTTATCAAACAGACACACATAACAATAAACCCTTCGTTGTCCTTCCTCTATAGTAATGATTCCTATCAGTTATATCTGGGACCGCAAGCTTAGTATGCTCTTAAATATCAATATCTATACAAAATTTCAGCTCAATCTGTTCTGTAAATTTTGCGTGAAGGAGCAACAAATGACAAATACATCAAGACATCTCATTCCCATTGCACATGAACTGATTTGAGAATAAACATAACTAAATAATTGAGTGACAATCATTTTTATTTGGTCATCCCACGGTCATACCACTGCACTTATCTGGAATAAAAAATAGCCTATAAATATGTATCCTGGGTGTAAACTCTCTTTGTGCCAAATTGCATCCAAAACCGTTCAGCCGTTGTGGCGTAAATATACATAACACAAACTTTTGCCTTCAAAATATTAGTGTGATTTCAAAAAAAATTAACTACTTCATTTAAAATTGTAAAATTATTCTAAAGGTAAGTTCATATCTTTTTGCTTGGCTTAGGAAGTGCCGACTTGCTAACCTAAACTACAGGATCTTAATACTTTTGAGTGCACCCGTACACTACAAAAGGAAAATTGAAAATTTAAAGTCTCAAATACTTCTTGTTCGAACTGTGCATTTTTTTATGAGTCAGTCAAGCAGCTACACTTCTATTTTATACATGTAGATAATGCACATAAAACATGCTGCCTCACTACATACTTCATATTTTATGTCGGGTCATGTTTTTTGTGGATGTGACCTACGCAGTAAGGATTTGCTATAGGCAAGAGTTGCAATTAACACGCCCGCGGTACGATATCATCGTATTGACATATCGTAACGCGTTAAGACACGATTGGTCATACAAAATAAGGGTGCAGATAGACAAATTGCTTGTTCCGTATCCGAGCTGGATAAAAATGTCTTTTTTTAACAATAAATTATAGTAAATATTCTATTATTTTATTAATTATCTCTGTTCCAGGGAAGTATCAGCGAACATAATATCATGCGTGCTACGATTCGGACTGAGCCTCCTGGTATTCTTCCTTCTATCCGTAGCAGAACGCGCATACAAACAGCGGTTTTTGTACGCAAAGTTATTCTCGCACCTAACGTCGGCGAGACGCGCCAGGAAATCTGAACTGCCGCACTTTAGGCTCAACACTGTCAGGAATATCAAGACCTGGCTGTCTACAAGATCTTATTTACGGGTAACATTTACTTCTTAAGTTTGGTATTGGTTTGTTCGTAAGATACTGTTGTACAATTATAGCTGTTACAGCAGTTTGTGCGAAACATTACACAATTCAATGCTTTCAGCCATTGACTGAAACACAAACAACTCGGCACAAGCTGTAAATTTATTGAATCTAAGAGCTCCTTGTGTGGTGAACCTCTCTGTTTCCAAGCAGATTTGCTGTATTCCAATATGGTGCCTCTGAAAAGTCCTCTGCCTGACACTGAAACTTCCTTCAAAATCGGGTTAGCCGTTACGGAATAAACGCAAGAATATAAAAAAAAATACACATTTTGGTGTTTTATTAAAATAACCAGAATTATGAACACGTGAGATATCCTTTTTTTACAATCCCAGGCACAGGTACATTTTAATTTAATAATGAAGACTTATATTACGGTATATTTTTATAACATACTAGCGTCTGCTCGCGGCTTAGCCCGCGTGGCACTCGGATTAAAAGTTTTGTATGTTATCCTTTTCCAGAACAATATCTCTATCTAGACTCGCTCATTTTTATTTTTTTATACTGCTTGGAGACAGAACAAGCAAGCAGCCCACTTGATGTTAACTGCATCATACTGTGTAGGTCACATCCACAAAGAACATGACCTACGCGGCACTGCATTGCGCAAAGGTATTAAGCCTCGCGTGCCTGTAATTTTACCGGGAACTTAGCTTTCAACCCGGAACACAGCAAGGCTACTCGGCGGCCGATTAAGTATGGTGGTGGTACTTCCCCGGTCGAGCCCTTTCACGAGGAGCTACTATGTATATATGTAGACATAAATGAGTAATCCAACTGTAGAGATTTATAGAAGGAGGAAAGTGAGGCCTTTGCCCTGCAGTGGGACACTAATAATAGTAAGTATATGGTGATTTAGATTACTAGAAGTGAGGTTTTCGATGTGATTTCAGAGACGAGGCCCACAGCGCTCGGTGGATGTAATAGTATCGGCTGTGTACATGCTGACTATAACGCTACTGGCGTGCGTCAGCGCACAGCTTTTGCGGGTTTGTAATGTTTGTATCGTATTCATTCATATTTTACTTCGGTTTCATTTTATTATTTTGGATAAATCTTTGGAATTTTATAGAACCTATGTATGTCTGGACTCTGGGTTATATAATAAATGTACGGGCACACATGGTGATACTACCAACTCATTTCAGCTAGTTTTCAATAGCTACATATCACTAAAATCTAACATTTGATGGAATGACAATATGGACGTGGAGTGAATTTGGACCGTGAATGAACTTTTATCACATTGGCTTATGTATCTGGCATCGGATAACGCAATTGATTCTCACCGTATGGAAATTAAAGCAAAAGCTAGCGAGCCCTTTGGTTATGCTTAGTTTGGGGCTAGGTGGCGCTGTGTAAAATTGATGTCCTATAATATTACAGGATATTTATTTCGTACAGCGCCATATAAAAAAAAATACAAATATTGTAGGACATTAATTTTACACAGCGCCATCGAGCCCCAAACTAAGCATAGCTTGTAATATGGGAAATATATTACGGATAGAATACTTTAATACTTTGTAAGTACCTACATACGTTCCATGTGATACAACACCCAAACACAGAACAAACATCTATATTCGTTTATTTATGATTATTATTTATTTGGTTGTTGGGGATGCGCTAGGATAATTCCCACAACACCACCAATCGGCGAAAGCGGGTCACTGCGGAGTTTAGTGGGTATTGCCTGTCGCTAGGACGGGTTGAGTCCCACACACGGCTTCGTCCCCAACGAGGCTATCGTGCATGAACGCATTCTCCGCATAAAAAAAAAGGATAAAATTCTCAAAAACTATTTTTAGATTACCACGCACCACGGGAATACGCCAATCTCAAATCAAAGGTTATTATTATCCCCAGGACTCGCTAACCCTTGAAAGCATGTGGCTGTTAGAAGCGCTAGTGTGGTGCATATGCCTCGGCATGTACCTACTCCGGCTTCTGACCCTCGGATCGGACGTGAACCGCAAACACCGCGGGTGTCTTTCCGCCATCATCACGGAGCAGATCAACCTGCACCTCGCCATTGAGCAGCGGCCCGAGTGCAAGGAACAACTCACTGTTGCTAACAACGTGCTCAAGCTGGCAGCGGACCTGCTCAAGGTAATGTAATAAAAAAAAAAAAAAAAACAGAACGTTAATTTCACACAGCGCCATCTAGCCCCAAACTAAGCATAGCTTGTAATATGGGAACTAGATAACGGATAGAATACTTAAATAATTTTGTAAATACATACGTGCTATATGATACAACACCCAAACAGGACTAACATCTATATTCATCACATAGATGTTTGTTCTGGGTGGGAATCGAACCCACAACCTACAGCGCAGAAGGCAGAGTTGCTACCAACTGAGCTATGAGGCTTGTACTATGCAAATCCATACTAGAAGCTTTAGGGTGCGTCGGCATTTTTTTAACCGCCTCTGTGGTCTAGTGGTTCACCCACAGATTTCAGATCCAGAGGTCCCGGGTTCGATCCCCATGGGGAGTACAATATATTGTGCTTGGTTTGGTTGGTGGTAGGAATTGTTTAAGTCCACCTGGCTAGCTACCTAATTCTGTCGCCATAACAACGATTCTAAAATTGTGTTCCGGCATTCAGAGGTAAGATAGCCAGTTCCTCAGTTTGTTGAGGATTCCGGGTGAAGTGCGCTTCCACCTTCGGCTTTATCTCAACTTGTTACCAGGTGAGATGAAGGCCAAGCGCTCCGTCGTACAATAAAAAAAAAAACTAGGTGAGCGGAACAAGCAAGTAGCCTACCTGATGTTAAGTGCATCTCTTGCCTCACAATGCCTTACTTCGTAGGTCACATCCACAAAGAATGTATCCTACACGGCACTGCATTGTGCCGGTCAACTTGAGGTATAAAGGTGTTAAGCCTCGTGTGCCCGTAATTTCACCCTTCAAACCGGAACACAGCAATGTTGCTTGGCGGCTGAAATTGGTATGGTGGTAGTGCTCTACTACTTTTACCTCCATCCGCTATCGAATAAGGGCACGACTTCCTCAGTAGAATGCTTTTCTAGAGTATGTACAATACACAATCTGCTGCTTGATGGATTTTGAGATGTGTGGTTTGTCTAAATTGTTGGAGAGAATAGACTAAGTATACCGTAACCAGACTGCTTCCCTTGTATTGTATTCATATATTTATGTAGGTACCTTACTATTTTATTTGTTTGTTACTTTTTCACAACCTACTTAGTAATATGCCATATAATTGCGGCGCTTTACTTTTTCACAACATATATGGGAAAATTCTGTGTGCGTTCCCCCAGCAGAAAATTATGTTCTAGACTAGATGGTATTGAGTTTTACACATAATTAGAGGGGAATGTGGTGTAAATGTGTGACAAAAAACAAAATTAGAGCAAATTGTAAAACTCTATTCCTTCTAGAACATACTTACCTGCTGGGCGAACGCACATGAAAAATATTTACGTTTGTATGGGATAGCCAAAAACTGTAAGGCGTTCTATAAAAAAATTATGAATAGCTTGGCATGACATGCTGACAGACATACAACACAGCGTAAACCGGTTAGTTGACGAGGGCGAGTTGTGATGCCTACAAGTGTAGACAAGTGTACTAAATATATGATTTTGGATTTCCCATGCTATGACGAAAACGATTACTCGTGAGTTTTACTAGTCTAAACATGTAATATCGTACGTGTAGCTAACGGATTGTAATATTAAACTGTTTCTTTTTTAGGAACTGGATGCACCTTTTAAGATAACTGGAATCTGGGCCAACCACTACATTTACACGATTACAAAGGTGGTTATACTATCTGCACTTTCCGGTGTACTTTCAGACATGCTGGGATTCAAACTGAAGCTTCACAAAATAAAAATAAAATGAGTTTAGCTCTAGGTGGTGAAAGGTTTAGCGAATTTTGTGATAGCTAGTATGTGATTAGAGGTATACAATCTTGTATTCAGCTAGATTATAGTAGAAATATATAAAAAAAATTGTTGGCAAAATCACGCTGCAGACAGATGATGTTGATGTACAATGTATGACTAAATGTAACGGAAGCACCCGCTGGCTAAATGATTTCATTTATTTCAGATAATTAAGATCCATAGCTAGATAACTTGAATTTATATAATAAAAAAGTAGAAGTCTGAACAATTGTGAAAGTTTTTCTTAAAAAAGGACCGCCCCTCTTATTAGCTATAGCTTATCTTTCCATACAAGCGTTCAAGGATGACACAGAAGAATCGGTTAAAACTGATGTGGTTTTAGTCTCAACTTTTGGCGTAAATAAATGACATGAAGAATGTATTAAGCAATAGCATAGATTCGAGTTGCCTACAACTAGTGTCTTGTTTTCCCGAAGACTAAAAATATTTGTTAGTTAAAATGGTTTGAAAGTAAATGGAAAAGTAAACTCGGAATTAGATATTTCTTAGAAGTATTTATTACACGCTATGTAACAAAGTACATACAAAAACAAAATTCATTAACAGTGCTTTTACATCAAATAAATATGCTAAACTCAGTGTGGCACTTTTATTTTGCCAACTACCTATCTAATCTAGTCAGGTTTGTCTTAACTAACTTTTATTTTATACAAACCTAAGAGATGGTACACCCCAAATACACAAAATCCTATCCTAAATGCTCTACTTCAGCATCTTAATTTAAAATATTGTCTCTATTTTAGCCTACTCAAACCGAAACTCAGGAACTGGAAATTTCAGTTATCAAAATATAGTATAAGCTATGCTGCTTCAAAATTAGAAATCAATTGTTGAATAAATGATGTAAGACAAGATATATTTTCAGATTGTTTTATAATGACTTGCATCAGTCCACATAAATGGAAGATCAAGAGGAAATCCATGAATTGATATTAAGTAAAGATTTAAGGTATTAATACAAGAAGTGATCTTACTATACTACTTCTAATTTACTTGGATATAATAGAGTAGGAATAATTCTTCACCACTAACCAATTAACTGGCATGTGATGACCCTTACCCAAGTGATATGGGTAGATTCAGTGTAGAATCCCTGGGTGATAATGGGATCTGGGAGCAATCACAAACTACACTGCAATTAATGGATAAGGGATTCCTTACAGAAAATTCTCGATAAGCATGGTGTGCAGCTAGCATTAGAGTGTGCTTAGAATCAAAGATATTTAAGAATCTAGCTTGTCGAAAATCTTATAATCACAATTAAAGAGATTAGACATATAAATTTTTCACAATACGGGATTTTAACAAAACTTGGTCACATATTACAAATACCCTTGGTATTTAATGAAATCACTGACATTTCGACCGACACAGACATCATCAGGGCGAGTACTCTAAATGTATGTAAAACCGCACTCGCCATGGTAAGGCCCTTTGGTGAAGGATGAATTTTGTTAAAATTCCGTATAATTTAAAACGAGCTCACAATTAATTAGTTTATTGCTTTTCCACTTGTGCTGTAAAATCGGTCAATATCACTTCACTGACGGGAACTAACATGTTCAGTACTTGTGTCGCGGGAACGTTACAAACGTCGCGAGGTGGTCCCACTGATGTTATTCGCGGCGACGCTCACGTGAGGAGGACCGATGCGAGCGACTGCGCCGCGACTCGCGGTCACGGTCGCGGTCGCGATCGCCGCGTGACTTCTCGCGAGACCCGTCGCGGTCGCCGCGCGACTTCTCGCGAGACCCGTCGCGAGTCTCGCGCGTCTCGTCGCGCTTGCTGCGACTGCGTGAGCGGCTCCTCCTACAAAATAACAAATTAAGCATGCTTAGAACAGATGGGTTATACGCATCACCAATATTCTGATAGGAAATACATAAAGTGAATATTGCTAGGCGCTCACTTTTAAGAATTTAGGTCAAAGTAAAAATGTTTTTATTTAGTAGGATTTTTAGGATAATTTCGAAACGTCAAATCTACTGTATGTTCGGAATCGAGACTGGCATACAAGAAAGGCAAGAACCTCTGGCTTGGAAGTAACCTATCTATTAAATAAACAACTTGCATGCCATATTATTTAATGTTGGTGGCATACGCTAACAGTATCCTGTATACTGTTAGCGTTTGCCACCAACATTAAGATTTAATTAAAGTTTTTTTTTAATGCAGAACTTATTTTTTTTTAAATCGAGCACGTAACTCCTAACATGACTTTTCGATAACTCTCACGGTTTCAGACTTGGCCTCAGTGGCCCTGGAAAAAAACTCGGCCCTGTATATTTTAAATGTGCTAATTAGGCCTTTTCATTTGAAAACCAACACTGCATAATGAAAATACGTTTATTTTTTAGTTCATGACTTTTGTGAATGCTTTTATTATATACCAGAAGGATGCTGTTACGTCGCTTCGTGAACTTATTTTTCCAAAGGTGCATTGAATACACTTTTAGTAAACTTCAAACACCTGGGTACATTAAGTTTACCTTCCAATAACTTTATTCACCTTATGTGTTATTGGTTCAACTGCCCAAAATATTTTTTTGTAACATAGGAGTGGTATGCTCTGCAGAAATTAAGAAAACTGTGTAGCAGCGTTAGCACCATCCTTAAAAAAACAAGTAGAGATACAGCAACGCTTTAAAATCACGGCCTTGTAGCACAGGTACTTGTAAAAAGTTTTAAATACCCATTTCCAGACCTAGACTTAGTGCTTATGCACAACTTACTGAAATAGCAGCTGCGATATCGCATACGCGAGTTTTATCCATCAAACATGGGAAGCCCAAAACAATTCGATTCTCAGTCTGCTTTTGCTCTCCAATGTAGAAACACTGTGTTACCTTCTGTCGCGATCTTTGCGGTCGCCGCGCTCATCCTTGTTGCGCTCGTCCTTGTTACGATCTTCTTTATTGCGGTCTTCCTTGTTGCGTTCTTCCTTGTTGCGGTCTTCCTTGTTGCGGTCACGATCACGGTCGCGGTCGCGCGCAGTCTCGCGGTGTCGTCGCGCGCGTCGGTCCAGCTCACGACCTCCGACGTAATGCCGGCGACCACCGCCGCTGCTGCGCTCAGAAGCGCCACGCTCATCGCGACGCTTGTCTACATTTTTCTGAAAAATTTGTGCTTTTTATTTTATTTCCTAATAAGGTTATTATACTACCGTGTACAAATAAATGGTTTAAAAATATCAATATTCATTACTATGCAATATGGATGCAAAAAATCACTTAACAGAAAAAAAATGATAATAATGATATTGAGTTATGCAATGTTTCGTTTCAGTATTCATTTGCGATACAAGACATTGTTTTGATCCCCATGATAATTAACAATATTTACTAGAAGCTCGTCCCAAAATGTGATCTTGCGATTTCTTGTTTGTGATCGGAAAACCACGGAGATTATCTCACAGAAATAAGATTTTGAACCACAAAGTTTATATGGAGGAGTGTAAAAATCTAATATTTTATAATGGTTGAATGTATTATTACCGTGAATAGTTACAATAGCATACATTGATTTGTAGAGTACCTAATTTAAGTAAATTAACAAATTGAAAATTTGTTAAATCATATGACATTGTTCACTTCTTGGCGCTCAATATACAATCGACGCGCCAGTCGGACACGCAAACTAAGGGTTCCTCAAAAACACAGGATTTTGGCATTAAGTTTTGGAGCCTTAAGGCGGGTCTGACTCACCATTTTAATATTTGTATTTGTTATATTACAAGGTTGGCACTATAGTAATCCCTTACATTAATATATCTTAAAACCTACCACACTTATAAAAAATCCCCGCGAGAATCAATTTCATTTAAAATTATCTTTAATTTTAAAATTTGATTGAAATTGGATAACTCATTCAAAATTCACAAACATTACTTACACTGGCACCTAATGTTTGTATCATTTGATGCCATTAATGTGTTACTTCTGTATGTAATGTGTCTGTGTTACTTCTATTCTATTCATACAACAGCACTGTATTTGCCGGATCACTCAGCTTAACTAAGATCAATCATAGATCATTAATTATCTTCAAACATATGAATCACTTAAGCAGTTTTCATAATACATGTTACTGATGATTCCCACTTTATAGCATAGATTCTATACCATGTTTTGCAACAGCTAAAAAAAGAATTGAAAACTAAAATATTGTTTAAGTACTGTGTGTACTAATCCTGAAATGTCCAAGGATGTAAAGCTATTATAAAATAAATAAATTGTTTTATTTATGTTTATATTGCGCCATTCAACATTTTTTATCTTATATTCTCACTGCAACCATAAACTCAGTGTAGAGAGGATAAGAAAAGCCCCATTTAATGTCTCATTTAAAATGAGACATCAAAATGGGGCTTTTCTATCCCAGTATAACCAGTATAAAACAATACAACATACACCAGTAGAAAGTCACATGGTATCAATCATATTAGGACAGGTATCAAACAAAATGCTCTGTACTGCTGATGATAGCTATACCATCTACCTTCAAATCAGCTAATTTGTCACGAATGGTGATGAACCCGAGATGCAGCTTGCCTCCGAAGTGGTCAGCCAGCCGACGGTCGTTGTCGTGAATGCCGAGGTAGGCTGAGCACACCTCGCAAACGCGAAGTTTCTGCTGCTGATACGACGACGCCGGCATTGAGTTACGGTACTCTTGCTCTGCCACTGCTTTCTTCTTGCGCAGGTCGTCAATCTGCAAATGGATTATGTTAGGTGTTTGACTATATAGCAGAAAAGCTTTAGAGTGCATTATGTAAAACTTTTTTTACATTGGCTTGCAGTAGTGCAGCTTTAGTTACAAAACCAATGACCATAATGTATGTGAAATCTTAGACACTGGCCCGAAGAGCAACTTGACTTTATAGTCAAGTTACTGCAACTAATGTTGCAGAGAAGAATTCCAACAGAAAACAACAAAGATAGGTAAGAATGGGATAAATTCCTTACCTCACCCAGAATGCTGACACTCTCTTCTACCATTCCCTCCTCTCCTAACGCTTCAGCCCGAGCCAGTTTCTGACCAATCTGTTCGGCCAGCTCATGCACAGCGTTGGCTTTCTCTGTAACCTCCTGGGATAATTCCTCCTGCGTCTCTGCTAGGCGCTGCTTGGCGGCTGTTGTGCGACGGTCACAGTCTGCTATAAATGCTTCTAAATGGTCGGTGGCCTGTGAGGTATAGTTAAGATACAATTTTAGTATGGTGTAAATGAAAGGTATTAACAGTATAACCAACAAATAGGTGTATAAGTTTCAAGGTTTCGATTCTTGAAAAACTGAAACAGAAACTAACCTCAGATGTTGTGGTCAAATATAGAACCGCATACACTAAACAATACTATAGCACAATATTTAAAAAAAAAATTGACTTACAGACAATACATTACACTTGTAATCTATACTTGATCTGATTACACAGCCAATAAAATAAACTTACATCATTGAAGACACAGTGTAGCCAGTCAAAACCTGCTGCTAGCTGTTTCAAAATGGTACTTTACTAATAACATGTAATAAAGGCAACCTTACAAATAAATATATGAATACTCACATCAATATCATAAAAATAGTCTTTAGTTTTGGATGCTAGCTCAAAATCCGCCCGGAGTGCCAGATCATGGATTTTAGGGCACTCACCTAGGTCCATTCGCTGCAATCAAAGGTAAGTAATAAAAATACATTATTCTTGTTTTTGCTGTTGTACAGTATTTTTTTATAAATTCTTAGACCATTTAAAATATCCCAGTTAACTCAAATCAACACCTTATAGAGAATACAGTGCAAGAAAATATAGAGCAATTTTATTATTTTAATATGATAAAAAATACATACAATATCACCAACTGCTCTCAAGTCCCAGTGTTACTCGCCCGTTACAGTCAATAAATTAATGTACTTACAAAAACCAGAGGACACCTTTGCAAAAACCTGCCTAGCCCTATGTAAATAATAAAAAAACAATGTGAAACTCATTTAAAACCAGTAATCAACATAGAACCAGCAGCTTCTTCACAAAATCAGTGTTTAACATTGTGAAAATAATTAACCTTGTCTTTCACACTTATTTAAATAAAATCAAGATGTACTTGAGTAGGATTGTTTGATCAAAATAATATCTTTGTGATTTAACTTAGTAACAAGTAAAGATAATGTTCTGTTACCTATAATTAACATTTAGTTTGAACATGCAATAATTTTTTGACTAGCCTTTTGACAGCTCAGTACGTACCCAATGTAGTTTGATAGTTACACCGAATACCTCACCCGGCTTTAGATTTTTCACGTTCCTAAAATTTTATTTTGTACTCACCAAAGCAGCATTATGTACCGACCGATGATAAGGTTATTGAATAAGAGCCATATTTAATTAAGTACTGCATAGCAGTAGGAATACAATCAGCTAACTATAAATGTTTTTATACGTACATCTTGGTACTTACAGAACAGCCTAACTCATACAATCTATATCCCTCATCTGTTAAGTATTGTGATGAGCAATAAAGACTAGTGTGGGGCATTTCTGAAAAGTATATTTCACCACAGTTAATGCCACTCCAATATAATGTAGATTTGGGAGAAAAATTGCTACAGTAAAATGACAAAAGTAAGAGTAAAAAAGAAGCCACATACATCAGGATAAACCACAATCAGTTCTTCACCATCCCAGTGTATGTGAGGTAAAGAAAACACAGCAAATCTCCCAGAAATATTAGAGTCGTTATTTAAAGGTTTGTACCAGATCTACAGAGAGCCAAGGTTATATTAAATTGCAGTGTACCTGAACTGAATGTCAATGTATATCTAGGACAGACCCTTGAATAAACATATTCTTACAGCCCACTTTAACCCAAATAACAAAGTGAAATAAAAATAAGAAACAAATATGTATGTACTAACCGTGGACGACAAAATTTCATGTGGACAACATTGTAAAAGAAATGATTTGCACACTGTATCATCATAGAATTTTACTGCATGTCTATCAGATTCGCCTGAAATGAAATGTTTGTATTAGATATGCATTCAAATGGATATAAAAAACATCATACGTCCAAAAGAAGAAAGATTAGTAAATACCTACCATTTCTAGTGGTGCCCATCAATTGATCCAACATTGCCCTCATTTGCTCGTGAGCAGACATGGTTGATTTTTGGATCACACCCAAATGAGAAAATTTTCAGGTGTATCTTAGTCTAGAAAATTCGATTTAGGAGCTAGAATCTAAGCCCTAGATTAGAATTCGTATAAGAAATTCACAAGGTAGGCTATGCAGAAGAAATTTTAGCAAAAGGTGCACGCCAGCGGGACAAAAACATTTTAAAATGGCGTCTTTTTTTTTTCTTTTTACACAAACTACAAAAGAGTAAATGACTGACATTACCACAGAACAGAGTAAAAACCGTAGCGGAGCTGTTGCCAACAGGCAGCGCCACAGAACACTAATATCCTAACGGATAATATAATAATAATATAATATGATAATAACGGGCAGCGCTTTGTCGTTATGTCATGTCATTCAGTTGTGCTGGGAATAAAAAATAATAACATTCTCCAGATTTTTTGGTTTTGCACAAAGTAGAAGGAAATAATAGTAGGTAGTAGAAAGCAATCTCTTGAGGTGGCCATAGGGACCATTGAACATGATGTCAGACGGCACGGCAAAAGTAGAACGAGGAAAAAAAAGCGATGACGACGACGACGACGACGACGACGACGACGACGACGACGCAACGACGTGACAAGGAGACGGCTCAAACCCATAGAATAATATAACTCACAACGCATGCTCAAACCAATTGGGCTACCAACCAACGCGTTGGGTGGGCAACGTGAAAATATCCTATCCACTGAGCATAGGATCCTATCCGCCTACAGCTGTTTGTATTTTGCCTTCATCTCTTGGCTTCCGTTCCGTCCGTCCGTTCTTTTTCAAGCTAAGGTCACGTCACGTCACTTACGACGAACCCTGAACATCTAATCTTTAACGGGTCGTCATGCCTCACCTCATACCTACCACCAAATAGACCCGTAAGTTACGGGTTTAGTTCACACTATTAGTTACGGGCCGTAAGTACGTGCTTCCCCCCAGGCATGAGTTTGCAGTCACGCTATTAGTTCGTCCCTGATAAACGAATGGAACAAATTATATCTGTGTCAATCCGTTAGTCTCTTCCAATTCTATATCGTACCTACTATACATTTTAAAACACGGAATCTACTCACGTAGGTACTAATACGATTTTGTATGTTATATGTCGATATTTGATTTACGCGCCGCCGCCGCACTATGGGACCAAACAGTATTTTCCATCTCAAAAATGGTTTTGACGAATGTCGTAAATCCATAGATCCCTTTATAATTGTAAACTCTCAAAGGATAGAACTTGCGAATTAATTACAAAAAAAGATAAATAACTTAGCTTTACGATTATAAAATGAACCTCAAACATAGGGCATAAATATTTTCATGCCAATTAAATTACTTCGGAAGTTTTCCAAGGAAGCATATTAGTGTTATACATCATTAGATAGCTTGGAATGTACACTTTGCAACCACGTTTTGTAAAAAAATAAGTTTTATTTAAAAAAAAAATAGTAAAGTAAATAAAAATTTCGTTAAAAAAAAACTTGCGCGTTTTTTTGCGCCAGTGGTGATTTAGAAGCAATATGTCTATCGGGGAAAAATAAAAAAAAACCCCGAAAATTACGGTTCTTCTTTTATATTATAGAATATTATACTTAATTATTTTATTTTGATGTCTATATCACTATTTTTTTCATTTCTATGATAGAAGCATACATTAACAAATTAATAGACTACAAGAATCTTCCCATGGCACTTTTGTTAGCGGTGTTAGTCCTTCCCCAAAAAATGACTCCATATCTTAGGAAAGATGCAGTATGCCTATAATAAGCTGCAAGTAAAGCCGAAGTTTACACAATTTTCACTTTAATTAGATTGATTTATTTATACACAAAATACTTCGTCAGATAACTTTTCCGGTTAACACAACAAAGAGACTACCTGCTAAATTGGCAGTGCAGATAGGTAATACTGATCTAGTTAAATATGAAAAAAAAAAATTAAAAGGGAATAGAGTGTCAGTAATTAAGTGGGTAGATTCCTAATGTCTTTCTCCACAAAACTGTCTGTTTTTGCAGTTTACCTGCCAAACCGAATGACTTTTAAAATGAAGACCCTAATCTCTGTTATTAGAAATATAATATATCACATTTAATAACATTGATTTATTTGTGCGATATATTCGTTATAATTAAGAAATAAAATACAAATAATTATCTAGGTACTTATTAGTAAAATATAATGTTGTAAGTATGTACGTACGTTATTTAAAAAAAAATGGAACCGACTCCACTATAAACTTGAAAATAATATTATTCTATATACAGTAAGTTCAAATATTGTTTTATATACACTCAAATCGAAAAATTCGAATTACGAATTCAAAGACGGTTCTATACAAATGCACTTTAGAAACGCATGTACATAAAATTAAGAATAAAACTAATTATAGTACCGCCAACTGTATCATAAAACTCATTATAGTACCGCTATTTTTTTTTTATTATTTCATTAAAGTAGTCTATGGTTTTAGGCTAAATATGAAAAAAAAGCGCACGCATGCGCAGTTCGAACTGTGAAAAAAATGGCGCACGCATGCGTAGTTTGAACTTAATTTCCCGCGCTTCCCATACATTTTTTTACCGATCGTGTTTTTGTATTCGGGATTCCAAAAAAGTTTACTAAAATCCTGTAAGTGATTAAAATATGATTGGAGAAGAGAGTAGTGACGGCGAGATTTTCACTCCGCCAGATATTCTAGACGCAGCATTGGCGTTAGCTGAAAGTCTCCTGCGAGAAAAATAAGAAAAATTGTACGACAAAATGTACCAAGAATTTATAGATTGAAAATTACTTCCTTGTAACCTACCTACTTTGTTTAATTTCAATGTTTCCTATGAGTGAAGTTAAAGTAGTGTATGAAACTGCATATAACTTATTAAAACACTCGAGTCAACCTATATATACAACTAACCTAACCTAACCACAAAATATAAAAAAAAAACATGTATTTTTTTAAGCATGTTTGTTTAATAATAGTAGTTTAGTTTTGAACTTATTATAACCAAAATTGGAACTTTTATAGCTATTTTATTATAACTGTATATTTTTTTGTATGTAATTTCGTATAACTTTATAATTTTTACCAAAAATATTTATTTTTAAAATGATGATATTTGATTTATTTTATTGCCTATATATTCATTACGTGAAAAAAAAATCAAGGAGAAAAGTCACAAAACAACAGAGCTATCGATTTTTGAGATGAAAAATACCGGTTGGTCCCATAGTGCGCCGCAGTCTAAAGTAGGTAGGTAGGTACCTACCTATCTACTTCACGGAGATGCTGTGTAGGTATGTCAGGCATCACCTTGGTGCAGTGGATGGGGAAGAAGGACCCGGCGGCGGCGCAGTGTCACCGCAGCCAGGCCTTCTGTCACAGTTCGCGCAACTGCTGCCGTCAGTTGGCATGCGTGCGATGCGATGACGCCCACTACGCCCGAGACTGGCCGAGGCCCCGGGGAGAACCATGCTACCTGCGCCAACTGCGCGGATGACCACCCGGCTATCAGTAGGCAGGTCCAGCCCGACCTACAGGCGAGATGCCTGTAGCCGGAGGGTAGGCACTGCCGCTCTCACTATCCGCGCTGCGAAAAGCTGCCGTGCGACAGCGCAACCCGGAAACTCCGCCCGCAGTCCTTGTAACGACAGCGGCCGGGACAAAGCCCTGCAGATCCTGGGGTCTGGAGGAAACCTTATCCACGTATTTTATTATGTGTCCACGAGGACCCTTAACTTTCCAGCCTGAAGGAGTCCACATATCCCGTGGTAATGACGGAATTATATATGTTTATATTCTATAATATATGTAGTCTCCTTCAGACTGGAAAGGAAAGTTAATGGTCCCGCGCACGGATTACCACAGCCCGGAAAGAGAGAAGCCCCCAGCCCTAGACCGCATACCTACTGGAAATGGAACACGGACTCTTTAGCCAACACAATGAACCCCGCAGCAAAGAGTGAGAGCCCGATAGGTAGGTACTGGAACCCCCGCACAGCCTACGCCTCAGGCGCGCGGCGGCGTGGTGAGACGATGTAGGAAGCTAAATTACTTCCTGTCTTCCAGTCAAAGTTAAATCTCCCTAAATACATATTTTACTTTACATCACACCTATTCAAAAAACGACGGAGTTCGTGCTTCTGTTAGAATAGTTTAGTTCGGTTTTTAGACGCGAATTACATAGGTAGTTGTTATATTTACATTTTCAATCCAATGGCTATAAGCATAGAGAAGGTAGGTTATTGTAGTTCGCTCCGAACTGAGATATGGTGAGAATGGTCTCGTGAGTAATAGTATTCTATGGATATGGTTATGTCTGGTTTGTGTTTATTAGTGTGGTTTGGTTACTTCTCAAAAATAAAGTTAATACGATACGATTGCCGTGGCGGTCGTGAATCGATCCTTCCAACTCAGCCCATGGATGTCGTAAAAGCCGCTAAAGGGAGCGCACCAGAAGACGAGCACCAGCTTCCTTCTGTGTATTATAGACACCAATCTACCAGCTAAGCGTGGTGATTATGGCAAAACTCTCAAGCTTTGGAGGAGGCTCTGTCCAACTGTGGACACTAACGTTCAACTGAGTTTTCGAGGCTCTCATTCTCATTGCTAACTTTTAACTTAACATAGTACCGACCGCACGTCATAGGTAGGAGTAATGCATGTGAATAAGTACATTAAGTGAATAAGTCACCCCGTCTAACTTTTGAAAAGTCTCTGAAAACCGTTACCTTAGTAACGTTGGTAGTTGTGGTTTAAAATCTAACCCTCCAGCGTGGGCAGGAAGGGTTGATTTTTAAACCACAACCGTGGGGATGTCTTATAAGTCAACCAAGAGGCTTCATCAAAAATGCAGCATCATCCTTCTGTGTATATACAAAAATGTGAACACCAAATTTATATTAATAAAAGATAATAAATATATTAATAAATAGCCTTTATTTTATTAAAATAATATTTTTTATTTAATAATACACAAACGATACGTACAATTATTTTTGATTATTATTAGGTATGTAAGCAGATTTAACTTACACACTAGGTAGGTAGGTACCTACCTACCCAGGTAATAAGGTTCAAACGGGTAAGTATAAAAGTAGGTAGGTAGGTACTTTATAACCTTATCTAGTTTATAAAGGTTGGCTATTTAACTCCTTTCGACCGCCATCGTAACTGAGCAAAGTAGGTAACCAGTTACATAAAAAGTATACGAAAGAGTAAATATTCATGGTATTATCATGTATTTGATCTAGAAATATTTTTTGAGGATTGACTGATGGCATCCACACAAGTCACTAAGGACCTCTTGATGACATTTCAGATGACAGCTGTCTAATTTCAAACAGCCTCAACTTGGAAACCTTTCACTAAAGGTTCAGTTTCCTACTTCAATTAAAGTCCTTCTTTCCTCATCCGATCCTTGTGTATATCTGTGTGATCATGTAAATATTTAACTAGTATTGTATATATATAAATATATATACACTTATTTTCATTTTTTTATATTAACCACCTACCTACTTCTATGTGTAAAGTTGTATCGTATAATTTTGTATGTATTTATAATACAACCAGACTGATCCTTATAAATCCTCGTTATCTCCCTTGGTTGGTGCTTTATTATAATCCTGTTTCCCTACTATTTTTTTTATTTTTATATGGCAATGCGCAAATCGCGCAAAGCCAGAAAAAATAAAACAAACGTTCTAGACTAGCGGTTTCCTGGGAAAAATGATAGGTTTCATTGAGATCTACATTTCGGATGCCATGTTCTTCGGAGTCCAAGGTTTGGTAGGTACCTTATAAATTTGGTAATTCTAAATAAGAAAAAATCCTCTATCGATAGGTACCGAAGAAAGGTAACTAAATATATAGTTACCTTCATAAACAGCCAGAAAGTATTTGTTTGTAACTGGTTATGAGAAAAGATAATGTAATAAAAATAAATCATGGTATAATAGGTACTTATCTGGATACATAACTAAGATAGGTACGATGGCGGTCGATAGGATATAACTATGTTATAATATAAATTAATTTGTTACCTACTTAAGATATTTTTGTACTTTGCGTACCTACCTTACATATGGTAAGTTGGTAATAATATACAAGACAAGATTTACTTCGTTGCACTTGCTATAAATCTAAATGTAAGTATACCTACTATAACTAGGTACTACCTAACCTACAGCTAAAATTTTTGGTTATTTTAGAAAAGTGCCTATACCTACCACATGCCTTAGAGGGCAAAATGCAAAACATATCATTTTGATGCCACACTCGGTCCATCCCTAGGTTGTAGGTAGGTAGGTACAGGTAGGTATTTAGGTACGTAATCGCTAGTAATGATGTTTGTGTCACTACATACTCGTTACGTCGTTATATTATATTCAATAGGGCTTAGATCATGTGCAAATTATTTAAGAAAGGGTGTAGGTAGGTACAAATTAAATAATCAAATACCTACACTCATGGAATTATTTAGAGGAGCGTCTCCGTGGTCTTGTGGTTCGCCCACCGGTGTCAGACCCAGAGGTCCTGGGTTAGATCCCCAGAGGAGCATAATATTGTCCTTAGTTTGGTTGGTGGTAGGACTTTGTTATGATCTAACAAAGTCTTAACAAACTCTAACGCTCTAATTCCGCCTGGCTAGCTAGCTACCACTATCTTACCTAAAGCTGTCCACAAAACACCGCTTCATCGTACGAAAAAAGTTTAGAATACCTATGTAGGTCTAGGTACCCAAAGAGTAAAGATGTACTACGTGCCTAGTTTATATACCTACCTACTCCAACATTTTCAATTTTATAAAGTATACCTTACTTCAAACGCCTTTTGTTTTCTTCGATTATTCGCTATTTACCTACCGATAGCAATATTTTACTTTGTTTATTCGTTTTATACTTATATATTTTTTTTTAATTCTTATTTTGTGTCTTTTTTGTTGCGTTCCTCTGATTATGTCCATGAGCGTTTTTGATCTAAGTCCATGAGTGTAGTTTTACATTAGATACTAAGATATCTCTGAACTTTGTCCCACGGTAATTTATAAAATATTCCTACCATTTTATAAACTATACAGTGAATTTTTAAGTGTGCGTTGATTGACAAATTTTAAATTATTATAATTTACTTAGCCTAATTAGTCTATTTTTACAGTTCCGTAGTAAGCTCATCCTGTGGCCGCCTTGTCATCTCAAACATCTCGTCTTCCAGCCATACGCTCTCTCTCCTGACAATTGGTCTCCTCTCCCAGTGATTAGAAAGATTGATCGTCTCTCTTTCGATCTGTGAGTAGCTCGGTGGCCTGACGTCACTCCATTCACACTCCTTGTCAATGATTGTGCTATCGTACGACGTGGGGGAGTACGAAGGAGGTTTGAAGGTTGAGAACGACTGCTGTTCTGAATCTGAGCTTTGACTCGGTGGGGCTGGGAGGAAGTTGACGAGCGGGTTTTCTTGAGGCTGGGTCGTGTTCATTCGATTATATCGTTTGAGGATTCTGAAAATAGGAAGTAAAACTAATTTAGGTATAACCGTCTCTAATACTTAATTAATCATCATATAGTTTATAATTATAATAAGTTTTCTGCTTGCTCCATACCTACTCGAACGCGTTTGCGTTTACCATGTATGGAAATAATACCTATTCATATTCACCATACACGGTAAGCATTCGCGAATCCAGTGAATTTCAATTACAACTCGCACTAGGCACTCAGAGTAGTAAAAAATCCTTACAAACTTGTTTCTCCATGAATGACGGAACCAAGCAAGGCTCAAATTGGTCAGTAAACCTTTCCTTTGGATGTTTAAAAAAAAACAATAAAAAGGATCAGAGGGCCTACTCTTATTCTTTACATCCGCAATTGCGGCACCGAACGAAGTACGACCGCAAAACGTAATGTGTAGCTACTCTTGTTTACTTTCGGATCCGCATCTGCCGGTGCGGTGATCCAGAGACAGCCGTCGTGAACTATCGTTCACGAATGAAAGAAACCACATATAATATAACAAAAATTATGAATTGCTGCTCAAGTCTATCAGTGTCATTGTCAAAAAAAAATACAATACTACTAAAGAAAAGACGGGACTCCTTTCTTAAAAACGGGGCTACCTAGAAAGTGAGTGAGATAACAATATTCGCCACTAAAATTCTGCCTTGTTTCATACATCGTTTTTTCCTATGAAGCAGCGAAACTTGCGTTTATTTGTTTTGGGACTTGGACTTCTATTTATTTTTTGTTATACCATGGACGAAGAAATTCGTTCATGGTATATGGATGGTATATCAAATTAACTTTGGTTTCACAAAGGGTTGTGAGAACGGCGTCTCCTTCTTTGTAGACGCTCTTCTCTATCGGTTTCAAATAACTAGTGCGACTAATCTTGCCATTTTCTGTCAGTAACACAAGTTACATAGCTATTATGAAGGTAATAAACTATCAAACTTTTTAAAAGGTTATGTGTGAACACCACTTACTTGAATTAGTCTATCATAGATTGTTCTATTATCTATAATTAATATGCAGAACCTACCTGATAAGTTAATAAAAAAAGCTTGCGAAAATGAAAAGGCAGCTTATATGCTATCGTGCGAATTGACAAAAACTCACGAAACAAAGTCTGTCAAATCCAAATATTCGGTCGTACATTTCGTATATTAGAGTAGGGTACGCAACACTCAAGCTGTCAAATTGCGAACTTCGCGCCGAAATTTCGGGTTTCGTTTGATGAGAGTACCAATGGCATGGCACGCAACGTAACCCGAAATTTCGTACTTCGGTGAATTAGAGTAGGGCCTCAGAGGTATCTAGAAGAAATCATATTTTAATGATATTGATGCGTTTAAGAAGTCGCTCATCATTGATAATTTACGTTTACGAAGCCGTAATCTGCTAGACTTTCGCTGTTAGCAATTCACTGTGATCAGTTTAGTGCGCGGAAGAGCCAGGTGCTCGCTCCACCGTAGACCTCATCCTTGCCTGTGCAAGTGCAATGCAAGTTTTGAGGTCAAGAGCTTACCCATGCTACCTGTATTTTTCTAGTATAAGAGTATACTCTGTGGCCTGTACTGTGGTTCTCCCATTTATTTGGGAGCAATGAAACATTACAGTAACCTTCGAGCAACATAATAGGTACCTTTCAGCCCAACTCGCAAGCCGCGGCCATTCCTCCGGGACCACTGGCACTTGCTGTTTATTCAGTAGTATAAGAAGTTTTGCCAGATCGCTCAGGATGCAACTGTAACGGAAACATTTTGTTGTAATAGATACTCATACCTGTATACCTACTTACCAAATAAATACCACCTTACTAGGAGAAGGGCAGCAGTTTCCTTCTGCATGTGTATTAGCTTAACACCTTTACTACGCAGTGACTGTTGGACAGAACCACTTCGAAAAACTGGAGAGTTTCCCTCCAGTATTTCGAAGTAGTTCTGTCCAAGACTGGAAATTATTGGGCTGTTTTTTTGTGATGTGTGAATATACAACTGTCCAATTTAATCGTCTTCTAATTCCGAGATAACTTTTATTGCTATATGCATCGACAATGTGTCTATGGATAAATCTGGGATAGCAACCTTTTTTTGTGGAGGCAAAAAATCAACATCACAAATGCACACACGTGTTTGAAATTTGAACGCGGGTGGGTGTTCACAAAAAAATAATTAAGTAGGTCGAGTCTTGATTGGGTCGTGGGATATTGGTTGCTGTTCAGAAATAGCTTTCGATTAATTTGACTTGTAGGTAGGGGATATGTAGGTACCTACCTACTCCTATGTCGTCAGCATCGATACGAAGTTATTCATATATATATATGATGGTTTGGTTAGGTTAGTTTTGAACCGGTTTGAACCGGAAAAAGAATCTGCCACTTAAATTAAGCACACACCATTTTTTTTATCAAAATCGGTCCAGCTGCCTAAAAGTTTAATGACATTACAGGTAGTTAAAGATAGTTGAATTATATGTGTAAAGTTTACGAACTATTTATTTGGCACGTCATTCCGTGACGTGTTCTATTCTATGTATATAATATTTAGGTATAGCACAGACGTAGGTATACAGCAGAGCAGATGTATAAGGATTGTCAAATAGTTTTTTTTGAGTGAGGGCCGTTGTAAACTTTTTAAAGTATTTTTTGAAAGTGCGATAAAAACTAGTTAATACATAATGTGTGGGTTGTTTTTAACATTTTTCACCCTTTATTAGACCCATACTACACAGAGTAGCCACCTGTACCAACCTGTATGCGATTGCAGCGTCGTTATTCCCAAGTTGGTAGAGATCTCGAACTTGATGCCGGGTGTGGTTCAGAATAGCAAGCAGCGTGAACGCATGAGGCTGAAAATAAATAGTCCATCACTATCTGTCTGTAACTATTAGGTGTTTATCCCCACTACCTACCTAGTTTTCCTCGCTCTGCTCCAAGTCTAGTTAGTCACAAGCCAAAAGAAATAGCCCTCCATGCCCTCGTCTGTTTTCCCGCACCAATACAATCATGGAGTTTCAAGTCCAGAGTGAACAAGTTTCTTATAGATAAGCGTTAACTTGTTTTTCAAGTGAGTTGGTGGTCAAACGTTTGGCTACCATTAATAAAAAAATATAAAAAGAGTTTCAATGATCGATCGTGATGGGGATTTTTGGAACAACCCTAATAGCATAGAGTAGCCAAACGTCCATCGGTAATAAGCATAGGAACCATTTGTTAAGTGTTGGGTGTTGTATTGTAGTAGGATTAAGAACCTACCTATATATTTACAAAAAGTATAACCATTTTAATTGCATTCTATGCGTAGGTATATACAAGTTCCGTTTCCATATTACAAGCTTTGTTAGTTTTGGGACTAGATGGCGCCGTGTGAAATTAGTGGACTGTAATATGTATTTGCTTTTTAATGATTAAACAGTGTGGCTGTAAGGTTAAACTTGTCGGAAAAGTTGAGCACCGAATTCCGGTTTCGGCTAAACAATCTCTCACGACCTTTATGGTTTGGCGGACGAAGATCCGGTTGCGGGAGATAAGGTCACGGGATCGATACCTAAGTTAAAATTAGAGCGGTTGGCAGTTACAGCAAACTGTTGCACATATTTTT
The DNA here is from genome assembly GCA_951394065.1 of Venusia cambrica. Lineage (NCBI taxonomy): Eukaryota > Metazoa > Arthropoda > Insecta > Lepidoptera > Geometridae > Venusia > Venusia cambrica. The sequence goes on along the minus strand of OX596043.1, from coordinate 11,509,450 downwards.
GGTCCATCGAGTCGAAAAAAGGGAATGCTACATTATGGTATGTGTGTGATGTGGGTGAATCATAATGAACGTAATTGAGGGTGCCATGCATCTTGCTTTTTTTGTAACTTCATCAAATAAGAGAGCAAACACTCTAAATCCTTACACAAATGATTGGTCCTGGTTCGGAATCCAACCTACCTACAACGCAGAAGAACGAGCGTCTAGAATTCAGCGGTTATTATTTATTTATAGCACACAATATAAAAAAATATACAAAATATACACAAAAGAAAAATAACAGTGCCATTCCAATATTTACGTGTATGACAATGCTCTTTTAGCTACATAGATACTTTGTTTTGTTTCATTGAATTTGTTTTATACATTTTGTTAATTCTTATTTTTGTGCTATCGTTGTGTTGAAATGCTTATTTATTATTATTATCATTTGTGTACCTAGTACTTAACAACTAAGTTTATAGACAAGGCTCTGTTATGCCGCTTCTCCATAGAAATGTAACGAATCCAAGAGGACCACGAGTCCCTACAGAAAATAAATCTACAATTACAAAAAAACTACTAGCTAAGCCAATTTATATTACTAGAAGCAGGATACTTAAATAATCCCCTCATACTAGCTAGATGGAGCAACCTTACAGACGTGGTAACATCGGTAGTACCTAATACCTCCGCGGCTTAGTGGTAGGGCGTGTGGCTCTTGCCTTGATCCGGAGCGGTCACATCACAAATCCCAGGTGGGGCACATATCGTGATATTTGTTCCCAGTTTGGGACATTGCAGGTTTGATTCACATGATCCGATAATTAAATCATACGCCTATGGCGGCGGCATTACACAGCCTAGACAGAGACAGAATTCTACATGCCCAATTCATACACACCCAACCTTATCCCGCAGAAGTTTGCTGTATATTAGCTTAAATTCTTTCTGTGATCACCAATCTGTCTACCAAGCGGAGTGATTATGGCAAAACCATCTAGTTTTTTGCAGGAGGGATCTGATCAACAGCTGATGTGATGTGATGGGATACTTACTCGTAGACAGTCGAGCTGCTTGTGGAATTCCCGAAGCCTGGTGTCGTCATCGGGATTGGTGCGCTGCGGCAGTGGCTGCGCCTGCGCACGGGCGGTGTTGCGACAGCGCACGTACGCTGCACCTGCGGCCACCAGCGCTATGCATACCACTGCACCACACGCTCCACCGATTATCAGCTGTGAAACACCAACATTTATTCTGTAGCGTGATTTCTGTATTCGATCTTTTTTTTTTATTTTCACCTGATGTTAAGTGGAACTCTTGTCTATAACAAAGCCTTACTGCGTAGGTCATATCCACAAGGAACATAACCTTCGCTGCACTGCATTTCGCCCGTCAACTTGAGGCATAAATTTGTTAAGCCCCGTGTGCCCGTAATTTAACTGGTACTGGCCCTTTATACGGAAAAACAGCAATGCTTCTTGGCGGCCGAATTAGGTATGGTGGTAGTACTTCTCTGCCATTTCACAAGGAACTTTTAAAAGATCATGATCATTCGTTAGTTTTGTATACTAGTAAGATTCTTTTCAGTGTAGTCTAGATCCAGTGGTCTCAGGTTCGAACCCCAGGGGGGTACAATGTTGTGATTGGTTTGGTTGGTGGTAGGACTTTGTATAAGTCCGCCTGGCTAGCTACCAACTTCTTACCTAAGTCTGTTCCGGCATTTAGAGGTAAGATAGCCAGTTCCTCAGTCTGTTGAGGATTCCAGGTGAAGTGAGATTTTGATGTAAGTAAGTAAGTAGTTGGGAAGGCGGGATGGACTTTGTGAAGCTGACCGTGTTTACTTCTCTCTTAGATGTTATAGGTACATTGTTTAAGTTAAGTGTGAGTGAAAGAGTGGGTAGGTAGGTATAGGTACTAATCGCACAAACCGGAAAACATAAAATAAATGGGCTTGGTGGCATATCTACTTATTAGGTATTTAGAAAGGCACGCGATTGATGTAGTAATGACTAAGGCAAAGTAATAATCAGAAAAGACTTAACTAAGTACTTATTAAAATGTCCGCTGGAAACCTAGAAATAAGCAATTTACTTGAATCACACATAAAAGTGTTATGAAAATACTACCACAATTTCCCAGAGAAGAGAAAGCGCGGGAAATAATGACGAACTTAGACTAAAAGCCGGCCGCAGAAAATAGGTAGGTACTTTACTTTACATACAAACCTACTTAGTAATATTGCTAAAATACCAGCAAATAAAACTATCCTTGTCGAATAGTCATTTGATAGGAAATGTCCAATTCCAATAGTTTGCATTTTACAACGTAAATGTCTAGTCTACAAATTATGGACCTAACGTGCATTGCTTATTTTGTAATATCAGAATTAGAGAGAAGATGTTTCAAAACAGACAGGCGTTACTATAACAACTCAAACCCTAATCGCATACGAATCAAGAACGCAAAAAATTGTGTTTATAGGTAAGAATTCTTCGATAAACAGAAAAGCGGTAGATGTTTATTCAAACTTTTTTGTTTGCACACGCTATCTCAGCCAGATTTGGGTTTTAATGACTTTCAACGTTGCTTCACCTGAGCATCAAAGCTGTTGCGCCACACTTCGGGAAAGGCAATGCACTATGCTGACACCGTTCCACAGAGGGGGGCCGGCTCTAAAATGTTCTAAAAAAAGACATCAACGCGCACCTGTTACTTGTAATACACTTAAAATTACCCTAGCTATCTACTCTCTACTTATAAGCATATTACAGGCAACAAGTATTGAATATTTACAAATGTTTTGATGACATAAAAAATTACAACTCGCGACGGGACTCGAACCCGCAACTTTCCCTCAAGCCGGCAACGCTCTTGTCCTGCTGATAAAAAAAATGGGAAAAAAAAATCTATTTTTTTTGCCATTTTTGATTCAGTTCAGCTCTGATTTACGTCTCTAGCAGTAATTCCTGCCGTCGTATCTGAAAATACGTTCTAATCACTAGCGAGCGCTGGTATTTATGCTAAGTCTGTATAGTACCTAAAACATTTGAATACCTACCTAGGTATTCAAAAGTGTACTAACCCAACATTTATGTTTAAATACAAGAGAAAAAAATTGCCTTTGCGAAAAATGTGCGTCAACACAACTACATCTCATTGCTTCCCCCGATATACCTAGTGCGAATGCCCAGTGACAGAGTGGCGAAACGCACTTTTTACTCTGAGCTGCAGGAAGGTAAGCGGAAAAGTGGCGGCCAACACCTCAGATATAAAGATGCCCAGATGAGATCGCTGAAACAGTGCCAGATTGAGCCCTCCTGTCGGGAATCCCAGGCAGAAGACCGGCCAGAATGGAGAAATCTGGTGTGGCGGAAAGTCTATGTCTTTGAAGACGAGCGAAGGCTTGAACTTGATCAAAACATGTGCTACATGTGCACGTTCCTTTAAAGCCAAAATGGCCTATATCAGTCATCTTAGAGTTCACAAGTATCTCACCTGGTTTTTAAGCTATGATAAAACCGAAAGTGGAAGTGCACTTCACCCAGAATCCTCAACAGTCTGAGGAACTTGCTATTTTATATATAAATGCCGGAACACGTTAAAAACATATTCAGATAACTACCTCATTGTAAGATCGAGACGGGTAGCAAACCCTACCCATGAGATGGTCATCGTGAGCCCACGACTCTCTCGTGCCAGCCGGACAGTCGTGGGCACAATCCCCTTCAGGCAGTACGAGGAGACGAGCGCACTTGACGCAGCCGTCGGCCGCGCACCGCACGCATTCCGTGCCACATCCTGGAACATACGAACCACTTTTTCACTTGCCTGTATCAGTGTCAAGTTTCTAGGTTATATAAATCTGCGGTTACAAAAATGTAGGCTATTGTAGGTTGTAATCTGAGTTAAGCGAACCAACAATTTCAGTGACAAAGAGGTGTTTTTGAATACTAGCTATTGTATTTCGACTGAAAATCCCGCGAGCTCGTGTCTAAAATTGTGTAAAATTATGAATGAAAACTTTGCAAATAAATTCATTATGAATTTCCACGAAATAATCACAGAATATTTCAAATCAATAGTCAAAATTCTTCCAAACACAAACGACAAAGATCTTTTAGACACACCATTTTATCAAGAACAATTAAATTAAAAAAAAATCCTAGCGACAGTAAAATAGGATTAGTATATTGGAAATTTGTGTACTGATCGGATCAACATTTCAAAGGTTGTTGGCGAAAATATACCATAATTTTCACCTCAACACATTTAAGACAATCAATTTGAATACTTCAGAAAATCAGGTAAATATCCCATTCGAGAGTTTGCCTGTCAAAAACAATGCTAAGTACATAATGTTCATACAAACTTTATTTATAAAATCCCGACTAACCACACTATCATTTGACCATAATGTAAATGTAATTTAATATATTTAGGTCTTTGAAAAGTCAAATTTCATCGCTCACAGAGCTACAAAGTCATGAATGGTCATAATTTATGCTGATTACCAAATTTGTTACACATAATTATTAGAATTCACGCAACCCATAACACTGCAGCTATTACGAAGTATACCTAATTACCTAGCAATAGTGTATTTATCTGAAAAACCGTCACAAAAACGATCATTGCATGATTTCTATGCATGTGGAGTCAGTTGGGCTAATTATTATTGCAGAAAGTTGTCGTAACGTCGCATGTTAGGGAACTAATAGAGCCTTAAGTGTAAGTTCAGTATGTTGCTGCAACCACCATCGCCTACAAACGTGGTGATTATGGCAAATCTTTCATACTACACTCGTTGTTTAAACCCTATGATGCTGACGAACTATTTTTACCTGTCATGGCGATGTAGAATAAACTAGGTAGACTAACTATATCAAATAGAGTCATTGTTATTATTATTATCATCATTCATCATCATCACCAACAGCTCATTAATTTCCATGACTCGATGGAACTGATGGACTCTTTCAAAATTTGAGGGTTTTGCCACAATCACAGCGCTTAGCTGGCGGATAAGTGGTCACCGTAAAGACAGCTACAATATCCGCTGGATAATTTGGCATTGCTTAAGTATGAGCTGGCTTTTGCTAAGGCTTACGGCTGGATGATCACAGCACTGGTGGTAGGACGCCATACCGTTTGCTGTGAGCCGTCGGTTCGCGAAATCCAGTACCTGCTGGGAAAGCTTGCTCCATCATATACCTCATCCTTGCTCTAGCCTGGAGTAAGAGAGTCAAAGTCAAAGTCAAAGTCAAATTTTTATTCATTAAGATTTTTTAGGATAACTTTGAAACGTCAAATCTAGAGAGCTATTAATAAAAAAGTCAAAGCCATTTTTTTTTCACATAACAGTATTATGATTATCGTTGGCTTCCCAAAATAGCTCGCATCTTAATTTCAAAACCAGTAGCCGTCTACGCAAACAAACGCACGGGTCCGGCTCCCGTTAATTGAACAGAACATCGCCGAACAGCGCTGATCGCACTAACTGGTGCTTTCCCTTTGGAAAGTAACGAATCACTGCCAAATGAACGGTGAAGTGACTTCGGATTCATTCTAATTGTCATTCCGTGACTCGGATGTAGGGTGTTACTGCACTAAATGTATTGACATAGAAAGAGTGGAACCAACGAGTTATGAAACCATTACAACTTTGATTATAAGTATATTGTTTCTACTTTCCCCCTGAGGATCGAACCCGAGGCCTCTGGATGTGACACCGGATGGGCAAACCACTAGACCACAGAGGCGGTTAACAACTTGTCAAAATAATTTAACTTTAGAAAACCAATACCTTTTCTGTTTAATCTCATTACAAAGAAAATACAATTAGAACATTACAGTGTTCTTCATTATATGCACTAGAAGTAGAAAATTGTAACTTACTGTTTTGCGATCACCAATCCGCCTGTCAAGCGTTGTGATAATAGCAAAACCCTCCAATATTGGTAAAGTCCAGAAGCTCAGTGTGAAATTCTTCAACTTTTACACAGCGCCATCTAGCTCCAATCTAAGTAATGCTTATAAAATGGTAACTAATACTCTAATATTTGTATATAACTCTACTAGTACTCTATATAAAAATGCGTTGGTACTTCGTTTTAACCGCCTTTGTGATCTAGTGGCTCAACCCACCGATTTCAGATCCAGCCAGAGGTCCCGGTTTAGAACCGCAGGGGGAGTACAAAATTGTGCTTGGTTTGGTTGGTGGTAGGGCTTTGTTTGAGTCCGCCTGGCTAGCTATCACCATCTTACCTAATTCTGTCGCCATAACAACTATTATAAAATTGTTATTATAAGCGTATATCAGTTCTCATTTTACAAGCTTTTCTTAGATTGGAGCTAGATGGCGTTGTATAAAATTTTTCAACAGCCCATCAGTGTCACAAAACGGGACAAAGTCAAAAGGAGGGTTTTGCCATTATCACAACGCTTGACAGGTGGATTGCATGATCGCAGCTTATGGTTGAATATGTATTAGAATCGGAAGTATAAATCGATCATCAAATTCGGAGGCAAGCGTGTAACTTCTGCACCATATATTGAAGAAACATTTTAACATGAATTTTCCGACGTGAAAAATGCCAAAGCATTTATTTAAAAATGTGAGCATACTGTACGTTTCATGGTTTGCGAGCATTGTATAGGAATGTGTTTTGAAAATTCCTTTCATTAGTTAGATTATAGTGTTACTGTCAGTAACACGAACAAGGTCGTAGGAAATGAAACACTCAGACAAACACCTCATTGAAACATATGTTTTCACGAGCGTAGCGGGCCAGTTCTCAGTTCGCCCGCTACGTAGGTATTATATGTACCTCTACAGGCTTATGTAGGTACTTGTGATGTAGTAGGTAGTTAAGGCATGTAATTAATACACAAGCAATATGTACAGTTTAAACGTTTTACAAGAGAAAGTCAAAGTCAAAGTCAAAGTCAAAGTCAAAGTCAAAGTCAAAGTCAAAGTCAAAGTCAAAGTCAAAGTCAAAGTCAAAGTCAAAGTCAAAGTCAAAGTCAAAGTCAAAGTCAAAGTCAAAGTCAAAGTCAAAGTCAAAGTCAAAGTCAAAGTCAAAGTCAAAGTCAAAGTCAAAGTCAAAGTCAAAGTCAAAGTCAAAGTCAAAGTCAAAGTCAAAGTCAAAGTCAAAGTCAAAGTCAAAGTCAAAGTCAAAGTCAAAGTCAAAGTCAAAGTCAAAGTCAAAGTCAAAGTCAAAGTCAAAGTCAAAGTCAAAGTCAAAGTCAAAGTCAAAGTCAAAGTCAAAGTCAAAGTCAAAGTCAAAGTCAAAGTCAAAGTCAAAGTCAAAGTCAAAGTCAAAGTCAAAGTCAAAGTCAAAGTCAAAGTCAAAGTCAAAGTCAAAGTCAAAGTCAAAGTCAAAGTCAAAGTCAAAGTCAAATTCAAATTCAAAGTCAAAGTCAAAGTCAAAGTCAAAGTCAAAGTCAAAGTCAAAGTCAAAATCAAAGTCAAAGTCAAAGTCAAAGTCAAAGTCAAAGTCAAAGTCAAAGTCACTTATTAGCAAATTAAATCACCACGTTTGGTGATCGCAGAAAAGGTGTTAAAAAATACACAGAAGAATGCTGCTGTCTGTCTTCTAGTGACACTATTTTGTCGCTTAGCTTTAGGATAGCGAGCTGAGTTGGATGTGTCGATTCTTCAGCCACGAATGCCTCCGCCAAGACAATGAGGAGCTCACGTGTATCGTTTATGGGCGGCGGGGCGTCGGCGGGTCGCAGCTGGGCGGTCGCCGCGCCCGCCGCAGCCATCAGCGCGAGCACCGCCAGGGCGGCCCGCGTCATCGCTCCACGCCCATCCTCACGCTACTGGAAAAGAGACCCTATTTCAACCAAAAAGCTCAAAATAAATGTCTTGGTGGCTCATCATGCATGAACAATCCATAGTACGTTATAATAAATGTACAAATAAACCATTTGCAAGGGATGCAGTCGGATTACTTTAGGACAAACGGTTTATACGCAACTGTGCATGCCCAAGATACTGCCTGGATTGCCACACTGGATGACAATGCTAATTCGCTAGCCTAAATAAGAGCTAGCCCAGGGGTCACACGTCACCTCAATCAAAAGTCTCGCAAGATTTTATTTTCAAATAATGATTTCAACCTACAACGATGTTAGGATTTCTCCTCGAAAGTTTTGTTTTAGGCTTATTCCAGGTATCTCCTAAGGCTATAACCAAGGACAGATGTATATATTCATCTATCTCCACCGTACCCTATAGGCCCCTACATGTATAGATAGATAGTTGGATAGATAGATAACATTAATTCACTTTAAAGAGCACACTACACAACATCACAAAACGATAAAAACATAGTACAAATATATTTTATGGTTTAAAACAACATAATTTTAAGCAACAGGAAATAAAGTAAGTAGGTATGTATAAAGATTATTGTAAGAGTCCCCCGTCAACTAACTTTCATTAGCCGATAGTTTGTTTAGAGTATGTAGGTACATGCAATTATTTATTTTATGGTTTGACCTGAATCGGTAGCTAGCAGCTAGTATGTGTATGTGTACCTACTGTGGCGACTGAACAGGGGCCTGATTCTACTAAACCAATCGTTTCACGATGTTAATGGCATCAAAACAAAATGGCCGAAAGGCACTTGCAGTGGCATGAATGGTATAGTGGCAGAATTGCCACTAATGGTATTTTATTTTTATTTTTATATTTGTAAGACGGGGAAGCGCTTGGCCTACATCTCACCTGGTTACAAGTTGAGATATGGCCGAAGGTGGAGGCGCACTTTACCCGGAATCCTCTACTAACAGAGGTAAGATAGCCAGTTCCTCAGTTTGTTGAGGATTCCGAGTCTTCCGGAAAATCTTTGTTTCCAGAACCCAACGTCAAACAAGTCAAAGACACTATACTAACGAACAAACTGAATAGCTTGTCGGTAAGGAAAAAATATATCAACCTAACAACTAGCCTGGTTGGTCGGTTAGTAATAGGCGTATTGGTATAGTAGTGACATTTGTTTTAAGATTTTTTTAACCACCTCTGTGGTCTAGTAGTTCGCCTACCGGTATCAGATCCAGAGGTCCCGGGTTCGATCCCCAGGGGGAGTACAATATTGTGCTTGGTTTGGTTGGTGGTAGGACTTTGTTTATGTCCGCCTGGCAAGCTACCACCATCTTACCTAATTCGGTCGCCATAACAACAATTCTGAAATAGTTGTGTCCCGGCATTTAGAGGTAAGATAGCCGTTCCTCAGTTTATTGAGGATTCCGACTGAAGTGCGCCTCCACCTTCGGCCTTATCTCAACTTGTAACCAGGTGAGATGAAGGCCAAGCGCCCCTCGTCGTACAATAAAAAAAGAAAGAAAAGAGCTCTCTATATACAAAGAGTTAACTATGTGCGCGGGGTTGGTGGTAGGACATTGTTTGAGTCCTTGAAACTTGGCGCAAGTATAACTGCGTGGGGTCAGCTATGTTAGGTAATAATTTTACGGTAGCGTTATCAGGAATCGCGAAAGCCTTGTCAAATTTGATTCAGCACTCAAGTCGCACAGATCTGGGCTAGTGGGTATTTAGCTTAGCTAAAAGCGTGTTCTATGAAGCATGAAACCGACTGGTGACAGCTAATTGAAATTCAATTTAGAAGACAATGAGAAAGCTTGCACCAGGAAGTGTCATGCGCGCCAAAGGTTGATAATCATCTGTTCCACTCAATCATTCGACCGGTACGTTTGGCCTATCTAACCTACCATGTGGAATTTCATCATCACTCAACTTTGTGCGCATAGGTAAACTTACAAGTTTTGACTACATAATCTTCACCTACACTCACCTATCCAGTTCTGTAAAAAGACTGCTAAAAAGAAACGTTTTGAAATGACCAAGTACTTTAGGAAGAATACGTTGTATTTTTGCTAGATGACATGGGCAGTAGCATCCACCTGACCTGTATGTATGTATGTATACACATACAGGTCAGGTGGATACTTAATATACCACTTATCCATCTGTCTATCATGAAAAACGACTCACGTTATGCGTTATGATTATGGCATATTAAAAAATTGCACTGCAGGTTTCCGGGACTTTTTAGGGGTGTGATGATCAAGACCGCCTCTGTGGTCTAGTGGTTCAACCCACCGATTTCAGATCCAGAGGTCCCGGGTTCGATTCCCATGGGGAGTACAATATATTGTGCTTGGTTTGGTTGGTGGTAGGACTTTGTTTAATTCCGCCTGGCTAGCTACCACCTTCTTACCTAATTCTGTCGCCATAACAACAATCCTAAAATTGTTGTGTTCCGGCATTCAGAGGTAAGATAGCCAGTTCCTCAGTTTGTTGAGGATTCCAGGTGAAGTGCGCCTCCACCTTCGGCTTTATCTCAACTTGTTACCAGGTGAGATGAAGGCCAAGCGCTTCCCAGTCGTACAATAAAAAATAAAAAAAAAGGCACAATGATAATTATTTTTTTTCATGGAAATAGATTCAAGTAGGTACGGTATTTACGTGACAAATAGATATATTACATAGATTTCCACAGCTCATTTTCAACCTAATCGAGTTGATCTTTGATTTATTAAGATTTAGGTTGGGACTAAGTGCTACCTAAAATCATTCAGTATGCGTTTTTGGTTTTACGCACCAACGACCCTTCAAAAAGAGGCTTAATAGGTATTTCAGGGAAGGCTTGCTCTACCGTAGATCTCATCATTACTCTGGCAACGACTCAAGGTTAAGAACTGGACTTCATGTACCATTATCATATGAAAAAGGGTTAATATCAACATTGGGAAAATGTATGACCCCCTAAATATAACCGTTGACTATGCGGTTTCGACGCAAGGTTCCAAAACAATAAACGCATTCTGCCAGGTACGTGTAGCACCAAACACGTAGTTATCCAAATACGCGGTTTACCAAATACCTACTACTTTATTATGCAGGTATACAAAAACGCAGTTGTAATAAATACTACGCTAGTAGTCAAAAACGCAGATGGCAAAGAATTCGATAAAGTAATTACGAAGGTTTTTCGAAAAGTCAATTGTACGGAAGCATTAAAATTTTGCATAGGTCGATAAATAAGAAACATAACCTATTTAGTGCTTCATATACACCAAACAAGCAAAATCGTTTATTGACATTGACATTACGTATCACATGTGTTCTGTGAATACCGGACCATTTCGTAAGTTATAAAATAAACACCAATGTTTGTAGCTTTGTTACTCTACAAGTATGTAGTTTGTAGGTTGTACGCACAGATGACGAGGAAGCTAACGCTTGTTGTACCTACGGTTTATGAGTAGGTATTAGGAAGATACTACGGATGAACAAGCCTCATAGCTCAGTTGTAACTCTGCCTCCTGCGCTGTAGGCTGTGGGTTCGATTCCCACCCAGGACAAACATTTGTGTGATGAATTCAGATGTTTGTTCTGTGTTTGGGTGTTTTATCATATAGTACGTATGTATTTACAAAGTAATTAAGTATTCTATCCGTAATCTAGTTCCCATATTACAAGCTATGCTTAGTTTGGGGCTAGATGGCGCTGTGTAAAAAATAATGTCCTGTAATATTATATTTATATTAATATATTTAATAACAAAGAAAGAATTCAACAACGAAATAAAATTTTGTGGATTCGAAGAACTATGAACTATTGTGAACTTTTTTTAGAAAAAAAGTTGCTTACTCTACAAAGAGGTGATAATGTAATACAAGTTCAAAGGCACCAGTCTCTTTCACAATGCTAGTAGATATTTTAAGATCACAACTACGACGGTTACAATTTATTTATTTTTTACATGAGAAACTACTTACCTAAATATTTTATGCAGGTATTATTTATTTATTAGAGGCAGTACGGCGTAAATTTTATAATCTCAATCTATAAAAGGTGAGTTTAGAGTGGCGAAAGATGTAAATTGTACTCCGCATTACATTTATAATTATACTGCAAATGTTCTGACCTATCTCTATAAGGTAGTAGGTACAGCGTAACTTTTATAATCTCAATCTTTAAAGGGTGAGTTTAGAGTGGAGCGAGATGTAAGTTTTTTTTTTTATTGGAGGACGGGGTAGTGCTTGGCCTTCATCTCACCTGGTTACAAGTTGAGATAAGGCCGAAGGTGGAGACGAACTTCACCCGGAATCTTCAACAAACTGAGGAACTGGCTATCTTACCTCTAATTGCCGGAACACAATTTTTTTTTTAATTGTTGTTTTTGGTGACAGAATTAGGTAAGATGGTGGTAGCTAGCCAGGCAGACTTAAACAAAGTCATACCACCAACCAAACCAAGCACTCCCCATTGTACTCCCCATGGGGATCGAACCCGGGACCTCTGGATCTGAAATTGGTGGGCTGAACCACTAGACCACAGAGGCGGTTGCCTATCCGCATTATAACTCTCATTTATAATTAAACTGATGATTTTTTGACCTGTCTATTAAATATAGATACCTATCAATGAATATAGGTAAAGGTAATTATTAGGAAGAGCTCTTTACAAGGAACGCTGACGCAGACTTCGCAATTAAGTCAGCTCGCTCGTACTACCTTGAAGAATGCTTGGAAGTTGTGCACCTATTACTTAATATAGGTTTCATTAGGATTTGACGATATGACCATTTATTATTATTTTAACAGCTCGAGTAATAATCAGTATGTGATGTCCTAGTACCTACGTTACCGATTCGATTAATAAACAAATCATAATTGGGGTTTTACCACCCGGTATGTTCCTAGGACCAAATGTCCGAATGACATGTGTGACATATTCAATACGTGACAACGACTGTCACGTATTGAATACTAAATTTGGACGTGCCTCTGACTACCGCTTAGGTGATCCTCATAAGATCCAATCTAATCCTAAGGGTAGAAAGTCGCGAGTCTTTTTTTTTATTTATTTACTAGGCACTCTAGATACATAACCTTATATCTACTTTCTTACTTAAGTACGTATATCAAAAAGGTAAAGAATGTTGAAAAATTCTAAAGAGCGATGTTTCTTAAATGAGTATAGCCACAGAACAATGAATGTGTTCTGTGAGTATAGCCTTCAAGCGTCTGACGTAACACGTAACTAATGTAGTTTCACGTTATTGGCCAGCTTATGCAACATGACGTTTTTGACATTTTGTTATTCATAAACACTATACCTAATGTGCGCTGGCTTATCGCACTAGAGACTAACCCACACTTCTGCGCGCATTACAAACACTTTCTCCAATATACGAGCAACGTCCATTAGAATTACGTCAAGATATAATGATGCTTTGTTATGATTTGTTATGTCTATTGAGGCAATGATAATGATACGTTAAGCCAAACATATGGATGCAAATAAAGAATATAAGCAGATTTTGTGTTAATTAATGTTGTTCAATATCATAGTTTGGAGTTGGTGTGATCAACCTACTAATGGACCCGGGCAACGGAATCGCTAGTTTTTTGCTAGCGGTTAAAGTTACGGCCGAATGATCACAACACTGATAGTAGGACCTGTTAAGATCCACCTTGCTAGCGACCACCCTCCTGCCGAAGTCCGGCGCCAAACGATTTGCCGTGTTTCTCGGTGCGGATCCCAGAAGGGACTGGCTCTCCTGCCAGTGCCTTCTGGGAAAGCTTACTGCTTCGTAGACCTTATCCTTGCTCTGGCCTAAAGCTAGATAAGTCAAGCCTAGAGGTCAAGAGACAAGAATGGTCCATCACTTATCAAAAATAAGTTAATAAGTTAAAAAAAACTTGAGAGTTAAAAAAAACTTTTTAACTTTTTAAGTGGTGCAGCCGGTTCCATTTTTTTTTCAAATATAACTTATTTTTAGCTTTTTTCGTTGTAAAACCTACGACACCACGACGTCTACGACACCCAATTTAAGAGTCGTGTAAGGTTGTAATAATACGGGATTCTGGGAAATATCTACGCAATGATGGGAACGAAGATAAATACAGATGACCTAAACAAATTTGCAGTGTAGAGGTGCACTTTGACAGGATGGGAACGATCTTTCATGCTTGGCAATTCGGCACTAACTCAAATTATGTGAACTCACTCACATAATTTGAGTTATTTTTAAGTTTTAAGTGGTAAAGTTGGTTCAAAAAAATAAACTTTTTTTGAATAAAAATGTTATTCAAAAAAAGTTTATTCGTTCTAATTATCCTGCTTTCCTGTTTTATTATTTAAAAGCCAACTGAACCGATTTTGATAAAATTTCTATGGGACTAATCTGAAATCATTTCAAACAGAAAATATTTTTTTCAAATCGTTTGAGATATGACGGAGTTCCGAGGTAACAAACATAAAAAAAAAACATATCCGTATTGAGAACCTCCTCCTTTTTCGAAGTCGGTTAAAATACTAAGCACGATTATATAATAAGCCATTCAGTACCGAACTATCCAGATTACCTACAAGTGGGAGGTATAGGTACCTACTATGGTGTCTTATGTATGTACCTCTATAGTATTATATTATTAAATAAAAGTAAGCACTGTGCTAGTGTTATATTTTCAGTTGCGATCAAATAAAAGGAAACAAAGGTTATTTCACATCCTTGTCCCAGATTGTCGATTCGAATATCGATTGTATCGGATTGTCGGTTAGCCTTGATTCGATTCGATTACAAATCGAAGTCAATGACCAAGTCACCAAAACCGCATCTTTTTGCGGTATAATTAATAGTTTCTGGTTATCTCCTTCGTGACTTAAGTATATTCTGTGCCCGAAGTGGGTCAGTCAGTCTCGGTAACAGTTCCAACGGGTTTGCAAATCTGGCATTGGCATTCAGGGACCATCACTTCCACGTTACGTGTTCAATATTCATGTCTTTTGTGTTTGTATTGTAATAATGCCGCCTTTTGCAAGTATGACCAAAATTCCTTTTATGACGGTGTCCTTCACACGCAATAGGTAAGGCGTTTCACCTATGAAACACTAGGGTGCTCATTTCAACACAAAAAACCTGCTATCGACTTTTTGTCAGCTAATTCATCATTTAAAAAATAATCAATTCCATAGTAAGCTTTCGCTGGTAGAATTCTATTTTATTATCTCTTCTGGCTAGTAGCACGGTAGCCCTGTTCTTGTGGGTTACCTTGTAGCAAGGTAAGTAGGTGTAGCGTAGATGATTACATAGTACGTACCGTTGAAGATTTCAAGCGAATTAAAATGTACGCTTTCTCGCCGTGCTCGTCACATACTTGAGCTAAACGGGGATGCCCGTTTGGCTCTTTGATATAGGCAGCTCAAAGAATTAGCATGGCTTGGGTGCTCGCGGAGTGATCTAGGTTTCTACTTTCATATAATTTAGGTTATTATATAAAAAAAATCGGAGAATATGTGTTAATATGGCAGATTACATGATTGAATGATTACAGTCACGCTTCCTTCTTGTACTGGTACGACGGGTAGCACTTGGCCTTCATCCCACCTGGTTTACACCCGGAACTCTCAAGTCTGGGGAACTGGCTATCTTACCTCTGAATGCCGTAACACAACAATTTAGAATTGTTGTTATGGCGAGAATTAGGTAAGATGGTGATAGCTAGCCAGGCATACTTTATCAAAATCCTACCGCCAACCAAATCAAGCACATTATTGAACTCCCCCTGTGGATCGAACCCTCTGGATCTGACACCGCTAGATGAACCACTAGACCACAGAGGCGGTTACCAATAGACTGTCTGTGACGGTCCTCAGAGTAATAAAATCATCAATTTATGCTTTTATTTAGCAAGAAATGTTTTTTTTTCGTCAAACGGAAACATAATAATGAATATCCTATGAGCGTCAAACAAGGTGTGATTATAGCTTACCCTAAAGTATAACAACAAATATTAAAAACAGCCACGGGAATGCTCCAGAACGAAATGCAAAAAACCTGTGTTTATGTCTTATTCTCAATACACTGCTTATTGCACGAGTACCATAAGGTACTCCATTAAAGAATGAAAAAAACAACAATTTTGGTTTCAGTGATTAGAGCTCATATAAAACAGGTAAGTCTTTGTAAACTCTTGGAATTTGGAAACGTGTTTACTGAGGCAAAACACCTATCTGATTAATTAATGACAAATTATTCAACATGACTACTACCCTGTGATTATAGTAAATACCAAATTATGTTAATCGTTAAGGGCATTGCCATGTTGCCTCTGACGTCGACACCTCAGTAGATTAGTACATGGAGGTGAAAGTTGCCAGTGACGCACTTTTGTATTCACTCTACTCACGGCCGCTAGTAATTTACGCCACCACTTTAGCCAGGCCTACTCTGGCCCTGGTTATACTCACATACTCCACGAAATGGGATCGAAATTGAATTCTGGCAGGTCATGTTAGAGTTGTCGTTTTGTGGGATAAATCGGCGATCGTAGCCCGGAGCCCGCAACGAGACATGCGGGCTGCTCCGAGACCAACATCCGGGATGCCTTTTGTAGCTTAGATACTTTTATAAAATCAATATACCATTTCAGCTATTGGAAGAGACAGTAATTTTATTACTAAAAGTGTTCACATGTAACGTTAGCTTGGAAAATGTGCAAAATGACAGCATGACCTATGTAGTGCAAAGATAATCAGTCAGATTAAAGATACGTTCGGAGATTGTCTTTCCATAAGCGTAAGCTCTTCATTTACTATCCGAAAATATTCTACTTCAGTAGCTGCATCCGGATCTTCCTCTTCCTGAACTTCTTCTGGGAGCTCTTCGGCGGCCGCTTTTTCTTCAGTCTTCATTTTTAATCGTATTTCTTTTAAGCGATTATCCAAAATATGTTCACGACGCGTCTCACGCTCGTATGTTTGGAACGTCAGTACTTTATCCCGACTTCCTGGTTCCATCATGATGTCAGATAGCTGTATGAGGTGTAGGTCTCCCTGACGATCTCCGATGGCAATGGAGTGCCCTTCTGGATGCGGCGTCATTTTAGTTAACCCTGTTTTTGCTATCTGCATCAATGCAACCGGCTCCTTATATTTGCGAAGAAGATCCCAGCAGTAGAAATATCCACCAGCGCAAATAGACATGTAGCTGGAATATCTTAAAGGTGCCCAGGCTGCATCCGTCACATCATATCGGTATGGCTTAGTCACTATTATTGGAGCAGTCCGCACTTCCTCACTCCATATGCGAACTGAAGTATCACCACAAGTTAAAAACATTCGAAGCGTGCACGGACTTCTTTGCACCGCCCTCACAGGACCGATGTGAGCATCCCAGTATGAAATTAATCTTTCAGAATGTGATCTGCCCATCCTATTCACGTTAATAACGAGTCCAGATTCTGTTCCACAAAGGAACTTAGTAGGCAATCCATTATCAAACTCAAGACTACTTACGCCTTCTGCATTACCTAAGTTGGGTGTTTCCCCTGTTGGTAATTTGATTGACATTGGCATTCTTTCTAAAGGTGCAGTAAGGTTTCGAGTATCCCACCACACGCACTGACCATCTGGAGATCCGGAAAAGAACTCGGTATTGGTTCGAGTGTGCGTGAAAAGTAACGAAGTTATGGGGCCCCTGTGAGAGTCATAAATAGAGCTACTTTGTATACTATTAGCACCTTCTCTGATATCGAATACGCTCACAGTCCCATTCTTTAGGCCAACTACTAGGACTTCAGACTCGACAGGTGAACATGCTATTTGCCAACAGGGATGAGACGTTTTTAATTCTAGCAGTGGATTAGTTTGGTTGTTTACATCCCAAAGATAGACATCGTTCATAATATCACTACCTATCTCCGGCTCCAGACTTTGATAGCAGTAAGAGACCACTAACTTAGATTTTTGCTCATTGGTCCACTGAACGCAAGAAACTGGCCGTCGAAATTGATCTCGGAAAATATTAGCAATTCGAATATCGTATTTTTCAACTGGCTCTTGAGTGCTCATGCCGTCGAAGTAGGTTTCATACATTTCGATTGCGTTGTTCTGGTCAATGTAGTGTTTTATAACAGGAGCAGAATTGAGGACCGAGTGTATGTAGCCGTCGTCATGCATGATGCGGCGGCAGTAGCGTTCGATGTGGTCTTCGTTGTAAACGTGAACCTCCCGCGGCCATCCACCCTCGGTGTGGTTCATGGACTGCTCGTGCATTACCACTTGCTTTGTGTTAGCGTCGTGCTGGGATTGCGGCAATGTTGCTTGCACCTCTCGATGCACGGGGTTCCGTAACATGTATTCTTTTTGATGCCATTTGTTTGGAACTATAGAATCCAACATCTGAACTGGAACATCCTGAAACAACACTTGCCTTCCGAAGGTTTTGCGTACCTTTGTGTATTCATAAGTGGATTTAATATACGGCATGGTAAGTTCTTGAATATAAATTGATACCTGTCGGTTTTTCTTTTAATTACAATAAATTGTAGCTAACGATGTCAAAGGTAAATATTTCATCTACAAGGCCGTGGCGTATATGAATGAATATTGATGATTGTATTATAATATCGCAAGTGTGACTAAGCCATGACCGTCTGGAAACATTTCGTGACCATGTTTGGCTTATAAGTTACATACTGCTTTCTGCTTAACTGACAGATACTTATGTACTTCTACGTCTTATCTAAATTCAAATTAAAAATAATCGTAAATAAATAATGATAGATCTGTCTATGTTGAATTTTTGATCGCTTAAGGTTATATAATATCCACGATAGTATATTTTTATTATACGTACTTACTCACAATAGTAAAGGACATGAAAACTAAAAGATAACGCTTATCCAATCACATAAGCCAGTCCCGCAGAATCTTATTATCGTTTACTTGTGTGTTCCTAGTCATTATTTCCAGCTGCATAGGTAAACCTAATCACTATGATTTGTTTTGTAACAACACGGTTTCCATGTTGTTTCTAGTGCAGTACGATTATTACCAGGAAGTGTCGCAACCACATTGTAGGAGGCAAGGAGTTATGCGGTTTTCATTAATATGCATCGAGTACAAGTCGATAGTTAGCTAAGCAGACGATGTTTCGTTCGTATGCGGTCTGATTCGCCAAATTGCAGCGCAGACGTTCCTAATTAGGTACAAGTTCACCACTCCGCATATTGCATTTTTGTTACAATCATTCGTAGGTAATAAATATATCGTTTGATATAATATGTTTCGATAAGGTTAGGTGCCTATGTACATCTACTGCAATTCAAAGCACTAGTCCATGGAAGGTACCTACCTGTTTGACGGAACTAGCTATTTGCATACCGCTTTGTTGTTGTTTGTGAACATTCTAATTTTCAACATCAAGTAATCGTAAATAATAAATAATTTATAAATAGGTTATTATTTGTGTAATTCTATTGTTTATCAAAACATTCTCTTTAGTAACTACAAACTCCTTACCATAAAAATGTAAAGTCCGTGACCATAATCGGTATCGCACAAACAATAATATCGATTCACATGTTTTCACAGCACTTTACTTGATTATCGTATACATGGATTCTCCGTCACGAATGGGCACAACACTGGCTTTTTAGTCACGTTTCGAAATTTCAAATTCGAATTTCAAAGTGACACGTGCGATGCGCGCGCGCATTGACCGTACGCACAGGCGGGCGTTTCACCGGTGACTGGCGCGTGACGATTGGAGCCAGAGTACGCGGAAAGGCTGGTTCAAGTTGTCGACTACAAGTAGTAGGTACAACTGGTTTGACTGTTCCCTGATCTGATGGGCCGATTGATGTGCTGAATGATGATTAGGATAGATGGAATTACAGCTATGTCCCCATAAGGCTCCTCGCGCAAACGTATCTAACTGATTTTTTACGGTTTCTCAAATTATTTGAATGCCAGGAGAAACTTCTCTAAATTTGCTCCTGCATGAAAAGTTTCGGTTTTACGGATTTTCAAATGTTTATTTTGAATGATGCACCTACTCTTTACACTAACAGGTCCAATAGTAATTATAAGTAGGTACTAATAACCATCGTTTGCATTTTTCTAATAATTTGCAGTTATCTCTCTATGTAAGTAAGTACATACTTACTTAGATTGTTTTCGTAACATTTCATAACAACAACGGTAACCCATGATTTTAGGCAGAACGCTGTTATTACGCAACACACTCGCTTAGGAAATCTTGTTTCCTTTGTATTGTTTAGAGAACAACAAAGGAACAAGCGAGGATACAGAGGTAAAACGCTCAGGTACTAAACGTTAGGGTAGAATGTTTGCAAGTGGGCCAACGGTAATGATCGAGTCACGACAGCGCAAAGCTCTCGGCTAAAACGAGTGCGCAAGTACCTACCTAAGTTTGGACTTTTTGGCACGTGGGCCCCATGCTATTTCGGCTCGTGACATTTTCTATTTTGGTAATCTAAGCGAAATTTGATAAAATTTCTCTGTTTGATAAAATTACATAATTTATTATATAATTACTAATCAGTTTATAAAAGATGCCAAGTCATTAAATGGTACTTTTGTATGCCTATATTCGGTCAGCAAGAAAAAAATAGTCTATAGGAAAATCAGATGAAAAGCGAATTTGACAGCATCATCATCTTGATATTTCGGCCTGATATTACAAATCTTATAGCGGTGTAAGCAGGTTGTTATGTTATATTTTTGCATCTAGAAACACCTTGCTTCGAATTATCGGTCGTTCATCATTGTTTGTCTGCACTTTGTTTGCTGACATTTACGGTTATGAGCTGACCCAAACCTCTTTAATTAGCTGACCGTTTAAATGATAGCCATAAAAAGTACCTATGACGTATTAGGGCGCAAGGGTCGATACACTCTCGAGTTATTTTTGGAGCCGACAGACATTTGTGAAGAGGGGCTGTTACTAATTTGTGTCCGTTTCTTGGTAATTCTTTATTATACACATACACTATATAAAAACATGAAATAGGAATGTATATGTACAGTCGAACTTTTAATCCTTAAAAGAGTTTTCTACCAGCAAACCTTTGCTTACGCATAAAAAAAACCTTTTTACTTTCTTCATTCACTAATTATGGCTTGTTACATTTATTAAGTCCTCATTTAAGTCTAAAATCTTGACTTGAAGGATCAAAAAAAATGTAAGGGGTGTGCACGTACCTATCCAACCAAAGTTTGCATAAAAAATATTGTACTGAGATAAGTTATTTTTAAATTACTTATACCTATCAATTATATATTTTTTACCCTTAGAGTTATTTTTGAGTTTTGAATGGTCAAATCAGTTGCATTTTTTTTTCAAAATCAACTAATTTATTTTAGCTTTTTTTGTTGTTTTTTTTAATTGTACGGCGGGGATGTTCTCGGCCTTCATTGTGATAAAGCCGAAGGTGGAGGCGCACTTTACCCGGAATCCTCAACAAACTGAGGAACTGGCTATCCCACCTCTGAATGCCAGAACACAACAATATAAGAATTGTTATTAAGGCGACAGAAAAAGGTAAGATTGTGGTAGCTAGCCAGGCGGGCTCAAACGAAATCCTACCAAGCAAAAGAATTGGTGCGAACGAAGAAAAATACAGATGACCTAATCAAATGTTATGATTTGCTTCCTACTATAGTGCAGTGTAGGGGAGCACTATGTCAGGATAACGGAACGATTTTTCGTTTCCATTATCCTGTTTTGATTTAATAGCCAAAAATTCCAGACTGGACCATTTTTGATAAAATTCTGTCCAGTCTGGAATCATATCCTTTCAAAAAAATATTTTTCAAATCGGTTGAGAAATGAGTTCTAAGGTAACACACATTAAAAAAAATACAACCGAATTGAAAAACTCCTCCTTTTTTTGAAGTCGGTTAAAAAGGCTGGCCACGAATTCTGAAAAAGTATCAGACACCCGCAGCCTATTTTTTTTTCCATGCCATTCCATGTTTAAAATAATGTTGCTGAAGATGGGTTCACCAGAATTAAGTCAGTAGAATTGTCGTTGATTGGACATTAGGTGGAGCAAGCGTTTCATGAGCTGATTACCAATTGACCCTGGGTCGACCTTATGGTTCTTGAGATTAATATCATTTATACTTGAAATTGGTGTCTTGAGGTCAAATCATGTATTATTTTATCATCAAACGTTTTATATCTCAATTTTGTAGACCGTCGCGACCCCATGAAATAATATGGGGTCATTAATGACACATATTATGATGATTGATGTCGTAAGACGCGACTAAGGGCTCGCATCCAGGGATGAGCAGCAGCATTCATCGGAGTAGTAAACAACATGTGTGGTGATTTTTAGGTGATTTTCACAAATCACCCAATTTTCTGAAAAAGAAAAAGGAAAAAGGAGGAGGCCCATATGCTGCATTGGACTTTTTACTGTAATGATGAGGATTCCGCAATTCACACCTTGCAACACCTAGTAAAGTATTTAACTAACTCCGATGATGTATAAATCAATGCCTGTGATCGATTGGTCACGTATAATTTGTAAGAATAACCGTAGTTCCAACTAAACGTTGTGTTGTGGCTATCGGAAGAATATTTATAATATTCTTACGCGTCATTTAAACGGCCAGACAATTAAGACAATTTAGATAAATGCTAATGCTAGTGAGCTGACCAAAGAGCTCCAAAAATTATATTGATGGCAAACAAAGTATTTTTATTGTAAGACGGGGAGGTGCTTGGCCTTCATTTCACCTGATTTTTAGGTGAAATGAAGGCCATGACAAGGCCGAAGGTTCGCCCGGAATCCTCAATAAACTGAAGAACAGCTGTTACCTGTTACCTCTAAATGCCAGAACACAACAATTTAAGAATTGTAGTTATGGTGACAGAATTAGATAAGATGGTGGTAGCTAGCCAGGCGGACTTAAACAAAGACCTACCACCAACCAAATCAAGCACAATATTCTACTCCCCCTGAGGAACGACCACAGTTAAAAGTGAATTAAAAACGCAACTCCACCATTAGGTATATTCGAATGATGCTGACAAAATAACTTTCTAGCTTATTTTTCTTAGCAGTCTTACGATTTTTTCCACTACGAGGATTCACCTCTGTTCACTACTCAGATTGTGGATCTTATGAAGCTTACCTACTAGAGGGGGAGTCGCGTCTTAACTTCTTTTGTTCGGCATATGCCAACAGTTGCATGAAGCTAATATTCTATACATGACATTCCGAAAAACTGAGAATTACATTGGTGTAATATATGTAGTGTACCAACCTACCTATCGATATATAATAAATAGAAATAGCATTCACAACTAACTCAGTTGGTAGTTGCTCGGCCTTCTGCGCTGTAGGTTGTGGGTTCGATTATTTCATTCCCACCCATTTTTGAAATGAATATGGATGTTTGTTCTGTGTTTGGGTGTTATATTATATCATAAGTATGAGTACCTGTATCCTATTCCTATATTACAAGTTTGGGGCTAGGTGGCGTTGTGTAAAAATGTTAGTAGTGTTTATTTATTTAATATCATAAAGATTTTTAATCAAGGTTCATAGAAATGCGGTTTACGTTTCAAGAGCTCATAACATACCTTAGTGTATTAACGGCATAGTTTCAAAGTTACTTTAATCACAATAGAAACATCTTATGGTTGTTCTTCGGCCTTGAGTATATGAGCGTTTAACACTTTTTGCTAAATTGTATTTAATTAAAATGTGGAATTGGCTCCTACTTACAGGCCACGGGTATATAACTAATAACTAATAATTACAATATTTAAGGCAAAGCGCTTCCCCGTCGTACAAAAAAAAAGAATTTCAAATGTACACTTACAGAGCAAACTTTGTTCGTAAAAAATATGTGGGGAACCAATATTAAAATTTATCAAAGTCTAGCGCGCGTACATAGCCCATACTTAACGTTTTGAAAATACTTGAGCTTTGACCTCCAGTTGTACGTTATGATATCTCATATTTTTCCACATGTAGCTAGTGTAGTTGTTGTCTAACAGACAAAAGGTGCATCATAAA
This sequence comes from Venusia cambrica, assembly GCA_951394065.1. NCBI lineage: Eukaryota > Metazoa > Arthropoda > Insecta > Lepidoptera > Geometridae > Venusia > Venusia cambrica. The sequence continues at coordinate 11,485,588 of OX596043.1, read as the reverse complement.
TCGATATTACAGTCTTCATTTCGCACAAGTGAATGAATTCCTTTTGAACAATGGACAATGGAGCGTGCCGAGGATGGTCACAAAAGAGTTTTGTTTGTTAGGCCACTCTACAATTTCCAGAGAGATTTATCTGAGTTTATGACTGCATCGATTGTCTACACAGGCCAAAGAGTTTGTATGCTCAAATTGTCTCTTACTAGACAGAGCTATACGTAGAGACGGCACACCATTGCAAATTAATGAGTAAAAGAGAGCGCACACTTGATAGATCAACTTTTTTTTATCAATGATCTCGTGACCTCTAGGTCAGAGCAAGGATGAGGTTTTGAGAGGTGTATAGTGAAGCGAGCTTTCCAGAAGACACTCTCTCCCGCGTACCAACGAAACACTGAAAATAGTCAAAATCTAATTTTAATCAAAAAAAGGTACCGGGATCTTTCTACTCCTTGCATGACAAGGCCTTATTGCAGTTTGTACTTATTCATTCGAGTCTACATTTTAATGAATTTTGACATCAAGCTAATACAATAACGGCATTGAAAAGTGCTTATCTTATCAGCTCCTATTTACTGTGCACGTAATTACGCATGCAATTTTATAATAATTACCAACATAAAAGTCGCGTCACTGGGTGGAATTGCGTTTTGATTATGTTACTTAACCAAATATTATACAAAACAGTTATACATGACATTCATATGTTACTCTTGCATTCTAATTCACAGAAGATTTATAAAAGATAACTTAGATCTTGAGATTAGGTAGGAACTTATCTTCGTTTAGAATGAGAGGCGAGGGTAGAAATTCTTTCGTGAAAATAGAATGAAAACTGAAATGGGCTTGACCTTTTCCAACCTTTCAAGATTTGTCCCGATTTCCATAATAATAGATCTCATGAAGGACGATGTTGAAACTACTTTTTTAACATTCACACATTTGCTAACGAGTAAAATACTTTCTACAGTAAATGAATGCGACAAAGCCATGTCGCCACTAACTAGTTCTACTTAAATGTAGGTAGGTACCAAAGGGAAAAATCACTTTTTACAATTTGAACTCTTTTTTAACATTAACATTTTAACCGAACTTATGTGCGGAGTACGTCAGAAGGATGAAGGGTTTTTTTTTGCACCTTGTTCACTTTGTTTGCTACATTACTTTGCATTTACAAAACATTTTGGAGTCAACCAAAACATATTTGAGTAGCTGACCATTTATTTAATGAACTGACCGTTATATGATTCCCTGTTCAACATGTTCCTTTAGAAATTCGCTTGTTGTGTGTAACCAAGTCTAAGACAATTTAGATTGGATTGACTCTTTCATGGCACTATTGCCACTTACGAAAGCGGCAATAGTCAATGTTCCCTGATTGACCTTCTAGTCCGTGCAATTCTCGTAATTGGACCTTTGTAGTCGGATCAGTCCAATAACAGGACCGCTGGCTCCCGTTTATCAGAAACATTGGAACTAACAAGCATTCAAGTGTGCTGTAAGGTTTTCATTGCTTTATCGGGTATAGTTTGGAGATTTTTTCCTAGATCCTGGACGTTGGTGATACTTGATGCGAAAATCGTGTCCGTAAAAAGATCATCTTTCTCATATTAACAGCTCAGATTAAATGGTTACGTATATGGAAATTGCGTGAATACACTTTCAGACTACCATGCTTCATCATCGGCCACGTAGTCTAGTTACACTTATCGACGTAAATACAGTTTCTTAAGAATGTTACACCATAAAACCAAAATCTGTTTTGTGTTGAGACTAGCACACATGTTGTCATGTAGACAACCATATGACAACAAGTGTGCTTTCGGTCAAGCATGGACTTATGGTTTTATAATGGTTACTCTCCATACTCTGTTTAAATAAAACATTTACTCAATAAAATGTACAATTAAACTATGTACAAAGGAATCTGTCAGATTACCTAAGGACCGTTACAAACAGCGTATGTATGCCCATGACACTGGCTGCATTGCCACGCTGAATAGCTATGCTAATTCGCTGGCCCTAATAAGAGCCAGCCCTTGGGGTCACGTGTCGCCTCAATCCTCCCCACGGACCCAAGGTCTCGACCGCAAAAGGCTCAAATAGGTAAGCTCTGTCGAGAACACTATATTTGAGCCTTCTGTGATCCTCGGCCGAATCAGCCACCGCACCAGTCCTAACTGATGTCCCAGGCACATGAGATGGTGCTAGGGTGTCGACGCAGGTAGTGTCCCATACCAAAGGCCTACCCATTTCCAAAGGGACAAGAGTCATACCGTCGGGCCATCATCACGTAACAGACCATTCGGTTCAAGAACGGCTGGAACATTGACACTGGTAAAAGCTCGACGTATAATGTCACTATTATCTATTTAAAATAAGCATTAGGTGCCGACAACATATTATGGCTTTGTTTTCTTATTGGAACACGAGTTGCAACTCTACCGTGCGAGACGTAGTGCTCTGAAAAGCGTGAAAATTCACATCGTCGGTAACGCGATTAAAGTCCCATTTAGCTCTGTTTTGTACCTTCATAAATCACTAAAATACATTTATATCTTCAGATTTTGATACCACAACATCCTCGTGATTTATGCGAACTTTCCGAAGGCATTTATCATGCGTTGTCAATTGGAAAGCGACCTATTTTCGCGAAGGTTATTTGCGCGGTTTTCTTTCTACAATTTACTGAAGATGACAGTACAGTTTGATGTTTTTTGGTTTGTGTTTTCTTTAAGCCGTACATAGCATACTTAGATGTTGACAAGTATTAAAGTACCTATGTAGGTACTTTTACGGTGTACCTATGGTACTGAGTACATAGTATCTAGGCTACTGAGTACCTAGTACCTAGGCTACTGAGTACCTAGTACCTAGGTTACAGAGTACCTAGTACCTTTACTAGTACATTTTTACTAAATTGCGAACAAATTTTTGTTAATGTCCTGGGCATTGGGCTAATTATATACCTACAACATAATTTTCAACAAATTGTTCGAATAGTCTAATTCATATTTACTTCATGTATCACAAACATTAAAAATTAATATAGTTAAACTAACTATGTACCTACAAAGGTAGCAGTCGGATTACCTAAAGAACGTTACAAACGGCCTATAGGTTACTCAACTGTTCTATTTATTTATTCAATGAATCGTAACTATACTGGCCAAAGATCATAAATACCTAGTACCTACTTATCTATATAGATAAAAGCTATGGCATGCTTTTCCATGTGATCATTACTGGTAGGTACCTACTCAAAGCCTGCGAACATAGTCCTGTCTAGAATAAATTGTAAACAGACTGGCGAAACAATTAACTTGAAAAGAAAATGTTGCAATGCTAAATGGGAATTTAGTTTCCAGGAATGAGATGGGAATTGAAATACATTACTGGTGGGGCTCGGCTTTCCGCACTGTTTGCTTTGCTTACCGAACATTGGGCCTGAACATGTTGTAATAAAGTAATCTAAAAAGCAAATAAGACCTACATATTCTTTGTTAAATGACTTACGAGAAGGTTCATGTCCTTCGTCCGCGTAGTTTGATCGATCTGACTTTCACAACTATTCTATGTTGTGACCGACCATGTAGCACAAAGGTCTCGGAGACACCTATTCCCTCTTGCCTTAAAAAAGACCCAAGATATTGAGTAATTACTTACTTGTTTGATAAGGCTTGTTATTGACCGAGCGAGCGAAGCGTCTCAGTTTCGAGAATGGCCAAAAATGCTTTTGTCCGCCGTCTGTCGGCTGTCGGGCTGTCGGTTTGTTCTCGCCTACAGGTCGCATTTTTCAACCGATTTTAATTTGAATTTTTGATTTTCTGTGTGCAATAAAGTATAAATAAATAAACTATTTCATTAAAATTTCGCTTTAATATTATGTATGTATATATTTTCTTGTGTAATGAAGTCTTTTTAGGGTTAAGCTCGCCTTTGCCATACACGTAAATTTTCATAAATCTTTGTGTATACTTATGTGCGAGCAATAAAGTGTAAAGTCTATAATGATTCCTATAATGTGTATACAAAGCTGTTATTCTTCTTAAGATACACAAATCAAAACATGTCTTGTTGTGGCAAGAACAATATTCACAGGATTGTGGAACGAAGTCAGTACAGACACAGATTTGGTATATAGGTACTTAGCTCTATTATGATTGCTAACCAGATATGCCGGATGTATTCTGCCTCTAAGAATTGTGCCTGGTGGGCGGATGTTTGGTAAGTGATAAAGCTGCTTTGTAACTAAATCTCGTCCGTTGCCGTCATCCGGGCAAATTTGAACATGTACTTATATAGTAAACTTAACATACTAATTATGCTTTTCATAAAATGTTATCGATATCGATTCCTTAGATTATTAGGGATAGAATCGAAAAGTTTTTTTGGGTGCCGTACGTAAGTGTTGCAATATTACATACAAAGCCTGCGCTGTTCGTCCGTCATTGGTGTTTTTTAGTGTTCCGTACCTCAAAAGGAAAAGACGGAACCCGTATAAGACTCTTTTTATCAGGAGTGCGTAGAGTTATCAAGCTGAAATTCGTATCAAATACTTAGGTCTACTGTCCCTTAGAGCTGGGAAAAAATCAAACTTCTAAGACAACGCAATCAAAAGATACAGCCGTCAGTCGTATCAAATACTTAGGTCTACTGTCCCTTAGAGCTGGGAAAAAAACAAACTTCTGAGACAACGCAATAAAAAGATACAGCCGTTTATGCCGCAAATTTTCGACACTCGCAAGGAATCAAAATCTACAGGGTACTTTCTGTGAACTCGAAATCTTGAAAAATGGTGTGAAGCAACTTTTTATAGCACAGACAAAGGAAAAATTGCGAAAAGCATAAATTTTTAGTTACATCATAGGTATATTAAAAATATTATTAATAATTTCAAACTAACTACCCTTTTCCTCATGAACGCGTAGTGGTATTTATATTAAAATTCAATCAAATACTCAGGTCTATAACACCTTTAAGCTGTAACAAAATCAAACTTCTATGTCAACGTTTCAAAAGAAACAGCTAATTACGCCGCATATTTTGAAACGCAACTACTCGCAAGGGAATCAAAACCTAAGGTAAAGGATACTTCCAGTCGACCTAGAATATTGAAATTTGGCATGAAGTAACGATTTATAGCACACATAAAGGAAACATTCCGAAAAACTTACATTTTTAGTTACACAGTATATATATATATATATATATATATTATAATTAGAAATGATAAAGAGACCTTTGTCTTAAATTCCTCCAGCATTCCACATTGTAATGTTATGGATTTCATTCAGCAATAAAAACACCATAACTTATATACCTACAGGTTTGTACGGAATCCGCGGTGCGCAAATCCGACTCGCACTTGGCCGGTTTTTTTATTGTACGGCAGGGAAGTGCTTAGCTTTCAATTCACCTGGTTTTAAGATATGATAATGCTGATGGTGGTCGCGCACTTTATCCGGAATCCTCAACCATAAGAAACTAAGAAACTGGCTAACTTATACTTTTAAATGCCAGAAATTATTGTGAATTTAGAATTATTGCTATGGCAACAGACGCACAAATGCTCCAGAACGAAATGCAAAAAAAAACAGCATGTTTGCCTTGGAATGCGGGTTGGAACCCTCGTGTGAGCCCGACTCGCACTTAGCCAACCGGCCAAACCGATCAATGTTGAAAAATAAACCAATTTTGTTCCTTTTTATTGAGGTTCGTGCTGCTTGACGTGCTGGATTCCCTAATGTCGTAGTAATAGTTCACTGTGGTCCCAGCACAAAAGTGCACATTGAAATATCTGCGATTGGCCGGATTACCGCCAGATTTATCGAGAAACGCTTCGCATTCGAGAGTGCCGCCATCTGTGAATTTTATTGTTTCTCCGAATATTTTAGTTCAGTTTTATTTTGAATTCGAAATTTACAATCTAAGATAAATCATTTGGGGTATCAGAAACAAAATCTCGGGCAATACTATTGTAAAAGCAGGAGCGACGGTATGGTTCCGTTTTCATTCTGAAACTCGTCTGCCAATCTAGGACAAAGTTTTGTGTTCGCACTTTGCGTATTCGCACACTCCTTTCGGACTTAAACTTTGCAGTCTAAAACTTGTTACTTCGACAAACTATTCGCATATAATATAAGATTGGGCTTTTTTGAGATCAGAGAGGTTTACTAAGAGTTATCAAATAGGTAAGAATATAGGTACAGCTTATTTCTTTTACATTCCAGATGCGAGTTATTTAGTGACATTTAAATTGTTATTCTACGGACCTTTATTACTGCTGTAATACATAGTTATTTTGTACATAGTTAGTTTAATTTTATAGAATTATTATTAATGTTTGTGAATTAATATATAGATAAAACCTTATTCTCCTGAATACATCTTCTTCTATGACTTACTTTTCAATACTTGCTGTGAAACATAGTTACCTACAGTTCTCAACGCGGCCGAAAAACTGACAACAAAGTAGAAAGACAAACCGTATTCGTACCTTCAATTTTTTTAGAATATAAAACCACTACTCTATAAGTGTGATACTTTCATTCTGTAAGATTTTTTTTATTTAATTATTAAGGTTATGTCTTACTTCTAGCCTTCGCTTCCCCGTCTCGTTCATATCTAGGGCTATTGTCCGGTGTCTTCGATTTTTATTATATTGGTCGAGCGAGCGAAGCAAGCGAAGCGTCTATGTTTCGAGACTGGCCAAAAATGCTTTTATCCGCTGTCGGTCGGTTTGTTCTCGTCTACAGGTCACATTTGTCAACCGATTTTTTTGAAAATTGGCACACATGTTCCTTGTTTTTTTTTTTTTGTAGATTGCGATTTTTGATCGGGCGCAAGATAGGAGGGAAAAAAAGGGGAAGTTTGCTGTAGCGTAATTTATCAACGGATTTGAATTAAATTTAAAAGACACATTAGGATTTAATTTAACACAAGATGTTGTGAAAAAAAACAAAAGGGGTAAAAAGGGGAGAAGTTTGCTGTAGGTTTTTTTTTTCGGAAAATTTATACCTATACGTAGGTATAAATTTTCCGAAAAAAAGATTACGCAGACCTCTCTGCCTTTGCGAGACGAACTCGTAGAAATCAGATTTGACCTCCTAGGACCAGGGGAACACGAGTAATCACTAAAGCTAATACCTCTTTTTCCTCAAAAGTCTAAAAGGAAAAGTAAAATAGGAAAGCATCGGTTATTGTATGATTATAAGGGCTCGCGTTTGCTGTTCTTACAGAACCACTAGCCTACTAAGGTGTCAAACATACCGACCACTGATTTTATGCGATTACCGTCGCCTATGGACACTTTTATCACAGATTTTTCATCACCAGAAGCATCACTCGCGCATTGCCGACCCTTTTAAAGTAGATTTCGTGACCTTACCCACCACGTCAAGAACACAGCAGTATATATAGATTTCAATAGTGCTATTTGACTATAAGAAGAAATCTATTATACAAAATTAATAAAATTTATTACGTGTGGAATTGCGGTTTTTATCAAGAAAGCTGCAAGGTTCTGCAAGTTTCCTGCGTAGATACCAGATTCGAGGGCGGGCATAATATTATTATGATAATCGCATTTATGTAATGTCAGGAGTTCGCACCTTCGCCAGCGACTTTCCGTCTCTCTGAATTTCGTATAATAGACTTTGAATTCAGGAATGGGAGTCATCGCGTTTCTACGGGGCTTGTAACGTTATTTATTACATTTGTATGAATAATACATTACTATGTGGAAGCGGTATCCATTATCATTCATCTTACATTATTTGTACTGTCGATGTGCTTGATAACGCGATGAGACCCCAATAAATATTAACGAAATATGAAGCAAGGATCAGAAATGCAGTATTTCTATTTTTTTTTCAATAATAATAAAAAACTATTTTTTTAATTTTTGTCTCCGAAAACGGGTCTTCATCCCGCGTAGGAGAATTCAATTATCCCAGATAAATTTAAATCATAGTAAGATAAATACTCAGGGAACAAAATTAGATAATGTATGAATGTACCTTCAACTCAGCCCACGGATGTCGTAAGAACCGACTAAGGGATCTCACCAGAAGAAGGGTGGTTTTATGTTAATGTTTTATCTTCCACATCTTTATTACGATCCCCAGTAGGTACAGCTATAATCCAACCATTCCAATCCATACAAATCCAGCAGTCAACACTAATGCTTGTGTCAACTGCTGGACAGAGCCTCCTCTAAAGCATTTTTTTGGGGTTTGATTTTTTTTTATTGTACGACGGGCGGTGCATTGCTTTCATCTCACCTAATTTTCAAGTTATGATAAGGCCGAAGGTGGAAGCGCACTTCACCCGGAATCGTCAACAAACTGAAGAACTGGCTATCTTATCTCTAAATGCCGGAACACAACAATTTCAAGAATTGTAATTATGGCGACAGACTTAGTCAAGATGTTGGTAGCTAGCCAGGTGGACTTAAACAAAGTCCTACCTGGCAGGTGGATTATTGTGATAAAATAAGAAAGCTTATTTTTTGTAGGTGTGAGTATAGTAACAAAGGATCACATAATGTTATCTAGCAATCGTTAGCTAAATCTATTGCAGCGAACCGCATAGTGAATTTAGAGCGAGCACCTCGTAATTAGCCTCAACCACAACCTTTTACAGAGCTCTGCTAAAACGCGTCGTACATTACTACATATTTTATGATTATTTATCAGGATTATAACTTTCAAAGCAGCCCCCGTTTGTTTTGGAAATGGTTTGGTCTCTAAGTACTTTATGATGAACAATAATTGTATCACGCGTGTACGACGTAATAACATTGATTCCATATCTTTATACCGTCGTGTAACCGACTGACCTTTTCAGGATATCTTCCTTATGTAGTGTAGGGGTGCGATTTCATGGTGATATCCATATGGTGATAATATCAAATATAAAATATCGGGCGTTTTACTAAATATTGGTTAATGCTGGAATTTGATCGTAGGTACGCACCTAAATACGAATCCTACTGTGAATTTTGAAGAATAGCAGTTCTATTCCAGTTTCAAAAAGTTTTTTTTTTCATCAACTATCGCATACGTGAGTAAATCAAGTTTGAAAAGCAGTTGTTTGGGATGTTTTAGTTACATGTTATTTCTTAATCAAAAGAAGCTACGACCACTATAAGTAAAACTTAGATCAAAACAAATGTATAACGAAAACAAATATAGTAACATTAGGTATTCTTCGACAATTCAGTTTACACTATGTGCGCAATTCGTCTCAACAAATTTCAGGAAGTCTTCTAAGTACTTGTTCCATTTATGGAGTAGACCGCACAGGCAAGTTTATCAGTGTGCGTTGAAGCGTGTTATTGTTTTTGAACGTTGCTGTGTGCGTCGCAAACGCTGCCTATCTTGATGGCCAATTTTCTGAGCCTCAAGCCTCGAAAATGCACCGAAATTCTTTAAGAGAAAACCAACGAAAGCGTGGGCGATTCTTGTCGTTGCGAGTGAATGGTATAAAGCATTTAACTGATGGAGCCATTTCGTGGAAAGTTCGCTTCCTCATAACCTCATCCTTGCCTCGGCTAGCCTCGGGGTCAAGCGCTGACCCATCGACGGGCAACAGAGATGTTGACATTTTGACATCGGTACGGCTGAACGATCCTATCTCTGGTGGCATTCGCCGGCTTGCAACCACCCTCCTGCCCAAATCCAAGGCCTAAAACACTTATTATATCACTTTGGCACCTTGGGGGTATGGAACCATCAACACCATACTGAAAACATCCTAACTCAGTAAGTCGTCCCACGTTAAGATTATACTTCCAACCAAGCACACCTATTTGCAGAGACGACGGTTTAAACTAAGTGTTTTGATTTCCCAGTAGGTACTCGTGTAGGTAGGGGTACTCGCTTAGTCAGTCCAGTGCCGAATAAATGAAAAATGAGTTACCTTGCGGTCGTAAATATCCGAAAGCGACAGCGGGTCCGCCATTTTCTTGTTGACAAATTCGCACCCACAATACATTAAAACTAGTCCAAGTTTTCATTGTTTATAGCTCTCGCATATTGCTACGAGTAGGGGGCTCTCTCGACACCCTTTTCATTTAATTATACAGCTTCTTGGTACTTATCATTACCAGAACGTGGATAGAGCGGGATTATAAGGATATTAAGTTCTGAAAGGTTTTAATCGGGTATGGGTCACACTCGCACATCTGTTGAGTAACATGGCAAAAATATATTATTTTACATAAAATATATTCTCTGTATTGTTCTCAATTCTGAGACCTGCCCTACTCTCGACTAGGCCGTTAATTTGAATGTCCACTAGTATGGCATCTGACCCAGGACAATTCGCCTTTAGTTTTTAAGTTAGTACGTTAAGCTAGTCTTAATTGTCTTAATCAATTGGTTACAATGACATTTTTTTTATACCTTTCTTGTAGTTTGTGAAGTCTCATTTTTGTACTTTTTTAAATGTTTTTTGTGCTACCACTTATTTTTTTTTATTGTATTATTATTTATATTATTTACCTAATATCTGTCGTGTACAACTATTACATTTTTTCTTTCATTCTGTTATTGCATATTACCATATCTAGGGAGATCATGGGTGGTTCTAGATATCTGCCGTCAGATTTCTATAAGGCCGTTAAGTGACAAACACAAAATTTTGGCTACGAGCAAAAACGTGAAAGATGTTGTTTTCAAGACATCTGAAGACTTGCAGTTTTTATTTACATACCAAAATGTTTGTATTTTTTTTAACATTTATTGTTACATTATACGAGCACATTAGTTTAACCCTCGATTTTTTAGTCAACTTTTTGTGTTTTAAGTAAGGTTGTTTGTTTCAAAATGTAACCATTTGCAAAATTAGAAAACCGTTAGCTGAAGTACAGCCGCTTTTTAGTGTTGTATTTAATTGAAACTGTGTGGCAGTTTGAAGACTAGTCACAGTTATTAAGAATTATGTAGCTAAAAAACAGTTAAGTCACATAACCCTCTTTTTGCCTTGCATGCTACGGAAAATTATACAAACATCATTTTTGAAAACAACGTAAAAGCCCCTTAACTGTGTATTTATTATTTTTAAATCATTACATTAATCATTGTTTCAGACTAAAACACAGTCTTGGGATAAACAATTCGAATTAACTGTTTTTTAACGTGGAAAATACTACATAAATTTCCATGACATAATATAAATTGACGGCAAAGCGTAAATTTTTCCCACACTTTATGGTTAAATTAAACAAAATTTAGCTTCCTAACATTTATATTTTTAAATGAAACAATTTATAACATATCGTCAAGCGATAAACACCAATAACTATATTAAAATGAAGTAGGTACCTAGGAGCTCTTCTAGGTTCGGATGTTATTTTTCGTTTAGGTAGGTAGATATGCCAATATCTCTAAGACAAATATATTCTCTCTCTCTCCGTTGTCTACATACCCGAGAGTGAAAGGATTTAGTGCTGCTTTAACTTCATTCACACAAAGAAATGCGGTCAGTTTACTAACCGTCCAAATATTAAACACATGACCGAAGATATAAAAACTGTCACAAGCCCATTACTACCCAACATAGCTAAACGTTTGATACGATAGTGGTACACGTCTCGAGAATTGATAGCGTCCGCTGAAGACTTCGAGAGAGGAAATAATCTTGATGAAACGTCTTGCTATAAAAGAAAAACGTCCCCGTCGTCGCTGGCGTTCTTTCGAAATAAAGCGGTTTGTTCCCACTACTACCTTTTGTTCTGAAACAAAAATACTACAAAGTTAGTCTAATATTATTTTTGACTTAACACTTATACTGCAACCCGTCTCCGAAGCATGGATTAGGGTTATTTTAATTCGAGAAACGGGTATTTATGGCGTATTTTACCAATATTTATCAAAACAATTTTTCTTAAGATCACACCTCGGTCACCGTGCTACCACTGGATTCCAAGAGGCAGAGAGTCTGAAGCCGTCTTCGCGATTAAAATTAGGATATATTTTAATCTCAATCGCTTCCCGAACCATCCTCTTATAGTAATGCCGCTCATTGGAAATCACTTTCGAGCTATGCAGCTCTATACAGTGATTAGGTCGTGAGTCCACTAAGTATAGGTAAAATAGGCGTTAAATACCCGTTTTAAAATAATGTGTTCTAATCGCGAATGTTTAAAAAAGACTATGGATTAGGGTATATCCCTCCAACGTAATCATGTCATGTAGTGGCCCTGGACTGTAATTACTATGAGCATTTTTTTTGTCAGCGGTCTTACCTGTTCGAATCAAAATAGAATTACCTGGTATTATGGTATCTAATTAGACAAAACTGCAACACCTTACGTTTTTATTCAAGATTGGCGGGTGCCTGAAACTAACGTGAAGAGGATGAGGTCAACAAAAGAGCAAGCTCTTTTTCAGAGATACTTGTAACATTAATCTTGAAAGCATTAAGTTATGACAAATTCGCATATGAAAGCGGGAATAGAGATGCGAACAGCTGATTCCAAGTTTTAGAGTATAGGTATTTGTTCTGCATACTCTATATTGTATTGCCTACTGTCACAGTCTGTGCATTTGTCTAAAACTCTCGGTATCTAATTTGTAAGTTTACCGGCTCTTAGATTTTTATTGTAACTGTATGAAATTTAAATAGGAAATATTTTTTGTGTGAATAAGTATTATGATTATTATTATTGATAACTAAATTAAAACATGGGCATAATTTTTAGTAATGTTGCATTTTTTTTAACACTTGTATTTTTATTTTTCAACTCGTTATTCATAGCATATTTCAAATTCTCGTGATTATTACACCCTTATGTTGTAACTCAATCAAAACTGTATGTATGATTAAAAGGTATTCGTGATAAGTACGCGTTACCCGTACCTACGTTCTTATGATATCAATGCAAGCTATGAATAAATTTGAAAATGGAACAGCACTAGTACATATATCTGGCCTAATCCATCCATCCCATTTCTACCACCGGACTAGCAGATGTACGGCAGGATACAATACAACCAGTACCTTGTAAATGTTCCATTGCATAGAGCTCATCGTTTCGCCTCTATCTTTATCATCGATACTGGTAAAGAAGAACTCGTCTATTTATCCGCACCAGTACAATCTTGGAGTCTTCAAGTCCAGGGTGAATAGGTTCCTTTTAGACAAGCGTGCTCTTAGAACACTTTACTATCACCAATAATAGAGTAAAAAATATATAGAGTAGAGGACCAGTGAGAACAAACGTTAAGCCGGGCCATCGTGGCAAACCCAAACTTTATTTTCATCTCCAGTACTGAAACCGTTATTGTCTTTGTTAATAACCTCTCTCGAGCACCCCATTCTTAGTAATGACTTATAATACAAAATTGGATTTTCCTTTTATAACTCGGCAAAATACGCGATTTGCATATTTTGATTCATCGTTGATGACATTGTTGAGACGGTTGCAATAATTATCTTTCTTCCTTTTTTTTTGTTACCCAATAATAATGCTAAAAAGATTCATGATTAGATGCACACCAAAATTACATTAAAAATACTCTGGATTATTTATGCTTTTGGTTACTAGTGGTTACTAGGTATAAATCTAGTCTTGTCTTAATTAAAAGTTGTTTTCATAAAAATACTACGTATAATTAAAAACCTGATAGTAAATTAAAATGAATAATACATTTGTCGGGTGCGTCTATAAAGATTTTGTTTTTGTTTATTCAAGAATAAACATTATTTTAATTTTAATTTTAGTAAAAATATTTAAAATATCAAGCAAAAAGAAACTGTTTCAGTAGAGCAGTCCAAATATCTCAGTTTTCTCTCAAATTATACATTTGATATCTCTGTGAACTTCTTCCAACATTCTCGGCGACAAAACAGGAAGTCTCGAAGTGCGCTCGTTAACTGCACAGGTAGACATGCCTAAGTTACCGAAAGTTTAGCGATACGTATTTTCCTGAACGAAGCTACGATCACGTACACAACCCAGGTACAATCACAGATACGATATAAAAGTTATCAACATTATGAGAGAGATTAATGCAAACTTGTATCGATTATCAGTGATAACCGTCTCTTTCTTTCAACCATAATTTATTTTCCAAGCCACTAACGCAAAATCTTACAATATCAAGACTAATATTTTTTTTTGAAAAGACTCAAGTGTATGGGTACAAACATAAAGATACAGGTTTTTCGCTCCCGATTTGTCAGTACGGGTCGGTACTGATAGGTATCGGTGAAACTACATACAGGAAACAGGTAGTGACCATCAGTCACTACCAACAGATCTTCGAGTTCGTTAAAGTAAAGTAAAGTAAAGTAAAGTATTATTTATTGCTCGATATACATGTTTAACATAGGTGGTAGTAATGTCAGGTCAGGCACAATGTATTCTACCGTACAACGGCGTGCAACATTTTATTAAAATTTACATAATACAGTCGGATTAAAATTTAAATTAGTAATTCAGGAAATAAAAATTCAGTAGTTCAGTAGTAGTCAAATATACAAATAATAGGTAATTTATATCGAATGGAACATAACAAACACAAAAACAAGAAATTAAATCAGTCAAATATAATAATAATGTCATTTAAATTGAATAAGAATATTGGGGAAATAAAAATTAGTTCAGTCAAGTATACAAATAATAGGTCATTTAAATCGAATAGAAAATTACAAACACAAAAACAAGAAATAAGATCAGTCAAATATAATAATAATGTCATTTAAATTGAATAAGATTAAAATGCAGAGACAATAATAAATCAATTTTCAAGAAAATTCCAGTCGTTCATAAATTCTTCTAATTTGTAGTAGCATTTATGGGCAAGTATGGTTTTTAACTTTCCCTGAAACAGAGAAGTTGGTAATTCTCTTAAAGTCTTAGGCAGTTTATTAAAGATAGAGGGACCCATGCAGAAGATACTCTTGCGCTTTAAGTTTTTTTAGCTTGTTTAATTAACGCAACGTCTTGCGTTGGACGATGAGACTTTTCTCTTCGAAAGTGTTCATTTTAAATGTAAAAAAAGGACAGTCGGTGTTTCTAACATGAATAGTAAAAGAAAAAAATATGGATCGTATCTTCAATGATTTCTACAAGATTCGAATAAAATTCGATCGATTCAAGTTTCATGATTACACTAGGATGGCACCAGAAACATTTAACTAGGTACATATTGGGTAAAATAGAACATCGATTAATTAAGAATTGGCGTAACACGAAGAAAGACTGATTGTTACTATAAGTAAATAATATTGATTTATTTAATCACATTTTTATTTTGTAAAATTATAAAAAAATACATAATTACACTTCCATAAATGTAATTGGTACTACAGTACAACAAATTAATTTGACACAATTACCAGAATTCCCAAATATTTACTTATTTATGTTAATTACATTTTTATTTGACAAACCATAAAAAATACATTTTATCATATGTCTAAAAGTATAAAAAAATCCACATCCATTTTCACGACGGCGAATGTTTAAACCTGTACGGATCGATGCAGATCGTCGGTACCGACAAGTTTGAACCTGTTTCTTTTATAAATGAGCGCTTAGGATAACATGGAAATATTATACCTGCACCGATCGGTACCGACCTGCACAGACTCGCCTGCACCGGAAACCTGTAACTTTATGTTTTTACCTTATGTCAATATTCTATGATATTCTGCATAATACTCAATGTTCCTTATTTCAGGCATTTTGGTTTCAATAAAAATGGCGGCTTTTCTTCTGAACAATTTTTCGGTTTCATTAAGAAGACAAAGAAGAAGAAGCTGTCATTTTTATTTAAAACGACTGAATCTCAAATGAAATAGAGTAAGGCCGATATCAGTGTAGCTCAAAAGGTACAAGTAACTGACTTAAAATGTTGCGTATCTCTTCCCTTCCAAGATCAAGAAGGTGAATCAAAATATGCCTGCAGACGTGCAAAGTTAACCCGCTAGGTGCACCAATTATTTGATAACATTACATTAGACAGCAGTATGCGAGCTGCGGTCCGAAATATTCGGCACCGAGCCAAGCACGTACACAATTTACTTAGCCGAGCCACCAACCGTGATTTGAATACTGTCTAAACTTTAAAATACGAGCGTGTAACGCGTTAGGTGTTAAAAGGAAGTTTTCAGTTGAAAAAAAGGTTAAACGTCACGGATATTTTTTCTGAAAAAAACAATGTTGATTTTAAAATACATGCCACATACAGCCGATGAGTTTGATGAAGTAGCGAAAAGCAAATATCGTAGTAATCTTTGGACGCTACCTCTCTAGGAAAATTGCGTTAACGTTAGTTCAAAACTCCCAGATTTTGTGAATTCATCAACAATTTGAAACCATCTGCAGTTGGAAATAAGTCTGCTCCAGAATAAAAGGGGTTTCTTCGATAGTTAATCTCCGCAATTTACAACATCTGCTGTAAAAAAACAATGTACACTGAAAAATAGGCTCTCTCCAGGCGAAGAAGGATTATTACCCTCAGAGCATAAAACGGCAAGCACCACCGACCTACCAATTTACAGATTTATCACACGAATCCTTTAAACCCAAAACAATACTTGAATCGGCAAAACGGGCCAAACAGAAAAGGTTGCGCTCAGAATAATTTTAATAAGGTAAATATTTTACTTATTCCTGGAAAATGCCAAAAGGCGGAGTTTATGCTAACGAACTGTTATTACTTATGTTCACCCTTGTGTCGTGTCAGTGTGCGAAGGTTTTGCTCTCGACCGAGTTCCGGGGTTGTATCATGTGTTGCTTTTGGGTTGTCGGGAAATGGGAAAGCGGCCAGTACCAAAACGCGTAGCGGCGGGGACGGACGTGTTTCAGGCTTCACTTTCTGCTTACTCGTACGTAGAACAATCGAACTCACGTCAACCCTGCTTATCTAGTTCGATGAGCATAACGCGGGTGCGATAAATGGGAGTAGCAAACAAAAAGTGACATTACCGTACACGGTTTAGTGAAAACAGAAAAGTTGATGAACATTCTCTATGTAAATGGATTGTACTTTCATGAAGTTTGGAATGACCGAATTAAGTAAGTTTCAGGTTTATAGTCAATACCAGTATGCTTTTTCTTATAAACCAATTGAATATGATTAGGATCATATTCAATTGATGTATAATAAAATTTCCGACTAATTGAGGTAATTAATGTAGGCATTACCTCAATTAGTAGGGAATTTTATAACCTATTGAACAATATCAAAGAATTCCATTTGACATAACAATTGCGATTTATTAATTTCTCCGATAATCAATACCCAATATTTAGTAAAAAAACTATTAAATACGTTTGCCGTTTTGCCTTTGATGCTTTAATATATTCAAGACAGGGATTTGACAAAGCTGTAGAGTATACTTAACAATTAATAATGTCTTCTATTAGAAATCGATTCCAAAATAAATTGTTTGCAGGTATACAATTATTGTTATTAATTAATGTTCTTGTATAATTTACTGCATACCTCATTAAATATTCCGATGATAATAGCTAGAGACAATGATTTAAGTACAATACAATACATAATAATGGTCTCACTATGGGTGACAGGCGAGTTTAATATACGCTGCAAATTAGATTTCTGAAGGGCTATCATTTCAACAGTCAGTCAAAGTATTTTATCAGCAAACAAAGTGAATTAAAAACGCAATGTGCTTATAGGTGTAAGAAAAACCCAACATCGAATCAAAGCGAATAAAAGTTATTTTGACAGCATATAGGTACCTATATGTTATCTAAATAACATTTTAGTAGATTTTTCTCTGACAGAATAAAATTAAAAAATACCATCTAATAATTTGCCTCTTCGAGCAACCATTAGATCATTATGTTTTAATGACATGTTGGTCGTTAACCGCCTCTGTGGTCTAGTGGTTCGCCCACCGATATCAGATCCAGAGGTACCGGGTTCGAATCCTAGAGGGATACAATATTGTGGTAGGACTTTGTTTAAGTCCGCCTGGCTAGCTAACAACGTCTTACCTAGCTCTGTCGCCATAACAACAATTGTAAGAGTAGTAGAGACCCTTGCGAAAGGGCTCGTCCAGGGATGTACTACCACCATATATTACCATATAAGGGTAACACGGCAATGCTGCTTGGCTTTAGCATTGAATTACGGTTCGAAGGGTATGGTTGCCGGTGAAATTATGGGCACGCGAGGCTTAACACCTTCATGCCTCATGTTGACGGGCCCAATGCAGTGCCGCGTAGGCTGTGTTCTTAGTGGATGTGACCTACGCGGTAAGGCATTGTTATAAGCAAGAGATGCACTTAACATCAGGTGAACTACGAACTTGTCCCGTCTCCTAGTTGTATATAAAAAAAAATGTTATGAACAAAGTAAATTCCGGAATATTTAGAGGTAAGATAGCTAGTTTCTCAGACTGTTGAGGATTCTGGGTGAAGTGCGCCTCCACCTTCGGCCTTATCTTAACTTAACTTATAACCAGGATGTGATGAAGGCCAAGCGCTTCCCCGTCGTACAATAAAATTAAAACAATGTTCAGAGAAAGGTAACACAGTACAGGGCGAGTAAAATGTGTGTACAAACTTAAACCAATAAATAATTTATTTGTAAAAGTGAAATGTACATATTTTCAAATAAACCTTAGTTCATTTTAAATTAGATGGTAACAATAACATTACGTTCATAGCCGAATCACATCTTCAGTCCCGATGCGCGTATTTCTGTTTATCCACGATATTTCTTTTAGAAAACAGTGTTCAGAAGCTCGAAGCTACTCAGTTAAAAGTAGCGCACACGGGTAGGGTATCTACAACAAGTTCTTGCAATTAAACAGATTTTCCGCTTGGATTGCCTCGCTGGAGTCGACGGCGAATTTTAACTCCGAGCAAACTGTATCAGATAGTGTAGCGAGCCAAATTGCCGCCACTCATAGGCACTAGGAAGCTGGCTCATTTCATTATTTGCTGATGCGAAAATAAGTTAACAACACTATAAAAGAAACAGTTACATAATCTATTATCATTCGCTCTTTTTGCCGATTGAGGACTTCAGAGCGTGTTCTTTTTATCATTATGAGGATTACCTACCAGGAGCAAGGAGCAGAAGCGTCTAGAATATGGGCAAAGATCTCCCTTCAAACTCTTCAGACTTCACGATTATCAGCCGCCTCTCACCAGTTAGTATGGAAGGAAAAGATATCGTTACACCAATGTTTTCGTGGACTACCCGGCGTCTTTGCCCGTCTGATAGAACCCATTGTTTGACTTGTTACATTCATCTAGGCAAATTCTTTCATGCCTTGCAGGACGACTAAAGGCGACTAAAGAATCTGACCGAGAGATATAAAGAAAATATATTGACAATGCCCTGCCAATACATTTATAAAAATACGTACTATGTAATAAGTACGGGCGTAAAAACAATAACTTCTCTGAAAAAAATTGAGATAAAAAAGAATTATGATCCAATAAATAAGAATAAACTCTGTTTCCACAACTAGGCTTCATAAGATTAAAAAATCGTTCATAGGGCAAACTGTAGATTGATAATACATTTCCAAGTGAAGTGCTAAGCTTGTCAAATAGTGTTTTTTTGATTTTTTTATACAAAAGCTATCTAGGAAAGCTTATTATAAAATTGTAGATTACCTAGAAGATAAGCAAATTATTTTTTTAGTGCCAGGCTGGCACTAAAAAAATAATTTGCTCCAGTGAATAAATTGTAATTTGCATAAGATAATTTTGAGCTATTTGTAATGGATCATAAAAAAACTTATCCGAGGTTCTTGCTCCTTGTGAGTTGGTCCCGATTCCGAACTGGTTGAAGATTTGACGTTTCAAAGAGATCCTAAAAAAATATTACTGCATAAACGACAATTGATTTTGATTGTGTTTGACTGGGATGAAATCCAAAATCCACAAGCCAAACATTACTTACTGTAGTTGATTAGCCAACAATTTTTAGTCTGTGGAAGCTATCTTGAGTAACTCTTAATTAGTGAACCTGATACTGCTTATTTTCAGCTACTGGGTAGAAGTAAACAAGTGATGGTTCCCACCTCTATCAAAGCGCTTGAAATAAAAATAAAGCGATTAGGAAGCAGTGGGTTGTCTTGTTCACCGTAACAGATTTATCATTTATGGTCAAACCTTCTAGCACAGAATAACTAAGAGTACTATGTACAGAAGGATCACTCTCTAACAAAAGTCATGTTTAGGTATAAAAATGTACCTACTCGTATCACTTGCACGCGAAATTGAATCTTATCGTGTGGCACTAGCGTTCATATTCCGTTTGGCTCCACTGACTTGGAACCGGTTTCGCGGTTAGAGCATAGGGTCCCACTCGCCGATATGTAGTGAACATACATGTTAGGTTCCTACTACAGATTTTTTACTGGTAAAAAGTATATGTAGAATTTTATCGCTAGCTAGATAACTACTAACACACGCAATTATTAGTGGGCGACTATTAGGTAGGTACGGCAGCGCGCGGTTCAAGTTCTACAAACGTGTATCAGCCTGTTCAGTTGATCTGCGCTGCGCGGTATGAGACAGTTAATGAAACTGTGGTAGGTAAGTGTAGGTAGTACTTATCTATTCAATTATCAATCGAATTTTATTTGTGAACGACCGAAATACGAAAATTTACATACTATCTAGTAGCTAGGTAGGTAAAAAACTATAAAACTAAATAATAAGATTTCATATAATTATTTACCTATTCCTTTTGATGAAAATGTCTGTGTACTTAGGTGTACTCATATTAATCTCTTTCTAATTATGCACCTAGGTTCTACATAATGTTACAGAGTGGGTATGTAAGTTTTATGTTTATAAAAATGCTTTACCTTCCGATATATAGGCAGTTTCGTTTTTGTTTATTTAACAGCCGTATACAATACATCACAGTACCTATCTTTAATACGATTTATTATGTTTCGAAGTCATAGATAATAATTGATAGATCCAAAAATCACAAAAATAACGATCGGTGACGACGCGGTTAGCGTGCGACCCGAGACCAGAGCCGAGCCGCGGCAACCTACTGCCGTCATCCTCCCCGGGAGGAACTCGGGCCAAACATACCTAAACTTCGGAGTGACACCTCCCTGCTTCTAGTGCTTTTAAAAGAACAAACTTTTACATCCTCCAAAAAATCTGGTATACGAATTTTGGACCTTTTAGGTGAATTGAGCAAGCGTAGATTCCGTTTTTTTAGAAAATCAAACAATCGGATGACATATTATTTTTGGATCTCAATAGATTTAAATAATCACAACACTTACAAATGCGTCAGACCCTAGTTGTTTATTTGGATCGTTTCTGGCCTTAGGAAAGATGCGGGATCGAGTCCCGTCACGGGTTGTGATTTTTTGTGTCATTATTTATTTTGTGTTTTTGTAATGATCTGTTTACATAGTTCTAGAATAAGGGCCAAGAACTCAGCCCGTACGATACGTGTCTCTATGAAAGGTATAAGGCGTTTGTGCGTGCGGAAATCGAAGAAGAGATCTTCAAAGTTGATAGCCTACCGTCACGTGATAGTCCCTTAGATTAGTGAATATTAAGGCCCCTCGACCCTGGACATGGATCACATAAAACTGAATCGCATGAATAAATCGCATTCGGCGTGCGAGTCCTGCATTAACCACAAATAGGGGGATTCTGACAACGGCCGACAGGTCACCGCTCGCAATTAGACAGGGCGCCATCCCAACAACATTTACATTTTAATTTAAATTTCCCCGATCCTGACGAGATTTAAGATAAATTGGGCTGCGTATTTAGCGCAATAATTTGAGACTGCTGCCGCGTGGTCCCCGAATTAAGGGGTAAGATAATTGTTTGCGTTTTAATTAATAATTGACATTAATACTGAGCTCGCGTGGTTTGGTGGAATTTGAATGGAGAGCTTAAGAAGGAATTGTTTTACTGTAATTTCCTTTTGATAATACCTAGATACAGGTATTGAATCGATGCTCTCCTCACTTTCAGCACCTAGGATTAGAGACACACAGATTAGAGAGTAAAATAATGAACTTGAATTATATAGTTGAACATAATGTTTTAGGCAGAAATAATAGGTAACACATAATTACAATTGGGAGAAGCCACTGGCTCCTGAAACACAGTTATGCTAGTTTGGGAGCCTATGGATGAATAAAATTATTTAAAATCGGTTGTAAAATTATTTATTATGTCAAATACGATTTATTATTATACGAAGTAATTACACGAAGACGCGCTGTAAACGCGTACAAACAAAATTAGTATAATGATAATAAAAACTTAAATTTGTGTTAGAGGCCCCGTAGTAACACTGATTTCCATTCTCCAGGGTACATAGTAGTTTGTCGTTAATTCAGAAATGGCACATCTGATTTCTAATAAAATTATGCAGGTATAATAGGATTAGGATAATCTGTGACAATAGGTACTTTGCCTAAAAATGTATATCCCTATCATAATGTACCTAGGTGTCTGCACAATTTCCCTTCATTGGACGTGCCATTTCAAAAAAAATTACAAACGACGTTTGTATGAGAGAGCAATACTACTGGGCTTTCTTAAAATAAGAACAAAGAGCGTCACCAGTTAAATTATTTGTCAACTGGTTGTTATAACCAGGTTGGCTTACACACTAATTCAAAGAGCGTTACTATAACTACTTATTCGTATTCCCACACCTATGCCTATATCTTTACGTTTCGTATTCTTCTCCCTGTTCTATCCTACATTAAGGCGCGGTCAGCACAGTTCCTCATCCACTCTCCTTTGTCCGTCAACTCAGTATTCAATCCTCTCACTTGCATATCGACACTCACACAATCTATCGATCTTTTCTTAGGTATACCTTTACTCCTATATCCCTCCACATTCATACTGAACATTATTTTTGTCACTATATGTATATGTACTTATGTGACTTTCTTCCCTCCGCATGACATGTCCATACTCTTCAGTCCTCATTCTTTCCCTCACTGGCGCTACTTTTCGACTTCCCCTGATGTACATCAGAGTACATGGAATGAGTACTCGTTCCAAGAGTACTCATATCTCATTATATCTTATCTATCCTCGTTACACCACCCATCCGTACCTGAATGCTTCTAATGTAAATAAATGTACCTACTCTATAGAATACAAATAAAATATAGGGACTTTGTACTCTATATCTATATACTCTTTAAAATACAAATAAAATATAGGGACTATATAGTATTCCTCCTGCCCAGATTAAATTTACCCGATGAAATAGAATAGCGTGGTTCTTTGCGTTCAAAGTAATTGCTACATACATCAAACTCGCCGGTCGTAATTTACGCCAAAAATCGAAATAGACATTGAAATATAGCTGAAACATTCGATTCGTTAGTCGAAAAAGAGAAATGCAAAACAGAGGATCGGAGAGAATGGTTCTCATAGGCGGATAACAAAAGGAACGCTATGGGTATGAAAATATCGTACGTCTGATGACCGTTGCTACCCAGAAGCTATAGTCAAATGCTTTTCGAAAAAAACAATAATTTTATATCACAAAAGAGATGTCGGGATAAAATAACTTGTCCCGTGGGATATGGGTAGGCCTTATGTGTGGGACACTACCTGCATCGAAACCCTTGCGCCATCTCATCAGCCGGTGCAACCGGGCTGGTGCAGCCCTGACTGATGTCATACAGTTAGGGCTGGTGAAACGGATGATTCGCCCGAACACAAAAGGCGCTATAGTGATCTCGATACGGTGATATATGCGGTGCCATACAATAACATGTAGTTTTCCTTTGCAATTCCGCACCAACTTCAAATTATATGAACTTACCTTAGAGTTATTTTTAAGTTTTTAGTGGTGAAGTCGGTTCCACTTTTTTTTATAAAATAACTTTTTTTTTTTTTCGGGATTCTGGGAAATATCTACGCAATGATGGGAACTAAAATAAATACAGATGACCTAAACAATGTTAAGAATCGGTTCATACTATGGTGCAGTGCACCCCTGGTGCACTATGTCAGGATAATGGGAACGATTTTTCGTTTCCATTATCCTGTTTTTTTATTTAAAAGCCAAACTACTCGACCGATTTTGATATTTCTCTTTTCTAGATTTCACGGTTCAATTTCTTTTTCCATAAAAACTTATTATAATGAATCAAACCACAAAAACCTATACTTAAACCTATACCTATACTTTTAGCATGTGTTATGTTATTTTACCTATATACACCATTTTTATACCATTAAGTTACCTTTAAAAAAATGTTTTTTTTTGTCTCTATGTATTTTCTTTATATGTAAAGGTTACAAGTTTTAATTTAAATAAAATATAAGTTTATATTATATAAGGTTAAGTATCTTTATTTTGCTTCTTTTGAATCATGTTTTATAGTTACCTATTTATCTATCTTGTTAATTGTTAGTATACGTTGTGTTATTTGTTTGTATAATTTTAATGTAAGTAAGTGTGTTCTCGTTCGCGATGCACTCAACTGGTTTCGACGGAAGACCAGCGTTGTGTTATAATTTATATTACAACACAGCATATTGCTGAGTCGAACGCCAATTTGATGCATTTCTATGCCTCAAATAAATGAATTTTCTTTCTTTCTTTCTATAGTAAAATAACCACGCATTTATTTTTTATGACTCTTGACATAACTTAACATTACTGAAAAGTAAGGTAATTAAATACATTTCACTGTAGATTTCGTGTTTGAAATGCATATTGGCTACGAGTCTACTCGTAGTGCTACGCCGTAGCGCTGTAGCATTTTGATTGCTTGCCAGGGGCCCTTTATTGATTAGTTCGGCGAACTGTTACCTAAACAGCAGAATAATGCAGGTGAGGCAACATTTGTGCTGGAGCAAATTGTTATAATCAGCATTGGAATTGAAATAAGCTTGTTGGTCATTAAAACAGGTTTTAGCTTCAACACGGACATAGTGAGAAGACTCAAAAGAACTAAACCTTTTGAGTTAGTGTAATGTAAATAATATAATAATGTAGTGTTTGTGCTAGTTAAAAAACACATGATCAAAGAGAATATCCTTAGATAGAGACAGTAAGAAAAGTGCTAACGGACACATTCTTAGTTATAACTCGATGTATAAATCTAGCTCAGTTTTGAATTACTCATTAGCCTAACACTTGGCTAGATCGTAAGGCAATAAAAAAAAACTTTTTTGACCTATTTTCATATAAGATTCGGAAACATGAATTTACACTACACGAGGGTTCGTGTTATAGGTAATCTAGCCGAATGTAGCTGAAGTATAGTAATCGGTATGTTAGCAGCATCAGTATTATAATTATCAGCCCTTTTGTTTTAGGAGATTTAAGGATTCTCACACCTATGAGTGTAACTCTAGTGTGTTATTATTTTCGAATACTTTGGCTTTTAAAGCGCGGTTATTTATTACAGGATACTTATTTCACAAAGCGCCAACCGACCCTAAACTAAGCATAGCTTGTAATTTGGGAACAGTATTACGGATATAATACTATTTATTTCATAACACAAATGTTTGTCCTAGGTTGGAATAGAACCGACAACCTACTTCCTACTGAGCTATGAGGCTTGTTGTTGGTTGAGAATTCCATTTAGTAGTCTGCGGTGAGGGTTAAAAATGGCGTCAACCACGCATTCCTCTTCAATTATCTTGAACCGCAGAAGTATTTCATTTTATTACAAAACTTTGTTCGGAATTTGTTTATAATCTCGGCTATGATACTTCGATGGTTAGTTAACAGATTCTCCGCCAAGTGATTCCCAATTTGTATGGACTAGGCAGTTTCTGTAATGATTGTTTGTATAACAGATAGTGGTTCGTTATATCCCTATCTCAAAACCGTCATAGTGGCTTTCTGTGTCAGATCCAGAGTTTCCAGGTTCGATCTTCAGGGGAGTGCTTATACACAATAGTGTAATAACACTATTGTGCTTGGTTTGGTTGGTAGTAGGACTTTGCTTAAGTCCGCCTGGCTTGCTATCTCACTTAAGTCTGTCGCCATAACAACAATTCTTAATTGTTACGTTCCGACATTGAAGGGTAAGATAGCTAGTTTCTCAGACTGTTCAGGATTCTAAGTAAACCTTCGGCCTTATCATTACTTGAAATTAATTTAAATTTAAATTAAGATTAACGCCAAGCGCTACTTACACATTCTGTAATTTTTTTTATGGAAATTTCACAAAGAAAATTTACGGTTCGTTGCAAATGTTGCAATACTGTTCGAAAATACAATTATGGCAACCGTATTGCCCACTATGAATGTTTCATTTTGATACAAATTGTATTAAAATAAAAACCTATCCTGAAAAACACACTCGTACATGCGGATGTTATTTAAACCGTCCGATTAATTAGTAAATAGAAGCCTAAATAATATTTCCATCTGACTGGCGTGCTCCGTGCAATTTGTGAAAATTCATTCATTTGATTGCATGCTTTGGTAATGGCGATTGCTGGTAGCTGATCCCCAATTTTGTCAACGCAATCATTATTTTGATTGCTTTATTTAGCTGTTTTAAATGTTTGATGTTGAACCAGGGTTTTCCCAGTTCCACGCACAGAACAACAGTTGTAAATACGATTAAATTGTAATAGGCTTAATGTGTGTTTGTAGCATCAACAAGGATCAAACTCCAAAAAAATAGTTTGAATGCCAATTCCTCTCAATTCTGACAAGTTGAGGGATCAACTTGTCTCTATCAATGGAATCGGCATTTAGCTCTCTCTTCCGTAAGCGAGATGACTATAGTTTTTTATTAATTTACAAAGTAAGTAACAGACTCACGACCTTTTCTTCTTAGCAGTATATAACTACCTCTGATTTGCTCTTTTTCTTTATTGGTGATAGCCAAGCGTTTGACTACCAGTTTATTTGAAAATCGAAATGGAGCACGCTTATATAAAAAGACCCTATTCACTCTTGCGGAAAAACCGACGAGGGAAGGAGTTCCATTCCTTACCAGTATTAATGATAAAGGTAGAGACAAAAAGATGAGTTCGGCACAATGGAACATTTACAAGGTACGGGTCGTAGCCTGACGTACGTCTACTAGTCTGGTGATGAAAAGATGGAGGGATTAGGTGAAAGAAATCGTGCGCACACTCGCCAAAGTGGAATTTATAGAACACAGACAGACTGGCAACCCGCCGCCTATGTTCTAGGCTCTGCACATTGGCCTCAACAAGTAAATCATCATCTATGAGCCTAGCAGCACGCTCAATTGAGTCCGCGGGCTTCGAGCTATTCGAGCTAATACTTGTCTGAGCCATCCTAGAGATGGCAGCAGTACTCCATACAAGATCGGACCTGAGCTTTGTACAAACTTTAAAGCTGTCCCGGTGTGAAGTACCAATAAATAAGTTAATATATATTTCAAAAAACTTGATTAAAACTAACACAAATAAAATTAAGCTATTTCTAATACTTAAACAATTCTACTCACTCTTCATTCTCTATCTCTGCTCTACCAATCGCAATCATAAATGAATGGAAAACAAAATGAACTTAATCCCAAAACATCTTAGTAGTATTAGTAAAATAAAAGTACCTAGAGCATTATAACAACGAACAGATGTAGTGTAGCGGTATTTATATTAAATCAGCCATAACACGAGTTTCGGATAACTTACGATCCTTATAAACGTGTAAGGGATCGGAAGATGCCAGAAAATGGCGTCTAACAAGCGCACTTATTGATCAAGGGTTCAAAGAAGACAAAACTAAGAACAAATGATGCGGTATATATTCAATGAAAATATATCCGAATAATTTTTGGTGATGTTATAAAATTTTACCCTTAACCGTAAAAGGAAAAGTAACCATAATCTCGTTTTTTCTTTGTAATGGCAAGTGTCGTTTTAAATGTTGTGTATAACCAATATATAGACGTGAGTGGGCAGAGAGATGAGAAAGGCCAAAGATCGGGCTCACTGGCGCACCTTGGGAGAGACCTACGTCCAGCAGTGGATTGCGATTGATTGATGATGATGATGATGATGATATAGACTAGACAAAAGAGCTGGCTCATTAAATTTTTCTCTCAGAGAATGCCGTTGGCATTCAATGCGAGAAGAAAGAATCGCAGCCAGTTTTTTTTGCTCCACCAGTTTTTTTTTTCTATTGTTTCTTGTACTTTTAAATAAATTTATTTCATATTTTCATATCGTATATTATCACATACTACAAAAATATGTATTTTCTTCATTATGTAAAGCTTAAATAATTTTATCGCGTTATCATTTATGACATTGGCGTAAATTAAAAAGAAATTAGTTGAAATAAATGTATCCAATAACTTAAATATGCAAAGTATAATAGTTTTCAGAATTGGCAGATATACTGATTACAAATAAAACGTAAGATTACATTTTATTTGTAAAACATGTGAATTTTCAGTGAGTCTCTATTTTTTGAGGGGAGTTCAAATATTCAGAGTAGCAATGTAACGAAATCGGAAGTTCAAAAGGAAGCCTTTGAAGTGTTTGCTCGAAGCATGCATCCGCCAACTTTCACAATAAAATATTTTGGTGACAAACTTTGCCTCTTCACGGAAGAAAGTCTCGCCCTTCTGGATGAGATTACCATGTATTTTGTACAAATTGAGATTGATTATTGATTAAATGTATATTATTTATTCAAGAGAAACTAGGTACATTGTAGTGTAGGTGTATTATCAACCAATGGATGTTTATTCTACGTGTGTCTGTAGATTATTCAAAAAATATTCTAATCAGACAAAGGGAAGCAGGTCATTAGTAAAGTTCACGTACCTAAGTTTACATTAAAAACCCGTTTTAAGCAAATAGGAATAATAATCAATAATTCAGAACATTATTTCACACAGCGCCATCTAGTCCCAACCTAAGCAAAGCTTGCTATATGGGAACTCATTACGGGCATTATTTACAACTTTTTGGTAAATAGAATGACATATCATTTTTTATCTTTGGTTTTATAGTTTGGTTTCTGTATTCTATTCTGCTATAAGAATTTTCTGTTTTTTTCCCCTTCAAGCCTATAAATAACCTTGCATGCAAGCTTTGCGTAGATTGTCAGTCAGTCAATCAACTAAACCCCAATGTATTTCAACATTTCAATTGGGTTGCAGCTACTATGGTCGCGAACTTCTCTAGGGAATTGTATTTATTGATAATCTACGGCTCAGTTTTGGATTACGCATAGCCGCTTGGGATTACCAACTCGCCGGATAAATTATACTGAAATCAGTTTTAATTGCAATCATGCCCAGTGACCGTTATGACAAAATATCAGATGAAACCGCGGGTCTAGTAACTTTAATAAATTGCGGTTACAAGTTTGGAACAAACTTTGGGGAAGGCACAGCGGTTCACTTATTCTCGAAATTTGCTAGCTTGGTGATTCATTTTCTATTCTATGAAAACATCATTATATCTGGCGTCAATGAACGACACGATTTTTGGCAATCGTTTGTAGGTAATTGCATGCATGGTAATTGCATCGCCTGCAATTACCATGCATGATACACTTTACAACTTCCAAAATGTTTTTGTATCCTCATCAGGTATATATGATATTAACTAGCGTTATATCATTCTTTCTGGCTTGAGTACAGAAGTAATGACACAATTTACCACCCGTTAATATAAAAGTACATAAGACTGCTGGGGAAATTCAAGCGCTCTAGGTTCATGTAGTAGTGCTTTAGACAAAGATTAACTCTCCCGATTAATTACTAGCTGGACAGTGTGTCTTGTGACTGCATGGTTATGTTTATGTACTGTACATCTTGAAGGGCGTCGGACGAGCCGGGAAAAAACGACTAAATAATATATCACAGAAGAGGCTGGGCCAGAATGAGAGTTAATTTTTTGCCTTAACTTTTTGCGGCTGAAATGCAATCTTGTATGGAACCTAGGGAGGATGGGATCTACCACTATACGTCTACGTCTATTCCGGGGGATAAATCATTGACTTTTAGTCTACGGTCACGGCTGAATGATCCAATCGCTATCGGAACTGTAAAGGTCCAACTGGCTAGCGTCCTCCTGCAACCGCTAGCGCCATTAATTCGCAGTTTTCTGTCTGTGACGGGAATGCCCGTGCATTTAACATTTGAAAAAGCTCGCTCCACTATTGACCCCATCCTAGACCAGACTAGTTTTTGTTCAAGAGCTTACTAATTTCAAATATAACAAATATCACCCGCTCTTTACACCTCGGTCCAGAGCTGAAAGTCTTTGAAGAGTACAAGTCAAGTATCAAATTATGTTATAGTTGGCATGAAATAATAGCATCACATTTTTCCGTGAAGATCAAGATTCATAAAATAAAGGTATTGCAGGTACCTAATTACCGAGTACTTAGGACTGTTTTCTTCGTTCATTTCTCTTCCGGCAGGCAGACCGAGAAAAACAGTTTTACCGGAAAAACAGGTTGTTATTCTCCTAGAGAGGCTATTTTTTCCACAATATGGGGTTATAAGCATAAATTCAAAGGTTCCACTTCATTTGCGCTAAACTACGCTATGTTGGTTCAGCGGGATTTGTGAACTTGGGCAAAGTGTAGTTGGAGTTTTTATTTTATTTCGGGTGCTACGTAGTATTTTCATTAGTACCTATATATCCCTATATATTCGCACATGTATTTTTATCAGGCTTTTATTTTTCGACGATGTCGGAACCCGCTTTACTACAAGATATCAAAGCAATAACCTAAATATCTATCTAATTCGATTCTGAAGAACACTATTTTGAATTCCAGAATGGGAAGCTTGAAACATACTTGAAATAATACAATCATCTGAGTTTATTAGCATCATTAGCAATATTTATAAGCCCTCCGTAAGATAGTCTCTTAGGGGAAAAAGAGCAATGTAATGTAATGGTATAGGGAGAAATCAGAGCAAACCCCATTCTGTATATAACTCAGGTACGTATAGAATCGAATTCCCAGGGGGCGATGACACCTGCTTCTAATTGCCTCATAATTTTATATGAAGGTATGTTGTTACTCCTAGTTTATGCAAAAGCTTTTTCTATGTGATTAATGAAGTTAATTGTTTTGAAAAGTTGATTGCTCACGAAGCATCTTATCGAATAAAAAAATAAGAACACCACGTGTGTGTTTAACATCATCTAACGAGCTAACTCATTGGGTACTGAGCCCCTCGATGTCTATGAAGAACACCACGTGTGACTTTTACATCATCAAACGAGCTAACTCGTTGGGTACTGAGCCCCTCGCTGTCTATGAAGAACACCACGTGTGTGTTTTACATCAACAAAGGAGCTAACTCGTTGGGTACTGAGCTCCTCGCTATTTATGAAGAACACCACGTGTGTGTTTAACATCATCTAACGAGCTAACTCTTTGGGTACTGAGCCCCTCGTTGTCTATGAAGAACACCACGTGTGTGTTTAACATCATCTAACGAGCTAACTCATTGGGTACTGAGCCCCTCGATGTCTATGAAGAACACCACGTGTGAGTTTTACATCGTCCAACGAGCTAACTTGGGTACTGAGCCCCTCGCTGTCTATGAAGAACACCACGTGTGAGTTTTACATCATCAAACGAGCTAACTCGTTGGGTACTGAGCCCCTCGCTGTCTATGAAGAACACCACGTGTGTGTTTTACATCAACAAAGGAGCTAACTCGTTGGGTACTGAGCTCCTCGCTATTTATGAAGAACACCACGTGTGTGTTTAACATCATCTAACGAGCTAACTCTTTGGGTACTGAGCCCCTCGTTGTCTATGAAGAACACCACGTGTGTGTTTAACATCATCTAACGAGCTAACTCATTGGGTACTGAGCCCCTCGATGTCTATGAAGAACACCACGTGTGAGTTTTACATCGTCCAACGAGCTAACTTGGGTACTGAGCCCCTCGCTGTCTATGAAGAACACCACGTGTGAGTTTTACATCATCAAACGAGCTAACTCGTTGGGTACTGAGCCCCTCGCTATCTATGAAGAACACCACGTGTGAGTTTTACATCGTCCAACGAGCTAACTTGGGTACTGAGCCCTTCGCTGTCTATGAAGAACACCACGTGTGAGTTTTACATCAACAAAGGAGCTAACTCGTTGGGTACTGAGCTCCTCGCTGTTTATGAAGAACACTACGTGTGTGTTTTACATCATCCAAGGAGCTAACTCTTTGGGTACTGAGCTCCTCGCTGTCTATGAAGAACACCACGTGTGTGTTTTACATCATCCAAGGAGCTAACTCTTTGGGTACTGAGCTCCTCGCTGTTTATGAAGAACACCACGTGTGTGTTTTACATCATCCAAGGAGCTAACTCTTTGGGTACTGAGCTCCTCGCTGTCTATGAAGAACACCACGTGTGTGTTTTACATCATCCAAGGAGCTAACTCTTTGGGTACTGAGCTCCTCGCTGTCTATGAAGAACACCACGTGTGTGTTTTACATCATCCAAGGAGCTAACTCTTTGGGTACTGAGCTCCTCGCTGTTTATGAAGAACACCACGTGTGTGTTTTACATCATCCAAGGAGCTAACTCGTTGGGTACTGAGCTCCTCGCTGTTTATGAAGAACACCACGTGTGTGTTTTACATCATCCAAGGAGCTAACTCGTTGGGTACTGAGCTCCTCGCTGTCTATGAAGAACACCACGTGTGAGTTTTACATCAACAAAGGAGCTAACTCGTTGGGTACTGAGCTCCTCGCTGTTTATGAAGAACACCACGTGTGTGTTTTACATCATCCAAGGAGCTAACTCGTTGGGTACTGAGCTCCTCGCTGTCTATGAAGAACACCACGTGTGTGTTTAACATCATCTAACGAGCTAACTCATTGGTTGCTGAGCTGTCTCGTTGGGTACTGAGCCTCTCTTTGTCTATAAAGATCACCACGTGTGTTTAACAGCACCCAACGACCCAACGATCAAAAACATAACAATATTAAAATAATACTAGCTTCTATTGAAGGAGGCTCATTTCCAAATGTGGACGGTTATATTTTTTTAATATGAATCTCATTCGCCTAGGCTCTACAAAATTACCATTTGAACAGCATCCATTCATTTCCTATTTGACAAATTATAGTTGTATAGCCCCTGATGTCGTATTCATACGGCTCAGATGGAGAATACGAGTAAATTGCAAAATAACTAGGCACCTTGCGTAAGTTGTGTTTGATGTTGTTAATTATGATTTTTTGATCTGATCAAATGTTTTCTTTTGTTGCTTTATTTGGAGTTTATTGTTATTCATTTAGTACTACTTACTTTTTATCGTATCAAAATACTAAGAAATAACATGCTGCGCAGGTCAGTTGGTAGTAAACCTACCTTCTGCGTTGTAGGTTGTGGGCTTAATTCCTACCCAAGAATAACATTTGTATGATGAAAATGTTTGTTCTGAGTGTTGTATTTCAAATTACAGGCTTTTCTTATTTTGGGACTAGATGGCGGTTGTGTAAATTTCATGTGCAGTAATTAATTTAAATGTTTGATGGTATATTTTAAAAATGTTTTTGGATAACGATAATTGATGACTAGAAATAATAATAGCATTTTTTAAGAAATCGCAATTATTATAATAGTAATAATGAAACGGGTATTATTCGCGCGTAACTTTTACTGCAACTGTAAGAAACATGAAATAAAAAGGTACGTGCGGACAATACCTTACTCGTTTTCATTGTAAATATAAATAATATTCGCTGAACAATACGCTTGTTCCTAACTCTTTCGGATTTAAAAAACAAATACTGTTGGACAGCAAAAACATAAGGTCAATACTATACGAACAAAGCCTAAATCTAATCACACAGCCGTGTCATGGTACGGATTTGTAGGCTCGGCCAGTCTCTAATTTACATACCGCTCAAAAACCTACGATTTTATTTTATTTTCACCGTCTGACATGATGTTTTCTTCTATATATTGGCGAAAATGTTTGGCGATAAGCCTTGTCCCCACTCTAAATGCAAAGTCGAATTAAAAATACTGTAAACTGAGGTTTTGATTTTGTTGTATCGATCCCCATCATTAATGGGTTCTCTCATTCGTTTTGCGGATGTTTGCAGGGGTGTTACGACTACGAGGGTTCTACAAAAATAGCAGACCAATTTTAACGTTGACCGAGTATTACTACTTTGTTATGTTCCAGTCATTTTATTCCATTGTGTTGATTTAACATATCATGATCCGAAATAACTTCATTTAATCATTGTGTTACATAGTAATATAAAAATAGTTTCAGGGCATGAAGAAATTAATTCCATAAACTCAAATATGGGATAAGTTTGATGCATAAAAGATTATTGCTATTTTGTATAGTTTATAAGCCATCACCCTTCTAAACCTCCCATCTTTGTTAAAACGGAAACGCATACCGAGATCTTTCACTTCATTTCGTAACATCTGAATAATGGGCCCATTTAAATTGTTATTAGTCGCCCGGTCGGGAAATCAGAATTAATCTTGTGCAGGAGAATTCAGGCACACAAGAACAAGAACTGTAATCTATCGTCGGAGGAACTTGTAGTATTTGTGACCATTGTTTTGTACAGTATCCGCCGTATGTACCGGTATGTGGGAGGTGGACGTTTAGGAAACTTTCATCCACTGCTTCTCTATAGAACTACTATAGATTACAGTAACCACTAGACCTACCGATTTCAGATCCACAGGTCCCTGGTTCTATCCCCAGGGGAACAATTTTGTGCTTGGTGTTGTTGGTGGTAGGACTTTGTTTAAGTCCGCCTGGCTAGCTACCACAATTCTCAATTCTGTCGCCATAACAACAATAAAAAAAAAAGTGTTTTGGCATTTAGAGGTAAGATAGCCAGTCCTCAATCTGTTGAGGATTCCTGATGAAGTGCGCCTCTACCTTCGGCCTTATCTTAATTTGTAACCAGGTGAGATGAAGGCCAAGCGCTTCCCCGTCATACAGTAAAGAAAAAAGAACTACCCCGGTCAATGGATTCGCTTTAGCTAGCAATTACGGCAAAATTATTACAACACTGATGTTAGGACCTTTAAAGGTCTACTTGGCTAGCGACTTTCCCATCGAAGTCCGAAACGGATTGCGGTGCTCCCTCGGTGCACGGGAGAGTTGTGCCTTCTCGGAAAGTTCGCTCCATTGCTCTTGGCCTAGAGCTGACAAGTCAAGAGCTAACCCATCATAAAAATAAAACAAAAAAATTATGATAAAAAAATTACCAAATCTTTTGAAACCCATCCCAAACTTTTATATGTTTGAAGAGATTTGATCAGTTACCTGTTAATAGAATACAAATATAAAAAATATACCAAATTACCATTGCCAAGCAGATTTCCTCGGACTCAGTGCATTATGGGAATTTAAGTTACTTTGGCAGTAGGTAGTAAAAGAGTAGAAAATCTTGAGCGTGTGAAATCCACCTGTCGTCCTTACGTCATTTCGTAAAATCAACAAATGTGTTTTTACGGTGCCAGTGTACGAGGCGGGTACTATGCTTACAGTTGAGCGTTCGATCTAAAGCTGTTAGTTCATTGCTAATGGCTCGGTAAGTGCTCCAACCTGAGCAGTAACTTCGTTCCCTGCTAGTTACAATGTAACCTATTTATTCTTTCAGGTTACGAGAAGTAAAATTTAATAACATTTACTTGGTTGTCCAGGTAGACCAAGGGTCAGCGTCAGAACAAGTGCCCATACTCCACACAGGCTAGATTTAAAGAATTGTATTATCAACTAAGACACAATTGTCACTTATGTGATCACACAACTAAAATAAAATATATAAACGTTCGTCGTCATATTCTGAACAAGTAGGTTGGTAGGTACTTGGGAAGGTAAACCCAATTTGAACACAATCAATAGGTCACTACACAATTTAGATATCAATACAGAGTAGGAAGGTAAATAGAACAATAGATATTATAGCTTGATCATCATGATCAAGATCAAGAGTGATTTGTTTTTTTTTAAGAGTTTGAGTTAATAATGTAATGTACATAGTTATACATAGTTAACAAGCCTCATAGCTCAGTTGGTAGTAACTCTGCTTTCTGCGCTGTAGGTTGTGGGTTCGATTCCCACCCAGGAAAAACATTTTTGTGAGGAATATAGATGTTTGTTCTGTGTTTGGGTGTTGTCTTGTATGATCAGGTCCGCGCAAAGCTGTCGCCCTCCTGATATAGAACCAGGACAGCTGTCCTTTAAAAAAAATGTTTTGTATGATAAATATGTATTTACAAAAAAAAAAGTATTTAAGTATTCTATCCGTAATCTAGTTATCATATTACAAGCTATGCTTAGTTTGGGGCTAGATGGCGCTGTGTGAAATTAATGTCATATCATGTATTTAGTTGAATTTATCAGGTGTAACACGGGTTGAGAAGTAAAATAACAAAATCAAAAGTATTTGAAGAAACATCTGAAGTTCTGATCTATGTACCAAACCTTTATTCAGCTAAAATTAAAATAGCATTATAACAACCAGGCAGTCTTCTAACCATATTCACATTTCCACTTTCTAGAAAATCGTATAATATTAGGTACCTTTTTATTAGGTGCCTTATATTAGGTACTTTTTAATATGGGGAACTTAATATGAACGGTTTTAAAAAACGAGGTGATGTAAATGTTTCAACATTGTACTAGTCACCCTATATTTACCCTTCTACAGCTCTACACCTTACACAACACAATTCTAGCT
The DNA here is from genome assembly GCA_951394065.1 of Venusia cambrica. Taxonomy (NCBI): domain Eukaryota; kingdom Metazoa; phylum Arthropoda; class Insecta; order Lepidoptera; family Geometridae; genus Venusia; species Venusia cambrica. The sequence goes on along the minus strand of OX596043.1, from coordinate 11,448,960 downwards.
TGTGATTTCAAAAATATTTTCCTATTCAAGGTGGGACAATAACATTTTTACCGTATTGAACGATTGTCACTTGGGACCGGGACGAAGACGGTGGAATACCTACTCCTCTACTATCGTTGACAGCGAGCTTTTAGATAGATTGTGATCGATGGCTTGGGAAAACGTGCCGGGAATGATACGAATAGAGATTTATGTATCTCAATAGATGCGAAGTATTTCTAAACTGTGATAAGGAATAATGTAATGAAATCGTTTTTTTTAATGATGACTACTCATGACTGCTCTACTAGGCTTTTTTTACCCTAGCTCGTTGGGGGATGTAAAGCACTGACGGTGTGTCTGAAAACCATCCCTGTGTATGGGTGTTGTATCATATAGTACGTATGTATATACAAAAAGTGTTTTCAGTATTCTATCCGTAATCTAGTTCCCAATATCACAAGCTATGCTTAGTTTGGGGCTAAATGGCGCCGTGTAAAAATTAATGTCCTGTAATATTTATTTATTCATTTATTTATTTATCCCTGCGTAGACCTTTCCGTACGCAGAATAGTACTAATGACTACGCCCTTTGCCAATTATGTAATCCTTTTTGTATGTATGTTCGTTGTGTTTATTTAATCAATTATTTTGTATTTGTATTTGTATTTCATAGACCAGCTAGCACCCAACGTTTTCTCAGAAGGATCTGGTTCTCCCGCGCACCGACGAAACACGGCAAACATTTTGGTGACTATAACCGAAGTCCGGCTTCGGTTATGGTCACTAGTCAAGTGGTCCTACCACCAATCATTCAGCCGTAACCGCTTTCAAAAGGCAGCGATTCCGTTGCAATTTTCCGGGGTAGTTCACACCTACCTCCAAATCTTTTAAATACAAGACCACATGTAGATATTTGTTATCTTATTCTGCTTATATTTCTCGATGTTTGTGGTGAGGTGAAGAGCACAAACAATATAGTTACGCTAGGCTAACGGCACGATATTTACGACCGACGATGAGCCTCGAGAATATTCTAGCCGCGCCTTCATTTTGCATAATATTAAAACTGAAAAACATAAAAGTTGATAAAGGAAGGCGGGGGAATTATGAAAAACAAGAATCGCTTCGGTCTACTTAGGTACTTACCAAATGCCAAAACTGGAGCACTTGTTCTGCTTTTATTTACATAGATACCTAGGGTTGCATTGAAACCGGGGATTTAGACTTTACTGATTCTATTTGAATAAAAAAATATAAATCTTTCATGCGTTATTTTAAAACTAAAGGTAAAGTAGGTAACTAAATTTCGTAACGAAGTGAGGTTTTCCGGAAGCTTTTAAAATATTCACGGGAACATTTTATCCCAATTTGTAAGCCCAGCATTTTTTGCGGTTAAACGTTTCGGAAACAAGCGTCCAACGCAAATAGGTTTATTGGAAGGAATAATTTATTCGGGCTAATTTCAGCAAAGTTGTGGTCGTTGACCCTGTTCTACTCCACCATGGCCCTGCCGACCTTCGGTTATTCGGTCGTCTAACAACGTATAAACTGTAAATATTTAGTCCTGGCTTCTGACTTGCCACTGAATTAATTAATGAAAATTTATTTACTGTTCAACAAAAACATTGGGTAAAACCAGGATAGATGCCCCACTTTTTGAGAGAGCCTCGTAATTTTAAAACTATTAATTTACCATAAACAACTTCTATGAATATAATACGTTTAATTTTTGATCTTGCATTACGAGATGTCTTTGTTAACGTAACAATTACTGATTGTACAAAACTTGAGTTTTCGCAGAACCATTTTTTTGAGGACAGTTGCCTATATATATGGTTAGATGCCCCACTATGAAAATGCTATGGGAGATAGATGCCCGTGGTGTAGAATAGATTCCCTATATAATAATCAAAAGTAAAATACAATTTAAATTGTTTTAAAGCATTTTTGAGCATATAGAATACTAATAATTAAACATAAGCCAAATGCTTTCAACAAAAAATCAACATTTAAGTTCTATCATCACTACCTAATTATTTAAAATCTTCTAAAATCAACAGTTATCATTAAAATGTATCCTAACATATTTAGGTTGAGCTGGAATGTGCTTTAAGTTTCCCACATCTTGAACAATTAGTATAATTAGTTTAAAACTAAAGTAATCAGTACAATAGGCGTTCATATATCGCTTAAAAGCGATATCGCAATCTCTTCCACACAACCTTAGCGTGGAGAGCATTGTACAAATACGTTTGATGGTAGGATATAAAACAACATAACACAATAAAAGAGTATGAATCTGAATATTTATATTTACAATACAAAACATGCCACTGTCTCTATTTTAAGAAAAACCCATTTAGAAATACATTTCTAACACCAAAAGGCATTATTGAATGCCTTATAATTTTTGGATTGAGTTTGAACTCGTTTCTTTGAATTAGACTAGTTAGCTGCATTCATAGCTTTTTGTGTTTTTTATTCAATAATTCCATTTCATCTCCATTCTATAGTCACAATCGGAAACCAGTACTTAAAATATTAAGAATACCGCTTCATTGAAGGAGCGCAAATGAAACGGCCGCTCGTGTCGTAGAATTAATCAATCGTCTTTACGGTGTCATCTTTCTCGATTGCCAGTGACACACTTATTCTAGCAACCTTCCTTTCTAAGAGGATAATAATAAAATTGAAGAGTAATCGTTCAGAGGATTCATTGTTAAAAGCCTTCACAGACCCAGGCAAAGGCTTAGCGGGCCATGCTGCCTTGTTACAAAATACTTTGCGGAGGACGTTCTGCCACTATATCGTTAAGAGTAGTAGAAGCCCCTTGTGAAAGGTCTCGTCCGGAGAATAACTACCACCATACCTGTTTCGGCCGCCAAGCAGCGTTGCTGTGTTCCGGTTTGAAGGATATGGTTGCCGGTGAAATTACGGGCACGCGAGGCTTAACACCTCTATGCCTCAAATTGACAAGAATGCAATGCCGTGAAGGCTATGTTCTTTGTGAATCTGACCTATGCAGTGAGGCATTGTTATAGAAAAGAGATGCACTTAACACCAGGTGGGCTACTTAATTGTCCCGTCTCCTAGTTGTATAAAAAAATAAAAAAAACTCACGGGAAAAGCAATAGCCGGTTCTCTCAATGAATTTATAAGTAAATATTAATAGGCATTTTACGTAACCATCATGATACTCAGCAAACTACAAAACTTGTAATACGGGAACTAAATTACGGAGAATAAATGAACATACCGTATATATGAATATACGATATATATAAATATAGCTTTTTTGAAAATACATACGTATAATATAACTTATAATGTATGATACGTATAGGTAATTTAGCTAGACCCTAATTAATTAATATGTACACCACCAACCACCTCTTTAGCCATGAAATCCTCTCCATCCAAAGGTTGTCTGGAAGAAATCGCTTCTTAGCGATAAGACCGCCCATTGTATGTACATTTATTTTTAAGTTATCCAGTTTTTATTTTAAAGGTGTGCTATTAAGTATTTTCATTCATTCATTCATTCATTCATACGTACTTATTTTACCATTAGTTCGCCCCGAACTGAGACCTCGTGATGTCTCATATGTGTTAGGTATTTCATAAACAGAAAGTTATTAAAACAACAATAAAAGAGTGCTTTCGTTACACCTTAAGCACACTTTTTATCGATCTCTCTTATTCACCTGTAAGTGTACGAGGCTCATTCCATGCAAAACCAGAATGAGAACAAAGTACCAAAGCACCGTTCGAACGTCAGAGGTGGGCAGAATACAATAAATAAGTGGTGAAAATAAAATTTCAACTGTGAACACCAATCTGTCTGCCAAGCGATGATTATGACCAAACCTTACAGTTTTGGAAGAAGTTCTTTCCACATTGTGGTGGACAATAATGTGCTGTTGATGTGGGATATGCGCAGTCAAACCCCTTGGATGACATCCCCAAAGTAATTATTGGATCTTATCGACACACTTGGCGGGGCAACCCTATTAAGTGAAAAGAAATATAGACCGGTTACATATTAAATAAGAAGGCAAAACCTTATATCACTATCTTGCTTTGTAAAAAAACCAGGGGTGGTTAAAATGACAATAAAATTTAATTATATTGAAATCTAATATCTAAACCTTGTCATATATGACATTTCACAAGACTTCCATTTGATTAACCCTTCTTGAAACCCTTAATGTCAATACAGGAGTGGTTTCATGAAATAAAAAAAACAACTAGTGAATTGTAAAATCGACCCCTACAAGATTATATCCTATTACCACGTTTTTTTTAAATGAGCAGTCGATATTCTTTCAAATGACACTCCACAAGGCATAGGTCTTCATTTCTCACTTAACACCCCATACCAACACTAGTTCTCAAAAACTTTGATATGTGACTGCGTTTTTTTAATTTTGAATTTATCGGATCATCCATTCGTAAGATATGGATGAAATATTGTATATCTTTTCACCCCAACATTTCAAAGACTACATCTCGTTCGCTTCGCTTTTTTGTGTCTGTATTTTGTTGATTATTGTCCCGGGTGGGAATTGAACCCACAACCTACAGCATAGATGGCAGAGACAGTAGTACCAACTGAGCTGTGATATAAAACGAATAAAATAATACATCGCTCAATTCCTAACAAAATTAGTATCAAAGAGCTTACCAGCCAAGAGGCCAAGAGGACAAAAATTTTATCCCCGCCCCGTGCTGGGGGGGCAGCGGTGGTAGGGGAACCGTTTCGGGAATCACAGGCACGTTTACCAGCTCAACTATCAAAAGCTTGTCCGGGTCAGTAACTTGGTTAAAGTCGGAATTGAAGACGCTCAAATCGTGAGTGAAGCGTCGAGACGTCGATGAACATTCGAACGAGAACTCTGAAATTCTCGACTGCAAATACACACAGGAGTTCTCTAGAACTTGAACGAGAAATCAAAGCGACAAACGAATAGCTTGAGTTGTATTGCATGGCATATTTTGAATATAACCATATTCAAAAGATGGTAGATCTCTTACACTTATTATACCTACTATAATATAATTTTCATCAGAATCGAAATCAATTACATAAGAATCGAAGTAAAACACCGTCGACTCTATTCTGGTAATTTGTATATACACAGCCTACTTTACCTTGAATGTATGTATGAACGCAAAAGTATGTCAATTCAAATGGTGACACTTCTTGGTGGCTATGTAAAACAAGCGTTAGATGATTATTAATTTAAATTCAATGTTATGTCATTATCTTAACTCATTAACTTTATCGTTTTCTATTTTTCATGCCTTTTCATAATTTGAAACCGATATTGAGAGGGCGTTGATTTAGTATTACAATATTGAGTTGTGCATATTTTATTGTCACCCAGAACTAAAGGCGCTTCAGTTCAATCGTATGTCAAAAAGTGGTTACAATTCAACTTGCAAGATTTGAACTAAATAAACTAACATACATAACAAAATTTTAAAAAGCTTGTGAAGACTAATTTCATTTAAAGAACAACACACACATGAATGTATTTTTATTCTAATGATTCATAGGGTTTCTTTCATTTTAAATTGTATTCATTCGTAATTGCAGCGGCGTAGGTACTGTTTCCAATTTCATCTCAAGCGCCTGTGACACCGCATCCGCAGGCATAAAAAGCTCCGTGCTACTGCTACGTGAGTATAATTATTAATTCAAGTCTCCTTCCTGGCACGAGAGAAGCTTGCCAATACAATTTGTAAGTCATGTCAGGTGCTAAAAACTCCACCGAAGCGAAACGAAACTAGACAGTAAATCTGGATAAATTTAATTTCGAAAAGTTGCTCTTGTCGTGCGGCAACCAACTTTTATGCAGTCAGGTCTGGTTTTGTTCCACTTGCTTGCCTACTCCGCTAGGTAGGTAGTCCGTCCGTCCGATCTATCTACTAACTTGTTTTTGCTAATGATTAATCAATTATGGATATAGGTATACGTTGTTACTTATATTCAATGGATATTATATTAGTAGCCTTATTTATTCAATTTATTTTAGACGCGCCTTCAAAATGTAAAATGGCAAAGTTAGAGTATATTGCGCGTTTGCTCTGACAAATGCGCTGAATATTATTGCTTGTCATCATCACCATCATATCAGCCCACACGTCTACATTGAACCCACTAGTATTACGACCACGGCTATCTTTAGCATCACAATGAATAAGTTTAAATTGAAAATATAACATTAATTTTTATATTGGTAAACGATAATATCATCAATTTCTTGAAAAAAAACCCGATGGAGTAACGTTTTTTTTATTGTACGACACGGAGGTTCACCTCACCTGATTTTCAAGTTATGATATGACCGAAGGTGGAAGCACACTTCACCCGGAATCTACAACAAACTGAGGAAGACTGGCTTTCTTACCCATACAGGTAAATTATCTCTTTTTTTCCTTAGTTTTAAAAAACAACAAATTAACACTTATAATTTGTTGTTATGACGACAGAATTAGTTAATATGGCGGTAGCTAGGTACCGACTTCAGAATTGTAAATATGATTGTACTATGTGTCTATATGATACATTTACATCATAGTAACATAAAGTAACATAACCTTAACCCTACATGAACACTCTGTCTGTACAATGAGTTTGCTACACGCGAGGGGTCTTGCTGCTTTGTTTTGCTTGGTGGATGCTCTTTCCAAACATTCAATTCGATTTAGATTTGGTTTGACTGGAAATTTACTTTATAAACATGGAAAAACCTTTAGTTGTTTCTTCAAAATGTTTGCAGTAGGTATTGCTGTTAAGTGGCCGAGGTATGACTATATATTTTTCATTAGAAATGGGTGAGCGCTCGAACTGGGTTATAACATATACACCATACATATAATAATAATATTTTTAACAATTAAATAATATGACATTCTCTTTAACCTTAAATCAAACATGCGTGCTAGTGCATGCAAATCTAGTATTATCTTAGTAGGTAGGTAAATTTTAACAAAATGGAAAAATATGTATACTCTCGGAGATATCGTAATAGTTGACTCTTGGAGTTGATAGCACTAGGAGATAGTAACAGCGTACACTAGAATATTTGGAATATCGTATGACTGGGTTCACATAATGAATTTTCCAAATAACGGTTAACATGATAATACATAGCAAGTGAGCCGGTTTCTTTGAAGTTTTCGTCAAAAAGGGCAGATAAAAATCAGCGGGCATTTATCGGTAAGAGGCTGCGATCTTGGAACCCTTAGAAGGACTCGTTTACCCTCCCAAGCGTGTGTACTTACAAACTTTGAGGTACCCTACACCCTAATTTATGTGAGTAGATCAGGTTTTTTCTTACGATTTAAGATTAAGATTGTTTTTATCTTCGACAGGGAAGCGTTTGCTTTCCATCTCACTTGTGTAGCGACTCTTAAGCACACGGAAAGTTTTTTTAGCAATAGCGTTTTCGGCATCTCTATCGGCAGCTTCCAAATTCGATCCAATAAGGCCCAAATGTTTGTGAATAGCTATACTGATGAAAAGCTATGATAAGGCCGAAGGTGGAAACACACTTCATCAGGAATCCTCAACAGACTTAGGAACTGGCTATCTTAACTAATACCTGAACACAACAAATAAAAATTATCGTTATGCCGACAGATCAAGATTAGATGTTGGTAGGGGTCCTCTGGGTCTGACCACTAGACCACAGAGACGGTAAATTTATCTTCCGATTCCACTAATTATTCCACTAATAGTTTTGTTGGTTATTCAGACCAATACATTTTGAATATTACAATGTATACAATTGTGTGTTGCCACACTGGGAAAATCAAAGTCTACTAATACGCGCATGGGCGAATGAAAACCTCAGATAAGTAATAATAGAAGGTATATCGAAATAGTTTATTGATACTGGCATGTAACGATTTTGCGGCGATATTATTGTGATAGGTATATACCGACGGGTAGGGGGTAAAATTTTTGTCCTCAGGTTTTATCCACCATCGGGAGACAAAATGCTCTGACAAGGTGGATAAAAACAGAGGACAAAAATTTTATCCCTGGCCCGCGCTGAGGGGGCTGGTATTGGCACCGAGATTTGCATCGGTTGAGAAGAAAAATCATCCACCGCGTTTCATTAAAAATGCAGCGTGGTTATTGCTCCCCCTCACTTTAACCTCAATTGACAGATGACAGATAATGTTAAGGCAGTAACTTACAGGTCTGTTTAATTAATTGTACTATAAGCTTTACTTTCATATAAAAAGTCATACTTTCATTTGCATGAGAAATATATTTATCGATGATATGTTTCTCACGCACACAAGGTATACTATTAAATTGGAAAGTGTAAAACAGGACTTAAACATGTGCATTTTTATTCGTTTTTAATCACCTACAACCGATAACCAAATTACGTAACACTGAATGTTACGTTCTTACATTCTATCAACACCTACGTGGTCTAGTTTGTAGGGTGTGTGACTCTTGTCCTGGGTTCATATCCCGGGTGGGGCACATTTTTGGAAACGATTCCCAGTTTGGTCATTTGCAGGCTTGAATCACCTGACTGTTGGACAAGATATTTCTGTGCTTAGAAATCGCGGGTAGTAAATACATTTAGAAGTGGTCGTTAAAAGAGCCATGGCAGACGCCTGCGGCGGCGGCTTGAGCTGTCTGGCACCAGAACTGTCACACTGACCATACGAATACAGAAAAGTAGGTATTATTTGATAAATACACTATCTACCTAGCTTAAGTCGTATCAAATCGACTGTCAAAAGGAGGTCTTTAAATATCAATAATTACATATTAAAAACCAACTTCAATGAAGAATATTATACATTGATGTATTTTTTCCAATTATTTTGATAACAGATGGATGGACAGACAGACAGACGCGTTATCCCTATATGGGGTCTGTATTTTCCTTACTTTTGAGGTAATACACCCAAATCGCTTCAAGTGTCCCTATAATATTTGAAGAGTTCCCTCGATTTTGCCAGGATCCCATCATCAGATCCTGACCTGATGATGATGGGATCATCTGGGAAGTATACCAACCCTAAAAATACCTAAATCACTTCAGTGTGCATATAATATTGAAGAGTTCCCTCGATTTCTCCAGGATTCCATCATCAGATCCTGAACTGATGACAATTGTCTTCGAGTATTCGGGGAACATACATAAAAAAAAAGATTCCGACGAATTGAGAACCTCCTCTTTTTTTTTAAAGTCGGTTAAAAAACAAATCCGTTATCGGTACGTCCGGAAAGCTTTAAATTGTACCTACCTACTATGCCAAGTCAAAGTTAAGCCGTTTACTAAACTGTTATGGGTCAACCAGCGAAGCCGTCACCCTCAGGCTAGGGTGCATAAATAATTTAGTCGGGCAATCCACCAGTGTTTGCAACGGATTATCATATTAAACGGATTTCTGACGAATCGATGCAAACGCAAACAATATACATCACAAACTGATGAAGCGGTTTCTGTACAAGCGAGCTGATAAAATGGTAATAGAAACAAACTTGAAGTAACATCAACGATGTTTTTGGTACCACATGATGCCAGCGGACCCCATATTATTATACACTGAAATCTTCACAGAGTCGTTTGTAAGGTTTCTGTCAGTTCAGGGACCAGTATTGGAAATCTATACGCTATAAAACTAAAAAAATGTTAAGTGCGACTGTACGCTTTTCTTGCATTATATAATTATGGGGAATAGATGACAAATAATATCCCCTTCCCTAGAATGAATAAACATAGAATAGGGTAATTTTTATTTTTTGGTTAAATTTTGTGTATATTTGCAAATATCATTTATTTTAGGGTTCCGTACCTCATAAGGAAAAAAACGAATTCTTTACAGGATCACTTTTTTGTCCGTGAACTCAGAATCTTGAAATTTATTACGAAGTAACGTCTTACAGCACAGATAAAGGAAAAGCATATTTTGAAACTCGCAACTACTCGCAAGTGGATCAAAACATAAAGGATACTTCCAGTCGACCTAGTATCTTTAAATTTGGCATTAAACAACGATTTTTAGCACACATAAAGGCAACATTCCGAAAATCTTAAATTTTTACAAAACATATCTTTTTTTGTAATTAGAAATTATAAAGAGACCTTTGTCTTAAATTAATGCTCCTCCAGCTTTCCACATTGTAATGTTATGGATTTCATTTAGCAATAAAAATACCATAACTTTTACTTACATACCTACAGTTTTGTACGGAACCCTCGGTGCGCGAGTCCAACTCGTACTTGGCCGGTGTTTTTTTTATATTCAAATACAAATTAATTTGTTGCTAAATAAACACAACGAACATTCATACAACAAAAATTAGACAAAGGGGGGACAATCAGCACTATTCTGCGTAACTTAAAGAATACAGAGGGCTAGTTTTCAGACTACCTCAAACAATGTTCGATCTTCTATAGGAACAAAACTTATTTTCACGTGTAATGTTTAAGCCCTCTAAGCGTATTATGTAGAGGAACGTAATATATACACTCAAAAACATAGCCTTTCTATTATGCAGTCTGATGAACACTGAACTTTATCGTACTAAGGGACGTAATAGACGACACTTTCCATTTTGTGTACGGATATGTATTTTAGTTTTATTGTGAAATTTTCCATACAACATTCTAGTTTAGGTATCTTAATGAAAATAATTAAACAATAAACGATAAATTTTGTATAACATTTTGATTCCTCTTCAAAAGGTTGATAATTTATCAGCACTATACTTACTATATTACTTACTATACGTTGAAAACTCTCATATTGTTCTGATGTAAATTTAACGCCTCTGTGGTCTTGTGGTCACCCACAGATTTCAGATCCAGAGGTCCCGGGCTCGATCCCCAGGGACAGTACAATATTGTGCTTGGTTTGGTTGGTGGTAGGGCTTTGTTTGGACCTGGCTAGCTACCACCATTTTACCTAATTCTGTTGCCATAACAACAATTGAAAAAATTGTTGTGTTCCGGCATTTAGAGGTAAGATAGCCAGATCCTAAGTTACTTGAAGAGTCTGGGCGAAGTGCGCCTCCACCTTCGGCCTCATCTCAACTTGTAGCCAGGTGAGATGAAGGCTAAGCGCTTCCCCGTCGTAAAATAAATAAAAAAGAAAAAAAAAATGTGTTGTTATTTCTGTGTTTCGTTATGTTGTATGTGCTGTTGGTTTTCCTAGAAAATAAATGAACACGGGAAATTATAGCTTTTCAAATGCCAGCGTCCGATTTTTCTACCAACGAACAAGCTCAACACCTTCAAAAAGAGTGAACTTGCATTTTCTGGGAAGGCTTGCTGCCACTATCTTGCCTGTCTGTCGCCATAACAACAATTCGCATATTGTTGTGTTCCGGCATTTTAGAGGTAAGATGGCTAGTTCCTCAGTTTGTTGAGGATTTCGGGTGAAGTGCGCTTCCACTTTCGGCCTTGTCATAACTTGAAAATCGGGTACGATAAAAGCCAAGAACCATGCCGTCGAAGAATAAAATTAAAACTCGAGAGGTCAATAGCTCACAGAACCACAGTTTTATTGGTAATAGCTGAAAAATCAATAAAAAAAGAAGGATACATAATAGATTATAGCCCTACTGCCATGGTGTGCCATCGTAGATATAGTGACATCTTTACAAATTCTACCTTTTTCACAAACTATTGCTTCACACACATAGACAAAACAAGTGTATCTATAGTTTCGGGTATGCCGCAACTTTCTGTATTTTTATTACCTAAATATGATCTGAGTACTTAGCACAATCACAGATAATAAAATACTATTGCACAAGTAAGATATGTTACTAAAGTACCTAAGTGTAAGAGTAGTAGTAAAGCAATGCATTGCAACGTTTAAATGTATTTAATGAACAGTTTTCTCACTCAAAAAAAAACAAAATTAAAAGTTAAAAATGATAAATATATTATATTTACATTCGGTAGGTATATACTTCATGCCAAGGTAAAAGTGTCTGTGACCTATATATTGTACTGGCTCTGAATCTCATATGCCTAACTGCCTGGACCGATTCAATTACTACAACTGTTATACTGTATGTGCTAACAGATTTAAAGCGACCACAGAATTCATGTAAAAATCAACTGTAATCATGCACAGCATCTTGAATTCCTGAACCTACTACCTATGTTCAATTTCGGGCTAAAAGGGGCTGAAGGGGCTTCCTTTGTCATTTGATCTATCACAGCCAGATCGTACACCTGAGTCGAACAAATGCTATAGTTGTCTTTAGCATTTCTACGTTTTAACGTGTCAAGTTCCACGTGTGATTCAATTGAGATTTTGTGTAATATATAGTTTACTTGATACTATCTGTGATTTTAAAAATATAATTCGATTATAACTGTTGCTAATGATATCAGAAACTCGGGTTTTAAAATTACATTACTAGCTCATTCTACTTTGTTAATTTGTTACATGGTTCTCAGGTATAAATAATCATTTATTTTATCATCTTTTGATTTCATGGTGCTTATATCATATACAGATCAATACAGTATCATTGCCAACCTCACAACTTGTTGTGTAGGTATATAGTTACAATATTCATTTAAAAGTTTTTTTTTTTAAATAAATGACTGGTAGTTCAATCAGATTGTCCCCGTGATTGATTCAGCACAAAACAATCAAATTGGATTTTGTTGAACCAATTAATCAAAATCAAAGTCACGTCACAAAAACATTTAGAACAATGTAGTGTGGCAATTGGATTTGCTGCTGGTACTGGTAAGCTCGGTTCTTTAAGTAACTTTGGTTCCTTAATTTTAAATACGATATTAAAGTTCAGGCGATACACCTTACATACATTTGTTCAATCTGTGCATAAAAGGCTCTAAATTTGTAACAGAATGGACAAGGTCGCAAGTTACCTTATCTTAGTAGTTATATCCTTATCTTAGTAGTTATATACACTCTTTCAAGTTTTAAATTTTATATTAATGCCTAATCGTTGATAAATATTTGCTTATTTATTTATTTCTTTCTTTATTCGTTTAGATGTATGCTCTCTCTACTTTGTTATAGGTTTCCTGAACTATTTTTGTGTATATTATTATTTATGTATAAGTATTTGTCCCCATAGTGACGTCATCCTTCGTAAGGCTCTGCCTGAAAATCAGCGCTGTCCTGCAAGGGGTAGCATTAAGCTGAGGCAAGACCAATTTGACGGACTCAGCACAGTGCGGTTCCTATATATTATTATGTTATACTTTATCTATTTATGTTTTTAAAACTAGTTACCTAACCTACTCGTGATTGAGATTGTGACATAAGTAGTCGTATATTGTACCTATGTACCTAAATGTGTAATGCTCTGTATGTTGTTTGTCAAATAAATGTATTTCTTTCTTTCTTTCTTTCTTTCTTTCTTTCTTTCTTTCTTTCATTCTTTCTTACCGAGATGTACTCGTAAGTACTTCTGTAAGATAAAAAGTTTTACCCCACATCATCACCATTATCACATCGACGACAAAAATAACGTTCTTGAGCCGCTTCTGTCGATCGACTCCCAGCGACCGCCACAATGTCGTCGGTACATCGAGTGGAGGGTTCCCTCACTCCGTTACGCGTTCATCGTTGTAATTATTTATCATAATCACTTAGAGTGCTGAGTCCCTAGCTACCTATGAAGAACGCAACGTGTGTGTTTCACAGCACCCAACGAGCTAACACTTAGAGTGCTGAGTCCCTCGCTACCTATGAAGAACGCAACGTGTGTGTTTTCTCCCAATGAGTACTTTTAGTGCGTGAACCTTGGTCTTCAGTGGTTATCGGTTCTGCGAGCTATATGGCTTGCCCTCTGCCAGTTCAGCTTGCTAATCCTCAGAGCTACGTCAGTAACTTCGGTTGTCTAATGGACATCCATACTCCGGATTTTATCATGTAGTGAAACTCCAAGCCTTTTGACCATGTTGATCACAGAGACCATTGAATATGTGTGATATGAGTAAATATGATAATTGAATATGACGTGCTATGAGATAGTCTCTCTTGACTTTCTCATGCTCATAACCGTTCATATACTTAAAGTTTTCCCCACAACTATACCCATTGATATTATGCGCGTTGCCAAAACTTACACAACAGTGGAACGCGTGACGTATACGGCCTACTTTATCAAACTTGTTTGATATTCAAATATTTGATGAAACTTAGAAAATTAATCCTGCGGATAAAAGGAAAGCGGAAGATTGCTTATTTATTGGCAAAGTTGGGAAGGAAGCAGAAAAATATAAATAAACCCATATTGATGTGCTATTGTTAGCTGCCGGGGGTTTGTGAAAGCAAACTTCATAAACATGAAACAAGTCTGTCAAAGCCATTTTTAATCGACTTCAAAAAAAGGAAAAATTCTTAATTTGTCGGAATCTTTTTTATTTTCGTTCCCCGATTACTCGAAGACGCCTGAACCGATTTAGAAAATTATTTTTAGTTTGAAAGGGTATACTTCACAGGTGGTGCCATCGTCATCAAGTTAGGATCTGATGATTTATTCCTGGAGAAATCGAGGGTACTCTTCAAATATTATAGGCACACTGGAAGCGATTTGGGTATTTTTAGGGTGTACCTATTACCTCAAAAGTAAGAAAAAAAAACGGACCCCTTATAGGATCACGCGTCTGTCTGCCTGTCCGTCCATCTGTTATCAAAATAATTGGAAAAAATGCGCCATCCAGGTCAACGAAATTGTATCATATTCATCATGAAGTCGGTTTTCTTTATAGTTTTTAAAACGTAATTTTAGAGAAATACGTCTCATATTGTTATTATTGCAATTGTTTGCTTTGCAAAATAAAATTGTTTTTATATTTTAATTGCAATGCTTACGATTATATTTTAATTATATTTATCGTAATACCTTTAGCGGTGTAGGTATAACGTTCACCCCTTAGGCTAAAGCTACTATTCTAAACGACTATTATAGAATAGAATAATAAATATTAAATATAATTATATTAAATATTATAGAATAGATAAATTTATCAGGTCTGCCCAGAATAGTAGACTTTATAGAAAGTCTACTATCCTGGGCAGACCAGATAAATTTTGACGCAAAAAGCCGGCTGCTAGTATATTATTTTTTTATAGAATCGCGTCCGCTTGAGGCGTAGCGTCACCGCGACAGAGTCCCATTTTAACGGACGCGGATCTGTATTTGGATACGATCGTATACAACAAATTTAATAACAAGATATTTAATTACTTGCTACACCCTGATCTCAAAGCTTAAACACTACGGCATCCAGAATCAGGCAATAAACCTCATGCATAGTTACCTATCAAATCGCATTCAAAAAGTGGATATTAGCGGTATCAGATCTTCGGGAACCTCCACTAACATAGGTGTACCACAAGGATCGATCTTAGGGCCCTTTCTGTTTCTAGTCTACGTCAATGATCTACCATCCTATGTAGGGGACCTATGTGACATTGTATTGTTTGCTGACGATACTTCATTAATATTTAGAGTCGATAGGGCTAAAGATAACTATGATTGTGTAAATGCTTCTCTAGCTAAAGTTCTTGATTGGTTTACAGTTAACAACCTCCTACTAAATGAGAAAAAAACAAAATGCATCCGATTCACCTTGCCTAATGTTCAAGTCAGCAATGCTAACATTATCTTAAATGGGGAAATACTTAACTTTATTGAAGCAACTACTTTCTTAGGTTTAAATATTGATGCTAAGTTGCAATGGGGTATTCATATTGAGTCATTAGCTAGCAGATTAAGCTCGGCTGCATACGCTGTACGTACAATAAGGCATCTTACTGATGAAGCTACGGCGAGGTTAGTTTATTTTAGTTACTTTCATAGTATTATGTCTTATGGCATACTTTTATGGGGAAATGCAGCTGATATTGATAGCATTTTTATTCTACAGAAGAGAGCTATACGGGCAATTTATAAAATGAAAACTCGTGACTCTCTTAGGGAACGTTTTAAAGAGATTGGTATTCTTACAGTCAGCTCCCAATACATTTATGAAAACCTAATGCACGCTCACAGAAACATTGATGAGTTTAGTAAAAGAAGTGATGTACACCGTGTTAATACTAGAAATAAAAATAAACTTGAGATACCTAAGTTTCGCTTAGGAAAAGTAAATAATTCATTCTTAGGAAACTGTGTGAGATTTTATAATAAGCTTCCTCAAAGCGCCACCAAACTCTCTACTCGTAAATTCAAATTGTATATAAAGAATAATTTAATTAAAAGTGCCTACTACAAAATTAGTGATTATATCGACGATAAGAACGTGTGGCCCGATGTTGCTATACCAGTTGACAGCAAAATGGTGATTTCTCAATGTTAACAAATTGCCCATAGGTAGATAGGTAATAACAAATGTTTTAAGATTAAGTATTTAGGTTTTTGTTGTATCTACTTAGAATATAATTACAAATTGTGTATCTAAATGTTGAATGGATCATCAAAAAAATTAACCGGCCCGAGGTTCTTGCCTTTCTCCTTGTGTGCTGGTCGCGATTCCGAACAGGCGGTAAATTTGACGATTCAAAATGATCCTAAAAAATCTTAATGAATAAAGAAATTTTGACTTTGACTTTGACTTTGAAACTGACTGTCAGCATGCCTCACGTGCTTCGCAGTGGTACACCACTATCAGTAGGTTGCAACGTGCGCTGATGGTCGTTCGGCGACCTTTGTTTTTGTTATTATAAAATGTGACAACGCATCTCACAACGCAAAACACGTGAGGCATGGCTCTAGTTCAGCATTTGCTTGATTGTGTCTTGCGTTGTACCTACATAAAATGGAGGTTCGTATGATGATAACTCTCTTTTTGAAGGTGTTGGGGTCATACGTAACTGGAAAAAGGACACTGGCATTCATTACTGAGGGTCGTGTTTCCCCCGGGAAAACAGTTTTGTAGGGATTGTCCCTACAAAACTTGTTTTCCAGGTCTATGCGAAAACTCGTTTCTATGGTCGTTCGAACCTGGTCGTACCATATAGTGGGGCTACGCTCTCTGGCTCGATTGCCATCCACTTTTTCCATTATAGTCATGGCATAGGCACATAACACAGCCGAGACTGCTTATGTTTTTATTTTTGATATCCAGCCCGTTCCATTTCTCGCTATCCCACGCTTAGCCAGTTTTGGCTATGTGGCTAGATGGATAGAGTAGGCATCAAATACGTAAGACCACAGGCTTTACATAATGCTTTCACCAAATCGCAGTTCACTGGGAAATAAAATAGAATGCACTCCCTTTGTGCCGGCACCAACAATAGACACGCCGGAACTCGGAATAAAAATGAAAGTGGATTCGCCTGTTATTTTTATAAAGCCGACAATCTTGTTTCGCACCGTTGTTGGTTGCGTCCTCATTAGCATACGAGATCACAGCCATGTGTCTGTGGTTCTGTGGAAATGTCCGCGTCTGCAGTGCGTAATTTACCTATAATTTTGACCCGATCGAATGTACGATTGGTGAACTGGGACTTGTTCCTTTCGTCGTCGTCTTCCATTTGGACTTTCTTTTCCAGCTTTCGCGATCTCCACGATGTGGTATGCTTTGTATACACGGCTATAGATCTCCGAAAATTGAAATAAAATTAAATTCTTGTCCAGCTCAGTCCTTGAACCGGGTACAGCATAACCAATGACAGTATAATTCCTTATTTATGCAATTTCGTACAAAAAAAGGACGTAGATTTCGATCAATCATGGCCCTCTTTTCCTGGCCGGAAGACCCACTTTTCTCAAAGATTTAAAACACGATTAAATATTATAAGAAGGAAAGAAATATATTATTTGATCTAAATCCTACCTAGTTAAAATAATTATTTTTACATTAGAATTTTGCGTACCCTATCCACTTACCTTAAAATTCGCCTTGAAAACTTCTTATAAGAATTGATGGCTCCCCTAAGTCCGTAAGTCTTCTTGATAAATTACTTTTTAATGCATAAAAATTCGCGTATCAGATACGCGAATTTTTGTGTTGACGGAGCGTTATTCGACCAACAAATATTGAAATTCCCATCGAGATTTTTCACAATTGTATTCACGTTTCAATGCTGCATATCACGCGTCGTATTTATCATGAAAAAACGTATTTAAAGCCTGCAAGTTGTCATGAACTGCAATATTTGCAAGGTTTTAAATGTATGACTTGACTTTCTTTTGCCTGCGGCTTCGCCCACGTGGTACTCGAATAAAAATAGCCAAAATTCATTAAAGCTCCGTTCAGTTGTTTAGCCATGAAAAGGTAATAAAAAAAAATAAGCAAAAAGACCCTGTTAAATTTACAATATTAGTAGGTAGGTAAGACTGGCAGTCGCCTTACTTAGTCAAGTAAGTACAGTTTGCCAGTGCATCCACCTTAGCTGCTTCCCTACTCGTAAGCATTGCAGCTAACTTCTACCTACACCAATACTGCAATCATCAATCCACTTGAAGATAGGTCGGACGTACCACCAGGGGTATACCGCGGGCAACGCTGGTTTTTCCTAGCATACTAACATAATGGGCTGAATGATCACAATACTGGTAGGAACCGTGATGGTCCATCTGACGGAAGTTCAGCGCCATGTAGTTTACTGTGTTTCGTCGGTGCCCGTTCTGCCTTCTGCGCTGCAGTTTGTGGGATCGATTCCCACTCAGAACAAACATTTGTGTGATGAATACCAATGTTTGTTCTGTGTTTGGGTGTATTGTGTGATAAGTATGTAAACAAAAAAAAGTATTAAGTATTATATCCGTAATCTCGTTCCCATATGACAAGCTTTGCTTAGTTTGGGACTAGATGGCGCTGTGTGTCACGTGAATGTCCTTTTATATTTATTTATTATGATTATTACTTTACTCATCCTTGCTCTGGCTTAACAATTTACGCGTGGCCATGCACGGTGAATATGGCAAAACGCCCAGTCACGGAGAAGGATCATGAATGAATGAATGAATGATTGAATGAAAATACTTTATTGCACACCTTAAAAATAAAACTGGCTAACTTAAAAAAATGATATGTATATACTATATTTTATATCTATATGTGTTATCGCTAAGAAGCGATTTCTTCCAGACAACCTTTCCAGCTCATGTCCAACAGTGGACAATTACAGGCTGTAACTATAGAATATGATGACAGAAATGTACCTACCCTGATGTGCTACGTAACAGGTACACATGAATTATCAAGATAATAAAGGACATTTAATTTTAACACAGCGCCATCTAGCCCCGTACAATGCGTAGCTCGTAATACGGAAACTAGAGTAGGTACGCATGTAATACTTACATACTTTTTTGTGTAAATAAATACTTATCATATAATATTACACCGAAATACAGTTCAAATAGCTATGTTCATTACACATATGTTTGAACCGTGTGGGAATTGAGCCCTGAACCTGCAGCGCAGAAGGTAAGGCTATTTCCAAGTGTGCTGGTAGGCCTGTTGGGGGTAGAGCGTTGTGTTGAAACGATAGTTTGATAGAAGGCAATTACGAGGGAAACTTTGCATAAACTCTGTCACCGTAGCAGCTTTCTATCTTTACCTACCGCAAGAAATATTGAACTAAGTATGATTAACATCAACGACCAACGAGCTCTCATATTGGTTGACTTAGGTACCAACTTGTCTTAGTGACTGTGTAATATTCGTTTCTAACAGACATTAATGAATCCTATAAATGTCTTTGAACAAGACATTTTGGTGGAGAGCATAAGTGTTATAGCTTTTTTTTTCTAAAACATGGTTTGGCTCCTGCCCTCTAGGCTTATCTAGCTCCACCAGGTCTACGATGGAGCAAGCTTCCGAGAAAGTACTGTCGATCCTGCGTACCGATCACAGGTGGTTCCTAGCCAGGTGGACCTTTATAGGTCTACTGCAAAGTTTGGACTAACCATACTTTGCCTGTACGGTGCAGCCACATCCTAAGATAAATAGGGCTTATTTGCCATTTTTATTTGCTGGGGTTGGCAGGTAATTTGAAAAATATAACGATGTTGGGTATTGTTTTTATTGCACGTCGGGGAAGCGCTTGTATAACTCACCTGGTTTCAAGTTATATAAAGCTGAAAATGGAAGCGCAATTCAGCCGGAATTCTCACCAGACTGAGGAGCTGGCTTGGAACATAACATTTATTATTTAGAATAATTGTTATGGTGACATGTTTAGCAAAGATGGTGGTAAATAGCTAAGCGGGCTTCAACAAAGTCCTACCATCAACCAATACAAACAATTTTAGTACCCCCCTGGGAAACCACTTGACCATTGAAGCGGTTAAGAGGTAGGTATATATAGAGGTGTATAGTCAAATTACTGTACGCAATCAAATGTTGTACATGATCGATCCGTGGTGTCAACTTTATGAAAGTTCGTTATGCGTATGATATAACAGTATCCGCGTGTGTTTGTATATGATTATAGCTTAGTGGCGCCGGCGCGGCATTGGAGAAAGTATTCTGCGTGGTGAAACCACAGATCTCAACGCAGTTTGATCTCCCATAGTACATGTTACGGAAATATCTCCTTTTGTGACAAACGATTGGCTTTATCACCGGAAATTATATTTGAAGTTGACATTGATGTGCTATGATGCCGTATAGGTACTTGAGCAATATTTTTTATTTAAAACATATTATAAATTCATCATTACATACGAATTGTTACCACGAACGACCCCTATTACTTATGGCTATCTGCCCCCATGTATGAACAGAGGGGGCACACAGGTAAGTTTTTTTCCAGGGCCACTGAGGCCAAGTCTGAAACCGTGAGAGTTACCGAAAAGTCATGTTAGAAGATTCGTGCTCGATTTAAAAAAAAAATGCTTCTGCATTAAAGAAAAACATTTTTTTGTATAGTTTTTCTGGAAAAGTGAGGTTTTTAAAAGTATTTTTTTTTTGCATTTTTGAGTTCTTTGTATTATAAAAATTAAAATAATGTCTGATGACTACGTGCCCAAAGTTGTTGGAACACTTTCAAAATTGAAAATTCATAAATTCAACTTTATGATTATTTTTAATGAAGTAATAGTTGTACGTATAGTCTGAAATGCGTAAGCGACGCTATTCAATCCTATTGCTGTTCTACGTTCTGTTCTGAACTATTAAAAATCGGAACGTCTTCAAAAAGCTTTATCTTCGCATTCGGCGTGATATCGCCGAAGATAGAGCGAAGATACAGCTTAAGCGTTTGAAAACAGAATTACTCTAAAATTTCAAAATAAGAATAAAGTTGGTTTTATGTCATGGATCACAAACTGAAGAATAAGCGATACTGCAAAATTTGAAGTTCTTAAAAAATATCTTTCAAGCAGGTATTTTTTTCTTCTATCTGCAATTCTGCCGTCCGATTACTAAAAGGCCGTTAAGTGACATTTGTGCAAATTTGAGTTTTATTCACTAGACGAAAGCGCTAGTTTTTCTCCATCTTCCAGTCTGGGTCATATTGTTCTATCATTTATGGTTACAGTGATATTGAGACCACGTACCCCGCTAACTACATCCTTTTTGGATTTCTGCAATACTTAAATACGGTTAACACACTCGACAACACTAAAATACCGCTAAACATATTTAGCAGTGCATTTGAGATTTACATTTCATCGGTTAAGCTAGCTTAAAAAACGGTTACATGTACTTACATTTAAATTAGACCGTTACCTGACTTTACAAGTGTTTTAGTTATTTCCAAATAGCTGGCCGTACTAGTGTCCTACAGCGTCTAAAAGACAGTTTTCGTACTCGTGCTACACTAAACAGCCGCTAAACGTATTTAGTCGGCCATTCGATGGTTGGAAACGTGAAACTAAAACAATTTACAATTCTAAAAGACGGTGACTGTATTTTAGTAGTGCAAAATAAGAATACATGTTAGCAATAACAACATTAGAAGACCGCTAGGCCACATTTCAACGCTATAAAACGTCTAGTTGCTGTGTGTTTCTGTGCGCCCCCCACCCGCACTACTTCAGTCGTGTCTAAGTGTCTAAGACACTGTGGAAGCAGGACGTGTGGCGCGTTGTCACGGATACCGCCTAAAATGGACACGAAAGCGTGTTAAGGACTGTAATGTATTTTTATTTGTTTAACGTACGTACGTGCTACAATACAGGTTACGTTTTATTTAATTACCTCGTTTAAAATTAATGTTAAACTTCCGGGACTTTTTCTTGTCATTCCATGATAATTTCCCTAAATCCTTTCTTAGTGCACACTATAAAAGGACGAGAAACTGAAAATGTCAAGTCTCTGAGACTAATTCGGACTTTCAGCTACGTGATGATTTGATATAATTCGATTAGTCACTATAATCAAACTTTTATTATAGAATCAATATAGGTAATACAGAGCAATATTAAAAAAAAATGGATGCAGGATCTCGATCAAACGTGCGCAAAAACAAAGAAATCCAGCCACCGCTTTGTCAACTTCATTCTTCAATTTGATGGAATTAATTTTCTTGATGAAAACTATAGGGGATATTTCTGAAGGCGAATAAGGTCACCACAGAGCATGGGCATGGAACTTTCGGTTCCTGAAGAGAAATACCGTAATTATACATTACAACTTTAGTGATTGATAAAAAAATATGTGATCCCAAAAAAGTCAACATTATGGGAATTCAACTTTAAAAGAATTCAACATTTTGCGAATCAAAATTTAATCAACACTCTGGGAAATTATACATTTTGGGAATACAACTTTATGAGAATTCAAGTTCAACTTTCTGATCCTAAAGGATTCTATCGAGAGCAATAAAATACAGTCGTGCAATATATTATAGTAAAAATCCCAAAAATATCTATCGTGGAAGAATTTGTTAATGTAGTTTATGCAGCAGAATATTCTATGATGTTGCCTGTTTTTCAAACATTTGATGCAATAAATACTTCATATAGTTATGGGCTTTACTTTTCTGAGCTGATTGCAACTATTAGCGCAGATTCACTCATGAATAATCGACTACAGCTGAATAAAATGATGGATCAGCTTACGAAAAAAAAGTTTGAGCAAAAGCAAGAAAAGTTATCGAGCTACAACGTGAAGACTGGGTGTGACGATAAATGTATGACAAGATCTTTGACTATGTTTAATTCAGAAGCACGAAAATAAATCAATAAATCATATTAAGCTCTGTCTTGGAAATAACGAAGAATATTTATTCAAAATAGCACCGCTGTATCAATACCTAAACGAAAAATAACATCCGAACCTAGAAGAGCTCCTAGGTACCTACTTTATTTTAATGTAGGTTTTGGTGTTTACTTTATTTTAATTTAGTTATTGGTGTTGATCGCTTGGCGATATGTTATAAATTGTTTCATTTAAAAATATAAATGTTAGGAAGCTAAATTTTGTTTAATTTAACCATTAAGTGTAGGAAAAATTTACGCTTTGCCGTCAATTTATATTATGTCATGGAAATTTATGTAGTATTTTCCAGGTTAAAAAACAGTTAATTCGAATTGTTTATCCCAAGACTGTGTTTTAGTCTGAAACAATGATTAATGTTATGATTTAAATATAATAAATACACAGTTAAGGGGCTTTTACGTTGTTTTCAAAAATGATGTTAGTATAATTTTCCGTAACATGCAAGGCAAAAAGAAGGTCATGTGACTTAACTGTTTTTTAGCTAAATAATTCTCAATAACTGTGACTAGTCTTCAAACTGCCACACAGTTTCAATTAAATACAACACTAAAAAGCGGCTGTACTTCAGCTAACGGTTTTCTAATTTAGCATATGATAACATTTTGAAACAAAAAACCTTACTTAAATCACAAAAAGTTGAATAAAAAATCAATGGTTAAACTTATGTGCTCGTATAATGTAACAATAAATTATAAAAAAAAATACAAACATTTTGGTATGTAAATAAAAACTGCAAGTCTTCAGATGTCTTGAAAACAACATCTTTCACGTTTTTGCTCGTAGCCAAAATTTTGTGTTTGTCACTTAACGGCCTTGTAGAAATCTGACGGCAGAATTGTACGGTGGGTACGACAATATTCAAAATGTTCAGCCATTAGTGTGTCGGTACCTTGTCATCAGTTGCGTTACCACGAAAAGCGAACGTTTTTTAATCGGATGAAGATTACATTTAAGCTCACCACGAACAGAGAAAACAGCCAAAGAGTATTTAATAGCTTAGCTTACGCATAGTCTGAACGTTACAACCTTTAGTAAATGTACAAAGTTGAATTTATACATTTTCAATTTTGAAAGTGTTCCAACAACTTTGGGCACATAGTCATCATACCTTATTTTTTTTATTATCAAACAAAGATCTCAAAAATGGAAAAAAAATTTTTTTTTCATAAACTCAATTTTCTAGAAAAACTTAATAAAAATGATTTTATTTAATGCAGAAGTATTTTTTTCTTCTAAAATCTTCATATCTTATTTCTTTTTCAGAAATAAGATATAAAGTAATTTATTACATTTATTCAATAAATTAAACTAACTAAGTACAAAGGAATCAGTCAGATTACCTAAGGACCATTACAAACGGCCTATAGGTAACTCAACTGTTCCAGACCAGTACCAGACGGAAGCGTGCCCAAGACACTGGCTGCATTGCCACGCTGAATAGCTATGCTAATTCGCTGGCCTAAATAAGAGCCAGCCCTTGGGTCACGTGTCGCCTCAATCAAAAGCCCCGCAATATTTTTGAAAACCCGGAGGGCACCGGCTCCCCACGACCCAAGGTCTCCACCCCAAAAGGCTCAAATAGGTAAGCTCTGTCGAGACCACTATATTTGCGCCTTTTGTGATCCTCGGCCGAATCAGCCGCCGCACCAGCCCTAACTGATGTCCCAGGCAGATGAGATGGCGCTAGGGTGTCGACGCAGGTAGCGTCCCACACCAAAGGCCTACCCATTTCCCAAGGGACAAGAGTCATACCGTCGGGCCGCTTACCATCATCACGTAACAGACCATTCGGTTCAAGAACGGCTGGCACATTGACACTGGTAAACGCTCGACGGATAATGTCATTAAGACTAGCGTGGCGCGAAATCCTGCCGGCAGACCTTGCGCATGAAAGTCCGTGAAAACCAAATTGATCTACGGCCGCACCGCACCGGCACTGGTGAGAGGCGCAGCATCTTGCACCCAACCGAAGACAAGTGGCAATACGGAAAGTTACAGGATCCATAAGTGTACCGGTATTGTAGGATGGATGTGCTTGCAGCCAAAGACCTGATTCCCATTTTGAAACAGCTAAGAGACGAGCACGATCTGTGGAGGTTGAGCACGTATGTAATAGATAATTCCGTGTCAACTCGCACAGAGGCCCGTCCCACTGCCGTTGTGCCGAAAGGTGTTTTGGGGGATCGGTATTAGGGCAAGCACTATGCCAAGCATTTCGAGAAGTATTTTGTTTTAAAATCGAGCACGCCACTCCTATCATGACTTTTCGATAACTCTCACGGTTTCAGACTTGGCCTCAGTGGCCCTGGAAAAAACTCAACCTGTATATTTTTTACCGCAAGCACTAAGTAATTATTAGATATATGTTAGTTCAAGCAAAGGGCTCAGAAAGGCTGGGGAACTACTACCAACAGACATATATCGACCGCCAAACAGTATTGCAGTGTTTTTATTTGAAGGAATGTTGCCGGTGTAATTACGGGCATACGGGACTTTAACCTTTATGGCTCAAGTTTATAGATATAACTTACACAGTAAGGCTTTGCTTTCGGCAATACTTCACTTAACAATAAGGTGGGATGCTTGTTTGTACAGTCTCCAAGTTGTATGAAAAAAAGGTAAGCAAGTTACCAACATAGATTTTCATGAGTAGGTAGATACTTCGTAGTTTTGAAATAATTTTCCAGTTGGTGGTAGGACTTTGTCTAAGTCCGCCTGGCTACTGCCGTCTTACCTAGGACAGTCGCCAAAAAAACAATTCTTGTCGTGTTCCAGCATTGAGAGGTAAGATAGCCAGTTCCTCAGACTGTTAAGGATTCCGGATGAAGTGCGCTTCCACCTTATTACCTTGAAACCAGGTGAGATGAAGGCCAAGCGCAACACGTCGTATAATAATCATAGACTTTCACATATTCACATTTACAAAAATAAATTTAATCATTGCAATAATGTAATTTTTTGTATTTTTTTTTCCATTTTAAATTTTCCGTAAGAGAACCAAAGTTCACATAGCTCTCAGATTTAGCAAGCAGAAGTGGCAGTGGGCGGGCCAAATAGCACACGGAACATTACACTGGGGTGTAATGGGTCTCGCATGGCGACCACGATTAAACGCGAAGCTAAGTGTGGGACCCCAAAGACTCGATGGACCAACGATATTGTGGCGGTTGCGTAGATCGATGGATGGTGGCGGAATGGGGGAAGCCTACGTTCAGCAGTAGAAGTATGAGGACTAAAATGATCATGATCATGATTACACATCAAAAATAATATAAATAATGGCATCATCAGCCGAATTTTTTAGAGGGTATAGGGTATAGGTAGAGGGGATCAAGTATGTTAGATCAAAAATAGGGTTCAGGGTAGTTATTTTAGTAGGCTGTTGATAATAACAACAAAAAAAAACGGAAGTGTCCGAATTTAATAAACACACTTTAGCCTGCCTACGCTTAGCTGCTAAAATTACCTGCACACGTTTATAGATTAGAAGGAAACACAATTTTAAGTCGTTCATTGAATATCATCTTCTGTTACCGATTGTTTTAAAACCGGACTCCGCAGATATTAAAATTTCACAAAGTTTCAGCGGTGTCTAGGGCTTTCTCTGGGTAAGAGCGTTTCCGCATAATATTAAAGCTTTACCGTGGTAAATCTCCATTATTTGAAGCGTGGAAGGATTAATAAAACTACTCTTAAGTTGGACTATTTGTGACAGTCAATTTTAAACAAGAATGTATAAATTGTTCAAAGTGATGAAGTTTTTTTATGAAATTAAATTTGGTTTCATGGAACAAATGTTGGTCTCCCCAATTAAAGTCTCCGTACCAGACGTTGGGGTAATTAAGCATATTTTTATCAGTCTGATATTTTTGTAGGATGTCGTGATGTCAGGCGGGTGAAGGTGGCGCCGGCGCCGGCGCTGGTGCGGCAGCGTCGTCGCGCGGTTGCGAGATGAACGGCGCTCAGCAGTTTCCGCAGCAACCCACACCACCGCCGCCGTCCGCCGCCGAAGCGCTCTCCTCGCTGCTGTGGCAGCCGTACGAGTGTCGCTCGCCACCGCTGCCCCTCGCGCGATCTCGCACCGATGGCTGCCTGCGCGGCGCGGGCGCGGGCGCGGGGGAAGCGCCCGCGCGCGCGCCCCAGTCGCCGAACGGCGGTCGTCATGCGCGCGCGTCGTACCGCGCCCTCACATCCCGCCACGAGATGCGGCTGCCCGTACCGGCGCCGGCCCCGCTGCGCAAGTCGGACTCGGTCTCGGTGCGCGTTCCGGGCGAGCCGAGCCGACAGAACGTGTCCAGTGTCAACGTAAACATAGTGCAGGTGCAAGATGCACCGCCGACGGTGCCGAGTCGCAATGTGAACAGTGGAGTGCAGACGGAGCGAGAGCGGAATGTAGCGAGTGCGGAGTGCCAGACGGAGGAGCCTGCGCGGCGGCGGCGCGTGCGACGGACGAGGGCACCGCGCGCGCCCGAGCCGGAGCCCTGTCCACCGCCACCGTATAGCACGTTGCCCCCGCAACACCAGCCCCACGCGCCGCTGCCCCCGCAGCACCAGCCCCATGCGCCGCCGTCCGTGCCCATGCCGGTGCCGGTGCAACTGCCGGTGCACCCACCTCTGCCCCTGCCGGTGCATCACACGCAGCCGGCTCCCATCATCGCGCAACACCCGCCTACGCATCGGTTCCCTTTCCAGCCGATTCCTCTCAGGTATGTTTCTTCCATTTTTTGAAACATTCGCGTGTAGACACAATATCCAATTTATGCAAGTAATCTACATGAGTGACCATGGTTCGACGATCGACTCAATTGTATGTAAACAAGAGTCCACGACAAAACACGTAAACCGAAGATACCAATAACAATCGTGAGAATGAATCCGTATACGTAGCCTAGAAACTTGTGAAACGTTCACCTGCACTAGATCTCGATACGGTTTCTTTTGTACACACGTTATTTCGTAGAGGAGTGCGCGTTGATATCTTTTGTATGGAACGAATCTATTTACGAAAATGACCTTATTTTTGTAAAAAAAAAGGAACTATATTGCTACTCATTTTGTTTTTATTTGGTTATTTATGTCAGTTTACGAGTTAACTGATGAAGGTTTAATTATGGAGTAACACGGAACAACAAGAGAAGTATCCAAAAGATTAAGTAAATAAGTTGCGAACAGAAAGTTAGGCACACGGAAAACGGTAGCGACTGTGAAAAGTGGAGCGAATCCGCTGCCGCTGCTATGGCGACGAGAATATCGCTTTAGGAACGAAAGCTGCCGAATACCACCCACCTACCTACTTTTCCATCAATAATGTTACGTTTGCAACACTGTTCACCTTAATTTTTGCTGACGAGTTGGCAATTTACTTTGTGAAATTATAACAATATACTCTTCTAGATAAATAAAAAATCAAAGATAAACATTCAGGTACCTATAATGTCGTATTTTTGATAAGTATAGAAATAAAGCACGTGTAAATTAAAGGCATAACGATAAATAATTTGCGAACTTTACTTGATTTATCTAGTGGAAACCTTTACCCACTTTCAAACTTTCTGCTACAGTCCATAAATATCTTCAGATCCTAGATAAATAACGAAATTCAAAGTTTATAAGAATTTCCATAAAGCTGTAGCGAAGCTTTATTAAGATAACCCAGAGCTTTGAGCTTATTTCAGATAGTTACATATTTCACTTTTTGGCAAGTACCTACTCGAATATAGCAGTATTAATAAAATAGATCTAACAAATTTCTTAAGAGTGGGCATAGCTTTAGAATATGTAATGTGTCTTACGAATCAAACGTTGAGAAACAAAAGTGCTGTAGGATGGGTCCATCTTCAGATTCTGAGGTTGTGGGTATAATAGTCCAGTCGTGTACCAATGGACATACACATACTAATAAATTTTAGGACAATCATTCCACACAGCACCATCTAGTCCCAAACTAAGCAAAGCTTGTAATAATGGAATGTAAGGTTACGGAAATAATATTAACAATCTTTTTTTGTTAATACATACTTATCATTATTTGAGCCTTTTGGGGTGGAGACCTTGGGTCCGTGGGGAGCCGGTGCCCTCCGGGTTTTCAAAAATCTTGCGGGGCTTTTGATTGAGGCGACACGTGACCCAAGAGCTGGCTCTTATTACAGCGAATCAGCATAGCTATTCAGTGTGGCAATGCAGCCAGTGTCTTGGGCACGCTTCCGTCTGGTACTGGTCTGGAACAGTTGAGTTACCTATAGGCCGTTTGTAACGGTCCTTAGGTAATCTGGCTGATCCTTTGTACATAGTTCGTTTAATTGTACTTTTTATTGAATAAATGTGTTTCTTCTTATCATACAATACAACACCCAAACACAGAAGAAACATCAATATTCAATACACATAATGTTTGTCTTGGGTGGGAATAGAACCCACAACCTACACCTCTGAAGTCGGAGCTACTACCAGCTGAGCTGTGAGGCTTGTTCACATGGTTTGACGGTGAAGGTCACATTGTGAGGAAACTTGCATGTCCATTGGAAGAACCCGAATGCTAGTATTTCGCTCTGCGAAGAACTTGTCTCGTATTGAATACTAGCTACATGCAAACCGTGGGCATGTGCCGAACGTAAGTTTGGACGTGCCTCTGACTACCTCTTAGATGATATCTATATTTGATATCAGAGGTGAATCCTCGAAGGGGAAAAAGTCGTGAGTCTGTTACCTTTTACCTTCTATTTTATTTGGCTGTGTAAGTTACAAAGCGATCTCTTCACCTGCCTGTCCCTAATGTATGAAAGGGCTTCATTTCAATACGCAATACAAACTCAATGTTAGTATTCAGAGAACTTGACAACAAAGGCTTGTAAGAATATGGGACCGAACACCTCATGCGGAGATAGAAAAAAGTTACACATCTAACACGCAATGGCTTTATTTAAAATTATAATTGTTTTGGTCATGCTACGTTTAGTAATAGTCAAAGTCGACCTCGTTATGTAATTTAATTGTTTACACATATATGCGGATTGCAAGGTTCCAAGCAAATGTCGATGCATCTACGCTTTTGCAGTTTCACCAATGAGCGTGACGAAATTCAGGTCAATTTCGGGTATTTTTAGTAGATTTTCGTCTTCAAAACACTTTTTTAAATATCTTTATAACTCAATGAGTGCTACAACACCTCCGTGATCAAGTGATAGTACGTGTGGCTCTCTTTATATGGTTATGGGTTCAAATCTCGGATGGGACACGTCTTTGTGAAGTTAACAGTTCAGTTAGGCAGGCTTTAATCAGCTGATTGCCCGATACGTTAGATGATTCCGAGCTTCAGTCGGTTCCGGGTACTGCGTATGCCATTCGTTAATGGCGGCTCATAAAGTCTGACACTAGGGTTGTTAGACAGCACACACGAAGAAAGAAAGAAAACATAACGATTCAAACATCTGCGGTGAAAAAATATGTAATTAACCTACTCAAAATCACATCCTAACATGAAACAAATTTATATGCTACTATCACGCTTTATAAATAAGCATAATATACATTATTTGTTTGTTCAGTTAGGGTTGTTAGGGTAATTCATACTGAAATAGTTCCTTTGTTCCTCGACTATTTGCCTCTAGTACCATGCTAATGGAATGGAAATATTGTTTGTTGTAACGCAAAAAACGCTACATCAAGTCAAATTTATGGACCCATTAATGATAAAATAACGTGATTTTATGATCGGGCGAGTGTTGCCTCTTGCCATTATCATTAGGTTAACATTTACCTACTAGTAATGCGGTCACGGGAAGTTTGTAGATGGAGGCGGCTCAAGAATTCAAGTTATCTAACCATTTCACTAGGTATTCATAGCTTTATAATATTCTTTAATTACGCGCTGGCAAGCGCTTGGCATTCATCTCATCTGGATTCAAATTATGATAAGATGGAAGCGCGCTTCACCCGGAATCCTCAACGTTTGAGAAACGGATATTCTTACCTTGAAATGCCACAACATCACAAATTTAGAATTGTGACAGATTTAGGTAAGACGGTGGTAGCTAGCCAAGCGGACTTAAACATTGACCTACCACCAACCGGACCAAAAAATGTGTAGGTACTGTTTTGTGCGATCGATGCCGGAACCTCTGGATTGACTGCCGTGTCTTCGAAACATCATCTACGATCCTAAAGGGTTTACATAATACTTGACTTTTGTCATCATTAAAATAACAATTTTATAGACGTTTGTCTGTCTAATTTTTTAAAGTTTTTTTATATGGATTAATTGATTGTAAATATACTCCGAATTATGATATCGTCATTAATATTCTTGTTTGACTTACTTTTCTGCATATAAAGTAATAGAATGCAACAACTTAACTAGAGACGAAGCTTGAATTTATTCTATCGTAAACACGCCAGTAGTGAGTTAGTTTCAAAACAGGTTTATCGTAACACATGGTGAAAAGTGACAGCGGCTGAGCTGCGCCTCCGTATACGTGCTATGTAGCCTCAGAACAAACGGCCCGTGATATTTTTCGCGTTATCTGTACATCGGCTATTCAAGTCAAGCCATCTGAAAGGAAGGAAAGCAAAGCCTATGTACAAAACGTTTTAAATAGAATTAAATTTCGGTTAGAACTTTTACAAGAGCAACTTATATACAATATTTTAGTAGCTTGAGCATTTCAGAATATAATTTCAATCAATACTTTACTTGAAGGGTTGGTAAATCTAATGTTTTATTTTATTGATAGTCATGCATTTGACCACCAGTTTACTTGAATGAAAGTGTACAAAAGGGAAGATACTATCATCTTATGGCCTTAGTGAAGTCTACCCATTAAGTGAAAAGGTTGTCTTTTTAAAAATTGTTTAAACGGTCAGCTCTAAAAGGTTGTTTGTCAGCAAACAAAGTTAAATAAAAAAAGTACTGTACTGACGTACTCTGCCGTAAGATCGGATAATGTGCTGTTAAAAAAACTTTTTTGCAGATACTTCTTGCTGACCAAATATAAAAAAAACTATACGAAAAATTATATTGCTTGCCGAATAAATTACCTTTTCTGAAAGGACTTGTAGTAAATTTTATCTTTTTTCATTGGTAAGTAATGAATCTGCAAAGATTTTTGCTTGTAATTGTATTAATTAATATGAGAGTGTCAGTATGTCTGTCCTACATAGCCACAAGGTCCGTGTTGCGCGCCATGCTTTGATGTATGTGGGACGTCGTGTAGCTCATCTACTTCAACCAGTCAGAGATAAGTAGGTGGATGTTTATAATGCTACGGAATCATAGATTCATACGTGTATCGCAAAATTTGTATCACTGTGTTCAAGTTACCCGTAGATTTATTTGGAAATAGTGAGTTTTACGATTTAAGGCATGTTTGCCTTAAATGTAGAAAATACAATTCTTCTGGGAAATATGAAACCAATATCAATCATAATCAAACCAGTAAGAATAAGGAACATTTTTCGCAGTGATTTCACAAAGTCACAAAATGGCAAATGTTGGTTGTGACAAAGCAAAAAGGCACCATATCCATTTCCATTGAACGATTCAATGGACATGGTTAAAGACAATTTAATACATAAAGTATGTATTAAATTTCCGTAAGTGCGTAAAGATTTATTTTAAAGTAAGGTTGATGACACAAAAAATACAACAGATGGGTAGTTGATGATATAAAACGATCCTTAAAATCTTACTGAATAAATGGGTTTTGATATAAAGATGTCAGGTTCAAGCGAGGAATTTTCTGATTTTATTTTATTTCATCGCGGAAGCTAGATAAACATTCGGCAAATATTGGTAAAGCCAATGCTTTCTGGGTACTCCCTCTATCGTAGACCTTATTTTTGTTCTGACCTAAAAGTAGACAACCCTAGATATCAAGAGCCAAATCATTTATTAATGAAAAAATTGGTAATAGTACATGTTCAGTGATAAGTAAGTGACTTATATAAACTAGTTTATTAATTTAATCGTAACTGTACTAGTTAATTGTCTAATCAATTTGTTTATGTTATCGTAAGTGATATCAATCAACAATATTGTAACAGTATCTCGCTGCTATTGAATTAACTACCCATGATGTAATACGCATTCAAATATCTAAGTTTTATGCAACTAGGAGACGTAACAAGCAAGTATAGCCCACCTGATGTTAAGTGTATCTCTTGCCTATATCAACACCTTACTGCGTAGATCACATCCACAAAGAACATATCCTACACAGCACTGCATTGCGCCCGTCAACTTGAGGCATAAAGCAGTTAAGCCTCACGTGTCTGTAATTTCACCGGCAATCATACCCGGAACACAGCAATGCTGCTTGGCGGCTGAAATAGGTATGGTGTTGTACTTCCCCGGACGAGCATTTCACAATAGGCTATACTACTCTTAGTAAAACCTAAGAGATCTATCTTACCACTTACTTTTCTATCGCCATAACAACAATTCTTAAAAAGTTGTGTTCCGGCATTCAGAGTAAGATAGCCAGTTCCTCAGTTTATTGAGGATTCCGGGTGAAGTCGGGTGAAGTGCGCTTCCACATTCGGCCTTATCATAACTCAGAAAAGAAAAATCAGGTGAGATGAAAGCGTAAATAAAAAAAAAAGTTTTTTAAAACACTAGTGTTTGACCGCGGCTTCGCCCGCGTGGTACCTCGTACCTGGGTACAAAGTAACCTATGTTATGGCCTTTAGCGTACCTAAAATTTATCCATGCCAAATTTAATTAAGATCTGTTTAGCCGCTAAGTCATGAAAAGGTTAAAAACAAACAAAGTATACTTTCGAATTTACGAGTATAATAAGGCATATCTATGCCTTATTATACTATATATGGATAGATGATGACTGTCAATAAAACAAAATCACATCAAACAGGTACTTCACGTGAGAACGATATGGGTGCATTTTGCCAATGTCATTATTCGTACTTCTAATAGACCTTCATTATAAGGCAATCAGGGACGCTACCGCCGACGGCGAAGCCGATCTCCATTGGCTTAAAATTAGCTTCATGAGAACTAGAAACGATTTTTACTACCGGGTATGTGTCATATCCAAAATGGCGTTTCCCATCTCAAAAGTGTACACATGTTATGAAACCTATCCGTTCAGTACATTTGACGGTAAAAATCGTTTCTAGTTCTCATGAAGGTAATTTTAAGCCAATGGAGATCGGCTTCGCCGTCGGCGGTAGCGTCCCTGAGTCTCAATGCTTTTAATTTGATCGGTTTCCATACCCTTTAACTCGGGAAATAGCAATCCAAGTAACACATATATTTGAATATAAACCAGAATTCTGTAGACTAGACATGCTAGACCACGCGACAGACGTCTAAGCTATATTTTACTGTTACCCCGCACTGAATCTCACTTTTACCACAGCTTGACAACACTTTCTACTTCATTACAAATACTATACGTACGTCTAGCTATTGCTAACTTGTCTGAGGTTACCATTATCATTTAGTAGATAAATCGAGCAGATAGATTCTTTTGAAACACTTTTGCGTCATTTGTACTTAATATGCACGAAGACAACTACAGACCAAACGGGAACTTAATAAATAGAAACAAAGAGACTTATTAAAATGTACATGATGAAAAAAATGTTGGATCAGATTACTTATCTTGACAATTAATGTCCAAATAACAATTTGTACTTTAGAACATTTACGTATGAGGATATGGTCGCGGTTTAAGAATCGACCTCTCAAACCATGCCTGCGGATGTCATAAAAGCTGACTGAGGGATTTCACCTTAAGAAGGGCAGAAGCTTATCTAACACTTTTACGGCGATTTCCAATCCGCCTGCTAAGCGTGGTGATTTCGGCATATCCCTCCTTGCAAATTTCGGAGGAGGCTCTGTCTAGCATTGCAGTATGAGGATATCGTACCGGTCCCTTAAAGCCACTTTACGACAACTCCACGTAGACTCCAGTTCTGTTTTAGTTACATTATCTGCTCCGAATGAGCAAAAGAACTAAGCACTTTTTAAGCATGGAAAAGCTAGTTAAAGTTCATAGAAACGAGCTACTAGCTCACTTCGAGATACAAGTAATACAATACACCAGCGAGTGTGCGCACGATGTCTTTGATATTTATCCTCCTTCCTCTTTTCACCACCAGACTAGCAGACGTATACGGCTGATTACAGCACGTAACTTGTAAATGTTCCATTATACTGAACACATGGATTTACCTATACCTTAATCATTAATACTGATAAGGAATGCTTGCTCTCGTCTGTTTTTCCGCAAAAATACAATCTTGGAGACTTCAAGACCAGAGAGTACAGGCTTCTTTTAGACAAGTGTGCTCCATCTTAGGCCACATCTTTACTTGTTATTCAAGTGAGCTGGTGATCAAACGCTTGACTATAAGCAATAAAAAAGAAATAGCCGTCATGTTGTCATATCTCAACGAGCTTATGTTTATCATATGACACGAAACGTGTGAAATCATTCTTCATTTGTCGCACACACAGTAGGTAAGGTACACAGGCTAGATACAAGATCACGTGCTCAAAAGTAATCAAAACAAACGACCGTGTTTCCGATGTCGCAAGTTGTGTGAGGCAAATAGTAATGCCCTCCAAATAGGTTGTCGGTCAATACCTATGACTCTGCATTTGCTAAACCACGCTGCTTACTGGAACACTATTGCTCACGTCACTGATTGCACCTTGGCCCATGCACAGAGGCGGTTCGCCCACCGATATCAGATGCAGCGGTCCCGGGTTTGATCTCCAGGGGGTACAATATTGTGCATGGTTTGGTTGGTGGTAGGACTATGTTTTCCGTCTGGCTACCACCATCTTACCTAAGTCAGTCGCCGTTACCACAATTCTAAATGTTGTTGTATTTCAGAATTTAAAAAAGGGAAGATTGCCTGTTTATTTCGTTTGTTGTGGATTCCGGGTGAAGTGCGTTTCCACCTTCGGCCTTACATAGCTTTAAACCAACATACAATGAAAAAATAAAAAAAACACCATATTTTAAAAGTACCTTGGAAGATTTAGTAATCTGTGCCCGAACTAGGACATTTAGGCATGGACGCGGACATGCTTGGAATAAGTACTTTGTTTGAGTAATTTCCTCGACACGTAGCCTAACTTCATTAATATTATGTAAGTTAGAAGGGATTTGTTTGTGTAAAGAACGTTCGTGATCAGGATGAGGGCTGTAATGTTAAGGTGAATATCAAGTTTGTCCACTCGCGGTACGACCCAAGAAATGCCTATTAACTTTCTTATAGAGAGATAATATTAGGTAATAGATATTTTTTGCGAAGGTACGTAGACCACATTCTTGCCCGGGCAATCCTCGTCAAGAGCTGTCTCATCGGGAATAAAAAAAATACATCAAATGGATGGCGAAAAACATTGAAAGTAAACATCTAGTAAAAAATATTTTTTAATAATATCTTGCCTGAATCGTGGATTGAAATCCCTGAAGACCTTGATAACAATATACCTCTACCGATATGATGAATAAATAAACAGCCTGCCGTGTGTATTTCACCTTGAACTCATTACATTTACTTCAAACATTAGGTATTACAGCGATATCATGA
This sequence comes from Venusia cambrica, assembly GCA_951394065.1. NCBI lineage: Eukaryota > Metazoa > Arthropoda > Insecta > Lepidoptera > Geometridae > Venusia > Venusia cambrica. Next base: position 11,412,250 of record OX596043.1, on the reverse strand, counting down.
GATCCGTAGGTATATTAAGAAAGCCCCGGAGTCAAGAAATCAGCGATAGGTACGCTGATTGTTCTCTCCAATACAAAAAAAATCACGTAAACGTATTAGAAAACTCTTTTACGTATATATTTTGAATTTAAATGTGATTTATAAAATTTAAAAAACGCGGTATAAACCGTCCAGCGTCCAACTTTGTATGGCCTTCTTAAGAGTAATTAAGTAAATTTCATCGTTATCTAAACATGTTATGCTTAGATTATTTCTAGTACCTACCTCTCTGCGCTCGTTAAATTTTACTGCCCTGTCTCTATTCTTTTGTTTTTATCATGTGATAATTTTTTGTTAGTTATTCATAAACTTAATAATAATACCTATTACTTTTCTATTATAGATACAGTCGCCTGCATTAATATGTTTACATTTCATCATTTTTAAAATGGTTTGTGTCATTCACATTTGGTAGATTTTTGCTTGAATTTTCAAGTGTGGGAGATCGAGTGCTTATTCCCTTTAATTTGCAGCTCAGAGTTAGGATTGGTCCAAAGTGTCTTATCGATTCCATTGAGTGAGGCCGCTAGGGTGTTATACACAATAATGTATGATGGATTGAAATAGGATTAGGTTGGTAAATTTTGTAAGCCACGTCGTTACACAAAAGAAGTCCCAAAAAAAAGATAAGTAATAAAAAAAAGTGTGATGTATCATCAGGCTTAAATACAAAAGTACTGAAAGAATTTACCAGATGCGAATATTACAGTAATGGTTTCATTATTTTTTAAATGAAACCTTTACTGTAATATTCGCATCTGTTGGTCGCATCCGCAAAGGTTGGTAAATTTTGTAAGCCACGTCGTTACACAAAAGAAGTCCCAAAAAAAAGATAAGTAATGAAAAAAAGTGTGATGTATCATCAGGCTTAAATACAAAAGTACTGAAAGAATTTACCAGATGCGAATATTACAGTAATGGTTTCATTATTTTTTAAATGAAACCTTTACTGTAATATTAGCACCATGAAGTGAATACAATACGTTTGCGGACGACTGTACCTCTCTCGTTGCAAATTTGAGATACTGAAAATTTTGTGAAGTACGTTAATAAATAAATAAATATTACAGGACATTAATTTTACACAACGCCATCAATCGCCCCAAACCAAGCATAACTTGTAATATGGGAACTAGATTACGGATAGAATACTTAAATACTTTTTTTTTTTGTAAATACATACATATCATACAATACAACACCCAAACACAGAACAAACATCTATATTCATCACACAAATGTTTGTCCTGGGTGGGAATCGAACCCACAACCTACAGCGCAGAAGGCAGAGTTACTACCAACTGAGCTATGAGGCCTAATAATAATAATATGCTTTCCTAAAGGTAGCAAGAACAGCCTCTATGGTCTAGTGGTTCGCCTACCGGTGTCAAATCCAGAGGTCCCGGGTTCAATCCCCAGGGGAGTACAATATTGTGCTCGGTTTGCACATCAAGCACATGCTGGTAGTACAAAAAAAAAAGGTAGGTAATGTGTTTAGCATAATTGTTGGCTTTTTATAAGCAAATAAAAAGAAACCATTAAACAGTGGCCTCACGTCAATTGAATGAATAAACAACCAGTAAAGATTCCTGTTACGAGTATGAGAATCGATCATCAAACAATTAACTAGACCGAGGACCTTTCTCCTTTAACGAGTACAGTTTTTACGAGTAAAAACTACTTGGTCGTGATTTCAAACAGGTTTTGTTTTAGATTTGAAGTTCAAAGTGTTGCTTTGAACTTCAAAAATTACAGATTAAATGTTGATTGACTTCGACTCTGAATTAGAGGAAATATATAATGCACGGGGAAAAAGTCAGAGAAGTTCCTAGGATCAACAAATATAGCTCAACATAGAACTTAAAAACTCAGAATAGGAGCCCTACTAACGGCAGATCCTTCAATAAACAAGTTAGTATTGGAAACATCCACGTGGCGCTATTCCGAGATCCATCACTTCCTTGAATGTTGGGCTTACAAATAAATGTTGCACCTCGAGCATTGTTGGCACTTTGCCAACATCCTAATGGCTCGGACTAGCGCCAAAGCCGACAGAAAATCTCCTACTTTTTTTTGTAATATTGGAAACTTGTAACTGAAAATGGATTGGCTTAATCTTTGCTTGGAATGTCTTGAATTTCATTGAATTCAAACAATTTTAAGTAGCTTTTGTCTCAAACATTTCGTTCACGCAGAAAAAGGAATTTTCTCAGTTGAAAACATTCAAGGAACACTTTCAAAACATTATTTGGAATTGATACCTAACAGAAGATCAGGTATGCTCTCTAGTTTTGAAACAGAAAATTCTACTAACTCGGCCTTTTCTTTGTTAATCCGTTAAAATCTGTTATTCATCGACACGCTCTAGTGCTGAAATACACAAAGCATTTAGAGCGATTCAAGATGCTAATTTACGTGCGTCCTTGCGAGTAATTTTTATAAGGTTATGTGTTCTGGTGAATGTGTGGTTCTAACCAATAAGATTTCTTTATTGTGTTGTAAAACAGTTCGTGGTTCGAATGTTGGTTGAGATTGCGGCAGGACTCGTGACTCGGGCAGGCCAAGCAGCCAATTACGGGCCTGCTTCACAGGGGGCCTAGTACAATCTGAGGCAGAATTACATTTGCCTGCTATTGCGAAATGATATTTTTAACCCCTGTCGTTACAAAGGGGTGTAATTCGACTTAGTATATCTGTCTTTGTGTGGGTGTGTGTGTGTCTGTGGCCTCGTAGCTAACTATGAATTGGTGAACTTGTGGATCGTAAGATATGGAGTTCAATTTCAATGCGGTTTTAGTATGAAAAAGTTAATTAATCCGTGAAGGTTCTCAGCTGCTTGTTTCGTTAGGTGGAAATCAGTGCAGACGGTTTCATGTTATGACGATACCTATTCATCAGCTCTAACCCTAGTCTCAGACTCAATAATGCAATTTGAAATACTTGACATATCTCGAAATTGCAAACTAAAGTCCAGGGTATAGATATAAGCTCCTCCGATTCATTCTACTTGTAACTACGAAAAAGAGATTGATTTAAAACCATTGAGTAAAATGATTTATGTTTTAAGACTCTGAAAATAAGATTTGCCCACGATTTGTTATCATTACAGACCTATAGACAAATTTGAACAGATTGCTTTCAGACGTCTAGTTATTTAAACGGTGGCCTTGCGTTACTTGGTCTAATGTTTACTGTGTCTGTTTCGATGCTGGGAGTACAGGCAATCCAATTTGTGGGTGCATTGTCCGACTGTCTACGAATCTTGAATCTACTCTCAACTGTTTAAGCCGCAGAAAAAGCCAAGTGGCTGTTTTGAATGCAACTATATTTAGGTAGGTACCTTTGCTCATTTCGAATGCTTCGTTTATGAATATTTTCTACGATAAACATGGTATTGCACAAAGGGCTCTGTTTTTTTTAAAGCACGTTCTTCCGATGCTATCAAATAGTCCTTGAACACAGCTGTTAAACCATTTTAATTTTTATAAAACTGAGTAAATTATCACACGTTGTACAATACATTTTATTATACGGTTAAGTAATTGATTCAAGCGTCACATCACAGGGATCCATTACAAATAGAAAAAAATAAATGTAGAGTATCGAATTCAGATTTGTTACAATTGTATTAAAATTTATTTATTTATTTGGCACACAAAACAAAAAACAATTGATACATAATAAAACTAGCGAATATGAACGTTATTAGCTAGACTTGTTCCATAACATGTGCACACAGCGTGATTGTATCTGTATCAGTTATATAAAATGTATATTCTAGTAATGTATCATTTATACTAACAAATAAATAAAAGCAAAATCAGAAAAACACAAACATCAAAGTGGTTTTTTTTTCTTATTTTCAGACATTGTTCGCAAAGTGTACCTAATTGATCAAAAATGTTGTAGGTATAGATTAAATTAATTATAACCAATAAACTTTGTTTTTATCTATAACTATTTAGCGTTTTTTTTATAGTACGTCGGGGAGGTGCTCTTGTCCTGGCCTGCCTGCTAGCTCAGGCAATGATGAGGTTTGTCATGGAGCGAGATTTCCTCTGTTAAAAAAAACTTCATCCTTCCCTTTTCAAAATGGCTTATTAAATCCTTTCGTAGTAATAGGGTCGTGAAATTCACAAAACTATACTCCTATATGATAGTCATCACTCAGCCTAAACCTAATATCAGTACATTTTCATAAGATCTTCCTATCATTTAAGATTTTACCAATAGATAACAGGAACAAGGCGTTTAAGTTGCAAGATAGATAAGATTTACATAGTTATGTCGCTGTTCATTGAGCTATCAACTCTCTAGCAAATCGAAATCAATTTGTGAGTCGATCAAAAAACTTTATCAATTCACTTAGTAAGTTCACCGTCGATTTGTCTACAATAAAGAGAAAGTGGAAGGTGTTGAAACTTGTAGTTAAAAGCCAAGGCAAGTGACTCAAGTGCGCGCTTTGTCAAATGTAATTGTGTTTTTTTCGTTTAGAATGTAGAGTCGAAATTCAGATCTTCCCTACGAGTGGGGATAGACTAGTAGGGATATATGGAACAGGCAGATATTTTCTGGTATGACAATCTAAGGAATAGAACAAAGGTCTAGTATTTATTAATACAAATATCTGGAAACATATTTTGACAAGCCGACTTGTAATATATAAAAGGTTTATTTAAAAGCTCAGGTTAATATGTTCTATGATAATATGTCTCTTTTGATTATAAAAAAATGTCCCAAATACTTTTGGACAATGAATCGGTGTGACATAACTAAAATTGTACAGTCTCAGTGTTTTAGTATGTTTTATGTTCATCATGCCAAATAATTCATGCTGACTTTGCTTTTATCCCCTGACAGCAAAAATGCAATTTATGCAGCTGACTATATCATGCTAGACTGGCTATTAGGCTCAACGTCTAGCTAGTTTAGCGACGCGAAGATATACTTTAGGTTGGTATTTAGGTACAGATACTCTATCGGATTACTTTCCTACATTTTCAAGCATATAGAAAGCGGGCTTTAGAGTTTGAGTTTCATGCAATTGTAAAGATCCTTTTGAACTAGTTTATCCTTCTTAAATTCTTTCACAAAAGTAAGATACTAGGAGCCCACGTTTCATTCGGATTTCATTTTTATTTAGCTTTGACAAACATGATCCGTTGCCGTCTCAAAATAGCACTTTATATTTATGAAGTAAATCGTATCCTTAGAGTTCATAATCCTGCATGACTCTGCTATTTATATTTTAGTATTTTAACAAAGGGATTATGTATGGTCCGTTAATCGATGATCTATTGCGTTTGCGATCTCTCTGATCTATTTCCACGTTAACAGGGGATGTTATTAGAACCCAACTATTCCAATAAGCATGTTTCTATGAAACGATGTAGGTACCTTACGTTCAAATAGCGTTCGTATACATCATCATTTTATTTTTTATACTTCGTCTGTTTTTCCGCACCAATATAGTCTTGGAGTCTTCAAGTCCAGAGTGAACGGGCTACTTTCAGACAAGCGTGCTCCATCTTAGGCCACATCTTTACTTGATTTTCAAGTGAGTTGGTGGTCAAACGTTTGGCTGTCATCAATAAAAAATAACTATATATTCCATTGCGGCTTGCCTGGGCAAGGATGAGGTCTACGATAGAACGAGCTTTTCCCATACGAGGTTGTACGTAACTGGAAAAACGTACACTGGCAGCTGATTCCATGTGTTAGCGGTATGCGCATTAATAATGTTTTTTTGATAGCGCTTAGCGATTGCTTTATAGACGTAGGTGTGACTGGTCTTGAGGTATTGAGGTAGTCCGACTGCTTCCTGTGTAATGGGTAGTTCAAAATTGTATGTCTGCGGTGTTTGGTATTGACATTATAAGTCCGAAATTGGTCAATTTCTGATTTTTATCAACCGAAATCAGTTTTATATCTTCATTGCTTGGTCTACACTAGGTAAGTCTACCACTGCTAGATGTATTTGTAATAAATTTATCTATGACTGTATATGATTTTTATGCTTATTCCTGTGGGCATATTAGTTTCTGGATATTTTACTGAATTAAGATACAACAAATACCTTTTAACTACCCTAATATAGTACCTACGTTTAATGTTTGTACACATTTCAGCAATAGTTTGACTGCGATGTTTTAATCAACAAACAAACATAAAGTTAATTGGATGCCGTTAACTCGCAATCATACAACAGATAAGCTATTTTTGAACTTTATAACGGCTTATTACAATTGCGTGCACATTACCCGCTGTCAATCTTTGAGTTCAGAACCCTAAAAATGTAAACCAAAACAAAATAAAATAGAAGCAAATACATTATACAGGCATTATTTTCATTGTCAACAATGGTGACACAATCTTAGTAGGCATTTTAGAATGAATGATCTAATTCTATATCAGTTACCTACCTACATTAGGAGCAAAGCGATGTCGGAGAATCGGTTGCGTAATCAAAGTCGAAGAGTGAGTAGAGATAGGTAATGTACAGTCAGAGGTCAAAATTAAAGGCTGTGTCAGATTACTTATATTATGGTCCCGAAAATATTGTTTCTAGTCTTTTTAAGCTCACAAGATAAGCACACATTTGTTACGAAAATACACGATAAATACCTGTCCAATTTTTCGTATCAAAATATAACATTGTTTTTGTGTTTTCATATAACGGGTATATGATTGTATGGATTTGCGTTCATTTGTAAAAGTGATAAGAGCCGAAATTGCCAAAGCATCTTGGTGTGTCGCCAAAACCTTACAGATTTATGGGTTGCAATTTGTGCAGGTGGGAAATGGGCTTGGATTTAGTGCAACCAGACTAAATTATGGTAGTGATGCTGATAGGAGAATTCAGATATTTGGTTCCAGCGAATTTAGTTTGCTTGGTTTGCTCTACAAGGGTTAAGCTCATATGTGTTCATAATTGTTGATTTTATAATTAACAATTATGTCAGCCTGATAGCTCAGTAGGTTGTAGCTCTGCCTTCTGCGCTGCAGGCTGTGGGTTCGATTCCCACCCAGGACAAACTTTTGTGTGATGAATATAGATGTTTATTCTGTGTTTGGGTGTTGTATCATATAGTACGTATGTATTTACAAAAAGTATTTAAGTATTCTCCGTAATCTAGTTTCCATATTACAAGCTATGCTTAGTTTGGGGCTAGATGTCGCTGTGTAAAATTTATGTCCTGTAATATTTATTTATTTATTATAATGAATTTGTGTACAATTAAAGAAAAGTCTTGGGCACGTTTCTGTCTGGTTCTGGTCTTGATTGGTTCAGTTACCTATAGACCGTTTATAACGGTCCATAGGTAATCCGACTGCTTTTCTTGTAAATAGTTAGATTGATTAATGAACATGACACGGTATTATTAAATGGTGTAGGTAACCCAGGCAATACTACCTATATTTGACACTCAGATTATTTTGTTGTACCTACGATCGGGAAGCGCTTGGACTTCATCTCACCTGGTTTCAAGTAATGATACGGGCGAAGGTGTAAGCGCACTTCACCCAGAATCCTCAACAGTCTGAGGAACTGGCTAAGTAAAGAATTGTTGTTATGATGATCTTACCTAAGTCCTGGTGGACTTAAACAATGTCGTACTACCAACCAAACCTAGCCCAATATTGTACTCCCCTGAGGATCAAACCTGGGACCTCAAGATCAGACATCGGTGGGAAAACTACTAGACCACAGTTCAGTAAAATATACTTCTACAAAACTAGTAGCGGTCTTCGGAAAATTGTTTGTTGATTAGTTTTGTTCGCTGAGTGTACGCCGACCGCGCATTTTGGTTTAATTCGTTGACGGCCAAGCCACGTTGCGCAATAACACATTAGACACTTTCATGTGGGTTATCTAAGTGCTTTGTTACAAGCCTAAAGGGAGCGTGACACTAATCGTTCGTGAGTAGGTATATAATCTACTTACACTTCATTTCAAATAGGTTCCTCTATTATGTACGCAGCTGACTTTTTGCCCGACTTTCTCAACGGAGAGTTAAGGTTTTCGAGAGTATGTTTGCTATTTCATTGACACGCTAAACAGCCTAAAATATATTACTTTTATATGGAAGCGAATCAAAAATCAAACGGAGGCCCTCTTAAATGACTACTCAAGGCCAGATAGATTGCATTTTTTACAGTGTAGGGTTTCTACTTGAAACAGATAAGTTGAGAAGTAAAGTATTTGTATGGTATGGTCATGTAATGAGGATGAATGAAAGTTATGTATCGAGATCATCCCTAGATCCACACTAAGGATGGAACTAGGGGTTGAGATAGGCCGAAGTAGAGATGGATTAACTGTGATCATTTGCACAATGAAAGTGTGAGTGATGACATTATGTCCGAAAGAGGAGAGTTTTTGAAGAAAACATGTTGTGCTAAGCCAAACCTACCTACTACTACAACCTACCTATAAACACAACCTCATACTTGCAACTATTAAACACAGACAGTTGCAAGTATGAGGCAAAGCTAAACTTTGCAGTCTTAAGCGTCTCATGTTCCTTAATGTACGGTTCCAGGCTGCAGATATGATGTATAGATGCATTTTAACCGCCTCTGTGGTCTAGTGGTTCAACACACCGATTTCAGATCCAGAGGTCCCTGGTTCGATTCCCAGGGGAGCAATATTGTGCTTGGTTTGGTTGGTGGTAGGATTTTGTTTAAGTCCACCCGGCTAGCTTCCACCATCTTACCTAATTCTGTCGCTATAATAACAATTCTTAAAAAAAATTTTGTGGTCCGGCATTTTGAGGTAAGATAGCCAGTTCCTCAGTTTGTTGAGGATTCCGGGTGAAGTGCGCCTCCATCTTCGGCCTTATCTCAACTTGTTTCGAGGTGAGATGAAGGCCAAGCGCTTCCCCGTAGTACAATAAAAAAAAAAAACAAATCAATGGATTTAAACAAAATTGGGGTTGGCGGGAACAAAGTGCTCGGGCGTATACCTATCCTACCTAGAACCCATAGCTATTATCAAAGCCAAAAATCTTTTTGTCCGGTTTCACCATCATTCGCTAAGGTCATTATGTAAACGACCGTGGCTCATGGCGGTTCGCCGTAACGATGGGTCAGCTCCATCACGCGTCTCCAAATTGTCAGCTTACGAACTTTGAACTTTGCGCCATTAGTCGCGGGAGACATTTTACGCGTGCGGCTTTCAGCTTTATGTTCCGTAGAATGAGCGAACCGTAGCGACAAAGCTCACTATTTTGAACATAGCGAGTCGCCAATCGAATTCGTGATGCAGAATTCACGAATCTTTGGATACTCAAAATAGCTTATAGGAACATTTTACCTATCATATTACAAATACAAATACAAATAATTTATTTCACTTAATCTAACATACATACATGTTTCATGGTTTGAGACCCTCTTTTAAGTATGGAAATAACTGTGTTAGAGAGTCCCGCTCTTCCGTAATTTTTAAATTAAGTTAAAATAAATAACAAAAGAAAACTTAATCAACAAAAAATACATATATATATATATATAATATCTAGTGTTTGTGTGTGTTTGTGTGTGTGTGTGTGATGGTGTATGTGTTTGTATGTGTGTGTGTGTATATTATACTTATAGCAATGGCAGGTATTACTTATAGAATATCGTAGTGTTAGTTCTTGCTTCAAGCCAGCAAATAATATAGGTAGGTTAATACCTATTATGATCACAATTAGCCTCTGTGGTATTTTATTTTTATTTTTAAAGTATGACGGGAAGCTCTTGGCGTACATCTCGCTTGGTTTTAAGTTATGATAAGGCTGGGTGGATGGACTTAGTTTAAGTTCGCCTCGCTAGCTACCACCATCTTATCTAAGTCTGTCGATATATCAACAATTTTAAATTGTTTAGTTCCAGCATTCAGAAGTAAGATAGCAGAAGTAAGATCGTCAGTATGTTGAGGATTCGGGGTGAAGTGTGCTTCCACCTTTGGCCTTATCATAACTTGAAACCAGGTGAGATGAAGGCCCGTCGCTTATATACTTAAGACGTGAAATGGTTACAGCATACTTTTTTACTGACCTTCGCAAGGATGGCCTTTAAAACAAAAACAGCAGCTACATTAAGATTTTTTACATTTTTTTTCATAATTTTAAGAGATTTCACTTTAATAGGTTTTGTGGAACCACGTATGGCTTAAAGCGGATCAGAATACAATACCTATCTAATATTTTAGGGGAGGGGAAATCACGATACGAAAAAGCGGATATGATCGCTTGACATTTTCAATGACCTTGGAACTGCGGAACGGACCCGCATTTGCACTGCAGCGCAATTTGTTTAGGCGCGTCACGACAATCTTATATTAAAGAGTATAAGTATCAAATTACTAAATCGAAGTGAGCCTGTGTCAAGCAGCCTTTATCGTACGCAATTTATATCTATGACGAAAGTAAGTGTTGATACATTCTCAGGAAATAAGGTCCAATTGTCGCAATAATATGTAGGTAAGGTATCTACACCAATCTAATATTAAACTACAATGAACTTTTATTCAATAAAAAGTACAATTAAGCTAACTATGTACAAAGGAATCAGTCAGATTACCTAAGGACCGTTACAAACGGCCTATAGGTAACTCAACTGTTCCAGACCAGTACCAGACGGAAGCGTGCCCAAGACACTAGCTACTTTGCCACGCTGAATAGCTATGCTAATTCGCTGGTCACAATAAGAGCCAGCCCTTGGGTCACGTGTCGTCTCAATCAAAAGCCCCGCAAGATTTTTGAAAACCCGGAGGGCACCGGCTCCCCACGGACCCAAGGTCTCCACCCCAAAAGGCTCAAATAGGTAAGCTCTGTCGAGACCACTATTATATTTGCGCCTTTTGTGATCCTCGGCCGAATCAGCCGCCGCACCAGCCCTAACTGATGTCCCAGGCAGATGAGATGGCGCTAGGGTGTACGCAGGTAGCGTCCCACACCAAAGGCCTACCCATTTGCCAAGGCACAAGAGTCATACCTAGCTACAACGTGTTGTTGTACAATGCCTTAGCTCTCTTCACAGAGAAGGTAATTTATGTTGCATGGTCGTATTAAACGTGAAGCTCTTATGAACATTATTTTGAATGTGCTCTGGTATAACAGATATTTAGATGATTTTGTATTTATATTTTGACTTTGGCTACACCAGGCCCAACTGCGATGAAAAACAAAATGTACTCCAGGTTCTGCATATTCATGTTCGACTCGAAACACAATGAAAGCATCAATAAAAAAAAAGTTAACTATGTTACTGTTTACATTGTGCCTTAGATTTGTTTTATTGATGTAAGTGCGGAACTCATCGATTCATCTGTACCTTTATAGTAATGCTAAGGAATATAACTCTGCCTTCGTGTCTTTCCGCACCAGTGCAATCTTGAATTTCTCAAGTTAAGCATGTATAGGTTATTTTTAGACAGCGTGCTCCATCTTAGGTCTCATCTTAAGAGCGGGTGGGTGGTCATTTGTATTTACTGTTCCCAAAAATTGCAAACATGCTTAAGTTTTCGATAGTAATACTTTTATTCTAACCATTCTAAGGAAGGTTTTACCAAATGTAAGTCATCATCATCATCTTCCTGTAATTATCTCGTTCTAGGTAGAGTCGGCACAATATGTTATTCTCTTCCATTCACTTGTATCAGCCCTTTTATATGATCATCAACTTTTTTCACACGCATGTCCTCTTTTACACAATCCCTCCATCCTCTTTTCGGTCTAATTCTCTCTTCGGTCATTTTGAAAAGTTCCTCATAACGTAGGCAGCGTAGTTGGTCCAACATAACATATCTATTGTGAAGAGGCATCAATAGTATAACGTCTATATGCTTTGCCTGTCTACTACGTGCGCAAGTCATCACATGTAAACTTGCCGGTTTGTAATTAATCCCATGTTTCCATTCTGCTGCATTGTTCAATACGAAGCCTATCATTAGAGAAGCCGTCGAGACGTGGGAAAGCTCGTCTATTATATCATATTCGACGTATACGTACTACGTTCATCATAATAAACAGAGACCGACATCGATTGCAATTCATCATTCAGTGTTCAACTCCTTGGACTCGTCTGTTTTTTCACACCGGTATGGTGTATTAAAATCCAGTTTGGTATTGGTGTAGGTCAAATATATTAGAAATCGATCAGTTATTGGTCTCAGTCCCGATATATACACAACAAACTTGTTTTTGAAGATGTTTTCTATTTTTCTTGTATGCCTATACATTAGTCTTGTAGGATTATAAATAGGTAAGTAAGTTAAGCAGGTTTTTCAAACCTGCCTAGAGCGGGATAGTACGTATAGGTATTTGATAGGTAGGATGATGTTCAATTAAGTGTATCTAAAACACATGTCCTAAATTGGACACTTATTATTTGAGTTCAAGGTACTAAAATAATATGTGACCAAGTGTAAAATAATAATTATATTTAATTCAATCCAAGCTTAGCACACCGTGGTAACTCAAATTTTCCTGTTTTTATAATAAAGGAAGGAGGAAAATTTGTTATTGGTAAAACCACAGAATACAAGGATTCTAGTAATCAGCCACGTATTGTATAGCTGTACTCATACCTAAATCACTAGTGTCTTTACAAGGTAAATGCGGCTCTATCCTCTTAATATTTTTTTAAGTATAAATAAAAATAATTTTGTGCAGTGTTTCATCACCTATTAAACTAACCAACTCAAGGTTTCCTCACAACTATAGCCCAGAGCCGTCCACTGCTGCACAGGAGACACCAAAACCTCCAAGATGAGGGTTTCATTCAGGTATCAAGCAATAACTATCTTGATTATTATCAAGAGACATTTCAATCTTGATAATTTCAAAAGATGGTGACAGCTAGCCAGGCGGACTTCAACAAAGTCCTACCACCAACCTAAACAACCACACTATTGTATCGAGCCCGGCCCTAAATCTGATACCGGTAGACGTACCACGAGACCACAGAGGCGATTCAAATCTTTAACTTTATCTCCACCATATAGGGACCTCGGCTTCCATTCAAATATGTCAGTCGCCAGTTCTGTATATTTATCAATCTATTCCTTATATTTAGATATAAGTATATAGTATCAAGAACATGCATTTAGACTCTCATCCTATAAGAATTCAGGTCATCGCCTCTAAATTAATTTATGCCGATATTAATAATAGCGACCCCGAGATTTATCGTTTTAGTTGAATATCGAATTGTTTCTGTTGTCTGGTGAAAGTTATTGTCTAAACAATGAACGTTGAGGAGTGTTATATTAAATTTCCCATAGATATTTTGTTACGAGCCTCCCCTTAATTATTTGAACAAAATAATTCCATTGTATTCAAAAGGGTTCGTTTAGATAAAAACAATTATGTAGCCCACGCAATACGTCCTATAAATATTTTTTAGTGGGACCCCATTATGGTGTTATCAACTAAGCTATGTGTTTACAAATTCCATACTATTACATAGGATCCATTTGAATCGAGAATTCGGTAAAACAAGATAGCTCTTAATCATTATATCGATGAAAGGGAACTGAACATTTTAAAACCTGCTAAGCAGTAAATTCAATCATAAGCAACAACCCTAATCCAAGCCTTTATTGAACAATGGACCGCGTTCAATCAACCAGCAGTAAGGGTAGGGGTGTCCAAATCTCACTGTCGTATTCCTAAACAAAGGCGCGTGCGGTAAAATTCCACACGAGGACAAAATCGAAACGAGTCCGCGCCGCGGTTAGAATCACCCCACATACATTTTTCGCGGGACGGGGATATCAATGGACCTTAATGGTGTGGACAAGGTCTTTGTGCCATTTCCTTCACGCCACCCAATTTCATTCAATATCCGAATAAGCGGCCAGAATATAATTCACACCTTCGCATTTTTTCCCATTCCCATAGGATGTTAGAGTGCCAATTTTCTTCTAAATTAGGATGGGCTAAGAGGGGTTATTATTTTTAAGGCTGCTGCTTCGGGCCAGAACGAATGTGCGCTGAATGCCAATCATACGTCCTTTTTACGTCTGCCCGGTTTTGTCCATACAAAGGTTGTCTGGAACATATCGCTTTGAGGGATAAGGTTTACTTCTGGCGCCCAATAAATAATATTGTATGGTACAAGTGACGTTTAAAATGTGACACAATAACCAAATTATTTTTTCACAAATTTGAAAAAACATGTTGAAACATCACTCAGACGCAACAGAGGTGCATTTTCGCATAGGAAACAGGTTAAGTAGTAGGTAATTTCACTAGGTATTCTATATTCGCCATCATCATTATTTTTTTTCACATCATTTACGTCCGCACTGCTGAACATAAGCCTGCCCACCCGTAGCGCGGTCTCCAACATCGACTCCCCGCGACCAACACAATTTCGTTGGCCATAGGGCGGTCTTCCCACACTCTGGTCTACGCCATGAGAGAACCTTATATTCTCCTGCAGTTATCTGTTCTGTGAGCTATGTGGCCTGCCCATTGCCACTACAGTTTGCCAATTCTAAGAGCTACGTCAGTCCTAACTAGGTTGATGTTATGTTAAATATGAAATCATCAATATAACGCTTGTATCTTACTTGATTTATGTTACGCTATTGAAACGTTAGGTACCTATTATGAGGACTATACAATACAGCCTTCATAATGCTTAGTTATTCTCCCAGTTAGATGTTCTATTGAATTCGTGGAGAATCGACAAATCATTTACACTTGGCAATGCATTGTTTGCTTGCGGAGGCTACGTCTATTTATCATTATATTGCATAGAAATCCGGTCCCAAATTCACTTATAAATATCAAGGTGACATTTTGACTGGCCATATATAATATCAAGGAAGGAAACACAGAAAATTAATATATAACCACTGAAATTCATGATAGCATATGCTTGGACCTCGATATCTGCTGAAGCCGCTTTCAAACGTCATCAAATGAAACGACCTCAAACTCGTACCACAAAGGTTGACTTTTGAGAAACTTGCAATGAGAACGTGATTCTAACCATTTTGTTTACAATATATAAGAAGGTTTCTCAGTATAAGTTTTTAGGTTTTCGTGGTTATTCACTACATTTAAATTGTCAAACATTTCGGGTTTATTACCACGGTAATATGTAATTTTACCTCGATATTTCGAAGCGGTTTCACGCTCCATGGTCACGAGTAGACTGGTTCGGCGATTGTGGTAGTGGTTCAAGAATTCGAAGAGAGGGTAGTCGTCGGATCCGAAAGAGGGTAGACAGATATGTCTGTCCTTAGGAGCTGCAAACAATCGCCGAACCAGTCTACTCGTGACCATGGAGCGTGAAACCGCTTCGAAATATCGAGGTAAAATTACATATTACCGTGGTAATAAACCCGAAATGTTTGACAATTTAAAGGTTCCTCAGCTTTTGGTCCGCGTTTTACAGTTTTTGGGTAATAAATACAAATAGCCAATTAATAAAGTGAAATTTGCTACCACATACCTACAGGCTACATGTATTGTAACTACCGTACTACAATAATATTAAAAAATTAGAATGATCAGATTTTTCATATTGATTTCATAATTGACGAGCAAAGATCATTTATTTAGGGAATCAATAAGGATAAAATTACATATATTAGTATTCAAAATTATGGATGTAAAAATTTCTTACTAGGTCACTTTTTATCCACGCTATGTTTCAAGCCTAGAATTTCAATGCTATAACCGCCTCTGTGGTCTAGTGGTTCGCCCACCGGTATTAGATCCAGAGGTCCCAGGTTCGATCCCCTGGGGGGTACAATATTGTGCTTGGTTCATTGGTGGAGGACTTTGCTTAATTCCCGCCTGGCTAACTACCACCATCATAGTCAACCAATATAGACCAAGTATGTCGCTATAACAACAATTCTTAATCGTGTTCCGGCATTACAGTTTAGTATGGGTATTCAATATTTTGAAGGATCAGATAATGTTTCATGGATTTATTCCCCCTGCGTCTGTGTGATGCTACGTCACGAATGAAAAACTATTGTTATGCTAATTGAATACTATGTAAATTTTACTCTCAGCGACGCTAATAGCTAAAGTGCAGTCCACCAATAAAAAGAAAGCATTTATTCCTTTTCAAATCGTTATTTTATTGAAAGAAAATCAAATAACAGTAGATCGAAAGCAAAAGCAATTTTGTAGATCCTAACATTACAAAAAAAAAAAACGTTAAATGTGTACTAGGTACAAAACAAAATAGCATTCATAATAAACAAAACAAAGTGTAAGTTTTTTTTTATGGCTATGGATAGCCTAAGGGCCACCCTCGGTGCTCCGCCGCTGCCACACCGGTGTGGACTGTGGACATAAGAAAAAAAAATCGAGACAACTACGGATGCCCTTGAAGCGAGCCAGCCATAATAAACCGTTTCTTGGTATGACGAAAACAAATTCTGTGGTGTGCGCGTATGCTATAGTTTTAATTATTTGTGTCAGCGAAAGTGTTTGACGCCTATTCAAGGACGAAGCAATTCATACTTATCGAATAAGAGCTGAGCTGTAGGGTATGGTTCGATGTAGGATTCAGAACATGTTCCGAATACAAACAAAGACGACAGACATATCGCACAATTCGGTAAACAGAATGATCGCGGCCCGCTTGTAGAGCGACCGGTAGAAAGTAGCTTACCTCCTGAGCCACTCTTCATTCACATTGAACAGGTTACGACTCGCTACACTCACACACACACACCCACGGATAAAACCCTGTATCCGAGAGGTTCCAAAGCCTACAAACGACATAAAGACTAACGCACACATCAAAGCAGCTCACAGATAACAACGCACACAGCGGTAAGTCGACTATAGTGAACTGCGGGAGCGCAGGTCAGCTCGTAGCATCACTTTTTTTTTTCGGAGAACTGGTTCCGACTGATAAAATGGGTATGACTCAGGATGGGGCATCTCAAACGGACTTTGTTTGTACACAAAGTTATGTAATGAAACAAAAAATATGCTGGAGATATTTGATGTGGCCAGATGATGTAAACTTCAGTTTATTTCCTTATAAATGACAAACAACTACTTATTATGTAAAGCTGGCGTACACTTATTTACAAGTTGACGATCAACGATCTATTTAAGAACGAATAAAGACAATACATTTTCAGTTTTTTTTTTCTATAAATGATGGGTTAGCTCTTGAAAGGCTTGTCTAGCTTGTCCAACGTAGAGCTTGCCTAGAGCTCTTAGCCAGAGAACCCTTGCTCTGGCTTAGAGCTCTAGGCTAGAGAATTGTTTTTTCGCGAATCTAAATGATCGCCTTTACTTACTAAGGTACCTCAAATCAATATGATCACAAGTCAAGTATTCAAAGGCTTGTGTTGGGTTCGACATCGTATTACTCGACATTATGAGCCAGTGATTTATTAAGCAGGAACACGTGTAGCTTGAACCGTCTTTTGACAAGGGACCCTCTACCTGCTATAGAAAGCCACTGAATGCAAGATGTAACGTTTATTCAACATCTTCCTATAGATGGCATTATGCTTGATTGGCTTGTGCGGGATACATTTGGGGATCAAAGTAACTCATTGTTTCTTTAGAGAAACTGTCCTGGATTTTGGAACAGCGCATAGATAACTGAATAAGACCAGCTGGAGCAAGAGCTAAAAAAATGCCATGGGATAAAAAGGACGTTTTACCTACTCCCATGAGTAAAAGTCGAGCTGTGGATGATCTTTCTACTCCTTCGGTTATAAGTGTCATATACTATTATAACCAGCCATACTCACGGCTTTCTTAAGTCGCAAATAAGAAAGCTTCTCAGATAATAATAGGTACCTTATGTATTATTTTTATGTAAGCAGTTCGCTGTGTTTTGTTGGTGCGCGAAGAGCCTGTTACCTCTGGGGTAAGCTCGATCTATCATCAACCTCACCTCACCTTGTCTGTGCATTATGAAGTCAAGTAACCCACTTCATGTAAAAGTAAAAGAACAGGTTTATTGGATATTCTTATTCTTAAGTATTGCACCGAATATTTTATTGTCGTCTGTTATACTCCCTGTTGTCTGGAATAAATAGTTAAAAGTTGATCTTATCAATAAGACCACCCATTGCGCTTTTTTAAATAATATATTTTTTACATAATTATCATAGATAGAGTTATAAGATAGAAATTAAGAATTATCTATGAGGTGTTCAATAAAGAATATTGTAGTTTATTGTTTGGCTCGTTTAGTTCAGCTCTCAGCTAATATAAAATATTAAAGTCACTGTGTTTTTTATAAAATGTGTGTATGTCCCTTGGACTGCAAAACGGCTGGACCAATTTTGATGAAATATTCAGACAATCTTCATATAAATCCAGCGTCTAGTTCATATCCTGTGAAGTATGGTAGCGATCGGATCCACAGTTTTTATTTGTTCTATTTGGCAACTTTTTGCAAGTGTAACCGTGCGGGGTAAGCTAGTAAATTATATAATGCAAGCATGTAGGGGAAGCAGTTTCATTAAATTGATTACTGTCTTAAGTATGCAAAACCTAAAAAGGTTAGTTAGGCATTCAAAAGTAGGTAGGGTTCTGAACATATCATTTTAAAAGCTGCAAATCCTTCAAATAACTTGTAATACATCTGTAAGAAAAAGATTTTCATTTTGCCATACCTTATACATAAATACATCCTTTGAAATTGTGTAGAACGTGCTAATAGCGAACAACGCTTCCCATTACATAAAGTGCCGATATCTGTTAGGCCGGCAGACCCTTCGAGAGATGGTATCAGTTTTGCCGATTTGAGTTATAACAATAAACAGCATCCCTGACCCTCCGGGACAGTTATCGTTACTACCTGCTCCTAGCGACGTCGCTTAGGGTGTTTACATACCAGGCGGAACCGGGCATATTCGGCGCGTTATCTACGCGCAAAATATGCCCAGTGTCCAAAGCCATCTTTTTTGTTCCTTTTATTTAGGCGATGCCGCGATATTGCCCTAGTCCATAGAGGTACCAATTTTGTTTGGGTTCTTCAAGGGAACTATCATAAAGGTGAGTGCGATTCCCGAATGAGATCGCTGTCGCGGCGCGTACAGAATTCCCGTTCGACGTCGTTTTTCAGTCACTCGATGGGTTGATGGTTGATGGGAGATGGAGCATGGGGTAGTATGGCGTTTTACAGAACCGACCCCTCCAACCCAGCCCATGGATATCGTAAAAGACGACTAAGGGATTCTTCCAGAAAAACGGCAGCAGCTAACTTCTGCGAATCAGGTACACAGTTACTGAAATCAAAAATCCACATGACATGCGTGGTGGCAAAACCCTCCAAGATTGCAGGAGGCTCTGTCCAAGTGGACATTAATAGCTTTTGCCCGTGGATAAAGTTGTGGGTCATATATTTATTTACCTACTTAGTTCTATACTAGTTTACAATATACAATGTATGACTGTTTTTTTTGTCCCAAATAAATAAAATAAAATAAATAAAGTAAGTGGCGTGTATGGCGGCAACACTCCCTGCGTGTGGCATGCCTTCTTAAATTCTCTCGCCATTTCCCACACCATTCGTATATATGTCGTGTGGCGGTCTGGCGGTCTGGAAGCTGCCATAAAATCGCATACCAATGCACTTGCAAACTCAAATACGCTCGATTACTCACATCGCTACTGACCAAATGAAGCTGGTTCGCGCACAAAAATAGAGAAGGCATAATAAATACCTTCTCAAATATTAGTCATTTTCTTGCGTTTTGAGATCTTGTAACGTCCCATGAATTTGGAAATATTTACCAATTAAGTAAAATTGCCCATAAAAGCATGCTTGATTGTTCACTTATATGCGCTAATAATAAGAGTGTTAAATTTACGCGCATGGGCCGGTGTGTAATAGCCCTTACAATGTTACAGTGCCCGCCTTTACAATGTCTTGTCATATTGCCAAGGATTTGAGCTTTTATTGTCAACATGCTTTCTAAGTTGTTAACTTTTATAACGCAATATCAGACGTGCAATAAAATATTATATTACACTGCATAGTGCACACACTTAAATTGAAGTTGATTTTAATCTGTCTAGAGTCTGAACAACTTTGTTCTAGGTACCTCAAATCCAAAGCTCAAGGCCCGGTAGCACCGCTCCCCCATACAAACGTAGTTTGCTAGTCATTTCGGAATAGCTTGTCACATGGTAGTTCCCATGTCTAATTGTCCAATAATTATACCAGCATAGTTTCGAAATGCACGACAAAACTGGACAGCTAATACCCCGGTACTCCGAGGCCATCTTTTCTGGTTTAATCTGTGGTAAATTTTCCTAAAATTATGTGTGACCTAAATTGTCTAAATTAGTCAAACCTTATCTATATTCTGAGATAATTCAAATACTTTTACTGCAGCATGAGTCAGCAATCTGCATCAGCGCCTTGACCTCGATACTTGTTTTGTAAAACCTGCTCCTACAGGACACGCTTTTCTTTGTAGCCATGTGGTTCTCTCCGTCTTTGTTATTCATGTGATGAAGAAAAGAGAAACAAATACGCTTATAGCACTTATCGTGGGAAACAAGGTTTCTGTCCTGCCTTTCGTTTAGGTACGCTTATTGGGCTTTGTTTTAAACTCGATGGGTGAGCTGCCACTCCTTTAATTATAACAAGGGCTGCTATGCGTGCATCGCCTTGTGTTATTTACTCAACATAGTAGAAAAGTAAGGACCAAGTCCTTCCTCACTTACTTCCTTCTTTACTAACCTACTTTTTTTGATTGGTGATAGACAAACGTTTAACTATCAGCTCACTCGAAAAACTAGTAAACGTGTTGTGGCTTAAAATAGAGCACGCTCTGCAGAGTGAATAAGCTCAGGAACTGGCTATCTTACCTTTAAATGCCGAACCACAACATCGTAAAAGTGTAATTGTTATGGCGTTAAACTTAGGTGAGATGGTGGTAGCTCGCGAGGCGGACTTGAAATCAGTCCTACTACCAACCAAAATAATGTCTTGGAGTTCGACGAGATCCTTGACAGGCCAGGAAATGGGCAGTCGATGTAGTTGTACGAAGATTATCACTAACAGAGGAAGGTCGCAAAACGATAGGGATGAATCTGAAACGGGTTTAGATACATGCATGCAAAGTTAATCAATCGCCGACCTAAAACTTTGCACTACTATCGCAACGAGGTTTATGCATTTTTACGTGGCGTTGTTTGCATTATTATGTAAATGGTTTTCTCAGGTGGTGTTGTAATAGCTAGTCGGTACTCTGAATATCTGTGGGCAGCCCTGTGGAACGTCCACGCGTCGGTAACCATGGAAACCATCCAGCGCCAAAACTGGCAAGCTGCGGATCCGGTCATTATTTGTTTATTTTTTATAATCGACCGGTTCTACTGTACTTTGCGATTGAATAGTAGATGTGTTTCATGATGGATTGACTTTACCGATAAACTATTTCGAGCTCATCATATTATGATAAAACCACGTGTTTTTAGTAATGTTGATCAGTTAGTTCTGACGTACTTTTATTTTTTATTTATTTATATCTTTATTAATCAATTTCAGAGGGTTTTCAAACCCGATAACGCCACCCTCATTGTTACACACTACTTATAAACGAGGCTTAACTGCTAGTTTCACTAAACTATATAACATTTTAGCCTCCTGTGATTGAGGACTGGTTAGTATGCTGTTAAATAGTCCTAGATATATTTTTTTTCCAGGTAGTGTAACTTCGTCCATTTTTTTTATCTCATTCAACCATAATTTAACTGATGCTGGCGAAGATGTCTTCACTCTTGCCTTCAAAATTAAAAAGTTCTGGTGAAACATGACATGATAAGACCCTCGACCTAACAGACAGTAAAACTTCCGCAGACATAAACCGCCTAACCAGGGAACGTTGAACTAGACTAACCACGTAGAAAGTACAGCTCTACTTAAAAAAAATACTGTGTAAATACTGGGTCACATAATACAAGGTGGCGCAGTAATCATCTTATTGGAAGATGCTCTCATTAACAAATCTGTTATATTTCGTTGTGACTTGTGACAATTGTGAAGTACACAAATTAAAATACATACGTACAATTTTAGGTAAAATCATGGAGCACTAGAAAAACTAGTAAAGTCTCATTCAATGATTTAAACCAATAATCGGTCAGAAGTGTAAGCGCACTGTGAATATCGTCTAAAATCTGAGTATTTACTAGCACCAACTATACTCTAGTCTAGACTAGGACTAGATATCTTTTAAGATATCTAGTCCTCTCAAATCGGTTTCAAAAAGGTTCCAGTCATCTATTTGCCCACTGGCTTCATATAATTTGTTGCGGGTGAATCTAACATAAGGTTAGAATCACCCGCGTTTTTTAAAAACTGAATCTTGCCCGAAATTTAAATAGGGTGATTTGGTCCCTAATCATCTACCGGCAGGCAACATATGAAGGGTCCGTTCAAAGGAGCACGAGATTTAACATTCACATTGGTGTTTATGTTATGTAAATAAAGTGTATCCATTTAATTGCAACTATCAACACACAACTCTTTGATCGATGTTTGCTGTTAGAAAACTCCACAAGGGTCAAGCTCGCTTATGTACATAAACGGAAAAACTGTTATTTTTTATGGACAGTTAGGAATTAAGTAGTAAGACCACAAGAAAACCTCCATTTTATCCAGGCGGTGTTTGACTTGCCGCGTGTTATGTAGCTGAGTAGTCTAATATAGTAATGAACATTCCAGTCTAAAGTGTTACGCAAGCTGATGATTACAAAGCAGACCCTCCGCATGAAAGTTGAAAGTAGACTTTTCTGTCGATTATTTTCAACAACCTTTAAAACTTTCCAAGCGTGGAAATTACCGCAAAACCCTTCACGATGAGAGGATCAAGTCCATTAGTAGTTACGTACCGTTGCTGTTTTTTTTTTACGTTGAGAAGCGTTTGGCCTTCATCTCACTTGGTGTCAAGTGGTGAGTGATGTTGTGCTTATTATACGCCATATGTTTAGTAATAGGAGCCAATGAGCACTATCACCTACGTAAATACTCACGGAGTAATAAAATAGAGCTTTAATTTTATTACTAGAGTAAGCTTGCAAAGCAAAGAATCTGGAGTAAATACTCGATTGCCAGTGCTCTGTGTCTGCGACAAATATTTGGTTGCTCGTTGTCAAGGCAAGTTATATATAGTCGTATCGTGTTGTAACGGGTATTTACCGATCCACGAAAGGCATTAGTCGATAAAAGGACAGGATGTCCGGCCCGAAGGACCAATAAAACGTGATGAGAGATGAAATAAACATAAAATTGATTAGTTGTATGTATTCTATTTTTTTATGTTGATAATTATTAATAAGTTCCTACTTTGAAGCTAAAAAAACAGCATACGGTGTTATGATAATGACACTTGATATTGAAACTTGATTTGAGTGGTGGTACTTGCTTCAAGTCCGCCTTGCTGGGCTTGCTTGCTAGTTGTGTTCCGGCATTTTAGAGGTAAGATAAAGAGTTCCTCAATCTGTTGACGATTTCGATTGAAGTGCGCTTCTACCTTCGGCTTGACATCAGGTTTGATGATGATGATTGATGGCCAATCGCTTCCCCGTCAAACAATCAAAAATGAAAAACAAAAATATTTAGTTTGATTTAACTTCCGTTAAAAGATGGCGGATTTTCACGGTCTCATGGCAAGCTAAACGTCCGTGAAGAAATATACCTTTAAAATACTTAGCAAAGGTAATTTCATGGATAATTTAGGAATAACGGCGCTTATTAGCAAACGTAGAGAAGTGTCACATTAACGTCTCTCTGTCGTAAATCTGTGGTTACTATGAGATTGTGCGCGCAGTCTAGTCCTAACTAAACCGGTACTGCGAGGTCGTTGCTCGTTCCCCAGATGTATCAGACCACACCGGGGCGGAAAGAGCCAGTTTACTTAGTACCTACCTACTTTTCTTCAAACATTCGTTGCGTCCTTGACATACTCATACTTTGCTCATAGATATTAGACAGATACCTTCTGCTGCTCATGCGAATGAGGGTTCTTACCGGTGCGAGTTGGAATTTTGCACAGACATTGTTTTGAATCAGGAATTCATATACTTTGTTGCTCGATATCACGCAAGCGAAGCCACGAACAGTAACTAGTGTGAAAAAAAAAAGTATAAACTGTCGATTCTTCACAAAGTATTTTTGTAATGCCTCCACCTTCGGCCTTATCTCAACTTGTAACCAGGTGAGATGAAGGCCAAGTGCTTACCGGTCGTACAATACAAAAAAATATACGAGTATATATTCATATGTTTTTCTCTAAGCTTAGTCAATAAAAAAATTGGTACCTTACATAACTTATTCGGTACTTGCTTTTGCCCGTGGCTTCGTCCGCGTGGTCTCCGCATAAAAAGTAGCCTATTTTGTGTCATACACAATATCCATGCCAAATTTTATTAATATCCGTCAGCTGATTAGTCGTGAAAAGAAAAAAACTGAGACACAATCATGTTTAACATTCCATTCTCATCCCTTAACATCCCATTCTCATCCCACAGGAACTGATTCATTGGGATAAAAAGTAGCCAATTACCGCGATGATATAGGTAGCTCACTTCTATGAGGCGCTCTGTAAGATAACTCGACGCTATACTGATCAAGCGGTGCTACGGGAACCATTTTCTTATTCTCGGTCTAAAACAACATTTGTGCAGCCCAATTAGTTTTGCCGTGAATATTGAGTGTATTATTGTCCAAATAATCACATGGTTCATGACATATACAACCACGAACATCACGTAATAATGGCTGAACTTATTTGGTTGATATTTGAGTCGCCAGTTTTTAGTACTTTTTATCCCGGAATAGTTTCTAAGACACAATTAGGTACCTACCTACTTATACTAAATTTGATGTCCACATCTAAAGATAATTATAACTGTTTGCCTCTCTATCTCATGTTCTTTATTGGTTTACAGTAAAATAACTTCCTGAAAAAAAAAGCAAATGCATCCGATTCACCTTGCCCAGTGTTCAAGTCAACAATGCTAACATATCTTAAAGTAACAAAATGTATGCGAAGCAGACATACAAATGTCTTTGTCATGTTAAGAATACAAAATACGTGTCAAAGGGAGAGCTTTCAATTCAATCACGTATCGGATAAATAAAAATCAATGACCTGCGTGCGTATACTGAACTGACACAAGCTCTTGTGAGTTTTCTTTGCAACCGATATCAATTCTGAATTCCAAATAAGACGAGAACAACTAAAAACAATACAAACATGGTTTTTTGTCAGTTTTTGGATTGGTTAGCTCTTGACATCTAGAAATGTCTAGCTCTTGGCCAGAGCAGGGATGAGCGATTAAGAGTCGTATACGTGAAATGGCTTAGCTTCAGCGATCATATCTTCCACAATACTGTAGCATTTACTTTGAAATACCATTTATTCAATAAAAAGTACAATTAAACTAACTATGTACAAAGGAATCAGTCAGATTACCTAAGGACCGTTACAAACGGCCTGAAAGTAATATATATTATAGTTCAGGATTGATGCTAGAACGCTAGTGTTTCGAAAATACGATTACATAAAATTTTCTTCATAGAAAAAAAATCCAAAGTTGACACTAATTTGAGCATATTTCTGTCATCTGGTGGTCATAAGCGCCGTGGTTGAGCGCACTGCAATGTCACCTTTATTATTACTACAGCTTAGTTCGAAACTAAAATAAAGTTGCGTTGAGTTGCTAATCTGAGGCTATAGGCCGTTAACGATATACGATGGAGCTTTGCCAGAAGATACTGGCTTCTCCGCGCACCGATGGGCTTCGTTGGGAGGTGGAGTTTAAACTGTTGGCTTAAACGTTAAATAAAAACATTGATACGTACGTCCAATCATAAATTTACCTTTTAAACTGATCCAGAGCAATAAAAAAATAGGTAAACATATTTAAAAGGAAAATAATGCTATGTACCTCTACATAAATAAACTTTATGTAGAGGCACATAGCATCGGCGAACATAATGCATCAAACAAATCATACAAACAGCATACAATTCAATGTGTGGAATGTGAATATGGGATAAAAGTGTAGGTTTTTTGTTTATTTCTTTTAATAATCGCCTCCATTATTTCCAGAGCCAATTTTAGAGGATGTCAATCATGAATGAGGCATTAAATGCAAACGAATAAATATACAATGGATTTTTAGCGAGACCCTCATTCACAGCTGCAAATCCAGCTGGTCTCAGAATCAATTCCATACTGCTGGTATGCTAGCAACACTATGTTTTCGATGCTGGAGTTGAAGAAATAATGATGATTTATTGGACCAATTCCTTTGTTTCTTGATTTAATATAGTTTCAATTTGTTTACAGAACAACGGTTTAGTTTCTGTGATTGTATGGGCTGTAACATACCTGGGCCCCGATTCTACTAAACCAATCGCTTCACTATGACAATGGTATCAACTCAGAATGGCCAAAAATACCAAAATGCACCTATAGTATAAACCAATTTACGGGCCGCCTCTACTTCAGACTAGTCTATTAACATCATAGTATTTTGGACATTATCTGACTCCCTGACTAAAACTTTAAGATAATTATTAATATTCCTCTACCACACCACCACGAATTAGTAAGGATTGCGTAGTATATTTCTATGAAATAAATGTGATTTTATCCTAAATTTTATGTTTTTTTTTGTTACAGGTACCTACATCAATCATGATCATCTAATACAATCCAGGCCACATAAATAGGTATATGCCTTGAAAAAATTAGTTTATGTAGTGGGTATTAAATATTTTTAAATAAGTATGTTACAAATTTATCTTGTATAACTTGATACTACCGTGAGCCTTCGAAAATCGACAATGCAAATATGCCCCTATATAAAAGATAAGACGGATTGACAGATTGCGGAAATACAAATGTACGTGCCTTAATTTTTTGGGTAAGGTTACTAATTTAATCTTACTGCTATGCACTAACGATTAACATAACCTTCTCAATAAAAAAAAGAGTCACTTAAGTTTTTTCATAGTTAATTATTCGCAAAATGTAACATGTCTATAATACAACATTTAACGCTGTGCTATTTTGAGGGTTCCATAGGGTTCCAACGAGACCCTATTACTAAGCCTCGCGGAGGCTTAGTGATAGCGGTATCCATCCGTCAGTCCGTCTGTCTGTCTGTGCGCTACCTCAAGGACCGTAATTGGTGAAATTTTCACAATATCTGTATTTATATTGCCGCTATTACAACAATAATAAAAAATCATAAAATTTAAGGGGCTCCCATACAAGAAACGTGATTTTCTGCCTTGAAATAGGGGATTGGAACCTTCGGTGTACGGTGCACTTTCTATCGGTTTATTTTAGTGATTTCACCTATTTAAAACCGTTGTATAGATGACTGACCGACTGAAAATTAATGCACCTAAAGCTTAAAACAACGAAATAATTGGAAGGAGTTAAAAAACACGGGCAAATAGACTTACAAAAAATTAATTCTGTTCTTTTGGAATTCGTACCTACTATCTTAGGTTTTTACTCCACATCTAAAGTACCCACAAAGGTTATTATTGTAATAAAATTGCCTTGTGCACAAAGAAACCACGTTTCCAACGATCACAATAAGAGCAAAGCTGTTTGCATGAGATGTTGCAGACAACCGGAGTCACGTACGATTTGACGGTGTATTCCACTTTCCAGTCTTCAGCGGTTGAATAATAAATGACAATATACATTTTCCTTGGAACTAGACTAACAGCTCAACTATGGATAGCTGGATTACGAGGCACGTCTAGGGTACGCTTCCGTCTGGTACTGGTCTGGATCAGTTGAGTTGAGAGTCTGACTTATAGACAGTTTGTAACGGTACTTAGGTAACCCGGCTGCTTACCTTGTATGTAAATATTTAGTTTTATTGAAAATATTATATATAATTAAATTATAGTCTTGGACATAGTCTGACGTATTTCCAAACGTCAAAAAAAATTTAGTTCACGCCATAACGGATGAATGGATTCAGCTGAAATTTTGTACAGATAACTTCTTATCGGGGCACCATGCGGGCAAATCCGCGAGCAGAAACTAGTTATCAATGTATACAAAAATGACTAGTCATTTTTCCTCTCCAAGCAAAAACTAAACACGAACCGGCATATGCTCATCATAATTGGCATGGTTAAAGGACTGGATGTCCTATTTGTTTTGAAATGGGCTGTGGCTTGACTACGCGCAGTCAGCAAATGTGACGCGTTCCATTTGCTGACGATCCACTTACTGTCCGCGTTTGAGAATGCACTCGAACAAAGGCAATTTCGAAAATCGGGTCAGGATGCGAAGAAAGGCATCAGATACTCCGTGGCACTCGTGGCTCTTCGGATAGTTTGTTATTGAATTTTCTAGCTTACCTACAGAATATAAAGGTATTAGATAGGTAGTAATTTTTATAAGGACTAATGTTCACACAGTGTCGAAATTCGACCTCAAAAAGATGCATTCTGTATTCATTTTCCGTAAGACGTTAACCATGCTAAATCTCGCATAACTAGGTGCGCCCACTAATCTTTAAAATAATCTCTAGGACTAGAAGCAATGCAGTGGTCGAAATCCGACCGGGATTTTTTTGTAAATAAACAATAGCTTTCCGCTCTTTGCTACTCATTAAACGTTAACCTTTTCGTGCTATTTGGTGTCACTCCTCCGTGCGCGTAATATTTTTTTAAATATAATTATCATCAATATTATCCAAAGAATCTGACTGAATTGATTTTTGTCTTTTATTCCTAAAGATTACGGAAATACAAATGCCTCTGATGATGCTGATGCGGTAAAATCACGTAAAATTATTATTTCTTGATACGATGATCTACGTTAGTATGGGCAACTATAGTTGCCCATACTAACGTATTTCTTCAATCAATATAATGAACCTAATTAAATTTCTAAACATAAAACCAAAACCCCCTTCACAGCACCATAAGAACGGCAAAAACCTGACATGTGCGTCATTAAACCAATCCCGGTTCACGAAGGGATTTGAAATGGGTGCCTGCGGGGACCGGACCCAATTACTGGGCTTGTCCTGCGATACCACCAATCGAGACACCCGATCCTCCAAGTTAGACGTCATTTACCTGAAATAAAAGATTTCAAATCGATCCCCGTAATTGAGCATTTAATTCTGGATAGAATCGTTTGTTATTTGTTTCGATTACCTTTCTACTAATTCACCCGTATTGGCTCCGAAGGGTGCATTCTGATTAAGGCATTTGTATGCCATGGCGGTACTTGATGATAACGACCTCATTTCGGATCTGGGGAGGGAAATTGAACCGGCGCTTTAAATCATGAAGTTTGCAAGGGGATGTTATTTACATTCTGCGCTGTGTAAGACATAAAGTGGGTTCGACAACGTCTGTATTTTCCACCACGTGGAGGTAAACTGGTGGTAGTGCCTGTATCACTATCAATATTAACTAGAAGCCATACGGTGGTTGAAATTCGACCATAAGAAAACACATTTTAGTTTTCGCACAAGGAGTTCATATAAGCTTTAACCAACCAAAAAATACATGAAAAACAATGGCTTACCGCACTTTGCCTCCCTTTAAACTTTAACCTTGCCTGATCTCACACTTCTGCGAACGCGTAATATTCTTAAAATGGGGTCTGTAGTTTTCACTTACGTATTGATGTTATAGTATTATATTATGTTAAGAGAAGTGAAAGTTCTCTGTGTTCTGTGTAATCGACTATGATTTCGTCTGTGGGTAGAAGGTACAGGGACGGTGCGTGAAGGCGTTAGTAAATCCCGAGGGATCCAATTTATCCCACAGAATTGTAAACGCCACGGCTGCCGAGCTAAGCTTGCACTACACGGTTTATGTCCCAAAATGTTCTCTCAAGTTTCTGCGCGATAAGGAAAAGGAAGAAAATCTTTTTGTAGGCGCCACAAGCTATAATTTTATCGGCCAATTATGGAGATTTATTGAAAGATTTGATGCTGATGTTTGATCGTTATGAGACGATCGTGGTCGCGCTGAAATATTTTATGGATTGTTCACGAGAAATTGCAATTTTTATGATGATTTATTAAGATTGCGATTATGATTAGCCTGATGTGTCCCACTGCTGGGAAAAAGCTTACCCCTGATTTATACAATCGTCTTGACCTTACCAATATTGTTTTTTAATCTAAACGCCTCTGTCTAGTGATTCGCCCACCGGTGTCAGAACTAGAGATCCCGGGTACCAATTACAATATTGTACTCCATCGACCCAGGGTGAGTTGCTTAAGTTCGCCTAGCTAGCTACCACCAGGTAACCTCATTCTGTCGCCATAACAACAGTTCTAAAATAAAAGGTAAGGTAAGATATTTAAAGGTAAGATAGCCAGCTCTCCAGTTTGTTGAAGATTCCGGGTGAAGTGCGCTACCACCTCCGGCCTTATCATAACTTGAAAATCAAATGAGATGAAGGCCATGCACCTACACGTCGTACAATAAAGAATTAAAAAAATAACACGTGCTTCTCCACAGCTGGGGTAATGTCTCCCCCAATTCTTTCACTTTCACATCGCGTTTTATTGCGGACATCTACCATTCCTCAGTATGTCATCCTGCCACCGCTTGCCGACATCGCCCATCAATCCATCCATTAGGATATAAAAAATCAATAGGTAGGTACGTCGTATTACATATTGTTGAAGATAAATACATTCGTTCGGTCAAAAGAACTTTATTCTCATATTTACCTATCTCAATATCCAGGTATAAAGAAGCAGGAAAATATGAACTAGGAAAAGGGTATAAAAGATACCATGTTATATATTTTCATTTGCAGCTTTCAACTCTCCCACGCTACAAAAACGATACGCTTGTACAAAAAGTTATGAAAACAAACGTTTGTTTGAATAATGAAATTGATATTGGAAATGTGAACTAGGTAGTGATGGCTGCTATGTTATGTTTAGCTGGATATCATTTAGTTATTATCCCGGAATTGAAATTCCACTACTCCACTTCCACTTGACTACTTCCACGCTCCTTGAGTCCACCGATAGGAACATTCAATAAAAAAAATACAGGACAATGATTTCACACAGCGCCATACTAGATTACGGATGAATACTTTCATTTTTTTATTGGAAACACATTATTATCATACCATACAAAACCCAAACTCACAACGAACATCTACATTTTACACACAAATATTTGTCCTGGATGGGTTTCAAACCCACAACCACAATCGACAGCGCAGAAAGAAGAGTTACCACCAACTGAGTTGTGAGGCTTGTCAAATTTGTGCTTTCCCCAACTTAAGTAAAAGTCAAAGTACATTTTTTTATTCATTTAGATTTTTTAGGATAATTTTGAAACGTCAATCCTTTCGCTTGTTCGGAACGGCGACCAGCATATGGCATAAGGAGAAAGGCAACTTCGTTGAACTACCTTCAACGGTGTTGGGAATATAGTGCTATTGTAATGCCAAATTGAAATCGACATTTTGTAGGTATAATATCGCCAAGACCTTCATTGTTGGTACGAATTACCCATCGTGTTGCGATAGGGAATCAAACTACAGACAAAACGTATAATCAGAAGAAATAAACCGACACTTACCGCGTTTTATCGTGGTCCTCGTCTAATAGTCTGAATAAAAAGGAGGTGATAAAGTTGTGTTATTTGCTTGGAAATTGCTATAAACTGCGCATTGCTTGCATCATTCCATAGTGAATTCATCGACATTTAGGGATTTTTATCTCACAATATGTAATAACAGCGGATTGCTATCAGGTTGATTCCTCTGAGCTATGTACCCATGGAGAAACTTATTTTACGTCGCTGGATTAAATTAAATAAGCAACATTTCCATTGTTTCCAAGTTATCGCTGGATTAAATTAAATGAGCAACATTTCCATTGTTTTCGAGTTGTCTACTCTGCTTACCACTGTGGTGATCATTTGATCACAACAGTGGTATGTAGGTCTTTAGTGGTAAGGCCAGTAAAGGCTAGCCAGGTGGACCTGGCTAGCGACCACCCTGCCAAAGTCCAAATTGCCGCGTTCTGTCGGTGCGCGGGAGAGTCAGTGTGAGCTTTCCCAGAAGGCCAGCAGACCTTATCTAGACAAGTCTTAGATGTCAAGAGCTAACCCAACGTTTATTTAAAAACATTAAAGGAGACCCCACCATGCACACATACTCACACACATTCACACACACACACACACACACACACACACACACACACACACACACTCACACACACCATACATACACCATTATATTATTATTTATGGCTGTGGAATCCACAGCCATAAATCTCATTCACAATCAATCTCAAATCTGTAGAAGTGACACAGGCTTACGAATATAGGCAATCTTTACAGAAAAGTACAATATTATTCTCGAGGTACAATCCACATTTCAGCTACAATATTATTACGCTGATAAATATTATGATTTATTATTGATCACGCGCCGACCAAATCACATTGTGTGCTGTTCAGGCTTACTCTCCTTGATCTATATTTTTTGTAGTCAAGTGACTATATTATGTTGTTTACGTGCCGCATTAATAATGAATCAGCCACTTACTAGGTATCGTATACATAATGCATGGATGAACGGATTAGGCAAGTCTTTGAATGTCTAGAAAAAAAAGTACAATATTATGCTTGGTTTGGCTGGTGGTAGGTCTTTGTTTAAGTCCACCTGGTTTGCCACCACCATCTTATCAAAGTCTGAAGCTATAACAACAATTCTAAATTGTAGTGTTACCGGCATTTAGAGGTAATATAACCAGCTCTTTAAACTGATTCCGGGTGCAGTGTGCTTCCACCATTGGCCATATCATAACTTATAAACTAGGTGAGATAAAGACCAAGCGCTTTACCCAGACTTTGCTCCTTCGCAATGCAGTCATCATTGCATCACTGCAGTCATAAAGAAAAACAATCTTGCTTGATTCTTACCTGGACCCTGATTCTACTAAACCAATTGCTTCACTATGACAATGGTATCGTCGTAGAATGGCCACTATGGGTGGCTTTTGGTATGGGTCTGTCCTGATCCCTGAACTAAACGCAATTGATGAACCGGGCATCAAGTTTTCGACGATTCAAAGTGACCTATTGGAGATTATGATTAAATTATTGTGAAAACTTTCCACTCTTTGGTTTCCCTGGACAATTATTAGTTGTCCATAACACGAATGTTATTCGAGTTTACCTACCAAATATTTGACATCCCCATAATTACGTTGACTATTTCTATTCGATCAGCTGCCGTGTTTCCGTCGGAGTCCATTATATTCGGCAAATAGTGGGGCGGGTGGGTATTAGGGTTTAAGTAAAGGTATTCGATTTATCGCTCGCAGCTTTCATTTTAAAGGCTTGGCCAAAAAAAAGCTTACTTCATCGCTCTGAATAACCAAACACGTAATATTCTTTGTAATAAAAATATAGGTCTAAAATACACACCGATTTTAATAGATATTACGTATTCAAATTTGCTATGTCCTGCCGTATAGCTACTTAAATACCGCCTTACATCATCATTACAGTATTTTTTTTCTATGATGCTAAGGTGCAGCTTTTTTTGCTTTGTCTTGATATAAAAAGTAGCAGCAATTGATCGAGTGAGCAAAGCGAAAGAGATCTCCGAGTTAAGTTGAGAAATCCGGCACTGTATGAATATATTTTTTAGAAATATAGAAATAGTCGGGATAACATTCGAGTGGGTTATCCGATTTTAATGAAATTTAAATTATAAATAGATAAAATAAAAATAAATTTACTGTCGTGGTAGATTTTTGATAACTGTGGTAGTTTTTGAGATAATTGGGTGGAAAGAACTACAATATATTGCCCATATTCATTGTATGGTTGATCCGATTAATTCCAAATTTTAAAGTTGCAGAGATTACGCTAACACTCACAAATCGTAATCATTAAAAGGTTTTTTTTTAGTTTAAAAAGGGTAATATTTGAGAAGTAGGTTTATAATAGGTTTTTAACTTTAAAATTAGTAAGGGGTGACTTATTCACTTGTAATTGTATACTGCCCACCTACAATGACGTACGGTCGGCGCTATGAGAATGAGAGTTAGCAACGAGATAGAGCCTCGAATACTCAGCCAAAAGCTATAGAGATTGAGAAAAAGTGTGCTTACAGTAAGGTGTAATGAAAGCAAACTTTTTTTCAAGTGTCAATAATTTTGCCTTTTGTGTGATATTCTACCGACATCGCGAGATCTTAGTTCAGGGCGAACTACTAGTAAGACTGATTACAATAAAAACTAAATGAAATCTAGCTAATGCTCTAGCCCATTTCCAAAGCACTGTAATTCAAAGATGAATATACTTTGCCCGGTATTTTTCTATCGAGGCCGTTCACACAATAATGAGCTTACAGAAACACTGAAAAACGTTTATGTTTATAAGTTGTGTGCAAATAGGTATATTTAATAAGTATTCATAAGCTTTAGATAAATACAGCGGTGAAGGACGTAATAAAAGTCTTTTTGACAAGGACTTACCGACGTCCTCGCTGTCAGAAAGCCATGAAAACTGAACATGTCCACATTTACACGTACTGTCGTAAAGTTGTTGCTTTTCTATCGCAACTATTCGGCTGTTTGAGTGGCACACTTTGGCTGTTCATAGGATATATGAAGGTTCGAGCTGCTTACTCCTAATCCAATTGGGCAGCCGAATGGGCAGTGCACTGACCAGGTGTGTTGTGCGTCTGCCATCTAGCCCCAAACTAAGCGTAGTTTGTAATATGGGAACTAGATTACGGATAGAATATTTACCTGCTTAAATACTTTTATTTCGTATATACATACTGCACACTATATTATTGAAGAAAGTTCTATATTGTACGCAATCTAAAGACAATTATTTTTTAATTATTCACAATCAATCAAAAATTATATGCAGAGTTACAATCAAAACTAACTACGTGTCAGTAAACAGATACCAAAACAAGGTAGGGATGAAACCAATCTCAAATTGTTTCATCTAAAAACCTTTTGATAATAGTGATAGGTACTCCTAGGTAAGTAGGTACCAACTCTAGGTACGCTATAATTTTAAACGATTGTTTAATGACTCGCGCAGTTCAAAGGTTAAAGAGGATTATCTCGTATCCTGATTCAGTTAATCAAACAAACAACAGGATGTTTTCGATTTAACGCCTAATATTTGTTAGATCTATAAATGTATAGGAAAACTATACAAAGTGGGTACGTACGTACGTGTGTAAGATTACCGAAATACAGAAAAAATAAAGCTTGTTTATAAGTTTCTAGTTGGTAACACCTATTGTAGTTTTTGGAGGATTACTTACGTTCCAGACCAGAGACGTTGAATCTGCATTTATTTTATGAACAATAATGATGATCAATGACTGCGTGAAGCATGCATCCTTTTAGATAATCGTGTCCGTACAAGGTGATCTGACTGTATAATACTAAATAAATAATAATATTGCCAAGTGAAAGGCAAACCACTACCCACGAACTTGCCGACTACTACCTACTTGAAGACTTATCAGGAATTACAACTTAATTCTGCTAGAAATAGGGTGCAAGTTTATGTATTCGAATAGCTATTATTGTTTCCATTAGCGAAGTCAGATGGTTTCTAGTATTTTGTTTGAGTTTGTTCACGAATAAATGTTTATGTTTTTGTCTTAAACTCGTAGTAGCTAAGCTAAACATACATTAATTCGATGTAACACTAATTTATTTTATAAAGTTAATATTCAATAGATTAATTTTCCTAAAAATATATATAAATTTGACGTACCAATGAAACACTGCATACTGAAATGTTTTTTTCAGATTCTCTGCTACAGCAAAATTCCATTAAACACGACAAAAATGCAGCTTTATAAATAACTGCTCGAAGACAATGTCTTGAACGTGACCGGCACAGCTTAAAATAAATGTGGACGCTATTTCAAGTTGAGAACGCGGAAAATCTTACAATATTCAAATAGACTAAGAAACAAGAGGTCGTTTAGCCGAGATAGTAAACTGCTAACTTGTGAACACATTCACAAAACTCCACAAAAATACGCGAGTACAGGGAAAGTATCATCATTTAAATTTATGGTGTCCCATATGGGAGCATGCTAATAAATGGGGTAAAAATCTCTGTATTTGGGGTGAATTTACTCATGTGGAAACCCTGCGAGCGGTGTGTGGTGGCTGAATTCTTCAGTGGGCCTCGCAATGATTTGTTACCGCGGCCGGCTTACACAATACGCCATTCTTTTATAACTCGGTCCGTAAGTCACAAAGTATTTCTCGTAGAACATTGCACGGCAACTTTCAGCTGAAAATACGAGCCAAGTTTTCTCTTTTACCTTTGGATGGTTAAAAAAATCCGGCCGGTCCCGAGCGGCGGCGGCGCCCAGACACGATAAAATTTACATGTTTTGCTTTCAGCCTCTATTTTAAAGGGTGAAAGACAGCATTACGCAAAGAGAATATTCAATTAGGGTTTCGAGATTTGCAGGGGATCGATCCTTTAATAGTTTATTTGTACTGTCAATCGGGTTGATTAATAATTTATTCTAAAGATAGAGACATAAGAAACTCCACAAGAATACCTAAAATATATAAAATTGTCGTGCATCTGACTGACTGACAATCAACGTACAGGCCGAACCAGTGCACTAAGAGATGATTTATATACATATTACACCACTTTTTTTGTTATATGACGAGTAAGTGCTTGCCCGTCATCTCCTGATTTTCAAGTTATGAAAAGGCCGAAGATGGCAGCGCTCTTCACTCGAAATCCTCGACTGAGGAACTGACCTCTGATTGCCGGAACACATAAATTTCAGGAATTATTGTTATGGCGACATAATTAGGTAAGATGTTAGTAGCTAGCCAGGCGGACTTACACAAAGTCCTACCACCAACCAAACCAAGCACAATGTTATACTCCCCCTGGAAATCGAGCCCGGAACCTCTGAATCTGACATCGGTAAGCGAACCACTAGGCCATAGAGGCGATTAGACATATAACTAGTAGAGATATAAAGGTCACATAACAGTTGAAAACCACGCAGCAGAAAATAATCGACGCTACGAGGGATCTCATCCAGACAACTTCTGTCTGGACTGGACTTCACGAGTATTGTTGAAACCTATATTGATTTTACTTTTAGCAAGATAATGATATAGGATAGTTTATAATTTGACGTTGAAACTTAAAAAAATATCAACATTATGAAGCCTATTAACAAAAATAGTATCAATAGTAAGTGTGAGTTTATAAACACGTGTACATTTAGTATCTACGTGAACAAAGAAACAAAGTTGCTATAGTAGAGAACATCAAAGGGTCTTAATAAAACTCCCTTATTGAGCGTTGGATAGAGGCATATAGTCGGGACACATCTGCTCCTAATAAAAGCTTACTGAAATAAACTTAATAGATGTTCCCATCCATCAATAAAAAAAACAATTTATTACGACAGGCGACTTTAGGCAATGTAATATGAAGGTTTATTCCATTTTTAATTGATTTTGTTAAGATTACCGTAGACTAACAAAGTATGCGTTATGATTTTGGTATAATGCTTTCATTTATTCTCATTAGATAAATTCTACCTACGTCCTATGTATATTTGACATTAGTACCTACCAAGCTTTGTAGGCACACCCGGAGGACTAGCCTAATGCTACGATCGAAACTTCAAAATAGTTTCCGATAGCAAACAAACATTTTGACCTTAGAAAAGTCACGTAGTTTTTTTTATGTTAAAATATCACCCCATACATTTTTACTGTCGGGAACTCTTCACAGTTTCTATCGTAGCTTTTGGCATGTTGTTCATATATTTCAAACAATCAGGTACTGTTTACTGTCATTAAACCAATGTTAACATTGAACAGTAACAATTTCAACCTTATCATAAGAGGTTTTTATAAGACAACTAACTAGGTATTGTTAATAAGCCATCATTATTTATAAGAATTCACATTTACTGCTTTGCATGTAGGTAGATACTAGGTTAATATATGTGAACATTGCGAAGATTCGCTTTGTTATTCGTCAAAACAATTCAACGTCAGAACGGCTGAGAATATTGTATTCCTAATCCCTTAGAATAAATATTATGGAACTTCACACAAACAGAGCCGCGGGCGCAAACAAATTACACCCGGAGAATCTCAAACTTTGCCTCGAGATACAAATATCTCAATAACAAGCATAAATTATTTGGAAATTATTGGAATTAATTAGAATACTTATTGTTTATAGATAGTACATGTAGGAACCTAAAGGTACTGATTTATTATTGTTCGTTACCTTTGAATGAAAACATTTCCGACTAACTTATTACAATGAAAGCAGTCGGGGACCGCTATAAACGGTCGATAGGTAACTCAACTGATCCAGACCTGACGAATTTGTGACCAAGACAATGATTTGTTGGACTATAATCGCTTCAACCGTTAAGTCATGTAATGCATCGCCTCAATCAAATGCCCCGCAATAATTTTTAAAAAACACTGAAGCCACCGGTATCAACCCCAAGAAGTTTAAATATGTAAACTCCGTCGAGATATCCATATTTGTGACTCTTGTGATTCTCGCACCAACCTTAGCTCCCACCAACCTGAGCGTTACCAACTGGTAACGCATCGGTGTTCATTCACTTATTGTATTCTGCGCACCCACTATGACGTACGGTCGGTGCTTTACTCTTATTCTGGCTTTGTAAAGAAGAGTGTTAACAACGAGACTGAAATAATTCTCAGGTGAATAAAGAGAGATTAAGAAAAAGTGTGCTTAGAGTAAGATGTAATAAAATACATTTTTATCGTAGTGTTGATGACTTTCGAGTTCGGGGCGAACTAATATTATACACGTAGGGTCAGCCTTGGATATCAGGGCTTGGCTGGGCAAGAATGAGGTTTTCAATAGAGTATGAAGATGCTTTGTTCAGCAGTGAGCTTATATGAGCTGATATGATAGTGATGGATTTAGAACATTGACGTAAGTATATCTGCCCGGAGTAACCTAGTATGTATGGAGTATGATTTGTATCCAAATAGGTATCTTCTCCGACACAATTTCACAAAAAAAAACACAGCTCGCTCTGGTATAACTATTAACAAACGAAGAGAATCAAACAGTGTTCAGTGATAAAGACAAATAATCTAGCTTTAAAAAAATGGCAACAATTTGCATGCCTGATATTACAGGCAGTACATTCCAGAAGCGAACAACAAATACGAAACCCGTAAGTTGTTTTGTACAGCCACTGAAAATGATGAGTGTAAAGTGATCTGCTAGTGAATATTTGAGAGCCACTGGGCGTGAAGACGCTGAGGTGACGTCTCGCACATGTGGTTTTAATGGGATGCACTCTAATGCAATGCTCTATTTCTCCTTTACGCCAAGTACTTCGGGACGTGGTTTAAGTGTGTGGGGAAAGCTTTATGCTATTGAAATGGCCAATGCGGTACTCTGATGGATTTAACTGAAACTTTAACTGTATAACATTTTTTGGACACGTTATATAGCTTTGCTTGACAATAATCAATAAAAAAAAAGACAGAGTTGTTAGGTACTCTATTATTATTATTTGCTATTTATTCAGATAATAAGAATAATATGAGTCAAGGGTATCTAAAAAAGTCGGTAACAATTCTAATTTTTGTGTTCTGGTATTAAGAGGTAAGATAGCCAGTCCCTTAGCCTGTTGAGGGTTCCGGGTGCAGTGCGCTTCCAACTTCGGCCTTATCATTACTTGATCAGGTGAGATGAAAGTAAGCCAAGCGCACTCGTCGTACAAAACAAAGGAAAATATTGGAACCAACAAAACGTTCGCCCGAAATATATAAAAACATTGATAAATCATAGTTGCCCAAGAATTTGGCGTGATAGACGAGTAGTCACGATTACTTCACCTGACTCGTACAAAAATGCGCAACGACGCCGCCGCCTACGATTAGTGCACGAACTTACCAGGGTGAGGTTAACCAAGGTACGATTTTGATGGTTTTGTTAAATCATTATGGTGTTAAAACTAAATTCGGGATTTTCATCTACTTTAATTATTTTGGCACTTAAAATAAAAACAACGTGGATTTGAGATAATTCTACAAAAGCCAGGCGGATCTTTAGAGGTTCTACCACCCGCGATAGGATCACTAAGCCGCAGCCATTGACTAAAGGCCAACGAATTTGTTGCGGGGCCACTAGGTATTGGTTCTAGTTGTCGAATAAGTACCTGTACTTACAATTATTTATCCTGTAGTTGTGGCGAGTGAATTTAACACGCAATTTGTTTAATAGTTAACTCAATGGCAATTGCCTAAAAACGCTCACAGCGTACCTAGCCGTGTGCAACAACGTTAAACCGGAAAAATACAAAGTGCCCGAATCTAATCTAGCTCCACGACGTTGCCGGAATGGCTACATATTTTAATCAGACATTCCTAAATGTTTTTTTTGTAGAAGACTCTCAGGGAAATGGGTTCCTTAATTTGAAAAAATGATTTTTTAATTATCTCTTTCCGTTCCTCAGATTCTTGTTCACCTGATAAAAACTGTACTAAGTGTCGCGTAAACAACTCGAGGATTCCGTGACTTCATTGGGATCTTTCATTACTATGATTTCAGGTGCTTGATTTCATTCCATTCTTGCAAAGGCCTGTACTTAATGTTAGGAGCATGTGCAGGTTCTTCATCTGGGTGAATCATGGGTCTTGGAGCATAAGAACTTGAAAGTATCCAGTGCTTGACTCCGGTGATGAACCTAGGTGAAGCATGAGCCCGGTTGGAACATGAGCCCGGGTGGAACATGAGCATCTGTAAGTATGCCCAGTTTAAGAACCTAGGTGATGCCAAAGCTTCACCCAAGTTCTTCAACTGCTCGGGCTCATGCCTGGACCTGATTATTCTATTAGTTAACCTGTATGTACCTTTGTATGTTACTTACCTATATTTTACCACGGAAGATATGCTTATAGAGCTGACAGTAACAAATCTTGTTTTCTACGTCTTATTGCTCATTTTAGTTTTGACGTCCAAAAAAGTTTTTTGAATGAGCTGCTTAAAAACTAACAATAATTCATAATAATTCACAATTCATTTATTGTTCGTGAACCTAGGTATACAAATGTCTTAAAGCTTGGTCTATCTGCTATAGGTCCTGCTAATTACCATACAAACATTAAAATTTTTACACATTTTATATTATATATATCTAATTTTAAATGAATTACATGTCAAAAAATAATAATAAATTTAATAGAATTTTGGGAAATATGTCAAATAAAAATACAGTAACTTCTAGAAATTGTCGTTAAGAAACTCATTTAGTATATAATGCGCCTTTTTTTCTAAAATATCACATAATCGACACCTGAATTGATTTGTCGAGAGTGTACGAACAGATTTGGGGATTTTGTTGTATATAGTTGGAGCCATGCAAAACACACTCTTGCGAAATAGCTGTGTTTTACAGGTAACATGACGAAGATTACCTTCCGAACGACTACCAACAGCAAACCATTCAAATTGTTCTTTATTATTCATAACATACATACATAATAGCCTTATACTTAATGTTTTTTTGGTAAATTCCTCCAAAGAAAACCTTTCTTTGCAATAATGGCCCTTGCAGAAACATAGATTCCTTAGTAATTAAATTAGAATCTCTGTGAAGGGCATGCGGAATATCTGATTAGCGCCGTACATACGCGCGATAAAAGCATTGTTCACGTGCTAATTAAATCGTTTTTGCTGTGAACTCTGTCGGAGAATGAATGAGCCGCGGTAGCCAATGTGAACCATCCCGCCTTCTCTAGCATGAGGTCTTGTTTTTGCTTCAACTAGCATGCAAGCGAGTTATGTCTACGTTGTAGACGTCGTAGGCGATACGCACTCAAATCTTTGTTTCACTTTTTTCATTATTCACGATCGATTATATCGTTGGTCTTACTTTTTTTTCTTTATTGTACGACGGGGAAGCACTTGGCCTTCATCTCACGTCTCAAGGTGCTGACACACTTCAGTACCGGAATCCTCAACAAACTGAGGGACAGGCTATCTTACCACTAAATGCCGAACACAATTTTTTTTTTGAATTTTTGTCTTCGAGTTGCTGGGTCTTCCAACACATTGTCTTCTCCAGTTGATATAGACTCGGATAGTCCGTTCACTGACGGTTAAGCTTTCTGTATCAGAGAGCTTGCTTTTATATTTCAAATATATTTGTTTCTGCATGTAGTGTATTCAGTTTTGAATTTATAAGTCGCAACTTGTGTAATAAATGGCTTCTATAAAACAGCAAAGTAACGTGATGTACTATTCAGTGTTCTCTCACTGTTTTTTAGGATTCGGTACCCAAAGAGAACGGATCTATTATTTTTTATGGTAATTAAAAGCTTCTGCTGTCCGTCCGTCTGTCCATCTATCTGTCAGCTGCTCATGAACCGCATTAGGTAGACAGTTGAATTTTTCACCAGAAAGTGCCTATTTCTTTAGCAGCTATAATAACAAATCATAAAAAATAAATTACATAAAAAACCCGTAATTTTTTGCCCTGAAATGTCAGTCGGAACCTTCGGTGTGCGTGTCCGCACTTGGCAGCTGAAGTACAAATGCCCATTGTCTGCAGTTACGCTAGATTTGATTGTCGGTTTCTATGCAGTTTAGCTGTTTATGCTCGATGTTGCATGCAATATTCGAATCTGAGTTATGATTATGATTATTCGAGCAGTATTGTGTTCTGTCGGGCTATTCCGTTTTGATTGATTGTGATCTTGTGTTGTCGATTTGGCAATATCGACTTGCATAACAGTGGGCCTACCATAGGGAACATTTACGTGAAGTATCTACTGACTTTACACTTATGCCAAATTTAGTAGGTACACATATTATCAGCTAAAGGCGCTGTATAAGTTGTCATTTTTATTTTATCTACGGCCCTCGTCAGCAACTTTAAATTGGCATAAGCCAGTAATAGAGGTACATGTACACCTCATATACCGACCACTGCCTATCTCCTGTTAAACTATCTACGCTGGAGTGTACTGCCTTACTAAGTAATAATGCGTATTAATAAAAATAAGTTATGACAACAAACGTTGGTATTTTGGTGCTTCTAAATATAGGTATTAAAAACATAAATTTAAATATTTACATAGGTACGAAAGGCAATAAAAGCTTTGTGATTACACGATTTTCATAAAAACAGGACACTAATGAAAATTCAATTATGTAATATTTGTTAGAAAGCTCGCCTGAATCAAATTCTCATGAAAGGGAAGTAACTAATTGCCTTTATAAAATAATGTCACGGAAATTGTACAAAGGAAGCACCTCCGTTCGCTTAACAACTAATATAACAGAGACGATGTTTAAAACTCACTAGTGACTCACGAATTTATGATGTTAAGTATTTATAGAAAAAAAAAAAGGTATCTCTACTGAATAGGTCGTCGTTTCATCACTCAGGCACCTCTACAGTGTTGAAGAGTTTATTGGTATAATAGGATAAGTTAAAATACTGGCTAAATAGTTACTTAGGTATGTAACAATTCTGAATACATGTTTAATTATAATGTGCTAAACTATGTATCTATCATAGTATTGTAGTTATTTATGTCTTTGCCATTGTATTTTTTATTTTTGACGTGTATTTTATTTACACCAATAAATTGAATCTGCAACTGAGTAGGTACAAATAAATAAATCTCAATCTAAATAAGCAGGTACATTTTTTTATGTTATCATGACACGGAATAATTAATTATGCATAGAGAAGTATGATGTAGAATATAAATCATGTAAAACTGATGATCGATGACTGTAATAAGTGAGAAAACATTGTAGTTACGTAATTTCCACGAGGTGACAGAGACAAGAGTTCAGTCCGATAGCCGATTTACGACGTTTCGTAATGATACTAAAAATCTTACTTAATATACAATAATTATTTAGATTTTTTGGTCTAGGTATACATTGTTGTAGTTGCTCCAAAAAAACTGTATTTACAAGTCAAGTACTAGATGCTTGACTTGGGTGTATATTTGATATAATAATGGGTTTAATATTTTGTGACTGCATATTTGTGAGCAGAGTTTATTCGTGTTTGCCTCAATTT
Source organism: Venusia cambrica (assembly GCA_951394065.1). Taxonomy (NCBI): domain Eukaryota; kingdom Metazoa; phylum Arthropoda; class Insecta; order Lepidoptera; family Geometridae; genus Venusia; species Venusia cambrica. Next base: position 11,368,113 of record OX596043.1, on the reverse strand, counting down.
TCCCAGTTTCAATATATCCTTTTTCCTTTTTCGTTCCGAATCCACTGAAGTGAGCCGACTAACGACTGGGGATATTTTTAGGCGACGCCATTTCGTTGCTTAAAAAATAAACTAGCGCTTCTTTTTGTAATTTATGGACACCCTACTTTATCAGTGTTCTCGTATAAAGTTCATCAAAATAAACTCTGTATTTTTATCTGGAATAGGTTGATTAATTTGGCATATGGATAGGGAAGCTCTTAAAAAAGGGCCATTGGCCTACATTAAACATTAGATGGCATTAAGAACTTCATGGCTAGAATTAAGTAACATAGTTCAATAGAGTCGATTGATTTTTATTTTGAACCCGATTTATTAAGCTGTTATTCGTAGTCAAACTGCCGTATAAAAATAGTAAATTAACTGGTTGACTGCACGTGTGTGATGCCACCAATGGTTCTGACCGTAGTCAAAAAAACAATAAAAAAATTGACGGTACGTAAAGAAATTATAAATGAAATAGGTATACCTACATGGAGCCATTGCGTCGGCTTAGCGACTTCTGCGCCAGCCAAGTCCGCGCAAACCTGTCGCTCTCCCAGTTTAGAATCCGACCAGCGTATTGTCCTATAAAAAAATGATTATTTTGCATAAAGTAACGTATTTCCAGTTAACTAAACAGTTTCAGCTACTGTACAACTTGAAAATGAAAACTCACGCTGCAAACAATGGATTTTCATTTTGAACAGAGCCTTAATTGCCCAGCGGACTGACAAGCCTTCACATTCCCTATTCCAAAGTTACTCGTAACTCGTAGACTGTTCAAATACCGAGGTACTAGCTTACCTATACCTATCAGGGACAACGTATGAAACTCATTGAAGCTATTCGTATACTATGTTACAGATACGGGAATTATCTGGTATGTTATCATAACTATCAGGTAATATGTTTAATTAACTATTTAGGGTGAGCGGATCTCGTCATCATTTTATAATCCTGCTAGCCGATTTCGGCTACAGAGTAGGGTGAGTGGGTCAACTCTACATCGTAGTGGTCTACCCGTGGCAACGGAATTGTTGACCTTTAGACAACGGTTCTATAACCGAACGACCCTATCGCTTGGTGGATTTTTAAAATTCCTCCTGGCTTGCAACCAATCCTCAAGCCGAAGTCCGGCTCCAGCAGTTCACTGTGCTCCGTCGTTGCAAAAAAAAAAAAAAACTAATGTCAAAAATAAAACTAATATCAAAATTATAATAAGTAGTAAATAAATGTAACAGGAAATTGAATAACAATTACAATTTAGTTTCACACAGCGCCATCGAGTCCCAAACTAAGCATAACTTGTAATATGGGAACTAGAACATGAACAATATGGGTACTTTTTTGTAAATACATACTTATCATTCAATAAAACACCCAATTACAGAATAATACTATATTATATATTCAGTTTTATGTATTTTTGTTTTAGTAGGTGCCGTTAAAGTTGGTAAATTAAATACTGCCGCTTATAGTAATGCAACATATTTTCAGTGACAGACAGAAAGCTCGCTCTAATGTCGACCTCATCCTCGCCTATTTTAAATAAAAAATGTTGCAGGCTATAATTGCTTTATAGTTACGAGATATAAATATAAGTACCCGTTGCAGAACTTTGAACTTATCACTATTTTGTAAAACCTTTCTTTATCCGACTTATTCTATTCGGACCCGCGTTGTTGAGCCACACTGCTGTACTGTTCGTTACGACTTTGACAGACAACGAGTATCTGAATGAAAACTGCATTTTGGTGTGGAGTTCTAGTTAGACACATTCGGCCGAATGGTGCGAAATCTTTTTTTAATTCTTTTAACACATATATTTTTATTTTAATGATAAAATATGATGAGTATTTTGATTTCAAACATTATGTATTTTAATCTTTGGAATTTTCAAGTAGGTATATGTATAAATTTTGTTTTACATAATTATTATTAAATGTAATCGTTTCACTTGCGGATAATCCCATTCTCGTGAGAATAACGGGATAAAAATAATGCTATGTCTACATTTAGTTGTACGATATCGAAATTCGCCAAAAATCAGAACTCATAACATTCGAATCCTTCTGGGATAAGACATTTCTCTCGGGTTTTCGTACAAACTTAACATTTCCTAAATTAGGTAAGTAATCACTCATTTCTTTACTCCTTGCTCAAGAAAGTCCGGAAAAGTTATCCTTTCCCGGTATAATTTCAAAGTATACTTATTAAACGGAAGCTCCGTGCATATTGCAAGTTAGCACTTCGTTAGGTACAAAGTAATTAACTGTGAATGGAGTCTCACAAGTCCAAAAGTCCGAACTCGGTAGAGCTCATAGTCCAAATCACAAACAGCTAGATTAATGATGTGACATTACCATAATACTTTTACTATACCTTAATATTACGAACATCCAAAACGCCTGAAACAACGTAGTCTTAAAACTTGGCCAATTTATTCAAACAGAAAGTCTAATCAAACAAACGCAACAAGGTAAGCGGTCGGGTTGCCTACCTACTAAGGACCGTCACAAACGGTCCATCGAAAAATCAACTGTTCCAGAACAGTACCAGATGGAAGCGTGCCCAAGACACTGGCTGCATTGTCATTGTTATATTATATTACCACTATTTGTTCTTCAATTTGCTGACGTTTTGAGCTTAATTATTTTTTACGAGCTGCGTTCCCATACATATGTTAAATGATAGATGTTCACCGGAGTAGTACATGACAAGCCTCACAACCCAGTAGCTCTGTCTTCTGCGCTGTAGGCTGTGGGTTCGATTCCCACCCAGGATAAACATTTGTGAGATGAATATTGATGTTTGTTCTGTGTTTGGGTGTTGTATTGTATATATGTAAGTATGTATTTACCAAAAAAAAAGTATAGAAGTATAGTATCCGTAACCTAGTTTCCATATTACAAGCTTTGCTTAGTTTGGGACTAGATGGCGCTGTGTAAAATTATGTCCTGAAATATTTATATTGGCGTCGTCAAATAGTTTGTAAGTTTATAATGGCAAAGATTGTGTAGGTAGTAAATAATAAATAAATAAATATTACAGGACATTAATTTCACACAGCACCATCTAGTCCCAAACTAAGCATAGCTTGTAATATGGGAACTAGATTACGGATAGAATACATAAATACTTTTTTTTTTTTGTAAATACATACTTATCATACAATACAACACCCAAACACAGAACAAACATCTATATTCATAACATAAATGTTTGTCCTGGGTGGAATCGAACCCACAGCCTACAGCGCAGAAGGCAGAGCTACTACCAACTGAGCTGTGAGGCTTGTTAAAAGTAAAAGTAGGTACCTATTTGATGAAGTGTAGGTAGTTAGAGCACCTCGTTTAAGAATTATTGATACAGAATGACCCAGCGGTCTGTTAAAAAGTAGGCTGTGTTCGCTAAGGCTGGAACTTGTAATTTATCGTTTTTATTTTATTCTTCTACCGAAGAAAAACTATTTTATTGGGAATTAAAGCTGGTAAAGTTTCAAAGACTTCAGAGTTATCTTCTAGATTCATATTGATTACGATTTCAAGCCATGTGACGTAACTCATTAACAAAACTGTAACCCGACACAAATGAACAAGTTATTCAGTGCATTAAACACGAACAAAAACTAAACCATACCGTAATGGGAACATACCCGCAAACGTCAAGAGTTTAAGATTTTTATGGAATGGAAGGTGAGTGTAACATTGACTTATAGAGAACTTTGACGTGTGTGGGTATACTGGCCCTTAAACGGATGGCTGCAAGTCTTGCAAGTAACTGCATAAAGCATGGTGTGGAGTCACACGGTCAGTTCGTACCTTATCCGTACTGGGTATATGTGTCATGGCAACATCGGGGCACAGATGTCAGAATACTAATCCGAGGCTACAGATTAGATTGTTTTATTGATTGTATGTATCGTCGTCTGACAATAATTATTATGAACTGTGAGTAGATAGATATTATGATTAAAATAAGACCTTTGTAACGTTTTAAAACGTTAAAGAAAATATTTTGTCCCCTCCCGATACGGGGTAAAAGGTAAAAGAAAGAAGATGACGACGTTGTGAACTCCCAGTAAAATAATTAGATGGCATCCATACCTCCATATCAACATTATTAATTGGAAAGATACACAGTATTTTGTTTGTTACCTTTTCACGGCTGAACGGATTTTAATTAAATTTGACATGGATATAGGATACGCCACGAGGAAGAAACATACTAGATATTTAAATAAATATTATAGGACATTAATTTTTACACAGCGCCATCTAGCCCCAAACTAAGCATAGCTTGTAATATGGGAACTAGATTACGGATAGAATACTTAAATACTTTTTTTAAATACATACTTACTATATGATACAACACCCAAACACAGAACAAACATCTATATTCACCACACAAATGTTTGTCCTGGGCGGGAATCGAACCCACAGACTACAGCGCAGAAGGCACAGTTACTACCAACTGAGCTATGAGGCTTGTTTAAATTTAACTGGGTACTTACCACACGGGCGAAACCGCATGCAGAGTATAGCTCCGTCTACATTCCGTTTCATTAGCGATCCTGTCTACCACAATATCAAACAGCTATTACTTCACCGACATACTTTTGTAGCGGAGAGATCGATATTCAACTGTTTTAACCGACTTTAATAAAAGGGGAGGTTCTCAATACGTCAGTCTTCTTTCGGATGGAATTCTGGAAAAATCGAGGGAACTCTTCAAATATTATACACACTTGAAGCGATTTGGGTGTACCAAAATACGGATATCCGTATGGAAAATACGGATATTGGATAACGCGTATGTCTGTCTGTCTGTCAGTCCGTCCATCTGTCACCAAAATAATAAAATCAAAATTTGTAAAAAAGAATGCTTGTAACATTCTTTTTCACAAATTTTGATTTTATGGAGTCCTTAGAAAAAGTATCACACCACAAACAAAGATTATCTATCTATGATTATAACTGCTAATTTAATTTGAAATGCCATATTGTATATATTGCAATATTGAAATCTAGTTGTAGGAGAGTGAAAATCTGCGGTAAAGGTACTCCGGGGCCTCATTAAATTATTTTTAAATATTATCATTATGCAGGGCCCGTAGGTATCTTAATTTCATAATGGATTGCAATCTGGTCAAACCAGCCTATCTCTTCTGTCGCCATTTTCTGACCTAGAAGTTGTAATATATAATAGGTATGATTGTGCGTAGGTAGTAGTGATCTTGGGTAAATTCTTGAAAGAAAAAGTCGTAAAACCATTTTCCTTTTTATTTTTGGGCTGTTTACTGTGGGTAATTGCGATACCGCTTTCTAAAACCGATTTTTTCGAGGACCGTTACTAAACGTTTAGAGTATGATTATGTTCATGTTTACAATACTAGTTACTTTGAAAATAAACAATGATATATTTCGTTTATTTATTTACCTCTCTATCCAAAAGGTTGTCTGGAAGAAATCAATATTAAACGATAAGACCGTCCATTGTAATATTAAGCTATCCAGTTTTTGTAAGGTGTGCGACAGATAAAATAAACTAATTTAAATTCACATTTTATCAACAGTAAAACGTATTTTTGATCAAATTTCTCTCTCTTTCGGTTTAAATGTCACGCAGTTTTTGTAGTAGTTGTAAAAACCTACTTACATATATCTATAGAAATTCCAAACAATGGTATGTCAAAGTATATTTTACTAAACGATACGTTCGTTCGTTCCGATTTGTAAATATTTTATTGGTGAAACTATGGCGAGTTACGAGTTGTTTTTGTGTAAGTACTTGCTTAATTTAGTAACTCATGTAGGTAACTAACATAAAGAACATTACTCATCAAAGTTTGTTACAGAAGAGAGTTACAAAAAGTTTTCCCAGCAATACTAACTCAAAGTAAAAGAAACTACTTATTTTGTATCTACCTACTTGTTCAGACGGCATTTTTACAGCTATATGTTCTTTGTGGCATAGTGCGTGTAATGTTACCGCTTTTATGTTTTATAAAGGCAAGACAAAATAAAAATAAAACGTGTACCCGCACTTTTACGATGTGCACTAATAAAACACCGTTCATTCATTCATTAATTTACAATAAGGATCCATGACCAGAAGCAGTTTATAAGATTGGACAGGTTTTTTTACAAAATTAATGAATATTTGTGACCAAGGTGTTGTACTGATGATTAATAATAATTATTATTATTATATTTTTATTGTACGACGGGGAAGCGCTTGGCCTTCATCTCACCTGGTAACAAGTTGAGATAAAGCCGAAGATGGAGGCGCACTTCACCCGGAATGCTCAACAAACTGATGAACTGGCTATCTTACCTCTGAATGCCGGAACACAACAATTTTAGAAATGTTGTCATGGCGACAGAATTAGGTAAGATGGTAGTAGCTAGTCAGGCGGACTTAAACAAAGTCCTACCACCAACCAAATTATCTATTAGCAAAGAATAACTAATAGTAGGTACTAGTTAATAGTCCTAATCAAAGAACAAAATTAAATCACTGATCTAAACTAAATATTTTTTAGAGTCACATTATGTTGCCTCTATGTCCATCCTGAAAGTCAATTATAGATATTATCGCGTTTCCAAACAGGCGATAGAGCTGTTTGGAAACGCGATTTGACGTTTGAACTGATCTTAGAAAATCATATAAAAAATGACTTTGAGATGATGTAGAAGATAAGCCGATATCTTCCCAGAGAGTCCCCGGGAAACCTCTCAGCGTACTTTAAATGCATTTGACATTATCTGACTGCTAATTTACCAGCGCAGAATTTTGGCTTTGTTCAGTTTGAGCTGCGGGATGAGCTCAACAAATCTACCGAGATTTGTGTGTCTGTGTAAATCAAACCCGCTGGTGCAATGGCACAGAACCGTAATAGGTATAATGGAACTGGGTCGAGTTTCGCATTCGTGGAGAATTCATTGCAGATTTGCAGTTGCAGGTGCTACTACGAAAACAAACCTGTAGTAACTGTACGGCAGTACCTACTGGAAATACGGACTTGTTGTTCTTTGCAGTTTGTTGTTCTGCAGACCTGCAGAGTAAGTGCACTAACCTACCTGCTACTGCTTCAACATCCCATTATTGCGCAAATCCATCAAACTGAGGGGTTTCGCCATAATCACGCTTGGTGATCGCACTAAAGGTGTTAGGTTGTTAATATATAGAACTACGCTGCTGCCCTTCTTTGAGTGAGATTCCCTTAGTCGGCTATATCGAAATCCGCTGAGTTGGAGGCGTCGATTTCTAAACCGTGACCGGTACCTGCTTTCTATGTGTGAAAATTATTGAAAAACTTTTCAGTCATACAAAATGGACGGGAACAGTTTGTTCATAACGTACTACGTCCTTCGTTAGTATTCTAATATCTGTGGTAGTACTGAGATTGTGAATGTGTTTGAATGTTACTAGATTTTTCAGGCAATTTCGTCGTTAAAAGGTAACAAAAACATAAGCAAATAGAGTTACTTTCGAATATTTAATATTGGTATAGATGGCTTAAGGTGGATAAGAACTCGGGCTAGCAATAGCAATGATAAGCTACTTAAGGAAAGACATTAACTCCCTTCTTGGGCAATATTTCGTTATGATAAACATTTGTGCTTTTGAAATATGGCTACTTTAACAGATCACATTTTTACAGCCCTTCACTGGATTGGCTATAAAATTGTAATTTCAGAGTCTACTTATTCGATATCGTTAAATGTTTCATGAAGAAATAAAGAACATAACGTATGACTCAAGTAATGACTTGCGTATGCGTGGCTTTAGAATCGACCCCTTTAACTCAGACCATGGATGTCGTAAAAGCCGATCAAGGGATCTCACAATAAAAAGGGCAGCAGCTCACTTTTTTATGTTATTTACACCATTACTGCAATCACCAACCCGCCTGCCAAACGTGGTGATTATGGTAAAACCCTCCAGCTTTGGAGAAGGCTCTGTCCTGCAGTGGACATTTGGGCTGTTGTTGTGACGCTTGGTGAGTCAATGCAATGCTACGTAGGTCATTTTATACTGGGCATCCTATCATATTATATTATTGAGGATCGTGACTCCTTTGTTGCAGACCATCCACGGTCAATGCGCATCGATTTTATATCTTGTACCTTATGGAGAGCCATGCTGATTGCGATCTCCAGGTAGTGGCGGTGGGTAGATGATCTATCTGGTTATTGATGTAGTTGTATTTTTTTTCATTTATTGATTCGATTGAGCGTCTTGCTTCTAGACTCAAAGGTGATTATTCACTCGTTGAGACCAATTTGCAGAGTCTAGAATACAGACGCTGGATTACCGGGCTGACTGTGTCCTACATATTCCACTTTGGCGTATGTGCGCACGATATCTTTGACTTAATACCTTCCTCCAGCCCTAACCAGACTATAGTCTGCTATGGCAGATTTACGACCGCTAACAACTCATACCTTGAGATAATCCGATGTACTACCGAACACATGGATTTGCCTTTATCTTCATCATAAGTATACTAGTAAGTATTGGAATGCCTTGCCCTTGTCTGTTTTTAGCACCAGTACAATCACGGAGTCTTCAAGTCCAGAGTGAATAGGTTCCTTATAGACAAGCTTGCTCTTTCTTAGGCCGCATCTTTGAATGTTTTTCAATTCAGCTGGTGGTCTTAGGCTAGGCTCAAACAAATATAAAAAAGTCCCGGCAGGTGTTAAGGTACCTATCTATACCTTCTGATATCTGTGCCTATACTTTAAGTACTAGCCAATGAAATCTATGTAAGCCTACTGCATGGTAAACTGTTTGCTGAATGTATCGCATTGGCAATCACTTATTTCGCCATTCAATACATTCAGTAACATATCCTATCCGATCCGATATAATCTGATCGAACATGATGCTGACTTGATTGATACCAAGAAACACTGGTAGGTATATATACACAATGTTTAAGCGCACATAAATATTATACAATACGCACAAATATAGAATATATAGATATATAGAATTTATATAAATCATAATTCGAACATTATACCAGGGCATAATAAACTTGCACCGATCCTTCATTTTACAAAATCTTAATCATAATTGTCTATTCTGAGTCTAAAAATAAACTTACAAATGCTGCGAAACTAAATAAAAATAAAAGTATATGATACGCAAAAAGATACCTGGTGCATTAGGTACGGTACAAGTCAAAAACAGTCTGTTTTCCGGCACCCAAGGCTTCTTTAAAATTTCAGGGTCCTTTTAATATAAGTCTGTTTATTTACATAATAGGTATAAGTGATGATAATATTTTATTACTGGCCTTGCAGTAGTCGACAGCAAGTAATGTAAAACAAAGAAAAAACTCCCACTCATCGTTCTTAAATGAGAATACGTCGGCTGGGAACTCATCAACTCAAGGTACTAGCAGTACTATCTTTTCCAAGGATGCGTCGTGTAGAGTCTGAAAGTAGCGAAAGTAACAGAAATAATTAGGAGTAGGGTCAAAAATTTCAAAAATCTTGCGGGGATTTTGATTGAGGCGTCACGTGACCCAAGGGCTGGCTCTTATTTAGGCCAGCGAATTAGCATAGCTATTCAGCGTGGCAATGCAGCCAGTGTATTGTCAACAGTGTCAACTTAATGGATGTAAGGTATGAATGTGGACAGACTTAGGAGAAGGGGGAGACCGAGGAAGAGTTGGATGTGATACGTGGATGCTGTGCCAACACTAGCGATTAGTGGTTTAGGGGCAGAAAGAAGAAAAATTGTCTCGTGTAGAGATGAAACACGATGATCTTTTTTTCTTTCAATATGCAATTGGGTTTGTTACTAAGCATTTGTCAGTTTTCGGGTCAATATTTTGTTCAGTCATATTTACTTGTACGTGTTTGTATTGTACTAAGCTCGTTACAAAACAATTTGGTGTGAGCTCGTTTAAGTAATTGCTGTGTACCGTTTATCCCGTGCGCATAAAGCATACATACGCGTTTGACCTGGATGCAGCAACCCAGATTATATTTAGTGGATTCTTTGATCTCACGCTTAGCCTGTACAGTCAGACATACATTTGTAAAAATGGAAGACTCACGAATTTTAATACCAAGGGCTATTATGGAATTCGTTTGTATACGTTTCGACCGTTCGTATATCACTGAGACAGCTTTTTAAAAGACTAGATTTTATTAATTTAAAGTAAAATAAATGTAAATTGTCCCGTCAAACAAAACTTTCTAGCCTCAAATTAAGCAAAGTTTGTAAAATAGGCACTAGATTACGAAGAATATATATATTTCGATACCTGTCTTTTATATTGATTAAAATACATATCTATTTATCATACAATAAGCATCCAATAAAACTAAGTTTGGTTAAATGTAATTTTCACATCCGTTATGTTTCTTTCATAAATACTTATTTAAATACACAGACACTGCTTAATACGTGCCTCCACCTAATAAAATTAATAAATAATTAGCAAATACCAAATCGTTGTCGCGAAATCAGGCGCTTAAAGTGTCAAAAACAACAACAACCCAATAAGACCTGAGCTGTGCTGGCTGGGGTACAGTTAGAAAAAACCTCGGGGTACTATCATAATGCATAATACGACCAACAGCGGGATGTCAATGTAGGTATAGACCTACATACCATAGGTCAACCTACTCAGTTTAAGAATAAGATTAGTTTAAACTATTTTTACTCTTATTCTGAGTGGGGTGACACTAGAATTCATGAAGATAGCTGGACAGAAATATCATGTTTTAATAGTAGTCCTGGTCCAGCGTTACACTGCTATCTATGATATGAAATGATGCAGCCTAGTTGGAGAACGCTTGCCCAAAATGTGCACACGCTCCGACGTATAATCCCTTCATCCATTTTCCACCAACGGACTAGCAAACGTACGGCAAGATACAAGGGTCCAGGACTTGAAGACGCCAAGAGTTCTCCGAGACTTCTTTTTAGACAAGCATGCTCCATCATTGATCACATATTTACTTGTTTCAATCTCAATTAGGTCAATTTAGACCACCAGGTCAAACGTTTGGTTATCACCAGTGAAAAAAAAAACGATTCATGATTAATGTCTTGAAGACTCCCAAATTGTTTCTCTTTACACTACATGAACTACATAATTAAGTACTAAGTAAAATTCATTTGCCAATAAAACCCATTTGCGGTCCAATTTCGCTGTATACAAGGCAATCAGAGATGTATCACTAGTTTCGAGTTACCATGGAATGTGAAAATAGCAGGACACGTCTCAAATACGGCCAAGTCTTGTCAAGTAAGTTTTAACCGCCTCTGTGGTCTAGTGGTTCAACCCACCAGTGGTAGGACTTTGTTTCAGTCCGCCTGGCTAGCTACCACCATCTTACTTAATTCTGTCGCCATAATAACAATTCTAAAATTGTTGTGTTCTGGCATTTAGAGGTAAGATAGTCAGTTCCTCAGCTTGTTGAGGATTCCGGGTGAAGTGCGCCTCCACCTTCGGCCTTATCTCATTATCCTTAGGATTGTGTAACCAGGTGAGATTAAGGCCAAGTTATTTACAATTACTTACCAGTCGTACAAAAAAAAAACAGTGTTTGTCCTAGGTGGGAATCGAACCCACAGCCGCACAAGGAAGTTACTACCAACTGGACTATGAGGCTTGTTATATTTTGCACTCTTTTTAATAAATTACAAGTTAATTCACGACTTCTAGGCTGACCTAGAGGTAGAGAAGCCTAGAGGTCAAAATCATCCTCATTATGGAGCAAGGCGGTCTACGATAAAGAGAGATTTTCCAGACAGAACTTTTATTTGATATCTGAAACGCGCGATCAATTTGGGTATTTGTTTTATTTTTTTGGTTAAATACATATTTAAATATACTTTTATAACCAGTGTAGTGTTGTCGCAATTAAATCCATTTCACTCAGCAACGTGTGTTATTTAAAGCGCCATCTTTCTCATTTGTGCATGTATCGCCAGGAATAGTATTTTTTTTTATTCTAATTAAATTCAGAAGTTTTCTAGAAAATCAGGCTTAGCATTAAGGCAGACCGTTATTGTATTTTAGATGTTACACCTGATTGTTACCTTATTTAATGTGTATAACGTATGGCATGATGAACTTAAATCAATTTTACTATAAGTGAGGACATACATTATAATTACCTATATAAAACGAAGATATCCAAATTCATACTATCGTTGTGAAGCCGATTGACTGACAGCACAAAAAGGTCCAAGAGTCTTGAAATTTTAGGGTAGGCTTGTTTTGCAGAAACACTAAGTGACAAAATTAAGAAACTCCCACGTGATGGTGAGAATGGAATCGCGGCTTTTCACTATTCCTTAGTTATGCACTCAGAAATCAAATATTATGGTGACCCTACAGTATAGTGTTGATTATTCAAATGATGCGATTGTGGCACGAATACGTTTTACGTGTTACGAATCGAATGGGGTAACATTACATTGAACCAGCTTGCACCTGTGACGTATAGGTAATGTTACTTTTGGATATACGCAGCTTGCTCGTAATTTCACCGGCAACCATACCTACCCTTCAAATTAGGCGGCTGAAAATGGGATGGTGATAATTTTAGTACATAACAGGCATTTAATAATAGTTTTAACCCGTAATTACTTATAGAAGTAATGTTTTGTTTTAATTACACACCTACTAGCTAATTAATACTTAATTCAACTTATAAGGCATTGGCACTGATAAGGTAACGAATGATGAGTTGAATAATAATTTGCACAACAGCACGTGTTCACGATGCCTTTAATGAAACATCCAAATAACATATCTCTCATCTTCTCAAAATATCTACGTACACAAAAATAATACTGAACAATTGATAGTTAAAACTAAAGCTCAAAGTGCAGTGGGCGGTTTTTTTGCCTGAGAGTGATCTCTTTCAGTGACCGTAAAATGGAGAAGATAGAAATAGTTTTGTTGACGGTTTGATTTATGAATATAAAATTATACTACGCTTTATGTTCTAGGGTTTTTTCGCTTCTCATCCGGTAGGAATTTCTCAAAAGAAATACACGCTAGGTAAAAATACCAGATATAAATGGAATGTCTTTTGTACGTTTCATATACAAGCGTTTATTGTATGCCAAATCAATTTGTAATATGTGATAAGTAATTCAGATTAGATTGACTTGTAAAGTAGTATAGTTTCCATGTGTCAGGTGGCCTGTAATGATGGAATGAGGATTTTGCTGCTACAAGCAGATTCACAAAGAAGTTTTCGCTTAGGCCAACTTACACTATGTAACACTATTAATATTGTGAATATAGTGAGAAAGTTTGTGTATGTATATTTGGATGTTTGTTACTCAGTCACGCATTATCAGTTGAACGGATTCGGATGAAATTCGGCATACAGATAGGTAGTTTATTACCTGCATTAACACGGGATAATTTTATCCTGAAAAAATAAAAGGCACCTGAGGGATTATTTAAAAAGAACTAGGTACTTATAGAATTTAACCACATGAAATTGTTTATAGATGTTTGGAACAGTATCCGGGATAAAAATATACCTTATCTTAATCTAGACATAAACTATTATAGCATATTCATATACTAAATCGCATACAGTTTATATCTCTTATATTATAGAAATAAACAATCTCGAGACAAATTTTAAACAAATATGTTTTCACGCGATTTTCATGGTCGTATCGCTTTAGAAACGTAACAGCTAATAATAAATAAAATACCACCTCCAAGCATTTACGGTCGGAACTGGGTCCCATGGGGCCCTTCTATGAAAATCGTACGTCGTCGGATCCAAAAGAACTTCTGACATTTTTGTATTGAAAAACGTGCAATTCGACAACGGATACGTCGTTTTTCGTAGTTGACCTATTGGTCACAACACTCGATCAAGCGGATAGCTACCTTTTTCAATCCTGCATCCATCAGCCTATTGGCTTAACTTAATAAACAACATTAACTAAATAAACAATAGGTATATTGTACTCCCCATGGTGATCGAACCCGGAACCTCTGGATCTGAAATTGGTGAGTTGAACCACTAGACCCCAGAGACTGTTAAATATTAGGTCCTTACATATGAAATTGGCGTTTTGTATGGGAGGAACATAAAGGCAATTTTTTCATATTAAAATATATTTTATTGATCAAAGTATGTACCATTGCTATCTATACACTTTTGCCATCTTATAGGTAGTTCATTGATCCCTTTACTAAAAAAACCATTCGGACGGGAATCAATGAAATCTTTGAAAGCGGTTTGGACTGCCTCATCGGAATTGAATTTTTTTCCTTGCAAGAAGTTATCCAAATTTCGAAAAAAATGGTAATCTGTTGGAGCAAGGTCCGGAGAGTACGGTGGATGTCTTAGACATTCCAATTGAAGCTCCTCTAATTTGGTAGTCGTCTGTTGGGCCGTGTGTGGTCTAGCGTTGTCTTGAAGCAGCAGTGGCGTAGAGCGATTGAAAAGTCTCGGTTGTTTAACAGCGAGCTTTTCCATCATGGTTTGCAGTTGCTGACAATAGACATCAGCCGTAATCGTCTGACCAGATTTAAGAAAGCTATAGTGTACGACACCGGCACTAGTCCACCAAATGCTTACAAGTAACTTTTTTTGAGTAAATTTTCGCTTGGGGCAAGATTTTGCTGGTTCACCAGGGTTCAGCCATTGCGATGAGCGTTTACGATTATCGTACAGGATCCACTTTTCATCACATGTAATGATCCGATTTAAAATTCCTTCATTATTGTGCCGGTTGAGTAATGTAACGCAGCAGTCGACGGGCGTTTGTCGGTTTGCTTCACTCAATTCATGAGGTACCCACCTTTCAAGCTTTTTCACCTTCCCAATTTGCTTCAAGTGGATTAAAACGGTTTTGTCACTAACACCGCAGCCTGCAGCTAACTGTGATGTGGTTTGCGATGGATCTGCTTCCACAATAGCCTTCAATTCATCATTATCGACCTTGGTCTCGGGCCGTCCACGGGGCTTGTTCTGCAGGTCGAAATTTCCAGAACGAAAGCGTTGAAACCAAAAACGCACCGTGTTTTCTTTTGCGACACCACCACCATACACATCATTAATCCTTCGAGCCGTTTCTGCAGCACTGGTGCCACGGTGGAACTCGTACTCGTAAATAATGCGATATTTTAAGTTTTCCATTTTGTGAAATGAGTGACGCAGAAAAAAAAAGCAAAAGAGAAAAAAACAAATGAATTACGGTTTTCGAAACACAAATGCATGAGTAAATAGCTGTTTAAATTTGAATTTGGAATTCCTAACCAAAGAGGAGATATTTAAGATCAAAGTGGCCAGTACGACAAAACGCCAATTTCATATGTAAGGACCTAATATATAAATTTTTATTTGTTTCGTGTTCAAAAAATAGAAATAAATGAAACAACACCTTTATGTAAAGGATGTTATTTATTTTCAAAGGGTATTTTCTGCTCTTTTTCTCACCATAGATGGTATTGAGAAAGCGTGCCGATCCGTTGATTTGTCATCAGTGCGAACATATGCCGCTAGAGTCCTCGTTATAATTTCAAAACAAAGCAGTAATATAATAATATTCAGCCGGGGAGCCGGTGCCCTCCGGGTTTTCAAAAATATTGCGGGGCTTTTGATTGAGGCGACACGTGACCCAAGGGCTGGCTCTTATTTAGGCCAGCGAATTAGCATAGCTATTCAGCGTGGCAATGCAGCCAGTGTCTTGGGCACGCTTTTGTCTGGTACTGGTCTGGAACAGTTGAGTTACCTATAGGCCGTTTGTAACGGTCCTTAGATAATATTCATATTATGAATTTGTTTGTTTCAGGTAACACAATCCAACGATGTTTATTCCGTAATTATGAAAATACGCATCGCAGCAGATGGTAGACGGCACGCGAGGTACGGGTATGTGATGTACCTACCAGCGCTAATTGTGAATATTAGATCAGCAGTTATTACGGGCTAATATTATTATAATGGTATGGTGGCCTATAATATTTGTATGCTAGAATACAGGAACATCACGTACCTTCCTTGGTTTTCTTATTTCGTTTACCATTTTTCAAGAAGTATTATATTTTATTTAATATACATATTTTTTCAGACAATAATACATTTTGAGATCATCATAAAATATCTATAAATTCAATAAATAACTGACCTACCAAAATATATTCCTGCAGACCTCTCCATTCATACATAAGGTACACACGCTTATATTATATCCCAGAGATATAAGTAGAGGCTTGACAGCAGATGTTTATCAGATGAGAGATTTATCTAACGATCTTTAATACAATCATGTATTATGTTATTTAATGTAGGCATAGATTGATAAAACAAATCAGAAAAGTTCTCGTTCAGACTTCAGTCCAACACCTTAAGTAGGTACCTTTGCCTCGTTTCATCCTTTATTTCTAGAAATCTTTACCCAATACAGCTCCTAGTACATTGGGTAGACCGAAAACTGAATTTATGCCCGACATATCCAATAAACAACACAACATATAACATAGTGTCTACGCGCACGCACTGCGTAATAGAATTAAGTGGATTACGTTCAATATTAGGTATCTTATGAAGGAGCCTTGCCCTGCATTGGTAGTAAATCTCATTAGAATTCCGTATACGCCTCATCCTATTATGGAATAGTGAGGACGCCGCACTCCTCACGGGTTAAGGCCAATTGATTACTTGTAACATCAATTAGACAATCGATCTATTGTTCTGGAGCCTTCATTTGACATACTTGTAATAGTTCCAACGTGATGGCATTGTTGCCATGGGTATGCTTCCATTTAAAGACCTTGTATTGTTATAGGTAGTTAAAATCGTTCAACAATTCAAGATTTTCAGCACAAATTGAACTTCTTGCAAGTGCACTAACAGGGTTAAAATGACCACAACCCCGCAGCTGCGGAGGAAAGCAGCGCGAGACCGACAATCTCGAAGGAGCTGGAAGAGAGGAGGCCTATGAATCAAAAAAACTGATAGTACATCAGTAGAAAGGGCTCAGAATCTAAAGAAATATTACTACCTAACCTACAATACAAAAATGATAGTGTAGTTATTTAGTAGAATTCTTTGAATTTTACCTTTATATCCACAAAATTGTTTAAAGCTACAATGTTCCAAAAACAATTTCATCCAGGTATAAACGATGACAGATACGATTGGAAGCTTAACCCAATCTATGGTACCACTGCACTGCGTAAGGATGGAGCAGAGCAGAGAAGGTTGATTTTGGTGGCAGACTAATTATTTTTCCACACCAGCAAAAACACATTATTTAGCCTTATCTTATGTGTGTCTCTGCTCTAGTCGCAACGCTCCTTTATGTACGAACCGTTAGGTACATCGTCAGTTGCTTCATTCATACCTAATTCTCTTTGTGCGCATGTATGTTTGTAAAACAAATCCCCGTTACTAGCGCTTGCAAAAACAAAGAGCATCTGCAACTAGGAAATGCATGTAACAACAAACTGTAATGTAAACTGTGACATCAGTAATGTATCTATACTTGTTCCGTTCTTATGTAAGCGGCATTCACAAACAGATCTATATCCGCTGACTTTCTACGAGACTAGGTTATCTCACGCAAGCGTACGTATCATGTATATCGAGCCCAGCGTTGTAATAAACGTGGCCAAAAATGGAGCTAAAGAGCAACAAAAGCGTGAAACGTTACTTTTTAAGTTTGGTGACGACACCGGCGCCATCACTAGTGTTTATCGTTATCCTGGTTGTATTGTCATTGTAACCTAAATTAAATGGTCAGCCTAGCCTAGGAGAAGCTAGAAAAGGGCGAGGCTATGTCTGTTAGCGTTTCCGCTGATGGCTGCTTCGATAAGGAAACAAGGATATCTGAGCTTAGACATTTTGGTAGATAATGTAAAGATAAGAAATAGGCGAAAGTTCTTGTTAAAAATAATGAGAAGCGGCTCTCATATACCATACTACTTGGGCATATTTGAGATTCTTTTGGTGAAAAGAAGCGGTTCAAGATCGCTGTTTGTCACGGCGTTCGTGGAGTAGAAGTATATTCAACAGCAGGCTTATTTGTAGATTCAGCAGTAATTACTGACTATGAGCGGAATGCGTAATTTTCATTGTATTTGCAGACTGATTACAGAAGTTTATTTGCTAACATATTGTTCAATATATGACATTGTTTCTTTGTTCAGCAGAACAGACAAAGCCATACACTTGACAAGTCGTCTGGGTACTCAAATTACTGTAATAAACTTTAACCTTGTATTATCGCACGCATCATAAGTGCTGTGGCCAGCGGTTCTTAACGTTTCATAGCGATGAAGGGCACTCAGGTTGACATTGTCTGCCACCGATAGTCGATTTGTCAACGGATTTAAATATCAAGTGTGAGGTACTGAGCCTTTGTGCGAGTCCAACTCACTCAAACTGGTGGACGGTCACAGGCTTTTTGATGATGACGATGATTACTCAAAGAAACTTAATCGCAAAAAACGTACGATTCGTGTTTTATGTTGTGATCTCTACCCGCAAGTGCGCAACACTTCTCCGTGCGCAACACTTCTCCGTGTGCAGCCCCGAGACGTAATAGGAACCACGCCTCACGTAGCGTTTGCATTGAGCATGAGCGTGTCTGATGAAGCTTTGCGATTGATCTTGCTGAAACTCCCTTTAACTCTACGACCACATTATAAATGAAAGAGTCCAAGAGTAGTGGAGCCCCTTGTGAAAGATCTCGTCCGGGGAAGTACTACCTATTCCAGCAGCCAAGCAGCATTGCTATGTTCCGGTTTGAAGGGTATGGTTGCCAGTAAAATTACGGGCATGCGAGGCCTTACACCTTTATGCCTCAAGTTGACGGGCGCAATGCAGGGCCGTGTAGTCTATGTTTATATTCTTTGTGGATGTGACCTACGCAGTAAGGCACTTAACATCAGGTGAGCTACTTGCCTGTTCGGTCTCCTAGTTATATGAAAAAGGCTGTATGATCATAAGTGTGGCACTGCCGACAACGCAGACACTGCCTTCTGGTAAAGCCCGCTACATCGTACCATATTCGTGTTCTAATCCCGAGCCAGACAAATCTAGAGGTCAAGAGCTACCCCACAATTATTCAATCACATACTTAGCTAAAAAATCTTCTTGAGCATACTTCTATTTTTAAACGCACAAGTTTTGACTCTCCTAGCGAAGCTCTAGTATTTGACAGCCGTGAATTCACCGGCAATTCAATTTCAGAATTAAACATTATGGAAAGAATAGCATACTTGAAATAAAATTAAACGATCCTAAAAATAAAAAAAATACAGGACATTAATTTTACACAGCGCCATCTAGCCCAAACTAAGCATAGCTTGTAATTATGGGAACTAGATAACGGATAGAATACTTAAATACTTTTTGTACATATATATGTAGGTACTTTATAATACAATACCCAAATACAGAACCAACATCTATATTCATCACACAAATGTTTGCTCTGGGTGGGAATCGAACCCACAGCCTACAGCGCAGAATGCAGAGTCACTACCAACTGAGCTATGAGGCTTGTTATTCATTTTGAATAAAAAATTGAACGAGAGTCCATAATTAAAGTCACTGACCTTAAGCAGTGTTATTTTATAAGAACTTATAACAATCATTCCACATCCATCACAAAAACTAATTTTCTATTGATGCCTTCAATCCTCATTGTTATCTTAAAGCGGAATCCATTATCAGCAAACGACTTCAATTTGTAGAATGGCTCATTTAGTGCTACAAAAGAGAGGTATCAATATCTATGTAGCAATGGGAATGGTAAACGCGCAAGTTATTTACGTTGAGTTGTAAGTAGCTAGTTCACTACCAAATTAATTGTAGATCTGTTGAAAATACAGGTCCTTAAAAAAAACACCCATTCATTGACAGCCGATT
The DNA here is from genome assembly GCA_951394065.1 of Venusia cambrica. Lineage (NCBI taxonomy): Eukaryota > Metazoa > Arthropoda > Insecta > Lepidoptera > Geometridae > Venusia > Venusia cambrica. Next base: position 11,348,194 of record OX596043.1, on the reverse strand, counting down.
AGTGTCCACTGCTAGCCGCCTTTTTGCCGCTTGGTCGTCGGATTGGTGATCGCAGTAAAGGGTAGATACACACAGAAGGAAGCTGCTGCCCATCTTCTTGTGAGATCCCTTAGTTGGCTTTGACGGCTGCGGCCGCCACGGTAAAAACAAATAACAAAAAAACATGTACTGATAGGTTATAAAGCCGTTCTAGCTAAAAAGTATTGAATTGTTAATAGCCTGTAGACTCCATCTTACCTAATTCTGTCGCCATAATAACAATCCTCAAATTGTTGTGTTCCGGTATTTAGAGGTAAGATAGCCAGTTCCTCCGTTGGTTGAGGATTCCGGGCGTAGGTGGAAGTGCGCTTCCACCTACGCCCTCATCGTAACTTGAAGATCTAGTGAAATGAAGGCCAAGCACCATCCGTCGTTAAAAAAATAATTATTATTATTATATAACGACAGGAACAGTTCGCCACGTAATAAAATATATTAACCATATTCCATTTCTCTTGATTCAACAACTACTCATGTTTTATGCTAATAAATGATTTGATAACATTTGTATATTGTAACGTACGTAACGTCCATTTTATTCTTACATTTTCGGAGTCTCCGTAGTAATCAAGAAACATGCATCCGATATATCATAATCCGATATTACATTTAATGATACGGTCATATATAAAAGGTTTTATAAGATTTACTTTTACCTTTTCATTATATTATTATGGGATACGTTATTTTCAAAAATAATGGATGTAACAGATTTTCATAAGTTGTATCAAATCATTCGGGAGAGTACCGTTTCCTGGACCACAGCTCACGCTAATCCAGCAGGGCCACTATTAATGTAAAAATATGGCTAATAAAAAAATATGAATGAATTATAAATCTCTAGAGTGAACAAGCTGTCCCTTATAAGTTGAGCAGTGTCGCAATCCCATCGGGTGTTTCTCGCAATCGTGCAGCTCGCCACGTTCGGCCAGCCTTTGTTACAGCCTTTGTTCCAATTCTGGAAGGTTGGGAAATTATGAGGATAACCCCATGCAGCTACCGTGGTGCGGAGATTCGTTTTGAGAGTGAGGGTAGAATAGAATTAGAAAATTCAAGCTTGGACTCAATTTGGGTACTGTTTTTTTTTAAGGAAATAAGTAGATCTCTGCATAGGTACATAATACTAGATATAATCAAAATCTACTGTAGTTACATGCTCGGTTGGTAATTCTTCGCCAAAATTACTTTGTGCGGCGTGCGATAAAGCATAAATACTGTTTAATAGACATTTAAAAAAAACTACTATGTTATCAAAGATTAATTTATCGTAAATGGCGATTAAAGAAATAGTTCAAGAATTTCAGCCAAGTTGTAGGTCTGAAAATGCAGCCTATGCCCCGAAGTCGGTCTTGGCAACCTTTAAACTTTCAGAGCCGAATTTTATGGAGTTGGCTCATTCCTACCTACGTTACGGGGTGCATTTACGATGTCGTGCGCTGACGTTAAATTTACGGGATTTCGGTCGTTTTAATACACTTCCGATGGTGGTCGACCGATTTTACGTGGCGCAAATAAAATTTCGAATTCACTGTTTATCGGTTAATTTAACGGGCGGATAGAATACGGTTCAAGGCTTATTTACGTTATTGTTTGTTCTTATTGTGACATTTTTTGGTTTACATAATACCAAATGTGACTTGCGTTACACAAAATGGCTACCCTTGACTTGGCATGCATCAAGAGTGAACAGGTTCCTTTTAGACAAGCGTGTTCCATCCATACATCCAGGCCATCAATAATAATAAAAAAAAACTATGGCAATCCGATAAGTAAGATAATTCCGCGATTCGAAGAAGATGTTAGGTGTTAGACTTAGCCGTCATCTGTGCAGAGCCCCAGAAGTCTTAGGCGGATGCTCTTAAAGCTTACACGGGGGAATATCAGATACCTTCTCTTGATATTTTAATTGCTTTGCATTCAAACTATCATAGAACAGTTCAAGGTGTTTATGTTTGGTACCATCGCGTGAATTGAGTGCGCTATTTCTGTTCGTGTGTGAGGTCAATGCCGCCGGTAATTAGATGGGCCAGTACTACACACGCTTTAGTGTGTTGATGCAAATTGGTAACAACTTCAATAAGTAAGTGATTTAAAATGCTTATTGTAAAGAACATCAGAGCTCAGAAAAAATATCACTTCTTATGTAGCTACTAGTATAATAAATTCTAGAGCTTCAAATTTTATTTGGTAGTGTTCTAGAAATTTGAAAGCAATTGAAATAACAACCGGTAAAGTGCACATACAACAAAGGTTCCGATCCACATTTCAAGGCAAGAAAGCACGTGAAAATTTAAACGGTCTGTTTAACCGCTTAAGTGTACCTGTTACGGTTCATGAGATACAGTCCGTTGAATAGGGTCCTATTGGAACCCTTTGGTAAAGGGACCTAAAAAAAAACTTCAAACAGGAAAGATTTTAGGAAATTCCCACAGGCCATAGAGAGTTTCTTATGAGTAGTTATATCTACGCTTAGGTTGTCCGAGTATACAACATAATAGAAGTTCACTCAGTAGCAGAGCTTTGCGATTTCACGAAGGCATTTCGTGTACGATAACAATACAATAGACAGCCATTAGCAACTGTTAAGAATACTAAATACCAAATTTAAGATCTATCAAGGCACTTTAAAATCAGCAATTAGACAGATAACAGGTTGGCGTACAAGGAAACCTCAGCCGTGATACTTATCGGGACACAGCAAGGTCGCAGCATTCGCACGGTAAAATACGACGGAACCTCAGGCGTAAGTACGTAAGATATGGTTTTGGTAAACAGTAGCTTCAAAACGCCTTGATTTCAAAACGTGAATCATAAACTTGAAATTCGCCACTACATTCAAGCTTTACAACTAGAACAGTAGTATTTTTTAATTAATTATTTTATATTTTCCATATTCACCAAAATGGAAAATCGAAATTTTTCACTACTTTCACATTAGTTCATTGCTATACAATAAGGTTAATAACGAACTTAACATTTATCAATTAACAATACCTATATTTCATTATAAAATATTAAACTGACTGCTACCTCTCTCATATGAGGCTACGGAAGAATTACTAAACGTATAACATGAAACAAGCAATCTTCTCACTCAATATCATAAACACACTCGCTCACCACACACACATACAACAACGGTATCTTCTGTTGCCCAGACTCTTAAGAGACTGGTGTTATCAGGAGTGCCATTTACCTGTAACTCTCATTCACTTCACATATCTTTACATACGGATATGTATATGTACTTTCACACATTCCCAACAATTTGTACCTTTAAACTTTATTTTTTTATATTTTTTAGGAATAATGAGCTACCCATATGACAAGAGGAGGGCGATACTGGCCGCGACACAATAAAATACTATTTGCGGTCAGCATCTTTGTCATCAGTTTTTATGTACATTGTGTTTTTTATTCCGAATAAATGAATATGAATTTGAATTACAAAATGATATTATATGCTTGTACTTTAACTGAATCTTTACGGCATATTTTGCTCAGTTAGTGATTCAATATGGAAAATCTAAACATTAGCTGATATCGAAAAATCGCTTGTTATCTTTTAACTACATATAGTGGCGAATTTCAATCATTCTATGTTTTTATAATACATATAGGCTTTATGTAGTAGCGAATTTCACGTTTTTGAATCCACAATGAGTTTGATTCTAAAATTTGTCAAAAACCATATTACACGTACCTAAGGCTCAGGAACAACATTAAAGTCTGTTGGCGTATACGTAGGTCAACGTATATAGTTGCTTGAACTACTTATTTGTAGGTAAAACAAAAGTTCCCATGAAATGACATCACTATTCAGAACAGCCGGTCAAGCGCGTGTAATATTATAGAAGTATCTATGTTGGACCGCAATGTGCCGTTTAAAACCAGCCCTCTCTGAATATTGACACTGCATAAAACCTGGTTTTCTGTGGTTATCATGAAAAACAACAAACATACCATGTCCAATTGGCCAGTTGCCCACTGTTGAATAGGGATTCTTCAACTAGGGTCATTTGTCTCTATCGCTACGCATATGATTATTATTGCAGCATTTAATTGATGTATACAACTACACAGAGCCTCCTTTGTAGGTTTTGGCAAAATTACCATGTTTTTAATTGATGTCCACAACTGCATAGACCCTCCTTTGTAGGTTTTGGCAAAATTACCACGTTTCTCAGGCGGATTGCTAATCGTAGTAAAATGGTTAATTATATAACGAACGACAGTTGCTGCTTTTCTTCTGTGGAGATTCCTTTGTTGACTTATACGATATTCAAGGGCTGAGTTGGAGGGGTCGATTCTAATTCTACGTCAAGTCCGCAATCATGAAACGTAAATGTCAACATCTCATTCTGTATTGCCAGTGCCGGATATTATGAGAAACCGCATTTTCCTAGACTTATTACTCAGGTATATTCCCCAACGCTATAAACTTTTGGCGTTTGGCGAATGGATCATTTTCTGGATTTTACATGTTATGTCTGTTTTCGAGCTCTTTTTTAATATCGATCGCCAAACTCAGTTTTCATCACGCTCTAGCTCCGTTATATTAAGATTTTCAAACCGTCGTCGCTCGGCACTTTATAATGAATGGGCGTTCATAATTTCCATTTTTTGTTTGGAGAATCATTTCGGTGTAACACAATACCGTCGCCTCGCTTATTGCCTTTTTGCGGAAAGTGCCACAAAAACAGATATTTGACAAAAATGTACAAACAAAAAGTTTAATATAAAACCTAATTATTGAAAAAATATCAAGATCGCTGTCAATGGCTTGGCGGTAGTAGAATTCAAGCTCAAAGGTCGAAAACAAGTTAGTGGGGCGTGCGACGAAGGTAAACGCATTGATTAGGATAAGGGTGTGATTTACCTCCTGATTGATTTGAATCACTGGCTTTTGCTAGCGGTGGCGGCTGAATGATCACAGCACTGGTGGTAGTACCAGAGGTCCACCTGGCTAGCGGTCTGCCGAAATCTAAGCCCAGTGCCTTCTGGGAAAGCTAGCTCCATCGTTAACTTTATCATTGCCCTAGCATAGAGCTACACAAGCCTTAGAGCCTTAGAGTTTAAGAGTAAACTCACCATTACTAAAATATTAATTGAATACTGCATCATTAGGGAAATGCCCTAAATTACAAACATTGTCCCTAACCTCCCAAGCGTGTTAATTACGGCAAATACCTCAATTAAATTGCTTAGTGGAGATCCCCCGTAAAATGAACGTCGGACAGTGATAATGATGAAGTTATTCGATCACAACATTAAATCCTCAACATTTCGTAGGGTCCGTAAACGGAAAACATTTTCACCCGCAGTCACTCCCAAAAGACCGTAACAAATATCTCCCATTAATCAATATCAGGCGAATTTGAGACGCGTCCCGTGACCCTCCACAATTACTTGCCTACCAACTACCGACGATCTGCAGTCTTGAGGGTTCCTTTATAAATAGGCAAGGTAAGTGCCTAGAAATTATTTGCCATTTATACATCAGTGTTACGTTTAGTCTGACAGCGGGGAAATTCTACAAAAGTCCCTTTCAAAAAGAGAGTAATTCAACTTTTTTTTGGGAATGCTCGCGCTCCATATTGAGACCTCATCTTTGTTCAAATATGAAAGTCAATAGTTTATTCTTAATTCAAAAAATGTGAACCCAGCTGACCAACGCCATAAAGAGCTCGATGTACCTTCTAAATGTTTTTTCCCTCATTCTAAAAGTACAATATGAATAGTGGACAATAGAACGATGTCAAGACCGTGGATGGCTATTTGTCTCATTTCGAGGGCCAAATGTCAAGCACGGTAACCTGCTTCAAGGATATTGGTACGATTATACGAGGAAGTCGTAAATTGAGACCGATTTACCGGACAAAAAATATATTACGATATCTGCGTGATAGAGAATTGTTATGATTCGCGACTTAGAAATCTATTTGTATTTCGCTGCTTGCTTGCACATCAAAGCACTTTTTTGTAAAAAAAAATACGACGGGGAAGCGCTTGGCCTTCATCTCACTTGGTTACTACAGGTTAAGATAAGGACAATGGTGGAGGCGCACTTCACCCGGAATCTTAAACAAACTGAGGAACTGGCTATCTTACCTCTAAATGTGGGAACATAACAATTTTAGATTTGTTGTTATTGCGACAGATGTTTATAGTCCTACGTATAACAACGGCGATCTAAATGCTTCTTTTGTTACGTACCTATTGTGTTTATAGAGCTGACTGAGATGTATTTCACATCAACAGGCCATTATTAGTGTCAACTAGACAGAGTCTGCTAAAAAGCATAATTGCCATACAAATGGTAGGCGGATTGATGATCGCAGTAAAGGTGTAGATAATACTCAGAAGGAAGCTGCTGTACATTTTCTCGTGAGATCCTTTAGTCTGCTTTTATGAAATCCATGGGTTGAGTTGGAGGGGTTGACCACCACGGCAAGGAGATGTATTTACTATTCTACATAAAAATACATGTAAATTTTTTGACGTGAAATCGTTTGAAAATAGTGAAAAGTGTCTTCTATAATTATTCTACATTCAGACTGGATCTATGCTTAGTGGTTCCCTGTAGGTACTTATAGTTTCTTAAAAAAACATTATACAAATATAATTGCTTAATCTGAGACTTCGAAAAAATAACATCAAAAAACTTCTTCGTATAACAAAGATGGGTCAAGGCGGAATGAATACTATACCCTGACACGAATTACGTCTTATTAACTAGGGCTTGATTAGGCTACTATCGGACAAGTACTAGGTAGGTCCCTGGTCTATCATTAGGGTGGATGTTTCGCAGGGACATCCGTGGCCAGGTGTCGGGAAGTGGCGTCCTCGATCACCACAGATTATATTAATGTTACTTGGCTACGGATGTGAGTGCACTGGTACGCACCGTTGACGTTGAGTCACTTTGAGATAGGTCGAAAGAAACTAAGCAATGATGCTTGCTTAGTTTCGATGAGATGGGCAAAGACGGGATAAACCGCCTCTGTGGTCTAGTGGTTCAACCAACCTGTTTCAGATCTAGAGGTCCTGGGTTCGATCCCCATGGGGAGTACAATATATTGTGCTTGGTTTGGTTGGTGGTAGGACTTTGTCCGTCTGGCAAGCTACCACCATCTTACCTAATTCTGTCGTAACAACAATTATAAAATTGCTGTGTTCCGGCATTTAGAGGTAAGATAGCCAGTTCCTCAGATTGAGGATTCCATATTGACGTACAATAAAAAAAAAGTACTAACTGTAATATACATTCGTAGGCAACGGTTATAACAATTAACTATTGACAGTGCCGTTTTGCATGCACATGTATATTTTTTGAACAATAGCTCTCTTATTATATGTTTAATTAAACCGAAGTTACTCTAGTGTAAGATACCATCTTACCTTTTAGTCGCCATATCAGTAATTCTTAAATTGTTGTGTTCCGGCATTTTGAGGTATGATAGCCAGTTCCTCAAATAGTTGAGGGTTCCGGGTGAAGTGCGCTTCCACCTTCGGCCTTATAATAACTAGTAAATCAGGTGACTGAGATAAAGGCCAAGCACGTCTCCGTCGTACTATAAAAATACCTACATAGTACGGAACTATCTCCACGCTCGTCTTTCTCGCACTTGGCCGGTTTATTTTATTTTTGAGTTGAGGCCCTCAACCGACGGCCAGATTCTTTATTACTATAATAGTCAAGGAGTTGAAAGGTAAATTATTATAAATCATCTTAAAAGACACAAAGAGGTTAAAGCTTAAAAAACACGATAATAATATACCAAAATCTTCTGTGACGCAATATAGGATTAAAACACGAAACACTTGTGGCCTGGAAGACATCAATCAGCCAACGGTTGCGAGGTAAAATCTGATGACTGTAAATCATCAGCTTCAATCAGAGCAACCCATAAAGCCGCTGACGAAAGACCGATTGGTTTGACACAATTCGAGATCAATTTCAGTTCCACTAACGATCGACTCAATCACAGAACGCAAATTGAATCTTTTCTTTATTTTAGTGCGAATATTGTTGTTTATGACTGGCTAGTTTAAAAATTATCTCGTTTTAATAATTGATTTTGTATCTATTATATCCGTAATCTAGCTTTGATACTACAAGCTTTGCTTAGTTTGGGACTAGATGGCGCTGTGTGAATGTGTGTCCTGTAATAGCTATTTTTTTATACAACTTGAAGACAAAAGAAGAAACAGCTCATCTCTTGATTTTAAGTGCATATCTTGCCTTACTGCTTAGGTCTAGTCTAGTCTAGTGGTAGGTCTGCGTAGGTGTCCACGAAGAACATGGAACACATCAACAAGCCATAAAGCCTCGCGTGCCCGTAATTTCACCAGAAACCATACCCTTCAAACCGGAATACAGCAATGCTGCTTAGCGGCCGAAAAGGTATTGTTCTTTTTTTACTATTTTTACTATTTTCTTCCCCGGGCGAGCCCGATAACAAGGGGTTCTTATTACTCTTATTTACCTTATTTTAACAGTACCTAATAGTTTAGTGGGGATTATGACAATATACCGAAAAATCCACGAATACCATACAACCAAAGATGTTACATAAAGTAAAGGGGCATAATAATGGGCAGGGGTCAATTGATTAGAATTTAAAATTATTAGACCTAGCCTAACGCAACGGAAGCAATAAAGAGGTCGTTTCAATTATAATAAAAATCGAATCTATAGAATATATTAACTTATAATAAGAAATTGGATGAATAAGCTTTATAAAAACAGCTTACAATGAAACTGATTTGTAAGTCAAATCAAAGTAGAAGAAAGTGAAACCTACTTTGAATAAACGATAAATAAATTACCTACTTATGAGATCTATAACTTAAAAGTCACTTTTATAAAAGAACGCGACCCAAACGACTTTTTTATGAACTCTTTAACTATAAAAGTGAGTTACGAACTATGGAGTTTTAGTTATGCGCATAATACACAAACTTTATCTATAAGGTATAAAGTTCAAAATCGCTGAGAGGATGAAAATCTCTTTCGTTTCAATACGGCCAGTCAAGTACTGTTGACCTATTTCGTGGGCAATTCGCCTTAAAATTCGCCAATAATACGTAGCTCTCGTCGGTCTCGTCTCAAGTTTTATGGTATGTTTTACGTATATTACGCATATGTCATCATCATCATCATCATTATCTTGCCCCATCTCACGATGGCGGGATTGGCACAACACGTTATCCTCTTCCTTTCGCTCCTATCAGTCGTCAACTCTGCAACCACGTCTTAGATACCCATGTGCACTTAGACACAATCCATCCATTTTTTTATTTTTTTTATTGTACGACGGGTAAGCACTTGGCCTTCATCTCACCTGGTTACAAATTGAGATAATGCCGAAGGTGGAAGCGCACTTCACCCGGAATCCTTCAACAAACTGAGGAACTGACTATCTTACCTCTAAATGCCGGAACACAAAAATTTTAGAATTGTTATTATGGCGACAGAATTAGGTAAGATGTTGGTAGCTAGCCATGTGGACTTAAAGTAAGTCCTACCACCAACCAAACCAAGCACAATATATTGTACTCCCCATGGGGATCGAACCGTGACCTCTGGATCTGAAATCGGTGGGTTGGACCACTAGACCACAGAGGCGGTTAAAGAGGAAGCTTCTTTCAACGCCAGTTCCTCAGTTTATTGAGGATTCCGGGTGAACTGCGCCTTCACCTTCGGCCTTATCTCAACTTGTTACCAGGTGAGATGAAGGCCAAGCGTCAATCAATAAAAAAAAAGAAGTCAATGCGGATTCAAGTCCCGGCGCAGTGTTGATATAAATTCCACAGTAAACGACATTCCTCAGTTAAATAATAACCTTGTTGATATTGGGTCAACTTTTTTTTAATTTAGTAACAATAATAATTAACTACTTTGACATTGCGTTAAGCTCCGTTAAGCTATTTAGCTCCGTAGGGATTTATCAGACAATTTATGTTAGAGGAGCTTCATCAAAATATGAATAAAAACTTGACCCAATAACTTTACCAACAAGGTTGTTTTTTCATGAGAACTTATTACAGAGCGAAGGGGAGTGTAGAAATTGCAATTTTATTTTGTTAACCTGACCAACGTAGAAACCATTTATATTTGTTTCAATCTTTGAAGCTTTGCTAACAAATAATTATCGAAGCTTCAAAGTCTAGCGCACTGAGACCAATATCTCCTCTAAATCTTGTTGAACTTATTTCACGATTTTCTACGATCAATGAGACCCGGAAAACGAGGAATTTATTTTCTCGGCATTTTAAGATTTCAATTTAGCTAAAGCGTCCGGCAATGACTGCATTTACTCAAAAATACTTTTCTTATAGTAATTGTAAGCTTACAGTTAGATTAAGATAAAATAGATACTGTAAAATCACACTTCACCAGGTACTCAATCATTTAGGGACAGTTGTTTGAGATCTATCCAGAATACGATAGCTTCAGAGTTTCAGAGAATTAGTACCTTATGACTTCAAACACGTATGCAATTACAATACAACTCGTAAGCTTGAAGGCTTTTAAGGTTGTCTGATAGAAATAGCTTCTATGCTTAGACCAAATCCACACCAACTTAAGATATAAGTTTCCAAATGTGCCCAAGTAGTCGCTGGTCTATCTACCCATGTGCCGGGAACCTGCTTGCAGAACTCCGTGAGGTCGGTCTATATTTTATCCGAGGATTACCGCGATCAGTCCAGGATAGTACAGATCTTTAATTAGGACTCACGATCGATAGCAGATATTCTAAGCCACGGTATTAGTGGCTTGCTCAAATATTCTAGTCGAGAACTTTGTGTTTCGCAAGCAGTAATGCACAGCTTATGATTAGCTGCTATGATAGGGTACTAAAAAAAGTTTTTTGAGATATTTGATTTCTATATCAACCTTCGCTTGTAGAGTCACAGAATGTACTGCTGAAGTGTGTTAGTTGTATATATGTGTATAAGTATATAAGTAGTCCACAGTAGTTACACACAGCTTGTGTATGTAGACACAAGCTGTGTGTAACAAAAACCTCATCATCTATTGCCTGATATATGGCCAAAATTAACCAGAGCCTTGATTTACGGTGGTTTAGCTCTTGACCTTGATGTTAGCCTGTGCAAGAATGATTCTACGATGGAGCGAGCTTTACCAAAAGAGCAGATTTAGTAAGATTTTGTGTCCACTTATATCAACAAAGATCCTGGCCATAGCACCTAGGCTCGGCAACATAGTGTATTAACTGACCTTAGCTGGATAAGGTTATTGCCCAAAGGTAAGCGAGGTCAAGAGTTTACCCATTTCAAATAAAGAAAAACGCAATTTCCACGTCTTGCGGCAAAGCTAGGTTTTCATGAATAATGCTTCTAAAAACGAGTTTCATAATAAAAATGGCTTTATTCCACCGGCATCCTAATGAAGCTCAGCATTCCCCTCGTTACAGACGCCTAATGGGTCATTTTATACGAGCTGGTAACGCGACACATCTCACGTATTATATCTGGGCCATGTTTGTGTTTTAATGGCTTTTTTTATTGTGAAACTTCATAAATTTTGTTAGCTGTTTGGATTCATATTATTTTATTGATGATAGTCAAGTATTGCTGTGGCGGTTGCGCATTAGGAATCGCCCCCTCCAACTCATGGATGTCGTTAAATCCGACTAAGGAATCTCACCAAAAGAAGGGCAGCAGCTTCCATCTGCGTATTATCAATACCTACATTGCGATCACCAATCCGCCTACCAAGCGTGGTGATTATGACAAAACCCTCCAGCTTTGGAGGATGCTCTGTTCAGCAGTGGGCACAAATGAGCTGTTGATGTGTCCAATATTTCTAGAGTATAGAGTCTAGTATTTGTCTACCAGCTCACTTGAAGGCAAATAAAGATGTGGCTGTATGATTGACTTAATTCATTCATTCATTCATTCATTCATTCAAGATACCAACTCGGAGACTGAATACAAATTACTAGGAAAGACCTGGGACGTCCCTGTCAAACCGTGAAAATTTTTCAAAATCCTTTTTAGTGTACTTACACAACAGAAAGAAACTTATCTGTAAATTAAAATCAAGAGACTTTAAGACCTTTTGTTTGGGCTTACGTTGTTTTTTGCCAGTCAACCACATGAATTTTATATAATTATTTCGATACAATTTGTCTCCATTATGACCATTTTCATTAAATACCTTTTAATTGTAACCTTCCATAAATATAATACGTTTAGGTAGGTACCTATACAATACAATTCTGAAACATTAACTTCCATCCATGAGGATTATCCTTTTGTTCAGGTCTGTTTGTTTCCGCTTTTTTAACCAAACTTTAGCGTCGTTTCCAGCTCCCCATTAATATGTAAATCCAGGATTTAAGCCCCCTCGGTTCGTATCTATTTACAATATAGCTGGATTTAATGGAGTTATTCTTTGAAGCAGGCTTAATCTCATGTTACGTAAGATTAAATAAAATTACAAGATACGATTCGTTATTTACAGGCTTGTGCATTAGGCATGCAATCATTTAAAGCTTGATAAACAGGTAATTTTTTTATTTTTGTATAATTATAAAAATATGAAACGAAAATGTACGTACTTATATTATATTGTAAAGGTACTAGAATTCGTTATGAATAAGTTTTCACATTCGGCGTTCTAACAATTAGTCCCGAAGCGATCTTTATATTTTCATCCCTGCAAATTTCAGCGAAGCACAAAATTATACTTTCCTTATTAATTGCGTGACTATAATTTTATAAGCACAGAAACAAAAGTCTCGCTAAATTGATGGAGCGCGTGACGCGGTATCAAATTCATAATTTGAAAGGGAAATTTTTCATCGCCCCGAAGCGCAGGACGAAATTGAATAGCGAGCGGACCGCGAGGTTGTAGGCACGGCCGAACGTCGATCGGGTAGAAACAACGATCACTTCATAATTGAAGGCATTTTCTTGGCGATTGAATAAGTTTTTTACTGAACGTCAGAAGCGCTTGACCTTTATCTCAGCTGGTTTCAAGCTATAAGGCTGAAAGTGGTTGCGCTCTTCACCTGGAATCCTTAACAGTCTGAGTCTCTAAATGTCGGAACACAGCAATACAGGATTGTAGTTATGGCTACAGACTTAGATAAGGGGGTAGCTAGTTACCAGGCGGATATGTGATCTACAAAGTTAGATCACTTATCATCTCACATGATTTTCAAGTCATGTTAATTAACTAAAGAGTTACATAAGCAACTTCCCGTCGTACTATAAAAAAAAAGCTCTTAGTGGTACCCCGGGCTCGCGAACGGAATCGCTAGCATTTGGTAGCGGTTACGGATAAGTGATCATAATACTGGTTACAATAAAAAGTACAATAAAAAAAAACTGGTAGTAGGACTTCAACATTTCCACCTGGCTAGCGACCACCTTCAAACGCGAGATGTTTTTTTTTTTTACGACGTGTAAGTGCTTGGCCTTCATCTCACCAGGTTACAAGTTGAGACAAAGCCGAAGGTGAAGGCGCACTTCACCCGAAAACCTCAACAAACTGAGGAACTGGCTATCTTACCTCTAAATGCCGGTACACAACAATTTTAGAATTGTTATTAGGGCGACAGAATTAGGTAAGATGGTTGTAGCTAGCAAGGCGGACTTAAACAAAGTCCTACCACCAACCAAACCAAGCACAATGTTTTGTACTCCCCATGGGGATCGAACCCGTGACCTCTGGATCTTAAATCGGTGGGTTGTACCACTAGACCACAGAGGCGGTTGAAAATGGTTTGACGTGTTCCGTCGGGCGCGGGAGAGTCAGTGCTTTCTTGGGAAAGCTCGCTCTATCGTAGACCTCATCGTCACTCTGGCCTAGAGACAATTCGTAGTAGACAAGTCTAGAGGTTAAGAGCTACCACACACAGGACAAACTGCCTGCCAAGCAAGATAATCGCAAATCCCAGAGGATTGAAGGGGTCATGTCCCTTGGACGATTATATAATAGGTCGTCGAAAATATGGTGGAACAGCAATGAGAAATCCTCTAAGAAGTACCAGGTGAACAATGGTTAAATTTTAAAATGTAGAGGCTAGTCCGACCTCGATTTCGACACTGATAACTTTTACTTCTTAGAAGACCGTTGAGTTTTATCATTCGCCCTAAAGATAAACAAATAGATACCGTTGTTTAAGCATTCGCTTTGCTTCATTCTGTCGAGCTTATCTCTGTTCGCAGTTCTCTTAGAGCGATTAGAAAAAGTTAGCTTGAAAAAGTTTTATGGTGTCCGATTTCGATAAGCGTAACGTTCCTTTTGCTATTTTAAATTACAATATGTTATACATCTTTCAACCACATCTGTTTCTGTTAATTCAGCTTTTAAATCACAAAAAAACTTGCAACCCTCAGGTTTCAATTACAAAAACTCACAATAGCACATTATTTTTCTTGTGGCAAAGTGATACCTACGAATGGTTTACTACCTGAGGTTGTGTTGTGAGACACTACACCATTTTACATTTTAGTGACAAATTGGCACTCGATATTACAAACATGTAACATAAAAACAAAGTCTTATTGAGAATCACGAAGTAATAATCACCTTATAATTGATTGCCTTAATTATTAAATTACAGGGAATATAATCTATTTAATTATGTGAGTGGATCTGTATAAATAAACATGCGTTATTTTGTTCGAGTAAGAAAGAAAACAGGAAACAGTTGTTTGGCAAATCGTATCCTTTCTGTTGGTACCTATTTCCGAACAGGGAAAACAAATATCAATATAAAACATTTCCTGCATCTGTGGAAAATTCAAATGCGTTCGTCCCCCGTGGAAATTGTTCTGAATGAATCAAGGAATGAATAAATAATCATTTGAAAACATTGCACAAACCGAACAACAAGGAAGATATCATAGAATATAAAACAACCACGTACAAGATAAACACGTGAAAATATTTCAGAGGATCGTTCATAAGTCGGCTAAGCTTCAACGAGGCATTCTCTTACATCATCATCATCATCCACAGCCCGACATCAGCAACTCCTGGAAAAAAACCTCCTTTTGATAAAGCCAGTCTCACGTATTACGTTAGTCGCATCATCAGCTCTCTGACATCTTACTTAGATGGATAATGTGTGATAGATTCAGTGTTTGTATGTTTAAATACCTGAAGAAAATCCCAATGAAAAGTCTATCTACCTTTATCTTCCGATGTACTCAAGACTGCGATCTAAATACTCTATGGTACGCCGAACTTTAGAAAACCATCCCTTGTTGAAGTATTTTCATTATTCTCTGGTAATACGATTCATTTTTCTTTGATGCCCCAAATGAAGAGACTAGCTCAAGTTTGATAAATTCATGCTTTTCGGCTTGTGTGTACAGAAATTTCAATCTTTGATTTACATAAACATTTTTCCTCACACCTCTAGACACGGCGGCGAACGGTTGATCACAGTTTGGAGGCTGACAGAATAATTAACAAACTTTTAATAATGGTCCGTAGCTAACGGAGCAATGAAAGCCGATAATTAATGCTCATTATCTCACGATTTAGTAGATGGCTATAACAAAAATGTGATTATACTTCTAAACGTCTTTGAGGAGCGTTGATCCATCAAAATATCGTGATATTTTATTTAAATTACGTTCCACTTGGCAAACGTGCAATGCAAGCTAAATATGTGCTCATATGTTAGATTGCTAAACAATCAGAGATATGAAACGGGTATACTGTGACTTACCAGCCACTTTATCATCTCACCTCCCTTGTAGTCTAGCTAGTGGTTCTTTAGATTTTAAGACTTTGTTTAAGTCCGCCTGGCTATCTACCAGCATCTTACCTTAGTCTGTCGCCGTAACAACAATTCTAAATGGTTGTGTTCCGGCATTTATTGGTGCATAAGATAGCCGGTTCCTCAATATATTGAGGATTTCGAGTGAAGTGCGTTTCCACCTTCGGCCTTATCATAACTTGAAAATCAGGTGAGATGAAGGCCAAGCGCTTTCAGGTTGTTCAATAAAAAAAAACCTATGAAACAAAAACAACTGGCAGGCATTAGAATACGGTGTATGAATAAGTCCCAAAATATATCTTAGATAAGGAAAGTAGGTTTTGTTACCTCTTACACACACAGACGCTTGCTCTTGACAGACGCTTACCGCATCGTATTAAATATTCAAACCTCTTTGCAGACGTGATCTAAACTTTTATAGCGTGGGCTGGATAAGTTTAATAGTTTCTTCAGTAATTTATTCATATGAGTTTAACAGGTGTTATAATGCTTTTGCTTACAGAAAATAACCTAGTTTTATCAAAGACTAGTCTGGATCATTTAGAACTCCTAAAATGAAAAGGTTTCTGAGAACTAGGTGTTTTGTGCTGCATTGATAAAACATTCTTTTAGTATTTTATACTATAAATAATCGGACTATAGTAAGATAAGTACCAGTAAGTGTAGAAGCATATTTAGAATGTTACTGAATTTTAAAGTAAGGATTTGAAAATGTAGTTCTGTAAGTTTATTTAGCTAAAGAGGTTTACATAAGTAAACTAGTATTAGAGGTATACAAACAAACAATAAACGTGAAAAGATATTCGTCTAACGTAAGGTCGTTTCGCTATTCAAAGAATATTAAACTATAAACATTGATAAGGCGAGGATCCACAACCTGTAACACAACACAAACAAATATACATCCTTTGAGTAAGTAACCAATTATATACGAGCGGAGTCTTTCGCTGAGAGAAAACAGATGCTAGATTTATGTACAATGCATCTTACTGAACCAACACTACAACACGCTGGATTTCGATCTAAAACGATCTATGTAATATCAGCCTGTTCTCGAAACCCAGGGCCCTGAATAGTTCCTACTCTTTCAATTCCAGCACGCGTAGATGTCTAACAGGCGGGTTATCATCTCACCACAACAATTAAAATCAAATATTTAAAATTAGTTTGGGAAAATGATATTGATTTTAAATGTATTTTTAGGATAAGTAAGGAAAAGCCCCTGGAAAATAGCCTGGATAATTCTTATCCAATTCATCAACAGCCAGTATCCACTGGCAAAACCACTGGTTTTGCCATAATCACCACGCTTGACAGGCGGATAGGTGCTCGCAGTATAGGTGACGGTTATACACAGAAGGAGGCCGCTGCCCTTTTTCTAGTTAAATCCCTTATTCGGCTTTTATTATATCCATGGGCTCAGTTGGAGGGGTCTGTTCTTAAACCGCGACTACCACGGCAAAGCAGTTTAAGCTTACCTTAATAAAGGCCCAGTTTTACCCCTAACACTCTCCGTGTTAGGGGTAACACTGGGCCTCTCTCAAAACTCTCTTTTATCATCATTACAGTCTGAAAAAGTTCATCGTAGATTCTCCTACGATGGACTTTTCAGTTATATTTATCATACTTTAAAGGGCTTTTAGCCATAATCACCATGAATGGCAGGTTGGTTTAGGTTAGGTCCTTATATATGTATTATGGTTTATACTCGTAATTGCAGTTATTTTCAGTAATCAGATGGATGGTGCTGACATCTGCTCGTGTAACCGCATATTATCATTAGTTTGACCGTTTGATTGGTATTGCACTATCAAACATAAAATATAAACCTACTACGCTGTTGGTATTAATATTGTTTGTTTGAAAAATAAATAGTTTTATAGCGAATTTATATTTTATTACCATGAAATCATGAATGGCTTAGGGTTTATTGTTGCCACCGGCTGAAGGGGCATTGAAACTGAAATTCGGGCTGTGATTGGTTAGGCTGTACTAATTTCATTTTCGATTTCGATTTGCTAGTTTGATTGTGCCGAAAATGAAATAGGCCTTCATCAAAACTGAGTATAAGCGCTTTATCGCTGTATGAACGGAAATCTCGAATCTTAACTTTAGATTTTTCAAATAACCTAAGTTTAAGCTTGTTGGGTGCTAAAAACGCACTCACAATGTGTGATCAACCTGGTGCGTGCGGCGTCGACTCAGCACTCAACGAAGATTTTAAAACGACCGAGGTTAAGGCCCTGTCAGTCACGAGTAAATTTTTTTATATGTAATACTTAAGCTACCTGTCTACATTAAAAGTAAGCTGAAAACATAATAGAAAAAACATTTCTCATTAAAAATATTTATTGAAAATGGTACGTTTCAAAATATACAAGCGAAATATTTTGATACCACCTACAATGAATATAGACTTACAATTTATTTTAAAATATAGGTTACATGTTGATCTACATCAAAGGTAAGCTAGTTTTTTGATACCAAATCAAATTTAATTTATACACGAATTATTTGAAACACTACAGACGCACGCGCGCCCGCCCCGCCTCTCATCAGTACCTGTGTGACCACTGTCGACGATGGACGTGTGCTTGTCATTCTTGCAGCGGTCAGACAACACCTAAACTCATAAAATAAATATTAGGACGAATGTAAATAAGTTTTTTGTTCTATGCCAGTAAAGGTACCATCATATGGTCTCATTACCTACCCACGTACCAGCAACGCGATCTCCGATTATGAATTATCAAAAGGTTTTATTTACGATACGCATGCGCCACCTACAGCTTGCCGCTGTCAACTCTCATGATCGTTTCTGCCACGATTTTAGCTGCTTAGAGCGCCTTTAAGCGGGATACCAGACATAATAAATGGCATAGTTTATAGTCATAGTGATACTTCTCTTCTAATTCCGCGCCTGACGAATCAAGGCAAAAAAGCTCGGCCGCGGACCAGGCTTTGTATTTTTATTTAAGCCCCGACCCGTACGCAAAAAATCAACTGTGCACAGCTTCAATCCTTATTGTGATTGTGAATAAACTATTCCTTGTAAGGTTGAACGAAACTTACTTGATTTGATCTTACCTACCTGGTTGTCACATTTACCTGCATGCTATTACTGCATATCCAATGCCTTATATTTAATGTCTTTTATCCTAACCACTGTCGAAAATATTTTTAACCATTTATTTTGATACAGGATATTTTAGGCCATTTATTGATCGAATCTCTACTCTAAGGCCATGTCTAACAAGTTGAAAAACTAAAACCCGACTGCAAAATTTCAAACTTCATGGTTTTATAAAAACCGTATTCTCGGCATTTTATTACCATTAATTTGATACCCATATTGATATACCTACAAAATGTACCATTTTGTTGTACCCCCCTTTTATTTTTTGCAACCATATATATAAATTAGGATTACTCGCATTATATAGCCTGCCACTCTTATAATATAGATAGAGGAACCAAACAGCACCTCACATTGTCAAAATCCAGCAAGCCACCTCTTTGGTCTAGTGGTTCAACCCACCGATTTCAGATCCAGAGGTCCCGGGTTCGATCCCATGGGGAGTACAATATATTGTGCTTGGTTTGGTTGGTGGTAGGACTGTATTTAAGTCCGCCTGGCTAGCTACCACCATCTTATCTAATTCTGTCGCCATAATAACAATTTTAAAAATTGTTGTGTTCCGCCAATTAGAGGTAAGATAGCCAGTTCCTCAGTTTGTTGAGGATTCCGGGTGAAGTGCGGCTCCACCCTCGGCCTTATCTCAACTTGTGACCAGGTGAGATGAAGGCCAAGTGCTTACCCGTCATACAATAAAAAAAAGCCAAATATAATACTCTCGAAAAACCTAACCCTCATTCCTAGGCAGTTGAATAAGCAGAGCATTTTCCTTGATACGTTTCGTGTCCTGGTTGTAATTTGAAAAAAAAAATGAACTTAGCAAATCGTTTAATGAATTTACTGAAAATAACAATTGGTTCAAGATTGTGTCCATTCGTAATGCATACAAAACAATGGGGCTAAAATTAAGCCCTAGGGCAAAAATGTTTTCCCTTTTCGTTATTTTTGTTTGCTATTGAGGTGAAAGTAAACATTCATGTGAGAATGTCATCTAGCGAAAATGAAAATAATATGGAAATATGAGAAATATGACTTTTTTTTTAGTTCCATTTCCCACGGTGGTCCTTTGGTGTTTGGTAGTAATCGGATACCTAGTAAATTTAACATTGCAAAGTGCAAGAAAAGTTAAATTTAATTTAACTTTTCTTGCACCTCACATTGTCAGTTAAATTTAATTTAACTTTTCTTGCACTCGTGCGAAAAGTTAAACTGGAGCCGAAAATACAATACTCGGTTTCTTTATCTTCCCTCGCATAACTCGTATACAGAATAATTGGTCGCTTTAGTCCCTTGTGTAACAATGTACTACTAGGCATTCTGCTATTTAGGAGTTTTGCGTTAGAGACGGCTGGCTCATGAAAAACGTTTCGTAAAATACACAAAAAATTATACGAACGTATTTGATGGCTTCGACAGGCTTTTATCGTTGAACGCGGCGAGTAAACAAAAAGGTCTCACATAAAACAGCATTCAATAGAACGAAGAGTAATTGAGTACAGAACAAAAGGAAACTAAACGAAACATCACATCAAACACACTAGGGTAGTGGAGCTTACGTGCGAAATGATGTGGAAAATCAATAGAAAACTAAAAGGTTCACTATAAGGAAAACCTTAATTATGTGGGACTTTTACAACACGATGTATAACATTTATTTTTATACATGATGGTTCAGTTCTTCTTTGGTAGACTTGTCTAGCTAAAAGGTCTACGATTGAGCGAGCTTTCCAAGAAAGCCTTCAGGAACAGAAAGTTGAATCACACCGATAATACACTGTTTTTTTTATTGAACGACGGGGACGTGCTTGGCCTTTATTTCACTGTTTGGCACCGCACTTTGGTAGGATGGTGGGCGCTAACCATTGCTATAATTCGGCCGTAACTGATAGCAAAAGCCCGTATTTATACAGATATAACATTAGCTTTGCCTGGGGACCATTACAACTAAAAGTACACCTACCTTATACTTATAACCTTTGATGATAATGTATTACTTCACATTTTACACACTGCCATCTTTCCCAAAACTAAGCATAGCTTGTATAATATAGGAACTCGATTGCGGATTGAATACTTAATTATTTTTTATAGTGCATATCTACTATACAATATTACACCCAAGCAAAGAACAAACATCTGCGTTTAACACAAATGTTTGTCAAAATCTACAGCGCAGACGGCAGAGCTACTACCAACCTGTGAGGCCAGTCATATAGAGGATTGAGGTCCTATTGAGGTGATACTTAGGTTTCATTATTTTATGATTTTATGATACACTAGCTTTTCCTCGCGACTTCGTCCGCGTATTGATTTTTTGTAATAGGTGCAAGTATTATATTATAAATATATATATTTGTTGGAAATCTGGATAAATATGACTGATTAGCTCCTACATGGTGTGCAGACACGCACACCGAGGGTTTTGACCCACATTCCCAGACAAACAATGCAGGCTTTTTGAAGTCTTAGTGCAGGTCCGACTCACGTTTGGCCAGATTTTATTATTCAAAGAAATAGGCACACTATTACTTTCCATTATCTATCTACCCATATTGTTATAATACAACTTTAAATTATATCCCCCCTTTAAATTGTTAATTTGCACCCCACATACTAAACCACAAAATTTCGAGGTTCTAAACGACACCTCACATGTCAAAATCCTAAGTATCAAAATCTAAGCGGGTTGATACCCGCTTAGGCTGCATAGCGTAACAATGATATAATACAATGATATACATACATACTTTCAAAAAACAATACCCTACTTCTGAAGCGGGTAAAAATATCTGAAGAGAATGTTCCCTTTTTATTCAATAGATGTCTACTAATCAGCTGTGAACAATATCTTTCAGTAATCATTACAGCCCAATGGGCAGTGTAGGACAGGGACGTCGATTAAAGTGTGCTTGAGAAAGAATTGGGGAAATTTTCCCTGATCACTACGCTTGGTATGCAGGATGGTGATCGCCGTGCTTATTAGTCGTTTCTTACGAAAAAGCATAACATCTGTAAAAATGCCGTTGGATCACAAACTCAGCCAGGAAAACGGTAGTCAAAAGGTACCATAGTACTAGAACTAAACATGTAGATTTTTTTAAGGTTTACCTAACTAGCGACCACTCTACTGCCGAAGTCCGGCGCCAAATGGTTTGCCATGTTCCGTCGGTGTGCGTGAGAGCCAGTGCCTTTTGGGAAGCTTGCTCCACCGTGTAGACTTCATACTTGCTCTGGCCTAGATCTAGACAGGTCTAGATAGAGGTAAACAGCTATCCCATCATTTGTAAAACAAAAAAACTTTATTTAAATCCACGCTCCGCTTTGCCGCAGCATGACCCTTGTTAATTTAATGTATCTCTCCACTTCACTTGGATATATGTAACAAAATGTTTGTTACATGACGCCAGCAGAACGTAGGTAAGCCATCATTTTTCAGGCCCTAATCCGTCGACAGGGCTCGTCAAAGGGACCGCTTATCGTGTCCCGCAATTTATTTTCAGGGGATTTTCACACGACACATTTTGATAGTCACGATAGCATCACCGCCCACGGGGCTTAAGAAGATAATGCCTACATGAAGGCTTCAGGGGGTTTGTCGCGTACTTATTTTGAGCCATTTGGTTGATTACAAAGATTCGCGTTGGATTTTATATTATAAGCGAACATAGTTTTGAAAGGACTTACATTTCGAAACCATGTTCGCTTAAAATATAAAAAAATGATTTTTTTATATCGGTATTCAGTCAGCAAGAAAAAATAGCAAGAACCCTCCTTGAGAGGCAGTTGGGTTAAAAGGTATTTTGACAGCATTTAATTCGAAGTCATACGAATTACTCATGCAAAAAAACCTGACAACATACTCAAGGTAGTAAGGTTATTTTTGCACCAAGAAACACCTGAATTGAGATAAAACAAGTCCAATTCAAAAGGTACCACTTCTTTCCAGTGATGGTTGGTGGAGTCCACATGATTTGTTCCGTTCCGTATGTCACCTGAGTTTCTTGTCTCTCAATGGCACAGCTCGACAGCATTCCCATTAGATGGATCGGTTCAATGACAACAAACAAATGGTTCGTCACTAATAGTGCGCGCACGCATGAGAACGTTCTTTGATCTTCAACTCGTGATAGAGTTCCGCTTCCTGGTAACACTGTAGGTAGTCTCAGTATTTCAACATTCATGTTTCACAAATTAGGTTATGATATCAGGACACTTGCGCGAGACTCTCATGCGCGAAGGACATTTGCGAAATTGTCTAATACATCTGGTTTCAAGGTCAAGTTTAGATTGTAGAGATGATTGTGTATGTCAGATTAGCTTTTCCAGGAAAATGAACAATTTATGGTAAACCCCTTTTCCATAATATAAATATTTTGATGTTTAATATTTTTTTTTTTAAAAGAAGTAAGTAGGTATCCCTCCACAGACTCTGATTATTTTTATTCGATTATACCTTAAAATTAAATTGGAATCGGAAGTCGAAATAAGCAACAAACAACGTTTGTCCTGGATTTAAAAAATCCTTGGCCTTCTTTCTACACATTTTTTTAAGCCATCGTGTTTGTAAAAAAAGGTTTGGTCTCATTAAGGTTCATAAAGGTCATTAAGGTAGGTACGTCATTAGCCACATAACATTTCAACTTATTTGCTTAAGATCCATATAAGGTTCTCTGATCACTACTCGGAGCGTGAATCTTGAATTGGAAAAAGTAAATAGTCAGTTCTGTTACTTTTTTCTAAGAACATACACATATTCAAACAACGTATTATTTGAAAAACTGTGAATTGTCTTTTTGCTACTTTTCTCCGGCTCATGAAATTATATCAACATACGAATGACAATGATACATGGCTATCCCGCTAATAAATATTGCATGGCTTTCAGTGGCAAAAGCAATCATAATTCAGAGTCCGGCCTTAAATTTGATTTACTGAGCGTGCAGGTGTACTGTGTTTTGCCCCGCCTACAGTCGTTGAGACAAATTAAACAAAAAGTGCCCTTCGTGTTATACCATGCATAAACGTATCAGAATGATAGATGCAAAACCATTCAAAATAATTTGAGTGGCATTGAATGTAGGTTGGTTTTATTCACAAAACCAACGCAGTTATTTCTTCCGTCTCTTTGAATTGGAGCCGTTATTTTGTAATAGGTACCTAGGACTCTCAACCGTCAGTATCATTACTTGCAAATGGAATTTTACGGTGCTGCCTCGTAAGTCCTGACATAAATTTCCCCGGTATGTTCTTTTCTCATGTTTGACCTAAAGAAATTAAATACCTACTAATGTTTTCTTTTGAAAACGACGTTGACCTCTGTTCGCCGTTAGGAAGTACCTATTCAGTATAACCAAAGAGCCACTCCAGCCGCCATCTTTATTATTTACTATATGCTCTAATAATTAGACATCATAGAGTAGGAATTAATACAAAAGTGTGCGTTCTTCGATTAGGTCGGCCAGTTGCATTTTTACCACCTCTGGAGCATCAACAACTACTAAATACAAAGGTATCTGAAACAACATACTAACAGCCATTATAGGTAGATATTGATTTTTGCCTACATTGTAGCGTCAAAGGTGAATTCGTAGAAATGCAATAGCAAAATGTAGCCAAAGGATTAAAATAGCCTAGAACAACGCTATTGTGCTAAGAATCACTAAAACTGGTTTCATATTTCACTGGGGGCTTTTAAATAGGATCTGTCCATGAACATTGAAGCTTGTATAGCTTAGTCATCATATACTTTGTAAAACTAGGCTCACTTCCTCTTACCGATACTAGTCGGTATAAAAACTATATTCTCTATTCTGATTCCTATAAATAATATATTTATTTGATACCTAGGAGTGCAGTCGATATTAAATGAATTGCCATAATTCAAGTAATAATATTAAATAAATATAATAATAGTTCAATTAATAATCGTGTCATCATGAGCGTTGATAAGAGGCTGCACTGAATTAGATTTTCATTATAGGACGGAGAATCGCTCTTGGCCTTCATGACACCTGGTTTTCAAATTATGATAAGGCCGAAGCGCACTTTACCCGGAATCCTCTGACAGTTTGAGGAAAATACGAGTACCTATGAGACAAAGACAGATATATAATGTACTTACTATCACTACCAAATCAACAGATAAATAATTTAGACCGTCCCAAACTAACTTGTATTGTAACAACGACTTTTATAGCTAAAAGGTAAAGCCCAACCCTCGTTAGGAAACTTCCCAAAGGCTTTTAATATTATCGATAAAAGTTGCCAACAGCCTAAAATTTCAGATAGGCTCGGCCTAAGAAGAACTTTTGGTGAACTTAGAACCTACCTACTCGGCCATGTAAAGGAGCTGCCCCGAGCCACTCGTGCGTGAGGGACAGCGCGATGTTAGTCCGCTCTTGAGCAAGTGAGATGGATGCGCACATTTAAAAAAAAAACATTATATTTTAAAAAAGACTATTCTAGACCAAGTTAACAGAATGAGTACATTCGTTTTGATCTAGACTTTTTTTATAAGCTAAGCTAGCTAAAAAGCATATTAAGATCATTTATGTCAATAACTAGTTCATTTCAGTGTTTTTTTTCACCTACTAAGTTACCGCGTACGTTATTTTACTCTATAAAAATTAGATATCTAACGTCAAAGAATGAGTTAATCTTTTGTTCAAAGTTTCATATTGGCGCTTCAAAAAGGAGATATATTGCAAAAAATACCATTTGGCTCGGGGAACCACCTTAACACGTAGCTGGTACGATGCACATGCAATATAATGTTGTCTTTCTCTAATTGTATGTAATATCTAGAGTTTTTATTATTATACGAAGGGGAAACGCTTGGCCTTCATCTCACCCGGTTCCAAGTTATGATAAAGCCGAAGCTGGAGGCGCACTTCACCAGGAATCCTCAACAAACTGAGAAACTCGCTATCTGACCTCTAAATGCCGGAACACAACAATTTTAAAATTACGGACTTAAACAAAGTTCTACCACCAACCAAACCAAGCACAATATTGTACTTACTCCCCCTGGGATCTAACCCGGGACCTCTGGATCTGAAATCGGTGGGTTAAACCTGACCACAGAAGCGGGTAAAATGACAATGAGAGATGTTACATTATTACATCCATATCGCATCCCACTGCGTCGCCGGTGTGGAACCAGGGTTACTTTTTTCTATCGTCGATGGAGCGTGCTAAGTCCCGTCTGCTGGCTCCAGCCCTCGCTGGGGGACACGCTTGTTTGTTCGCAAAATTGCCATTTTTACGACACGCGACTGTCATATCGTGCTATTACTCGGGCGTCGTCGCGTCAATTTGCAAGGAAACGACGCTATTTACCATCATGTAGTGCGGATCGCAATTATTCACGTACTGAGGGGAGATTATTGTCTATGCACAAAATTTTTACAAGTAGACTCATAACAGAGAATATTTTTTTTTGTCGGATATTACGGCCCGTCGATGCGTCAGGTATGGTTCTTCAACGACTACTACTAGGCGAAATATATGGGACCGAAGAAATCATAACGTGCACATAGAACTCGCAACCAATAGGTACTTAAAGCGATACGCTAACCACCCGGGTAAGGTAACCCTGGAAACGGACAGTGTAGAACACCATTATAGTTTTACAACAACATGAAAGAAGCAGAAAGAAAACGTATATGTTATATATACCTTCTTATATACTTATACTAGTATATTTCATACATTTAAAAATAACAGCTTATTAGCTGTCATCGGCTGATTGATCCCAACTAAGCCCGTCTAGTGTATATTTTTTTATCCAACTAGTAGACGGAACAAGCAGGTAGCCCCTGATGTTAAGTGCATCTCTTGCCTATAGCAAAACACAAAGAACAGTAGTAGCCTACACAGCACTGTATTGCCCGTCAACTTGATTCATAAAAGGTGTTAAGCCTCACGTGCCTGTAATTTCACCGGCGACCATAACATTCAAAGCCACAATGTCAATGTCCAGCGCCATACATTTCGCTGTGTTCAGTTGGTGCTTCAAAATAAAAAATCAACATTATTAATCGTTTGTGAAATGACATTATTAGGATGGTTTTGAATCGTCAAATCTTCCGCGTGTACGGATTCGTGACCAGCACACAAGGAGAAAGGCAGGATGGAGCAAGAGAAAGAAGAGCCCTGCCTGCGCAAGTTTTGAGGTCAAGCACTTACCCATTTCATGTAAAAAAAAAACTGTAAAACAACAGAAATAAAAACTTACTCTTTAAGTTAAGGCTAGTTGCAAGTTTCCACAATTTGTTGAATAAAGTTGTGACTTAGTGACCACATGTATTTTAGTAGATGTTGTTTGCAGAATTAGCAAAATTTAGTTGAGATAATAAGTAAACAGTTTTTGTGTTGGTAGGTACTTAATAACATAAAAATATTTTAAAAAAATCAAAGTGACAATTATCAAGTAACATACAAAATGAATTTATTACGTAACAAGAAACATGTAATCAAAACAAAATAACATACGAAGTCATCATTTTAAATTTGCTTACATAATAGAATTCATGCTATATTATATTATTTTGTGGTAGGTACACATAAAATAAAATGAAAAAAAGACACTGACTCTACAAATCTATCAAAGAATGAGTTGCTCATCAATCGTTTCATTCGCTCGATAGTTGCTATAATTAATAAATCTAATTCAACATTGGTATTAAAGCACAATAGCGTCAATTATAGTCGAAATTTCAAATGTCAATCGCTATCTAACTGTCAAATTATATAAATGTTTCAGCTATCTAAAACATAAAACAATAAAAAACTGACCAAGTGCGGGCAAGCACACCGAGGGTTCCACACATTTCAGGGCAAAAAAAAAACTTATATGGGTGATTTAAGGTACATATTCGTAGCCGACTGCAGCAACAGCAGCACTGTACCCGCTGATGCCTGGTGCTACTGCCTGCAGTCTGCTACGAACCTTTAATTTTTTTTTATCTAATTTATTGTTTAATATTTGATATTTTAGTGGCAATGGAAAGACATACTCTGGGAAAAATTCTGTCTACCTGTTACGTTTCATGAGATATAGCCTGCTGACAGACTAACGAATGGACAGAGGACGGACAGCGGAGGATAATAGGTCCCGTTGGCACCTTTGGGTACGGAACCCTAAAAACCGGAGCTGTGTATAGTATTATCGGACGCAAGTTTCACAATCGTCAAATCACCGATTACTCGTCATCGATTGGTCACACGTCGCAGCATCTTTGCTTTCGACATAATAGCGAAAAGCTATCCGTGGTGACCTATAGCGGAGGCCATTAAACTGTCAATGACGGGGGGCTAATCACAGCAGAAAGAATACAGCTGGAGTGCTTTAGGAACGAAGCTCAAGAACGTTTCTAACCAGAGATTTATTTTTCAGAAGCGTATCCGCTGTGTGACGACGTTTATGTTTTCAGGAAGAGAGCTAATAGCCTTCTGGTTAAGCTTTCGCTCGCTCCTTTGTAGACCCATACGAGATTTCTTAATCTCTAACATTTCTAGAACATTTAATTTTCACGACCCAGCTAGCATTAAAAGCATGTGTAACGTAGTAGACATGTAGACACAATACTTGACTACACAGAATAGATATTTGGAAAATATACAGCGTATACCTACAACAGGATTTATAAAAAGAAAAACATTTTTAATGTCAGACTATTAGATCATTAGATTTTTTTTTATTGTATGATGTGGAGGTGCTTGGCCTTCATCTCACCTTTTTTACAAGTTATTATAAGACCGAAGTTATTTTTGATTTACAATTTTTTACATAATACTAACATAATAACAAAGCCAAGAGTTTCAACCACCATGGCATTGTAGCAGATATCGTAACGCGGGCGCGTTAAGACACGAACGGTCATTGTGAATAATGGCCCAGCACACTTGAACAACCAGAAAAGATGTGACTTTAGATAGAGCCCGCGAAAAAAATATTTAATAAAAAAACTCTGGATTTGAAGACTCGAATGTTGAACTGGTGAGGAAAAACAGACAAGGGCAACAAGTTACATAATTTACATGTACAAATGATAAAGGTATATACAGGCGATTCGATGCTTTTGGCACGATAGATCATCTAGAAGGTACTGTAGTAGGTGTTGTAGATGGTCTACTAATGTAGGTCCTACTGTAGATTGCCTACAGTAGGTCTGCTAGTCCAGTTGTGAAAAAGCGAAGACGAGCTTAGGTCATGGATACTTTTCATTAGCAGGTTTCTAATTTCAGGAATCATTTTGCATTAATCGAGATGAACATGCCACATCTTCTATGGAAAATATGCCAACACATTTATATGATTAAATTAACCAATTACATGATTTATTTTTTATGAATTTTATTCTTACCATAATCTAGTACCCATATAACAAGGGTTTGCTTAGATTGGGGCTAGATGGCGCTATGGGAAATGAATGTCCTGTTAAATTATTTTGTGCCGTAATAGCACGTGCTCAAACTTTTGCAGAACTGCCCCGACTACCACAAACATAAGCTAAGTCTCATACCACGTGCCACAATATGGCCAACATAAATCAGCTAATTAAACTCCCTCGCCCTTATTAACGACATAAATTTCGCGCTCTGAAGCGCATTCGAGAATGTGATGTGGGTTTAATATGCGCATAACACTCAGCGCTTTGAGGGTAGGTACTTAGCTTGTATTTTTTATTCTGTTTCTAGTCTTTAAAACTGTTGATAGGACTATTTGAATGCTTCATTTAAGAAAATCTCGCTATTAAGAAAAAATCCTAATGAAAAACAGTACTACCTTTTCGCTGTGATACAAGCTTATTACAATAAAGGTCTTTAAATATGTTTTGGTTATAGCATATACAAATCCGTTCTTAGGTATTCATTAGATATATAGCCAACTTTCGTAGAACAATTGCATAGTACATAAGCTACTTGAGAATTTATCATCTAAAATCTTGTAAGATCCTGGTAATTTTAAAAAGTAGGCGAAGAACCTAAACGCCTGTTTCAGAGTAAACAAGCAGTACAAGTAGCTCGTAACTTTAAGGAGAAGGCTGAGTAAAATACCATGTTTAAGAGGTACCTATAAGAAGGGCTCTAAAATTGGTGTAATGGTGCCCCAACAAACTATACTGACATAATATGGCTCATAGTGTACCGCTTTCCCATAGTTCGTTCATTTCAAAATTGTACGTCCGATCAAATGAACATTTTCAGGTATTAAGATAGGGATAATCTGTGTTGCGGTGCCTACACAAAAAAATAATATATTAGGAAAATTTTGTTAGTTGATTCAGTCGTTACTTTGCGGAGATCCATTTCAATGTAAACCTTAATACAGAAAAATATGATTTATGCGGATTTTATCCGAATATTTTTCTGTTTTCAGGTTTTTACTTACCTATACGGAAAATCTCCCTCGAAAATTTACCCATGCAAACACTCTTTTCCGTATAATTTTATTTTAATAATGTTTTTAGAATAAGCAATTATTTTTAGAATAAGCATTACAACCAGAGATTTCAAAATGGACGACAAAATACGTTTCTAATGGAGAGACAAATCGGGGTCCATCCTCTTTTCCACTAAGTTCACCTTAAAGTTCAACGAGTTGCACTAGTTGGTTTTTTACAATTATTTCAACTTTGTGAAAGTTGTAAGACGTCTTTAATATAAACCCTCGCACTGTTGTTTTCACTCAACCGTAGTGACACCTACTCAGTAATGGTTGAAACAAAGTACCGCTCGTCTCAATATTATCTTCCTAGCTTTGAACTTAATATAGTCACATCACGAAAAACATTATACAACATAAACAGTCCCGCTGTAAGGAAATCTCCCTCACATCTTGGCGTCGACCGCTCCATTTCACCAGTTCTGGGAGCGGGAAGTAGTACGTATGAGTCGGTTTTATAATACTGTTGTTATTAGATACATTTAGCCTGTAATATATAGTGGTGAAAAACACGATTTGAATCTACGATGTGTTTTGAAGCTGCAATTTGCTATTAACCATAAACGCGTATGTACCTAAAGCTAATAACCCTAATAACCTTAAACTACTGCCCGTGTATGACGAAGAACGATCTCAGAATCCAAAATAAAAACACTTCGCACTTAAAACAGTCGTAAACGGGCTAAAAGTGTGCCCAGAGTAAGACTGTGTCGTAAAATGTGAGTCAGTTATCGAGCGATCTGCGCATCTGGCGTCAACTAATGCGCTTTATTGTAATGTTATATTTACATTCACACCCTTATGATGGTCTAAATTGCATTTGGCATGCGATGCATTATGTGAATTACTGTGAGTGGACCCCTACACGACAAAATAGTTTGAACTCTATTGCTAGAATCTATAAATTGCATGCATTACAATTTCTAGCTAGGTCCAATCACTCAGTCTATCAGTCACAGGATTGATTATTATTTATATTAGAATATTAGCTATAGGTACTGGAATTAGCTAGAATTGCTGACTATGCCCGGCTTATACATATAGGTATACATAAGTATTTTCAAATTCTTCAAATATTCTTTTGAGCAATGCTTGTTGGAGGTCCTGTTTGGTACCTATTTCTCAGACTCCTTTGATAATTAGCAGTTAGCATAGCATTTTATTAGCAAAATGACGTTTAAAATTCTTCTACAGTGAAAAGAGGACCAGATGAGCGAAATAAAGCCTGTTTTTCTCGGAAATGAGGTCGGCGATGACTAGTCAAATTAAAAACAGAAAGCCGGAGCGGGAACAAATGTTATTGTACCGATAGTAATTTATCAAAATGTCCGGGATAAAGGTTGGGAACTATCGCCCCGAGCCAGCTTTACGTTCATCCAACAATACAATCACAGTTCACACCCTTCGCTTGTTCAAGTTCAACTGCTATGGCGATATTTAGAGGATTATAGATAAAAATAAAATTATCTATTGCACATGAAGCATGTTCTCCTAGATAACCCTTGTTTACTTTATAGTGGTTGGTAGATATTTTTCCCCACGATTTAAATAATTTTAGTCATTTCATTGCAATAGGTTACAGCTTTCTTAAACTTTAACAAGCCTCATAGCTCAGTTGGTAGTAACTCTGCCTTCTGCGCTGTAGGTTGTGGGTTCGATTCCCACGCAGGACAAACATTTGTGTGATGAATATAGATGTTTGTTCTGTGTTTGGATGTTGTATAATATAGTACGTATGTATTTAAAAAAAAAGTATATAAGTATTCTATCCGTAATCTAGTTCCCATATTACAAGCTTTGCTTAGTTTGGGGCTAGATGGCGCTGTGTGAAATTAACGTCCTGTAATATTTATTATTATTTATTTATTTATTATTATTTCTTAGCAAAAGTTAGTATAGCTGAGTGTGAACAGTGTATGATTCTTTTTACAAGGGTTATAATAATTGAGATGTAATCAAATTTAAATCGTTGTACCAAACCCTAAAAGTGTTGCTATAAGGTTTCGTGCAACTTTTTATGGGAGGGTTTTGAAATTCTGATCCGCAAGCTTTTTGTGTGTCAAAAAATGGTAGGCACTGTGTCAGGTAGGTAGAGTGGGAGAAAATTAAAATGTTTCCCTGTAATACAAATACTTGGTGGTCTTGCTGACTCAGTCAGTACAGATTATAAGCGACGGTAGCTGTAGCACCGGCCATCTTCTTTCATTATGATTGCGTCTCTATTCGACGAAGGCAAAACCTTATTGCTTTTTTACGCTCAAGATACAATTCTAATGCGATCTGCACACCGAGAAGATAAAATGTTTCACCATTGACGGCGCAGTTTTATTTCAAGAGCCATCACGACAGGAATACTGATGCTGGCTTACTCAAAGATTCTTTTCAAGCGTACTATAACGAAAAGGAAACATTGTCTCAAGTGAATAGATTCAATTGATCGAGCGTGACATAGATAATATGTAAAGTTATATCTGTGTGCGATACTAAACCATTTACATTGAGATCCCCTTTCCTGTAGGGTCATACGATATGGGGTCGACAACCCGTGTGCATTGAATCGTACCTCTTTAATGCTCGTTAACTTAGCGGCGTACAAAAGAGGGATTTCGAGTTCAAATGTAAATGCAGAGACAGATTATGATCGGAAGAAAACAGCATCCATTTTAGAAAGTGTAGTCAGTGAACCATACAATGCCCGTCTACGGCCGGCTTTGCATTAGTGCTTTTATTTACGTATTTTTACAACAAACTTACCTACTAGTAGTTATTTTTTCTTGTATTTCAATTGATTGCACTCGGTCACAACATTTTCAAATGTATAACAGCGCTTAAGCTGAGTATATGGCGCTAAAAAACGGATTCTGCGTAGGACCCTCGTTGCTCTATTGGTTAGAACGTTTCCGGCTTGATGAAAAGACGCGTGTTCGAGTCCCGTTGGATTTTTTTTGGTTGGTTGGAATTTTTGAGTCATGATATTATAGATTTACTAGTTATTTATGAACGCCTTAGAAAGATATACCTAGAAAGATTATCAACTGCACGTTTCAAATAAATAACTTTATTTGCCTTTGCCTTTTTTGGGGTGGTTTTTGTAATATGGGGACGCGTTAATAAGGAAAAACGCTGTGTCATTTTGGATATAATGTTGAAAGACTTCACAATTTTATTTTATTTTTTCATTTTTACGGGAATACTTACTTCACTTTTTCGGAATAAAAGCTGTGTGTTATCCAGCTCATTATCTATGTATATTCCAAGTTTCAGCCAAACCCGTTCAGCCGTTTGCGCGTGAAAGATTAAGAAACATAAGTACAATGAGTTACTTTTGCCATTCCACGGGGATACTTATTACAAAAAAGTATTTCGGGATAATAAGGTAGGCTCTGAACAGGGTCAGCTACCTTCATAACAAATTTCATCAAACGTAACTAATATAAAAATGGCGTGTAGTTAACACATAATAATTGTTTTTATGTATGATTGGAATTGTTCTATGTTAGGGAATGTTTGACGAGGAGTAGATGTGTAAAAGAGCGATTATGGCGCCTAAAACGCAAAAATAATTGATACCTTCTTATTAACCGCAGGCGCAACTAGTTGTATATATTCTCAAAAGATTTTAACTAGCTACCTATTATAATTGTTCTACCATTATTTTTAGATCTTTAATTCACATATAATAAATAGGGCTTTTTAAATATCATGGCACTATAAAGGTGGATGGCAAAAAGTAAACATCCATTTCATTGTTTTCATTTAGTGCTATGTAAATGTAGGGTAGTTTGAAATAAAAGGCTTGTAGGCAGAGCATAATAATTGGCATTAACATAAAAAAGCTATTAAAGCGAGGTTGCGTGGTTTACCTAGTTCTAATTGGCTCTGCGAGTGTGGAGTAGGTTAGGTACGGATAATAGGTACCTTAACGTACACGTTTTTTTTTTTATTGTGCAACAATTTTTTTAAGAATTGTTATAATGGCGACTCAATTAGGTAAGATGGTAGTAGCTAGCCAGGCGGACTTAAACAAAATCCTACCACCAACCAAACCAAGCACAATATATCGTACTTCCCATGGGGATCGAACCCGGGACCTCTGGATCTGAAGTGGGTGGGTTGAACCACTAGACCACAGAGGCGGTTAAAAAGGTAATGTATATGTAAGTTAACATTAAAAAAAAAGCACGTGTGATGGCTGAAGTAGGAATATGGTACCTATACGGGTAAGAAAAAATGTCTCGTAAGCATTCATCTATTCATACGAGAAAAGTGAAGAAAAGCAATACAAGTTGCTAGTTATTTGCAATTTTATCGAGTGATTTCACCCGATGTACGTGTGAACCCTCGTACGCCTTTGAGGCCTACGGCTAAGCATAACATATATATACAGTCGTTTCTTTCCCAATACTTCATTCACTGAGCTCTAAATGATCTCTGTCACTGTTTATCGAGTACTTATCTTTATTTCCTCGTTAACGCCGAAAAGTATACCTACATGCAGATCGCGTAGTGACAGGTTACTTACGAATATTGTGGCACAAGCTCCCGAATGGGAAAAACATCGAAAATTGTGTTCATCTTCACTTCAGCCCACATACATCCACTATGCCTTTCTCAATCGACACATATAACGATGAGCAACCTCCTTCCATCGATTCCCCGATACCGCCACAATGACGTCGGTCCACCACAAGATGATTAATAGACTAGCATCTAACTGGTAGATAGGTAGTTATTTTCAAGTTTTTCAAGCAAGACAGAATATAGAACAGAATATTAAATTAACTCAACTCAACACATCAACAGCCCATTAGCCTCCACTGCTGGACAGAGCCTCCCACAAAGCTGGAGAGTTTTGCCATTATTACAACACTTGGCATGCGGATTGGTGATCGAAGTAAAGGTTTAGATAATACACCAAATGAAGCTGCTGCCCTTCTTTCCTCATTCGTTAATCTTAGTTTTCCCTTAGTTTAGATCCCTAAGTCAACTTTTACGACGTCCATGGGCTGAGTTGGAGAGGTCGATTCTAAAAATTTTACTCTTCAGTTTCAATGAATTCATTACAAGAACCTTCAGGCTGACGAAGACTTGTCACGCTCACCTATCTATATCTTCGAAAATATACCTGTATAGGTATATAGGTGTATTGACACATTTCGTACGATCAAATTCGCATTTATTCTTGTTAACTTAAAATATGAATTACATTGTAACCGCCGCCGTCAGCATAGAATAAATACTAATTCAAAGTAGGCATCGTGGCTATTTACCAGTTTGCAAACAACACTAGCAAACATATCGAACACAGACGAAATAACAGTTACACCGGGGTTACGGCAATGTCCCAGTAACTGGATATCTCGGTTTGCATAATGCAGCTAAACTCAGACCGCGTACACACGATACGGGACTTAGCTTACCCCGACGTAACCAGCCTTTCCTATCTATGTTATGAAGGTTTGGAAGGATAAAAACGACGGTTTATTTGCTTCGCCAAGGCTTGGGGACCGAATAGGCTTATTGAAGACATTTTTGTACGAGTTTAGGAAAGGTTCAAGAGCCTTGACATTTTACTACGAGTGTCACCTTTTTGTAAGAAAAACACTGAAAGTCAACAGTTCAGAGTCGATAGTCATTAAATCAGTAAGATGTTTTAGGATGGAAACGTCATATCTATCACCTATTCGCGACCAACACAAGGAGAATGACAAGAACCTCACGGGCTAGCTATTTTTTTTGTGATCCATGTCCTAATTTTATATTTACGAAGTTCACCCGGAATTCTCAACAGGCTGAGGAACTGGCTATCTAATACATATAATCCGAACTTATAAAGCAGTGTACAGCAGGTCGTTAGGTTGTGTTGTTTTGTCAAGTAAAATGGTTTTTTAAACCATTTTACTTGACAAAAAGATTACGTGATACATATTGATGTATAAAAAATATATCATAAGCGATATATTGATATCGCTTATGATATATTTATCGGAATACATCCGTTTTCATTGTTTTCTATTGCAGTACTTTTGTATAATATCAAAAAAATATTATGAATTAGCAGTAAAACAAATAACAAATTAACAGGCGTAAATATCTTATTTAAAATTAACTCAGTCCGATTCGCATCCTAAGAAATATTACGGGTGATATTTTCAAACACCCCTGTTTATTATTCAATCGTCTTTGTGCACAGAACGGTGACGCCAATAAAATTTCGCACGAAGTTATTTTACTTTAACCTAGAAAAACATTTTTGATGTAAGTTTTCTGTTGCCGTGAAAAATGAAAAACTTAGATTTTTTGTCACAAAAATATTTTTTGAACAACTAAAGTAATAAAAGAAGCTAGGTACTGTAATTAGGAAAAATATTTTTAGGCTCATGAAATTGTAGGTCGGGTAATCCCTCAAAAAATAAGGTAAAATTGTAATAAATACTTTTCGGCGTAGCATTTACTCTGATAGTACAAAATTACAGTCTCGAAAGACGTTCTCTAAAATTCAATTATATGAAGCTACAATTTGCCAGGAAGCACGCTTGAAATTGAGTTATCTGTCTTCTAATCTACTGTAAAGTGAAATAGTACTGTGGATTGATGCCAAGAAGCCAAGCCTGTAGTTAATTGATATTACACAGCGATCGTGAGCTTGGCACTGC
Organism: Venusia cambrica; assembly: GCA_951394065.1. Lineage (NCBI taxonomy): Eukaryota > Metazoa > Arthropoda > Insecta > Lepidoptera > Geometridae > Venusia > Venusia cambrica. The sequence goes on along the minus strand of OX596043.1, from coordinate 11,311,141 downwards.
TCGTTGATCTGGAAATGAAGATTATGCACTACTCATCAAAATTAAATACCAGCACTTATATAAATTAACACGTCGATTTTATACAGTATACATTACATAGAAAGAACCCCATCAATCATTAATTACAGATTACCTAGCACGTGTGCAAAATGTCACAGCAAGACTCAATTTGCAATTTTATTTTCAGATCCGGCAGGGGGGCGGCATACGCGTGTTCTGATGGCGACGGGGGCGCTCCTAAGTCGTGCTGCGGTCGACCTCCCCTAAGGCTGTGCGTGCTGTTCCTCGGAGTAGTCGGAGCTTGCCTGGTTGCTGCCGGCGCGGTACTGGGGGCACTCAGGCCACATCCGCGAGCCCCCCTCACATTACTCCTACTTATGATAGGTGAGTGTATCTTGAACAAGCTTAAAAAAAGTGGGGACAAGTTACAGAAGGTACGAGTATTCAAATTACGTGTCGTACTCGTATCGTAATCCGCGAACCCCCCTCACATTACTGCTGCTGTGTATCTTGTATCTTGAATAAGCTTAAAAAAGTGGGGACGAGTTACAGAAGGTGCGAGTATTAAAACTGCGTGTGGAGACAAGTGCCAATAAATCACAGATTAAACGTGCTGATACTCATTTTCATTAAGTTTCTAAGCATTAGGTAAAAGTGTTTTTGTTAAATTGTATAACATCAAAATACATCGTGGAAAAAAGAAAATACCCACTACTTTATGAAACACTAGACACGCACATCGAGGGTGACCTAAATAAAATAAATATTACAGATATAAAATAAATATTACAGGATATGCATTTCACGCAGCGCTATCTAGCCCCAAACTAAGCATAGCTTGTAACTAGATTACGGATATAACACTTAAATACTTTTTTTTTGTAACTAGGTACATACTTATCTTACAATACAACACTCAAACACAGAACTCACAACCTAGAGTTACTACCAACTGAGCTATGAGGCTTAAGGCTTTTAATATAAAATACACGCTCTGTGAAAATTTCAACTGTCTACCTATTACGGTTCATAAGGCCCGCTGACAGACAGACAGACGGACTGATCTGATGAGATAATAGGGTGTCGATGGAACCCTTCGGGTACGTAGCCTTAGCCACTTTACATTTCTTACATTAGTTCCATTATACATTAGTTACAGCAAACTTTGCTCGTAAAGATTCATTCAGTTACCAATATGGACAATATAAACAGTACAAATTAAAAATCTTGCTGTTATTAGTTATTGTAGCCTGTATGTAGAGGCGAATCTAATATTTATGAATCTACGATGTGTTTTATTAGCTATTACGATTAACCAATAGGTATCCATTTTGCGCGTAGGTGATGATCACAAACACAAAATTAAATTAAATTTAAAATTACAAGTCAATAAAATTATGAATATTAGATAAGTTATGTTAAAAGTTCACATTATTAAATTATGTTACATTGTATTAAAATAACATAATGCTAACATCCAATCAAGTACCCATATACTGGACAACACATTCAGCAAATTGTATCCACATGGGAGACGGAGAATGCTCCGCCACGGTTCTTAGGATGCTGTTGTGACTGGCCTTCGTCCTGCTCAACAGATGATGCTGTTTGATGCCGAATCTCCGAGTATCTCTGGTAGCAAACATCTCTGAGCTACAAAAACGGGAGAGGCTCAATAGCATCCTAAAAGTATTATTATACCTAATGGACTCCAACTATTTGATCGTTAACCTATAGATTTCCCGTGTACAGGCTCTGACAGTAAGCTATAAAAAATATATACGGTGAGACATCACCTTAAAACTCATCAATTTCCTGAATAGCATTCTGCTTTTTTCGATTTATTAAGCCACCTGTTTTTGAAACCTAAAAATAACTTCTTTAACGGCTTAAAGAAGTTATTTTTAGTTTTCATGTCTATTTAACCGAATTAAAAATTTAAAAATTCCACCACACAGGTAAATTCGCTTCAACTCACTCAGTAACAAAGTTGGGAAGCTAAAAAGCTCTAGTAGCCCGAAAGCAGTGCATTAGCAAAACTCGTTTGATCGTAAAAAGGCTTTATCAAAGTCTTTGATCGTATAACAGTTCGCGACTCATTTCACGCTAAAGCTTTTTTTCCTATAGCTGATTAAAGTTATCCGCTTCAGTGGTCGAGCCAGCAAAATGAACACAAGAGGACTGCGCCGGTAAACTAGAGATTCGATTATCGTGTTTTAAAATAAATTGTCGGATTAATCTAAACTTGCTACCACGCCGGGAGGTCCACTGGGATATAAACTGCTAATAATAATTATCATGTACTCGTATATCTGGTTGATATTCCATTCATTTAGGAGTCAGCGCTTCCTAATATAAAATATATTAGGAAGATTGATGGATATGATCCGGATTTTTTGTAGTGCGCATCGCACTGCAAAAAATCCGAATCAATCCTCCAGTATACTCATAGTTGGAAGTATCTATTTTTTTTATTGTATAACGTGGAGGTGGCCTTCACCTCACCTGATTTTCAAGTTTTGATAAGGCCGAAGATGGAAGATGGTCAATCTTACCACCTTTAATGTACAGGAAAAAACAACCCGAGTAAAAAATCATGGGTACTTATGTCCCGAATGTCGATACGCAAGAAAGAAATATAGGTTGTGTGTTCGATTGCCACCAGGACAAACAATGTGTGATGAAGATAGATGTTAGCTCTGTATTAAATCGTATGATAAGTATGTATTTACAAATAAAACTCTATAAGTATTCTATCCGTAATCAAGTGTCCGTATTATATGCTTTGCTTGGTTTGGGGTCTGGCCCAAAACTAAACAAAGCTTGGCGCTGTGTGAAATTGATTTCCTGTATTAGTTGTACCAGCGGGTATTTCCGGTCCTTTCCGTTGTCTACCATTCCAGCCCTTTTAAGACGAGAGTTAAAAGGCAACTTCTGGGTAAGTTCACACTTTCGAAGACCTCACTCTTGCCTACGCTATTTAAGAACGGAAACGAACCTGGAACCTCTGGATCTGACACCGTAGGTCGAACCACTAGATCACAGAAGCGGATAAAAATTCAATGTCCAATATTCCACAATATTGTAAAAAACGTCTTTGTAAACAACATATGCGTCTCCCATTTGGTCACACTTCCACAAGTGTTGAGTTTCGCCACAATGTACAATATCCACATCCGGCTTCAAATATTCATCGTCCAATGTGTAGCGGTGTGTCCGATGCGATGGGGCCCGACCATGGTGTAATTAACCGTGAAACAATCTGCGTGGTCTCATCTGCTATTCGGCGTGCATGCGACAATAGCACGTCTCGCAATCTCATTACATCATTCACAGCGCGCGCCCTTCATCGTCCAAGTTTTCAATTAAACTTCAAATGAGTTTTGGAGCGAAATTAATTGGATTTTCATTAGCGTTCGGAACAGATGATATTGTTACAGGCAAGCGATCTATTGTGCGGGGACGGGTAATTTGTACACGTCACTCACTCGGTAGCTCACGTGCGTATGGAAAGCGATGCGTTATGCCTGTTTGCCTGACGCCATAAGGGGTGGTTGTTCAGATGATTCGTTGCTGAATAACCTCACTTTTTGAGAAAGATTGAGTCGTTCTTTTAATGGTTCATCATTTCTATCGCCTGAAATAGGTACCAAACTGGCGGGCGGGTTGACAATCGCAGTATAGACAATTGCTGGTGACATCCATACGGGTGGATAGCATTGCCGGGACAGATATAAAATAACATTGAATGAATTATTCAATAAGCTAAATTACACAAGAATCAAGCGTTATTTAGCAACTCAAAGCACAAAAAGCATCGCATTACCTTACTCAAATATCGGCGATCCGTGCTAATTTAGAATCAGCCATCAGAGGCCTTCGCGGCCCACGGTTCATTTTAGCGAGCTTTTGTTTCAGTAAAAAAGCTAATTTGTTATTAGACCCGTCATTGATGATGAGAACTTTTAGGCATTTTTACGGATATTTTGAGCGGATTATTTCTTTTTGTAAAGGAAATTAGTGTCATTTTGCACAGGGTATTTCCATTCTCTTTATACGCGTTTTATTTCACGCGTGATTTTTTTTCTTGCTTTATAGCACAGATTTTGATATGCAACTGAGGGTCACCATGATACAATCCCTTATCAGCTCTAACCCGCCTAGAGCAAACCAAACGTAAAACGAATAGCAAAACTACTGCATATCTTGACTTTGCATATCTTGATGTCCTAATATGCTACTTGTAACCAACTAAGTATAATGAAATATCAATGAACTAACAAATTTACTTAAATTTTCGATGTAAATTTTCTCATAAATATTTGTTAAGTATGTAAATATCGTAGGTAAGTATATAAGATCTGACTTTCCGGTATGTGTATAGTATATATGCTATTTGCTAAAATATAAATAACGTACGCAGTCCAAACGACTTGTAGATGCTGTAACCCTTTTCATTTTTACAAGCTATTTAATTCAAGTTTACATTATTTAAAATAAAATGTAAAATTTAATTTAATGAAAAAAAAACTGCGAACTTTCTTGATTTTTACACCGACGCTAGAAAGAAATTGTCTCACAAAATATACTTCTCGCTTCCAGGTATAGGAGTGGTGCTAGTAACCGCCGCCGGCCTGGCCTGGCGCCTCGGAGCGAGAGACGCCCCATGCGCACTGCTAGGGCTCCGGAGAGCATCATGCCGGCGACTGGTACCGCGTCTACCGCCGAGCTATGCCCGTCCACACCACCCCTACGCAGCCATGCTGTATCCGGAGTTCCATTATAGGCCGCCGCCACCGTCTTACCAGGCTTCCATGCAAGAGTACAGACTCAGGTGGGAAACTATCTCAAATTCTTATTACAAACTTTGAAATCACAATGTCCCAATATTAGTGTTGGACGACCACTGGCACAATGGAGCGATGACTTGCGCAAGGTGGCTGGCTAATCTGGCACGGGGAGTCCCCGTGCTGAGGGGGCTGGATGGGGAGAGCGGAAGAACGGGCGCAGTGGCGCAACTTAGGAGATACCTATGTCCAACTGTGGAGTGCAATAGGTTGATGATGATGATTTCTCAACGTATAGACGTAGGTCCTACGTCAAACTTAGCTATCTCATGCACTTATCTAAAGATCACTCCGCCATCAATGCCGTGGCCGCCAAAAGCCGACTAAGGTATCTCACCAGACGACGGGCAGCAGCTTCCATCTGTGTATTATCAATACATTTATAGCGATCACAAATCCACCTGACAAGCTTGGTGATTATGGATTAAGTTTATTCTAAACACTAAGGTAGTTAACATGAGGATCTTAGTATTGAAATAACTGACATCTTGTGACAGTAATACGAGTACATTATGATACTATCCGTCAAGCCTTAGCCATCTTTTCATGGATCAAAACTATGAGTTATACCACGAAGTATTTACATACAGATTACATATAAGTATTATCATCACCATTTTCGGGTAGATTATAGAGAACAATAACAGGCACCTCGTTTTCGGTGTTCTTAGTCTATTTTGCTTATTATTTGTTTAAATATGGTAACTAAATATATCTGTGATTGAATCTATTATTTCATTGTAACAGTTGCATTGTGTTGTTGCAGGTTACTTCTCTTAGACAGAAGTGCGCCCGCCGTGTCTCCGCCTCCCACATACAGATCAAACTCAGCCAGTCTAGTCAGGTACGCTACTTCCATTGCAATCCTATTTGTCTGATCGCTGGGTTTTTTCATCTCGGAAACTGGATTGTGATTAAAATGTTTCAATTGAGAGGTTCGTATGAAAGACACATCTGTGTGAATGTAATGAATATAATTGTTTGTTCTGTTTAGGTGTTGTATCATAAGTTTTTATTGACAAAAGTATTATACGAGTATATATAATCTAGTCAACATGTCATAGCTTGGCTTAGTCTGGGGCTAAATGGCGTTGTTGGAAATTAATGTCCTGTAGGTAATTAATACAATCATTCACCAAAATCTAACATTTTTGTGGACCATCCTGTATTGTTGGGAGTTAGGGAGTGAAAAGAGTAGGTACTTTTAAACACATCCTTGAAAACATGCACGGTACGTAGAAAAGTAGACAAAACAGAATTAATTCCATTTGCATGCTTAAATTATTTCAGGGGATTTATGTGTTAGATATTATGTTGTCATAAAAACATTTTATGTCGGAATATTTTAACCGCAACTTTACCACCGGCAACAAACATCGATGAGTTTACGTGTTCTATTTATTTGGATAGTTACGAGAATTTTGGTTATTTTAATGTATAAATAAATAATAATGATGTTTCTTAATTTCTTCACTGTTTTAGTTAACATCCTCTCTACTTTACTCTACTTACCGCTTGCTTCGCTTTTCGATTGTTAAAGTGTGCTACAATCAATTAAAAAATAAAAATGAAGGTAATTGAAGCAGGCTATCCGTGGTACTCCTTGAATTTTTTTCTTCTTTCTTTTTATGTTAATCGTTAGTTATTTCAGGAAATACAGTTTCCTTTTATATTAAGTAAAACACATTTTGGTAACAAATTAATCTTATCTAAATAAAATCTCACGGGAATCATGGTTCTTTCGTCAAAAAGTATTACAATCCCGGTTCTATGAAAACCTACCAGCGAAATCCTAGCACCTACTAACCTATTTATAATGTTTATCGCAGAGGGTCAACCGGCGCAGCGTGGTGCGGCTCAGAGTACAGTGGTCCGCCTTCGTACAGAGCGCCTCAGGCCGAACCTCCAGTGGCCGTCTCCGACGTGGCCATCACCCACGACCTCAAGTACACCGACATCGAACCACCAACCGACCAGGAGAAGGACCCGGACGAACACCTCGTGACCATCGTCCACACAGATTCGCAGCCGGTCATCGTCACGGTCTCTGGTTCCGCCGCGCTAAACGAAACGCACGCGCCACCGCCTTCAGAAATTGATATTTTGGCGCACTTATAACAAATAGATATTGTACTAGGCATAAAGCGTCACTTTTGAAATTCGATTAGTTAGCACAGGTTAGCACCGTTCGTGGTTACATTTTAGACTTATAGCGGCCATATCTCAAAATATGACCCATCAATGACCAATAATGTGTATCGATAAAATATTCAGACACCAGTATGGAAATCTCGCTATCAATGGCTCACATACTCAACTTGGTGTTTAGTATTTTAGGTGTAGGTAATAGGTACCTGTAACATCCATGTAGTATCAAACCATTAGATACCTATATAATTTATTTTTCTCCAAGCTTCTAAGTTATTTTAAGTTGTCGGCTTAACATAATTATATACTTCAAGATTTTTAAATTCGCATGAAGTGGATAATTGCAGAATAGGTGTTCTCTCCAAATTAAAATATTACGATAAGATGATTTACAAATATTGCAGGCATGTATTATTGTATATTTATTTTGTCAATATGAGGCTTTCTTTAACTCATACTTGTAATTCGAAGAAGTAGCATGCCTAGGAACTGTGTTATTAAGCTCGGCATGATAGTAATCGGTATTAAAAAAGAATCTTGCATCTGCATAGACCTATCCCATTTTATTCGTAAGGTTGTGTGTAAATATAAAAAAGCACTGACATGATAACATTACGTTTTATTTAGGTGTTTTAATGTAAACTAACGTGCCGTGTATATAAATGTTAAAAAATACAAATTATGTTAGCGCTATATTATTTTTATAGATAGATAGATCTATCTATAGATTTTAGGTTAAGATAAAACCAAATTATTACCCTCATGTACAACAAAAATATAAAATTGTTAATTATAAAGCTACGCGTTAGTGCCAATGTTTGTGTTATGTTGTAAATATTTTTTCAGATAAGCAGTATACTTGAAGACCTATCTTTTTTCAAAATGAATACAGAATCATATTTCTTTATAATATGTGAAACAACTTTATTTAATACAGCGCAAACATTTTCCAAAGATATTGAAAACTTTTTTTTTTCACTTTCACGTAATATATAATTTAAACCTCGCAAACGAAATGAATTAAGTTTTAATATTCAATTATTATAACTAACAAGAAAACTGACTCAAAATAAAATTCACGATAGAATTTTCTTATCATATTGTGCCTAGGCTTGGCAATCAATGTCTTATTAATACGTGTAGTATTTTATTATTACCACTATGTATAAACGATACCTAAACCTGTAAGACGCTATAGTAAATAATGTAATTAACTTTGTTGTACATAATGTTACTTATTTGTATTAAAATAAATAAAGATCTTTAGTGAAATCAATATTTCATTGTCCCTCCGAAGTCCCATTACATTGGGTTCCACATATCATCTACGGCCTGTCCACGACTTAATGTTAAAGATCACTGTTCAACAGACTGCATATATATAGCTCTAGTCTAGGGGCATATATATAATGCCCCTAGACTAGACTCGCATTGGGCAGAACCGTTCTTAGGAAAACTTAGAAGAGCGAAAAAAGTAGGAGTCTTCCAGGTCTAGGTCAAAGTAAGTATGAGGTCTACTATGAAGGGAGCTTGCCAGAAAGCACTCCCTCTCCCGCGCATCGACGGAATACCTACAGCTAACCATTTGGCGCCAGACTTAGGCAGGAAGGTAGTTGCTAGCCAGGTGGATCTTTAATAATCATTCAGCCGTCACCGCTAGCAAAAGCCAGCGATTCCGTTCCCGGGATAGACCACTAGAAGGTAGATCACACCTACCACAAAAATTGGGTTCTGTTTCCGTAAGAAAACGTACAGATGTGAAGAATATCAGATCAACTGAAATAATCCAGAAGAGATGAAACCATGAATACACCAATATTCCCAAAACTCGTGCTTAATTTGTTCCATTTCAAATGTAAATCGAAGCTCTGCCGGAACAATGGCGCACTGTAATTATATTGTAAAGCAATTTTGTCGCATACCCCACGAGGAAATGAGAATTGGTGGAAGTATTCATAAAACGGCGTAATGGACGAAAGCAATGAACGTAATGCATAAATTATGACTGCATTTAAACTTAAATGGCTATCGGAACTCATAATGGTATGACATTTTAATTAAAACATAGCTTCGAGGAATATCCGCTGAATTGAGGTGCATTACGGTGCTAGTGTTTACCGCCAAAGTGCAACGGTAAGCGCCAAAATAGCAGAGTTCCCAACAAGTCACACCACAGAACACTAATATCCTAACGGAAAGAAATCCAACTCCATACATAAAAAGTGGTTAACATTCGGACGTGCACACGATCATTTCGTAGCCCACAAGCTGCTTGACAGTTTGACGAAATGAATTGAGCTACAAACTTCTAGTGTAAATAGACCATTAAACCCATCGACCAAATGGCGGCAATTTTAAATTATTTATTTGTTCAAATACATAATACCTACTACTGAATGAAACACAAACATCCTTATGTATTTCTGACCATGGAATGGATCATAAATACAAAATAGTGTTTGTGATTCACCCCACCAAACTAATGAGATAATACAAATAAAATCACAGTGCTGGTAATATGTTGTAAAATAATTTTATTAAAGACTAAAAGACATAGATATTGGAGAATTAGATTATTAACAGATTTCTTCTGAGTCAATTAGTATTTTAGGGTATAAGAAATGCGTGTAATCTCACAAATAAACTTTAACAAGCTAATTACAAACGAATAAAGTAGGAACCCTGGTAATCAAAATAAAATAAAATAAAACCAACAAAATCAAATTCTCATGATTGTAGAATCGTGATATTCATAATAAGCATGCACACACATTAATAAGATAGCTTGGGATAACTAATAAGCTTGGATGTTTGTGTAGGTACATTTAGAACACTTATAGTGTCGAATCCTTCATTTTCGTAAACATAAATGTAAACACCATTAATGAACGAACTTTGCTTTGCAATTAAATTTATAATAGATCCCGGTACGTAAGTAAACTAAATAAATTAAATTTGGTTAAAACATATGTATCGGAAAGATTGATTATGTTTTCTTTTGTTGACAATTTTATTTGGTTGTTATGGTTACACAGCTGCATGATTGGCTCGTCGCAAAACCATAAATTCAACGTGAAATAAAAGTTGTACTATTACCATTTCAAATATTGGTTGGATATATTTTTATAGCAACATTCCTACGAACCCACCTTGCCGTCAGCCAGTCAAGGCGACTTGGACCCCCCTGAGTCACACAGAACAGTGTTTATAAAACTCGTAAATTACTATTTACTTTTTCAAGATGTCCTTATTTGACATTCAGAAACGCTCAACAAACGTTTTAGTCCTGTCAGTTACGACGTCATGGTACGAAACTCAATACAAAAAAAAGGTGAACGATTTTTCAAAGGTGACCGGCAACATTGTCTAGGTACAAATTTCAGCGAATTATATTATGAAACTAGAAATTCATCAAACGCATAGAATACCTGCCCAGGTAAACCATTGAATTATTGAGTTAATTTTGAAAAACCGCATACTTTAGCTATTATTAACGCCATATTTGATAAACTCCATACCTATACTGTAGCTAGTAGGGAAAACTTCGACAGCGCGATCATTCCACAATTTAATAGTTCAGTTAACAAGACGAAGTATACAGTGCACCTGTAAACGGGAAGACAAATCTATAAAGCCTCTCAAAATGGATAGCAACCAAGCCATAGAATATTAGGTACTTTTACTCCACTGCGTGACAAAACGGTCTACCGATGCTTACAGCCTACACAACTTGACATGATTACAAGCGATTTTGTTCCCAAAGTAAGTACTATATGTTACACTGAAAGCCTCATCGTATTTGAAAAGCAGCGATTAAGCACTAAGCGAATAAATCTCCATTGAATAGAATCGATAAGATGCCGATGCCAAGATGATTTATTGACTTGTCGCTCCGTAGACGCAGACTGTTAATGGTGAATGAATAAGCTCGGCTTCCTTAGCCAGGTTTTACGAAATAAAAGAAATTATGCAGCCGTCGGCCAGTGCGGCCGATGGATAAGCTCTCTTTATTGGAAATTCTTTCTATCGAATGCTGGGTGGGTTTTTTCATAGGATTGAGTGTTGAGCGGATAAAATACCTAAAAAAATAACGCTACCCCACAAGGTACCTAAGTTTTATAATTCAGTGGCTTTTTAGCGGTGAACATCGCGTCACTGTTTAGGGTTCCGTACTCAAATAGTGCCAATGGGACTGTATCTATAACTTAAGCCTCTGCTGTATGTCAGCGGACTGTACTTGAGAGATGTGTATTTCTTTTGCCGATAACAACAAATATATACAATTTTAGTGAAATAAATAAACTCTTTTTGGAAAAAAATGGAACCGACTTCACCACTAAAAACTTACAAATAACTCTGAGGGTAATATAATTAGGGTTCATATAATTTGAAGTTGGTGCCGAATTGCCAAGCACAACAACATGTTTACTGTATGGCACCGCCTTCAATTTATATGAACTTACCCTAAGAGTTATTTGTAAGTTTTTAGTGGTGAAGTCGGTACCATTTTTTTCCAAAAAGATTTTATTTTTGGCTTTTTTTTCGTTTTAAAACCTACGACACCACGACGTCTCCGACACACTATTTAAGAGTCGTGTGAGGGTGCAAAAATACGTTATTTTTTGTATGAAAATATATTTTCCAAATCGGTTGAGTAATAACGGAGTTCTGAGGTAATGCAATAGTAGTAGTTAAAGAGATCATAGTAGTAGTTAAAGAGTCATCGATCACCAACACGCCTGCCAAGCGTGAGTATTATGGCAAAACCCTCCATTGTTTTTTTTAGCATTGGGGGAGGCCCATGTCCTATACAGTTGACTTTTATGGGCTGTAATGATGATGATGATACATGTATACAGCATTTATAGCCAGAATGCGTCAAAGTCAATTCCACTTACTACTACGTATATCATCATTACTGCGATCAACAACATGCCAAGCGTGGTGATTATGGCAAAACACTGATGATGATGATGATGATACTGGAAGGTAAGCGGTTCAAAAGGTCTACTCTAGTGACCGTAAACACCACAGGAAAGCAGAATACACAATATCGTTTACTTGGATGACATATATTTTCCAGTTATTCCAGAACAGAATCCAGAACCGATTTTGATAAAATTTCTATGGGACCACCTCGCGAGTATGGCCTACTAAACGTAACAAGAATCATCAAAATCTATTTCGAATTGGCGGAGAAATCAAGTAGTTGTTTTGCCTCAAAATGTGGTTCGGAACTCTGTGTGCATGTCCGCACTTGGCCAGTTTATTAATTTAAAACATACTTATTCCCGCTACAGTGAACCTACAAAACCATAGCATCGTCAATGCTATTTTTTATGTACCTACGACGGGGAAGCGCTTGGCCTTCATCTCACCTCGTTTCAAGTTATGATAAGGCCAAGGTGGAAGAACTGGCTATCATACCTTTAAATGCCGAAACATAACAATACATGATTGTTGTTGCGACAGACTTAGGTAAAATGGTGGACTCCTACCACCAACCAAACCAAGCGCAATATTGTAGCCCTTGGGGATCAAACCGTGTAGGTTCTCTGGATCTGATACCGGTGGGCGCACCACTAGGCCACTAGAGGCTGTTAAAATTGCATTAACATGAACATCAATGCTTACATGATGTGGAAAATGAAAAGCAGTTTTACTGGTCCGTAATATCTGAAAAAATAGCGCAGATAGCGATCATAAGTCTTGAGAAAAATATAGCTGTGTTTTGATCCAGAGAAACCAATTTCTATATATTTTCATTCTATGAAAGTAATTCGCCTTCGCCAAAGTAGATCAGCAATTGGATAGTCGTAATATTTCTGAGTGGAGAGAGCATTCCCAGGCAATGTGCAGGGTTTGAATGTAAAATAAATGAAGGTTAAGTCACTTATGGAAATGGGAAAAGTTCCGAAACTGTTTGATATACCACTCGCAAAGCTTAGTTTGAGAGGCAGCATAGAGATAATCATATTTGTATTAGATGGGAACTTTTACTATGAGCTAGATAACTTTGGTTCTGACATAAACCTTAAAATGTATGAAATATATTATTTTAATAATAATAAGTTTTGATTTTACATACTATATGGTATGTTATAGCTAGATACCTACCATTAAAACAAACACAAATGATAAATATACACTACAACCAGGTAGGTACAATCAAGTAAACATTATACATTTTGCAGGCATAAATGTTTTATTGTACTTTAAGAAAGAAGATTTGATTTGATATAAAAATTTAGGTACTTAACAAACAAACCTCGAGAACTTTCAGCTTACCGATATCTTTAAAAGTGAATTTTAAGCTACGTTAATAAAATAATTTGAATAAACCAATATCCTGTAACATTGGAAACTTTGACGAACGATTAGGTAGGCCAAACAAGACGAGCAGAACTCAAACCCAAGTTCAATTTGTTCGCATACAGTTTGTAGCAAACAAATAAACTTGCTCGACGACGTGGAAGAGTTAGTCGAGAAGTAAGTATCAGTATTTCTATCGTAGAGACAAAACAGATCAGAAATACTTATTTCTGTTTTGTTTTAATTCTAGATTGAAGGGAAGTGAAGGAAATGGCATGATCGTTGAGATACAATATGAAGTACCCAGTTACCTATACCTACCTGCTGTAGGTGTGTATTACATGGATGTAATTTGTTAATGGTACCCTACCTACCTCACCATCAAAAGTCCATTAATGTCCACAGTTGGACAAAGCTTTCTCCAAAAGCTGGATTTGCCATAATCGCCACGCTTGGAAAGCAGATTGGTGATCGCAATACCTAAGTGTCGTAATGCCATCGATAGTAATACTCAGCAAGTTTGTTCTGGTGAGATCTCTTAGTCGACATCTTAAACTTACGACGTTTGCGCTCTGCGGGCTGAGTTGTAGGAGTCGATATCGATATCACGGTAGTTAAGGTACCTATTGAATAAATGCGATCCATCTTCAAAAGCCATTGTTATTATTGAAATTATTGTTGTTTTTTCTTCAAGAAAGCTTACCAATGATGGATTATTTTTTAAGTACTCGAAATCAAAGTTAAACAGCGTGTTGAAATGAGTGCATCATTTATTCGGTCTCATATCGGTTTTACGGGGAAAATAAGGTTTGTTATCCACTCAAGTCCAATTATAGCACCTCAGTTGAGGTCATGATCCTCAGCGAAAACATAATTCCGCGGCCGAGTGGGAAACACGGGCGGAAGGTGCGTGAAATATAAATCACCTACCTGTGATTTAGGTGAAACCTTCCGGAAAGTTTTAATTCTGTTTGGACCAGCCACAGTAGATCTTTGCAGAGTAACAGCTTACTAGCAATAAAGCTTTCCATGTGTTTGTCCATTCAAAGCTTATTAAGGTACAACATACGGTATGGCTAAATATGGGAAATCCAATAAAACCTACTAAAATTGGACACTTTCATTATAGAGGTTGTTAGGTTAGGTGGTACCAATACCAATATAGGTACGTACTGTTATTATATAGGTACTTATTATGTGAGTATACAGAATAGAGATCTCCATAGCTAGGTCTAAGAAAAAATCAAGCCACGGGAGAGCGACAGCTTTGCGCGGATCTTACGGGCACGCCAGGCTTAACCTTTACGCCTCAAGTTGACGGGCGCAATGCAGTGCCTCGAAGGCTATGTTCTTTGAGGATGTGTTCTACGCAGTATGACTTTGTTATAGGCAAGAGATGCACTTAATATCAGGTAGGCTGCTTGATTGTTCCGTCTACAAACGGTATAAAAAAGTCAAAGAGCTAACAGTAACAATTAATTAGGTATAACTAATTAGTCATAATATTAAATAATAACCCACCCGTGAACCCGTGAATTAGCCACCATAGTCGCTATACTTATTGCAAATATTTTACTGTGATCATAGCGTGCGTGGTAGGTGCCAATAGGTACCTTATGATCATGACAGATGAAACCAGGGTTCTGTAAAGAACCTTTGCTGTGGCCAGCTCTTAACCATTTAATTTATCTATTATTTATTGCGCGCCGGCCAACTTAGACACTTTGTTTATTAGCTATTCAATTAGGTTACGTGATGCCTCGTAACTTTGCCAATTCGTAAGTGTAAAGTTTAAATTTCAGCTTCAGTGCTAATTTGATGAAATATTTGAAATAAAAGTTTATTATTTACTTAACCGCCTCTGTGGTCTAGTGGTTCGTCCACCGATATCAAATCCAGATGTCACGGGTTCGATCCCCAGGAGGTACAATGTTGTGTATGGTTTGTTTGGTGGTAGAACTTTGTTTAAGTCCGCTTGGCTACTTGCCACCATCTAACCTAAGTCTGTCATCATAACAACAAATTCTATATTGTTTTGGTCCAGCATTAGGAGGTAAGATAGCCAGTTCCTCTGACTATTGAGGATTCCGGTTGAAGTGCACCTGCACCTTCGGCCTTATTGTATCTTGTAACCAGGTAAGATGAAGGCCAAGCGCTTCCCCGTCATTTAATAATGAATTAAAATTGTTTGTAGTTTGCAGCTAGGTGCAAATAACCCATAATATGATATTAACAATGTTATAGAAATAGGTACATATAATATAGATTACTTTTAACAGTTAAGTACCTATCTATGTATCTAATATTAAAGTTATTGGTGTACTTGCATATTTAAATACGTAAATGAAGGCGCCTGTACCGTACCTTTCATGCTATGTTCATATTTACTAGAGAAGGTACCTAAGCCTTGGATCCCGGATCAATCTAAGTTAAAATAAAGCCGTTCATCAATTACCAGTTCCCTTCAATTTACCCGATTGTAAGCTCCAAACAGAACGTAATGAGTTCCAGCATTGATTAAGAGTAGTTTCGACTGGTTTCAACAATCACTTGCATTTTGCAAATGTAATTAGTTTTAGTTTACGCTTTGTGCACGAGTGCTAGACCGCAAAACGCTGAGAACTTTGTTGCATGAAATATTCCGCTATTTTAGGTTGCCCTCATTTCCGTTGCCCTAGGCACACGATTCACCTCATAACTTCATTTTGAACTTCGCGATGTCGGTGAAAAATGTTTTAGCAGCTTTACCTACCTACCAGTGCCCAACTTACACTCCTTAAAATAAATAAATATATATTACAGGACATCTATAGCGCCATCTAGCCTCAAACTTACGTAACTATAGGAATTCGATTACTGATAGGATTCGATAACGATTTTTTTTTGTAAATAATTTATTCTATATTCTATTACTACAATACATAAACATAATATTCAAATACAGAACCAATATCTAGGTAGGTATATTCATCGCACTAATGTTTGTCCCGGGTGGGAATCGAACCCACAACCGACGGCGCAAAAGGCGGAGCTACTACCAACTGAGCTGTGTGCCTTGTTGGTAAAAAATGTCGAGAACCAAATGGTAGGTTCTCTACCTATGACGGTTCGATGTGCGCGAATGCAGGTGTTGGGACAGAATAACTAATAGTACTACGTATGTGGTATTGGTTCAAGATTGAGTGGTTGTATTTCATGTAATGGTACAATTGTCTGATAAATAGGTACCTTACCTGTGTATCTCCTACAGACGTAAAACTCAAGTCTTATAAACTTGGAGAAGACGATGCCAAAACTATAAGACGTCTGAACTTTTGAGTCGAGAGAGCCAAATTAAGACGGAGATTGCAAAATATATTCATTTGGACCTACCTACCTACCACGGGTTTTTGTGAGCTTGTTACCTGCTCTAGGTAAGTATAGGCATGGACGAAGGAAATATTCGTCCATGGTATAGGTACCTACTGAAAATAGACTTTTATCATTTGTAAATCTGTTTACAATTTGTGTGTAAGCAGCACAGATCCATGAATAGCAAATCTGTCCTCGTCTTTCAAACGAGGACAGATTTGCTATTCATGGATCTCAATAGGTAACGGTTGACGATAACATCTTACATTAGCCTCGACATCAGTCTTTGTCCGTCCCTCCCTTGTGCTTATCAGGAAAATTCGGAAGCCCATTCAACCCTCTTATGTTGCTCTGAACATGATGATATCAGATTTTGTTGTTGACATTTTCGATCGTTCGATGAAAGCTCGCAGATTCGTTATTTTTAACACGATTTCATTAGCTTCACTTGTAATGGAGTCAATTTACTTCTTATTGTCGTATCGAAATTAAACTTTATAAGTTAGGTACCTACCTACCTGGGTAGTTCGGATGACTTAAACTATTTGGTATCTGATCTGATGATGAAGGGGAGATAGATAGTTCAGTTTAGACAGTTAACAAATTCTATGCTTTTCAGCGGCTCATAGTTAATGATTTGTTTTGACGGGTCCAATTGAATGCCATATGTTCGCTTGTTATTTTGCCAAGATTCATGCATTTCAAAAGTAGTAGTAAGTACTTAGGTAACATTTAGACATACACAAATGTCAAAACAAACCAAGTACTTAGTACGAAAATCGTCCAAACCTAGTGGGTTTTTTTTAACTTATTTATTTTACTTACGAAATAGTTTTCCTTTTCTCTCTGCTTAACCACTTGTCAATGATGACAATAATTCAATCAGTCTGAAAGTTTGGCGCTACCTATGTGATTTTCTTTTGTCAGCGAATCTCATAGCGAGATCTTGGATGCTGTGAATCAGTAAAATAGCCTATATACTTACTAACTAGCTGTTTCTACCAGCCCAGCACGCCAAGCGAACGCCGAGAAAAACATTTGCCTTACTCTACCTATACAAAAAAAACTGAGTCAGCCAAAATAAAAACGCTTTCTGAAACGTTTTCTAGCGAGAATGTCATCATAAAGTGTTTCATGCATGCGCATATTAAATAATGGCCTCATATCCGAGCCAAGCGGAAATCTGGGGAGCTAGGCACATGAATTTATGCTGTTGATATGAAATCCGGCATGTCACTGAAGTATTTTGAACGTGGAGAAAGGGGAAACTGGCAACGTTTTCAGTAAGAGCAAGAGGTAACGATACCTAGGTGCCTACCTACTTGCATTCATTGACTGGTTGAAGGTTGACCAAGACATGACCAACACAAGTAGATTATGCAAGTAGTTCGGATCTACTTTTGTCTTATAGCGATTACATTTAGGCAGGTACCTATACAATAGAAGGAAAACTAGGCAAGTATCCGGTGAGTTTTCAGAATCTGTCCCTAAATTCTCAATTTTATGCTAGAAAATGTAACACTTCAAGTGTTGTGTTCCGGCATCAGAGGTAAGATAGGCAGTTCCTCAGTTTGTTGAGGTTAGATTCAGGGTGAAGTGCGCCTCCACCTTCGGTCTTAACTTGTTGCCAATTGAGATGAAGGCCAAGCGCTTCTCCGTCGAACAATAAAAATAAAAAACACCTACCTACCTAACTAGAAAAGTGCAAATAGGACACGCTCACCAAAGGTGAAAAAAAATATATTTACAGGTGTACCATTTTTATCATAGCACTAATTTAAAAACGTAAAAAAGAGTAACTAGCTATAATACCCTAAAATCGAAGTTTTAAAACTTAAACCTGTTTAAAAGAAAATACAAGTAAAGTCAACAACCAAGGAAGAGTGGGTACTCCAGCGGTGAGCTCGGACCATTACCCCACCTTAAGATAATGATGCGTAAAGTATGAACTCTGCTCGGTAGGCAAATGTAACGATAATGTGCCTTCTCACTTTCCGAAATTGAGGCGGCGGAGATATGGAGCATATTTGGAAGAAAATTGACCATTTCCGTCTGAGCAAGGGCTTTGCAGGAAATTATTAAGCTTGAGTATGTACCTATAGGTAGGTACCACTACCTTCAGAGGTTTACAACGGCAACGGAATCGCTTGCTTTTGCTTAAAGTTATGGGCCGTAACTGATAGGAAAAGCAAGCTGTAAATTACGGCTGAATTATCACAATACCTACTGGTGGTAGTATGTTATGTATAAGGTACCTATCTACCTGTAAACGTCCACCTTGCCAGTGAACTGCTGAACGTCCGAAGTCCGGCGACAAACAGTTTACCGCTCCATCTAAGGATGGAGCGGTAAACTGTTTGGCGTCTTTTGGCATGTTTTGATGTCTTAACATCATCCTAGCTCTAGAAAAACCTAGGTCAATGGCATAGGTACCTGTAATGTGATACAAGAACCAGTGTCCCAGTGAAGATTGAAAAACATGGTGTGAAATATACCGATCTACATTATTATATATATTTAACGTAACCATGGACGAAGAAACCATGCCCAAACTAAGAAAAGTGTTCCAATCATTCATAGTAAATCGGAACTTCAGCGATCCTCTCGCAAAGATCCTTTCCATGATGATTGGCCGCCATCATTCAAATCATAATGTCACAGATCTTAACTATCTTTTGGGATTAAACTGACATATTAAGCATAGTTCTGTTAAACGGTCCAAATGCATGAAATTATCAACATTTTGAGAAATTTTGATTTTTTTATGAGATTTGGGAATATCCTTTGGAATGGATCTAGAGCCCATTATACGCGGCTCTTATCGAGTCCCAAGGTCGATCTCAGCTCTGAATACGGTTTATATTATAGCCTATAAATACGCCTTTTATTTTATTCTAGAGTTTCTTAAAATTCTACCTTACTTATTCACACAAAAATTGTTTAGTTAAAAATTAATTAAGTAGGTCTAGGCTCACGTTACCTAATCTAAATGAAGTTAGCAATAAAAAACATAATACCCCTTCATTATTTTTTTAATAATATAGTAATATTTAGATAGTTATCATATCAACATAATAATATGAGTCTTCTTTGCTAAATATGTAGAATATTATTCAGTAGGTACAACAATTATTTTTAAATGAAATTATTACATTTACATTAAATTGTAACACGTAGTTCTTAAAAAAATCAACAGACAATCCTAATCGATGGCAGATTACGTAAATTTTACTACAATACACAAACATATTGATCTTATTCCTAACCTTTTAAATAGAATAAAATTGTCAAGCAGTAAAAGAAACACAACTAACAGAAAAATAAGTAAATTTCATTTTGAAATCGATTTTACAGCAGGTTTCAATCACAACACAACCACTTTTATAGGGTTCCCTATCAGACAAAAACATAATTTTCTAAATTTAAGACAGTAAAGATTATAGTCGTGATTGAAATGTATTATTGTCGCGAATTCTACGTAACGTCGGAATACATAAAGATATAATACGCGTTTTTTTGTATCCTAATGTGTTTAAATCGTACAAAAAAAGAGACTATAACCTTTGTGAAAAATTACAGCGGATGCTTGATTTCAGATTGACTCACTAACTAAGATTTTATTAAAGTAAAATTAAGTTTGGTAAGTACCCGTTGCAAAGTTCGTAAGCAAGTTCTGATGTTGAATGCAATTTTCGCTAGTTTTTACGATTTGTGTGAATTGTATTGCGTAACCAAGCGATTTATCGTATATCTCTTATGATTGTTATATTATAAAAGTAATTTTGTCATGCTCTTAAAGTAAACCAAGCTATTTTTTTTACAAAAAAAACTAAAGTACTGTTTTCTACGTTACTTACATCAAAGTTCTGGAACAAATTCGAAAATACTAAGTAAATTTACCATGAACAATGGAAATTAAACAAACATTAAATTGAGTTTCATAATATTTGAGGTTCGTGAAAATTTTGTTGACATTACATTCAGAGATATATGAGGGATAAGCAAATAATATTTTTTTCGTTATCTTGACCATAAATAAAAACAAATGGATTAATTATTTTACATAAAAATCATGCAGCATGGCGGGTATTATGAATTAGTAAATCAACGATAGTTATATGAGAAAATATATATGACTATAAAACTTTGTTTTGTCCTCTGTAGATAGAATATTGAGTAGCTATGCCTATCATAAGTATCGGAAAATGTTAGGTACGAAACATGTATTTTTCTAAATCATTATCTAATTATGCGTTATAAATATTGACGACAATTCCTTAGCATTCATGAAGTAAAATAAACTAAGATTTTGTTTGCCTTAGCATGACATGCGTACAGCAAGAGTTTAGATAATCCCAATATGAGTCTATTGTTGCGTAAGTGATCTACCTGTAACAAAAGAAACAATTAATAATTCCAATTAAAAATTCCAACATGGCAACACGAGGAAAATACCCAGAGGTAAGTGCAATACAAACAATGTTGATATATATAATGATATAACGAAAATCAAAAACATATAATGTTGAAATGCACTATAAAATCTCAGTTTCGAGATTTTTTTGTTTTTGTAGATATAAAGTAATTTTATAATCTTAAGAATACAACGCACATTCAAAGCTGTACATTTAATTTTGGAGGTAAAGTTCCATATTATTTAGGTATACAGACAGATACTATGTATCTGTACCTAAATGTTGAATAAATCATCAAAAAATTAACTAGCCCTAGTTTCTTGCCTTCATTCTCCTTGTGTGCTGGTCGCAATTCCGAACAGGCGATAGACTTGACGACTATACTTGACTTATATACTAGACTTGACGTTTCAAATATCGTAAAAAATCTTAATAAATAAAAAAAAATACTGACTTTAATAAAAAGATGATGGGAACCAAGTCCTGGGCGTTTTACTTCTTTAAGATATACATTTTAGGAATCTGCTTTTGTTTCTGCCTGCTAAATAGCTATCGCCGTTGGCTTTTTTTTTATTGTTTTCCGTTGATGGTTTGTGTTTTGTTTGATGTTTATTTCAACTGTTTTGTGATTTGTTTTTTTATTGTACGACGGGGAAGCTTTTGGCCTTCATCTCACCTGGTTACAAGTTGAGATAAGGCCGAAGTTGGAGGCGCACTTCGCCCGGAATCCTCAACAAACTGAGGAACTGGCTATCTTACATCTAAATGCTGAAACACAACAGATTTTAGAATTACAACAATTATTAGGTAAGATGGTCTAGCTACCATCTTACCTAATTCTGTCGCCATAACAACAATTCTAACCAGGGACGCTACCGCCGACGGCGAAGCCGATCTCCATTGATGGCTTAAAATTAGCTTCATGAGAACTAGAAACGATTTTTACCTTCCGGGTATGTGTCATATCCAAAATGGCGTTTCCCATCTCAGAAGTGTACACATGTTATGAAGCCTATCCGTTCAGTACATTTGACGGTAAAAATCGTTTCTAGTTCTCATGAAGCTAATTTTAAGCCATCAATGGAGATCGACTTCGCCGTCGGCGGTAGCGTCCCAGGCGGACTTAAACAAAGTACTACCACCA
Organism: Venusia cambrica; assembly: GCA_951394065.1. Taxonomy (NCBI): domain Eukaryota; kingdom Metazoa; phylum Arthropoda; class Insecta; order Lepidoptera; family Geometridae; genus Venusia; species Venusia cambrica. The sequence goes on along the minus strand of OX596043.1, from coordinate 11,288,924 downwards.
ACCAAACCAAGCACAATATTGTACTCCCCCTGAGGATCGAGCCCGGGACCTCTGGATCTCAAATCGGTGGGTTGAACACCAGCACACAGAGGCGGTTAAGTACCAGTCAAAACTAGATTCACAGCTGTGATACGAAATCACGAAGTCTTTACATTTTCAACATAATACGCTGCATATTGATCATATTGCTCCACTGACGGATGATGGCGCACATTGTCAGCCTTGTATCTAGATAGTACAACTGAATTGATGTTACCTCTTCTTGGGTACTTCATCCTTAGTTTTCTTCTCGGCCTCCCTGCGCTTGGCCGCTTCCTCTCGTTGCTGGCGGATGATGGCGAGTCGCGCGAGGTCGGCCCGCGCTTGGTCAGTCTTGCCCTCAGCGTGTGCCTTTTGGTAAGCTGCTGCAGCGCGCTGCCTTTCTATCTCTTCACGTTCACGCCTGTAAATTATTCGTTGGAATGATTGATAGGAACGAAGTCACCAGTGTTTGCTAGATAAAACTTTTATATTCTTCAATTTTATTAATTTACAAAAACAGGACTAAAGGAGATTTAAAAATAACTGAAACAAATTCGCAAATGTTTTTCTCCTTAAGGATTTGCTGGTTTAAACAAGACAGGACATACCTGGAGAGTTGTGGCTTCTCTGCATCACCCAAGGTACTATCCAGGGTTGTTAATTTCTTGTTTTTCTTTACCACACGGTTAGGGTTCTCTACCTCAATTAGGCCAGACACACCCTTAGCCTTGGTGGGATGCTGAAAAAAGAAAAAGATTATTAAACAATGCAAAATCTATTTACTTTATTTAGTTCTTAGTACTAAAATGTTTATTCTCATTCAAGTGAACTATGTTCTTTTGAGAAATAAATTTTGTTAAACTGAAATCTAAGTAACTGCAAAATCAATTATGTGACATTTCATTCACAAATGCAGTTTCATTTCAAAATGGAAGGTCCAATGCAAATTCAACTTTGCAGGTATAACTAAACAGTGAAAATCTTCTCATGCGGTGCATTGCTTTTTCAAAAACAATACACAAATCAATATATATCTAAAAGACTTGACTGCTTAAGTGAAGATAACATTATTTTCAGGATAAGTATTATATACAAAACAGATAAACACACCAGAAAACAAATACAGCATCATAGTAAGACATAAACAAGCACAAAAACAAAACATGACTGTGTCATAGTATTGTTATGTTTAAGGAATGTAAACAAAAGACAATTATTTGATTTGTGTTTCATTACCATGAAATCAAATGTAATGCAGACGCCATACAGTTGTACATCTGCAAGGATATTCTATTGTGTTTTGTTTTATGTAAAACTAATCTATCAAATAAACAACACAGACAGCATCACAGGTATCAGTTAGTAAAGAAGGTATAGGTAATAGTGGAATGTATAGCTTTGCCCGAAAAAGATTTCATACACAATACTTGCAACTTTGTTAAGATGCTAGTAAACAAGCCAGAAGATAAACATGATCTTGAGGTTACAGGCAAAGTGCCAAAGTCAACAAGGCAAATTAAATTGTGTTAAAGGTTGTTGAACTTGTATATTCGGGGTTAAGGTGGCCCTAGAGTACTACCTCATACAAACATAGTGTGCCATTTAATCACGAATGTTCCACTTTTACTAAAAAGCGATAAAAATAATTATATAAAAAATAATGTGTATGGGAGAATCCAAACTATAAATTATATGGTAGAATGATAATCAGAAACGGTAATGGCTTTCATATACTTACATCTTCATCAGAATCACTCTCATCGCTGCTTCCGGAGCCAGACTTATTGTCCTCTGACTCTTCTTCACTCGGACTTTCACCTCCATGCTCCTTTCTCCACCTCAATTACAAAATACAAAAAGCACTCATAAATACATCTGGCTGGGGTAAGCTGGACTATTATGTATAGTAATCTAAGTCATTGTTTCTATGAAACAACAAACCTGTTCAGCAACCAAAATACATCATCCAGAAACAGATTAGACAATGGGTGAGGTACATAGTATACACCCAGATGTGTGTGGGAGTGCTGGGCATCCCACCCTCTATGTAAAACACACAGTGAGTGTTTTACAGCACCCGTCAAGCTAACTTGTTTGGTGCTGCTTGTCCCACTCTCTATGTAAAATACTTTGGGTGTTGCACATATCACTCTCTATTTAAAACACACCAAGTATTTTACAGCACTGATGGAGTTTGGGTTTTGAAATTTATAATAATGTAATGAAGTTGCTAATGATACTTACACTAAGCCAGGTCTGGAGCACTAAAGTTGCATATATAGTTGAATCTGGTGGGGGATTTTATCTACCTTTATTTATTGGCTAGGTCAATGTTTCAATGTAGACCACACCATTTAACACTTCACATCTTTCCTATTGACAATGTTGAACAATTACGATCAGGAAAGTATATACTTACAGCGTAACTTTAATCATAATTTTGCTGTTGAAATCTCACCAAGTTATGAGATCATGTACCACACACCCATATTTATTAAAACTGTTGGTCCAGAAAATTGGTGAACTTACTTCTGTTTAAGCTCTTCTTGTTTGCGCTGCTCTTCCAACTCTTCGGGGCTGGTAAACTTGCGATTACGGCCTTTGTGATTGGTGTATTTACCTGAAGAGTGTGAGGTTACATTTAATAACAATTTGTGAACTTTAAGTTATTTATATTATAACATTTTGTTTTCAAGCATCTTTACCAAATTAAACTTTTAACAAACACGTTTTTCATCGTTCTGTGACTCAGAGAAAGCACATTCTCCTAACATTGGACGACATTGAGAAAAAACAACGAGGATAAGAAGTTCTTACCTCGTGGCATTTTGGTAGTTGATGAATACAGGTATTCTGATGTAAAAATGCTAAATTTAGCTAATGCACGATGATCCTATTTGATGAATTTACACTTTACAGATTTTCATAAAACATGAAACGTACAGTACGAAAATTAGCTATTTTTTATTTTTTTACTTGACAATTGACATCGTCATGACGTACGTGACGTTGACGTTGACGTTGACTTGACTTGACTGACAGAGCGTTCCACTAAACCATCGCGCCCACGCCCGCACTTGCATGACTAACATATTAAATATTCGTTCGACTAGCTTGAGATCGTCCAGTTTGCCGTTCACAGCGCCGCGCCGCCGCGCCGCAACCGTCGTCCTCCGTCACATAATAATAAATTTGTTAGCTATAGCCACACACGTAGGTACTCTTAAAGAGCAGCAGCGTGGCGTCTCAACGGCTGCAATACCTTGGGACACCGAGGACGCCCAGGATACCATAAATATCCTGGGCGTCCTATCTAATCTATCTAGTCCTATGTAATCGGTTTTTTTTATTGTAAGTACGACGGGAAGCGCTTGACCTTCATCACACCAGATTTACTAATAATTATGATAAGGCCGAAGGTGGAAACGCACTTCACTTGGTATCCTTAACAGTATGAGTAACAGGAATTTGGTACGATGGTGGTAGTCAGCCAGGCAGACCTAAACAAAGTTCTACCACCAACCAAACCAAGAATAATATTGTACCTACTCCCCTGGAGATCTTGACTGGGAGCTCTGGATTGGACACAGGTGGGCAAACCACCTTGACCATAGAGGCGGGATCGGTTGTCGATGACGAGGTAGTACAATGTGACCAGATCTAGTAGAAAATTTTATTCTAAATTTGGTTGGTAGGTAGTTAGCTAATCCTTGTGTCTTAAAATCACGTGTTTTAAAAAAGGCGCGTCGTCCTCGCCAGCAAACACTAATCATAGTGTCCGTTATGGTAGCGTACCCATAACCGAATTCACGTTCGTTGTTATGCCTAATAAACTCTGCGTAAATAGAGCATAATTAGTGCTAAAATAAAATATAATAGTGCCTCATTGGTTTAAGAAATAATGACCATTCTTAGTGTGTACGCCAGCATCACGATCAAGCTAGCGTACACATGACCGTACTCGAAAACGGCTTATACTATAGCAACGAAATTTACACACAAAAATACTGCACAAATATTCCCGAGCTAAACAAAGTTTCATAATGATTGCTCTTATAGGAACGGAGATATGGCAGCGTACCCATTAAACAACGTAATAGTTGTTATAGAAAACGAGGTGTTCTTATCATAAATACTACTTATTCTTACTACCTACCTAAATTGTTCGGTGTAACAAGAAAATAAAGGTCAACCACCAGCCTTTGTACACAACAATATTGGGAGCAATTATGTTTCATATCACGCAGAATTAAAAACAAATTCATCGATGTACCGTTTAAATTTTAAATATTTATGAATAATTAATTGTTCTAAGCCCATAGGTACATCAAAAAACATCTGATTATAATAGGTACCTAATATTCCAAATAATATAAAAACAATCCCACACCACCCAAAGCAACTACTGGAAATGGGTGAGTGATCTTTCCCTAATTGCAAGATGGTGCTAGCTGGTGTTTTGAAACTATGATCTTGAGGTTTGATCTATTTCAGAGCGTTACAAGATAACATCAAGACCGGTTTAACTGGCAAACATAACACCTTTGCAGCGGGGAATATACTTAGTAGGTACATTTTTTTTTCAAATACTTTTCAGCGCATGACGCCGTAAGATCATGATTGCTTCGTACTATTTTCTCTATGAATACCTACTTATTTAATTTATAGCTATGACAATGATGTTGTAAAAATATCAGTAGGTAGGTAGGTACATCTTATTTTAGCTTCACCTGTAGTTCTGTTGGAAATATTAATAAAAAAACAAAAAAAATGATCCAAGGCACATTATGGCTCGCATCGCACTAATTTATGTACCTACATTAATTTAGTTTCGTGTCTAGATAGGGTTGGGTTTAAGCTTATTTTATAAAATGATCGATGAAAAAAAATGGACTTACTACAAATTCTTAATACCATTTATGTATTTTTATTTTTATTTTTATTTTGTTTATTAAGGAACAACAAACAGCCACAATAGTAGAATCATATGTAGGTATAATATGATCAATGTAATTGAGTAATTACATTTTAAGAATCATACATAAACTCAACATAAGTAGGTACTTACTTACATCTAATCTTAGCTTCCTGGCTTTTAACGCAGAAATAAAAAAAAAATATATCTGATTTCCAGACAGAAAAAATAAATTATGAAAATAAACAAGTTAACAATATTATATTAGTATAATGAATTGAATAAAACAAAAAAAAAAACAGTGGCACAAATGGGTTGCCGACAGAAGAGAAAACTTGAAGAGATGAGAAATCTTTGGCGAAGAAAACAGCTGACCTATGACGCCTGGCTTTTTATTGTGGTCCTGGTTTAATGATTTCATGTTTACAATAGCGCCATCTATTAGAGTGAGCGGAACTTATGTCGAATATAGATAGAGGTGTAGGTAACGTAGTGACGCGAGTTCAATGGTGTTTAACCATAATACCGCCTCTGTTGTATAGTGGCTCATCCCACCGATTTCAGATCCAGAGGTCCCGGGTTCAATCCCCAGAGAGAGCGATATTGTGCTTGGTCCACCATCTTACCTAATTGTGTCGCCATAATAACAATTCTTAAAAAACAATTGTGTTCCGGCATTTAGACTGTAAGATAGCCAGTTCCTCAGTTTGTGGATTCCGGGTGAAGTGCGCATCCACCTTCGGCCTTATCTTAACTTGTTACCAGGTGAGATGAAGGCCAAGCGCTTCCCCGTCGTCCAATAATAAAAAAAAATATGTGAGCGGCGGCTAAACTAAATCTAAAGATCAACAAAGCAGCGAGGTTGTGAATTAAAAAAAAAAAAAAAACACTAGAAAATTTATAAATACTTCAATGAGGCAGGTTTTAACTTTTTATGAGTTCCATCATAACTTTTCGAAACCATTTTATTCCTCTTTTAAGGGTGGTGTAGTCGGAAGACATTTGGTCACTGTAATCTATTCCTTAGTATTGTAATTTTAAAGTAAAACACATTTCGGGTTTCTTATTTATTTCCCAGTAGGTAGCTCTCTATCTTTTCAGTAGTTTTAAAACTACTGACATTATGATTTCGGCAAATCGAGATCATGTAGGTACAGTGGTTTTTTATCAAACCTTTTTATTATTTTTGAAAGAGCTGTGTGATCAAGTGGGTATGGGCTCGCCTTCCGATCTGGAGATTGTGGGTTTAAATCCAGTCGTGTAGCAGTTATTTAATGAAATAAAAATTAATCATAGCCAAATATGTAATAGGATAGGTACCTACTTTAAATTATTAGGATCGTGTGGAGGATACTCCGACATTGACCCCTAGGAACGTGAGTGAGGGCGCCTGTCTTTGCCCAAGCGTAAAAGTAACATTTCTTGCCATGTATTATAATGCTAGATAGTTTTTTGTCAGTTTTTAATCGGATAAATAAAAGGAGTCGTTCATATTGATGTGTCCAACCACCACCGAATAAAGTTATAACTGAGATCACAGTTTTTTGGGACCCGACTTGTGACTGTTGTAACAGTTAGGTCCAGTTCAGTCGCAGGTTGGCTGCTCCTAAAAGGAGCTCTTTAATGATGTCTATAAAAGGAGTAGGGTAAGGTTTCATAACGAGTTACGACGAAAAATTCGAACACTTCGAGTGTAACCAGACCGCTCCCGAAAACATAGAAGAGCACCCAAAAACCTGGCTGTTTCACGAAAAAAAAATGCAGCTAGAAAAATGTAGGTATGCTCTTAGTTTTATACTTTTTTTGACAGACAAGAATACGCCCATACCACAGAATAACTGATAGTACCAATACGTGGCTATCTCGTTAGCATTACATAGTACCGGGGCATCGCTCATAGTCACATGGTACAGGTTTATGATGTATAGTTAGGGTGTGCCTACCTACTTTTAATGTTATTTTGTTTTTTTTTAAGTAAATAATAGTTAATTGTTCAATAACATGTACAATTTAACTAACTATGTACAAAGGAATCAGTTAGATTACCTATGGACCGTTACAAACGGTCTATTAATTTAAAACTCTGTATTCTTATCATTATGAATGGATCATCTAAAAAAAAGGTTCTTCTCCTTGAGTGCTGGTCGCGATTCCGAACAGGCACGTTTGACAGTGTTTCAAAATGATCCTAAAAATCTTATTAAATAAAATCATTTGGTGTTTGATTTTGACATTGAGGTATCTGTATCGCCGTGATCTAGGTTAGGTTGAAACCTAGGGGTAATCCACCCCTAACTACATACTATAAAGTAATATTTCAGACATTTGTGAACAACACGAAAAGCCCATTCAGAAGGTTTCAATAAAAATCGTACGAAATTGTTTTCTAAATTCGTAACAAATCTGAAAAAAAAATCGATATCGAGTGAGTGAAGCGAACGAGATCTCTGAGTTGGGAAAACGCTCGAACGCATATCCGATTTTGATGAAATTGAAAATTTAAAGGGAAAACAAAAATATAAATTGATTTTCGCGGGAGATTTTAGACAAATGTTTTTGAGATATTGGGGTAAAAAAAAAATACTCTGGCGTAAGTACGGTTGGTTCTTTGCATGAGAGCTCTTTCTATAATAAGAGTTAGCTACGAGAGAGAGCCTCGAACACTCAGATGAATAAGGAGAGATTGAGAAAACGTTTATAACGGAAACGGTTTTAACTCTTTTATTGTTTTTTAATAGCTTTCTCTTTGTGAAATAATCTCCATGATAAAATACCTAACATAACCGAACATCACGAGATCTCAGTTCGGGATGAACCACTGTTATATATTGTAGAAAATGGATTTAAATTAACAAGCCTCATAGCTCAGTTGGTAGTAACTCTGCCTTCTGCGCTGTAGGTTGTGGGTTCGATTCCCACCCAGGACAAACATTTGTGTGATGAATATAAATGTTTGTTCTGTGTTTGGGTGTGGTATCATATAGTACGTATGTATTTACAAAAGTATTTAAGTATTCTATCCGTAATCTAGTTCCCATATCACAAGCTATGCTTCGTTTGGGGCTAGATGTGTGAAATTAACGTCCTGTAATATTTATTTATTTAAATACAGCGTGTGGGATTTACGCAGTCAGTACCAAAAAGAAATAGAGCAACTTTATGCCTCAAGTTGATGGGCGCAATGCAATGCAGCGTAGGTGCCAGCTTTTGTGGATATGACCTACGCAGTAAGGCTTTGTTATAGGCAATAGCTCCACTTAACACCAGGCGGGCTGGGTACCTGTTCCGTCTCAATGTCGTATAAAAAAAATATATCTTGCAAGACCTGATATTCATCCATTGCACTTTTATCTTAAAAACCATCCCCAATTAGGGAAATAATAAACTAATTTGGAAATCTGCGGTCTAAACCCCAATTTCATATGATATTTCACGTTTTCACATATTTTCAAGTCTTAAACCTTATTTAACCCTTTTGCAACCCTTAATGAAAAAAAAGGAGTGGATTCATCAAAAAATAAATTATGCCGTCACAAACATTGCCACATACATACATATACATACAGTGCCAGATTCCCTAACTTAACTCGAAGATCTCGTTTGCTTCGCTCACTCGATCAATTAACAGAACTTGATATGTAAATATGAACCAATATGCTGTGAAAAATTATACAATTTCGTGAAACGTTGTCTTAATTCGACTGTCATTATTTAGGTCTCTTTTCGGTACCAGCTAATTCAGGAATAACGGTTAGCGATTAAAACGTTAAGGTGGAACCTCAGGGTTATATAGTATAGTAGGTACTTATGAGAAGGTTTTTGGTCGGTTTTGGAAGATTATTGCTTCAATATATTTGACAATTCTGGGGGCTTCAGCATGTCTGTTCAGCGAGGTGAATATGAAAATGATATGAAAATATCGAGAAAGAAAAAAAAAATAAAAAAAGTACCTACCTAAGTTCAGCGGTAAGTCAGTAAATCGGTCAAAAATAGATTTCATTTTTTATTGTACGACGGGGAAGCACTTGGCCTTCATCTCAGCTCGTAACAAGTTAAGATTAAGCCGAAGGTGGAGGCGCACTTCACCTGGAATCCTCAACAAACTGAGGAACTGGCTATCTTACTTATATCTGTATCTGGAATCGGTGGGTTGAACCACTAACCCACAGGAGCGGATAAAGTTACCTATTTAAAAACTCTCTCAAAAATCCTGCCTCAAAATTATCATGTGTTATGAATATAGCCGTACGGCTGTTCGCAATAGGTACTTAGCATATCAGTTTTGAGTTGAGCGGAGGTAAGTAATCTTAAAGTGTGACAGATCGTGCATTCGAAAAGATACCTCAGCCTTTCGGCAGCTCGTTGTCTGGATCTGGGTCACTTATCTCTTCGAGACTTCAATGTTTAGTGCTAAATGTTTTGATTACAGAATTGGGTCAGGCTTTCTTTGTTCGAGGGTGGTGATGGTATTTAATAACTCGATGCGCGTTGATTGGTAATGCTACGCCATCGACCGCAAATCATGGCGCCAAAATTAAAATAGGTAATATATAAATAGTTCCTACCTAGACTTGCCAAAACATTTTTTTATTCATCGACAGGAAAGCGTTTGGCCTTAATCTAACCTGGTTTCAAGTTATGATAAGGCCGAAGGTGGAAGCGAACTTCACCCGGCATCCTCAACAGTCTACGGAACTAGCTTACTTAGGTACCCCCAATATCAGAACACAACAATTTAGAATTTTTGTTATAACGACAGATTTAGGTAAGATAGTGGTAGCTAGCCAGGCGGACTTAAACAAAGTCCTACCACCAGCCCAACCACGCACAAAATTGTACTCCCCTAGGGATCAAACCCGGGACTTCTGGATCCGACACCGGTGGGTGAACCACTAGACCACAAAGGCGGTTACAACTGTTAAATAAATACTATTTTAATAAAATAACATAACAATTAATTCCATTAATAAGGTACCTCTCATTTAAGTATATTTGATTCTTTGTGCTTTCTCATTTTCACGACAATAATAAAAATAAAAAAGTTAATTGATATTATGTACATCCTTAATCCAGTCCCATATTACAAACTATGCTTATTTTGGAGCTAGATTGCGATGTGTGATATTAATGTTTTTAAAATTATTATTGACTAGCTCTTACACGCGACTTCGTCCGCGTATTGGTTTTTTGAAATAGGTGCAAGTATTATATATTATATATATATTTGTTGGATATCTGGATAAATTTGACAGATTAGCTCCTACATGGTGTGCAGACACGCACACCGAGGGTTCTGACCCACATTCCCAGACAAAAAATGCAGGCTTTTTGAAGTATTAGTGCCGGTCCGACTCACGTTTGGCCAGATTTTATTATTCATTTATTTATATATTTACCACAAAGTTAGCACTATACTCCCACCATTTTTGTTATTATATTATTCGAAATTCCCTTCTTAGCACTCATTTTCGCATCAAGACAAACATACCCTCCAAATTTAATGTCTCTACGATTAGCCGTATAGGCTGTGCGTTGTTATCAGTGAGTCAGTTAGCATTTTATATTAGTATAAGATAAGATAAATAAATGCTATTATAGCGTAACCAAAAATACCTAGACTTGGATCCAAATGCAATTTTTGAAATTTTGAAATTTTTGAATGGGCTATATTTATCACTTGCATATTTATGCGAATAATCTCTGAGAACTTAATAAGTACATTTCTCAGCAAAAAACTGTTGAATAGTTCTGAATTATGTTCAGATACGTAAGTCTACCTGTTTCATGCACCTGTTCCCAATGTTCATAAGATGCAAAACTACCTTTTTACAAGGGAAACCGTAACTACCGTTGCAATCGATTTACAGGTTATCAATTAAAATATGGGTGGACTATTTCGAAGGTATCAAACATAAAACCTAACTCATCTAAAGCTGACAAGATAAGAAGCATTAGTGTTACTTATTTTAATAGAACGTCAAGTCTGCGGGTTTCGGTACGAATAAATAAATTAGATTAAATTATTTCTTAATTGAAATTCAATGCCTGCTTCGCAAACTCGCAACTAAATCCATCCCTCATCAAACACTCCAGATAAACCAGCGAGCGAACGTAATTGTTCAGGACGAAGGATTTATATATAGCTAGGTATAACCACTTACATGTGTAAAGGCTGGTTCTGCAAAACGTTACGACTTACGATGACTAGGTATAAAGGCGAATGATCCGACCCGCGCACCGCGATCGCCAAGACCTTGGCGGCAAAGCAAGGACGCGTTCAACCAGCCCCTACAAAAACCGCCCGCCATTTTCAAACGAACGCGCCCGCAGGAATGTTCTGTTTTTAAAAATTCAAAGTTTCGATTAAAAGTTTATTGAGGCTACTGCAGTTTCACGCATTCATTTTTGTACTTGTAAATCACTACAAAATTGTGAGAAGTGAGCTCCTGATATAAAAAAGTTGTGCTACGAATTTTTGCCGTGGTAAGTAAGTGAATTTTATTACCTACATAGAAAAATAAATCAAGTACTTACTTACCATCATTCGAATTTGAATTAAAATTTATTGGCAATATATTATATAATATATTTATCAAATTATTGGCATTTGTCAAAAACCCTGAAAGTTGCTACGAATAGGTACCTACCAAAAAACTTTTTACAACCGCATGAGAAGCAGAGCGTTGAAGTATGTTCTTTCATATTGTCTTTTGCATGGAAAAAATGCAAATCCTTGTTTTCAAGATTTTATAGTACATTATTCCTAGGACCATATAAAATAAAAATTCAAGTTGATATTAAAAATATTAATAATAATCTTGAAGTTCATAATTATTATCTATTTTAATTTTAAAATTTCAATGTTAATAGGTAGGTATATATTATCGAAATATATTGCCCTAGAGATACGGTACAGTAATCAGTCATTTTTTTAATTATCGTGTAACAAAAAGAAAGTCGTTTTTTTTATTACTTTTACCGCAAGGTTTGTAAGATAATGTGCAAATTGATTCCAATTTCACGACAAAGCTGGTGCCTATCTTGTAAGCTTAGTTCATTAAACGCAGTTCGTGATGTAAGGCTTTGTTAAAGACATGCACACAATGCAGGTTTCGACGACCGGTAGACAACAGTGACACTTTTTCCGTGGTAACTTTTTTTATTTTCTTATGTATGTTTGAAAAACAAAAAGGTAATGGAAACAATCAAATATCAAAATATACTTTGGTATTGTCTACCAACTTCAACTTTTGTTAATTCGGTAACTATTCTATATCTTTTCATATTTACATCCAGAAAAGTATTGAAATATAAATAAATAAATCTAATTAAAAAAAATCTATTTTGATAGTTAAATAATCTACGTACATTAGTATTTTACGTAAGAAGGTACTTCGTTTTTGTAGTATTTTTGTCATTACGTTTTGTTTCAAACATTTTGTAGAGTACCTACGTCAAAGTAGGTATCAGAAACCATAATGAGAAAAATATTTTTTTCCGTAGCTTTACAACTAAACACAATAGTAGAGCTCCAATAGGCATTCTATAAGCACTGCATAAGATTTGAAATAGCGTGCATTCAGATCGGTATGATGGTCACCACTTGTAACCCTAATGACGTGTGGACTGTGGTTTATCTTCTATCTTCACAAATGGGATCGCAGTAACCGATCGACGTCGTGGTCGAAGCGATAGCTTGATAGGCGCACGACCACACTTTTGCCTTGCGCATGCGCACTGGTGACGGGTCATGTTTTGTTAAGCACACACATAGGTCAACCTTACTGAAAAACTTGCATGAGTATTGTTGTGTAGGAATAGTAATTACCCGTTTGCGCAGCAGAACACAATACTAGACTTGGTTCATGGTAGGACTTCGCTTCGTAACAATCACAGATAAATTAGTGATCAAATGTTTTAGATAAAATGATTAATACCTACTATTAACTACTAAATTAAATACGTTTTCCCAACATTTAAATGGTCGGTCGTTGTGTTAAGTATTATTGTAAATTAGTTTTTAAGTACTAAAGTACTATTTGTTACCCAAATAAACCAAAATAAATTAAAATTATATACTTTGGTTTATGTGTATTTATTTGTGGGTCATAAATAATAATTATTACTACTTCACCAAAATTGACTGGTTCTTTCTCTAACTAGGTACGAGTTTTAAAAGCGCCGTCCTGAATTATTTTGTAAATTGAAATTGAAATATTAAGTATATATAGATCAAGTTTTCATCTATAAAATAGATACAAACTAAATATTTATCTTAATTGTTGTTTTAGTTTGTTTTACATTTTGTAAACTTCTTTAGAACTTTCATTAGACAACCCACCTAATAGACTAACATACATTATACTCGTATATACAGCTGTGTACAACACAGTATGGATAGATCCACAGCTGCACTGTTGCAGTGATTTGCCTATAGAAGCAAGGTTTGTTTGATTTGATCACAAAATTCTTCGGTCTCGTGTAAATATTGTGCTTCCATACATTAGTTCCATAACTTTATAATTCCATGCATAGATCCTGCTCATGTAAATGTGTCTCTTGGAAGCAATTCCCCCTTACTAGTAAGGAATGTTTTCTTTCAACTGTCAGGGATTTTTATGGCACACGTTTTAAATTTTTATATTCCTTTGATGGAAATTATTTCAATCCTTATCCTTAACCTAGGATTGAAAGCCATTAGATGCAAACACACAATTATTAAAATAAGATAGACGGCTCCATAATAATGATTTTAAGCGTTGTATGACGTAGCCTCTTGCTTCTTTACACATAAGAAGTAAAATATTGTAATGCCGGATTTAATACCACTGTTGTAATTAGGTACTAGTGGTCTCGTGGAAGTCGAAATTCGACTGTGGTAAATTAAAAATAAAATGTGTTACGAAGCTTTTTGCACTGCTAGTACTTCGTGTAAACTTTGCCTTTTTCAAATCCTATTAAAAAGGGGTTTGAAGTTTTCTCTTTGCTTATTCAATTAAAACATCTGTTAAAATATATGTAATTAGACGTTTTTCACAACTCGGTCTAGCCCCAAACTTAGCAAAACTTGTAATGTAGTTACTTAGTTAATTGTACACATTATTTTTAACCGTTTGTGAATAAATTATATTCAAGTTTTGATTATGAATACATAAATACTTTTTTTATCACTGAATGTTAGGTTAGCTAACAATAATACCACTTCAAAAACGGGGTTCTTCACGACTGTTTGGAGCGATCCTACCCAACTCAACATTTAATTGTAAATACATACGTATGATACAATTTATCACCTAAGCACATAGCACATATTTAATTACTTATCACACAAATGTTTGCCCCGGGAGAATCAGTGCGCGCATTATTCTATAAATAAATATTAGATACTAGACATTTTACACAGTTTTATCCAGCGCCAAACTAAACAAAACTAGTAATGGGACCTAGATTTCGGATAAAATGAATACCTACGTAAATACCTTTTGTTGTAAATGCATATTGATTTAATAAAAACACAATAACACTTATAACAAATACAAATAAAATAACACCCAAACACAGAACAAACATCTAATTATTTGTCACATTGTCCCGGATGTAAATCAAATCCACAACCAACGGCGCGGACATAGCCAGTATCAACTGAGTTGTGAGGCGAAAAAGATTGAGTAAGCAGATTTATTACACTACCTATTTGCACAATTAGGCGGGTTAACAAGATCCCATCCACCCACACCAAAACACCCCATCCAAAGTGTGTTTAAATTGGTTAAGTTTGTATTTTTCTTGGATGACTATAATACGCTATGATGTGTACTGCTCTGATAATCACAATGGCATGCGATGTACGTGTGACTGATGTCCATTTGCACCCATGCCAGCTACAAGCTATCGCCATCATATCAGGCTCTTATGGTGATTTGCTATGCAAATCTAAGCGCCACGTAACTGGGCAACTGTAGATGTAATGAGGAGGTGTTCATTCATGCTGCATGTAACCAAAATTGGGTGTTCAGAATTGTAGATTGAACAAATGCAGTTTCTTCCACCTTCACCATTTTTGAATAGGAATTTTAGATACAGCTGATAGTTATCCCCATTTGTTTAATTATTAAGACTAAGCGCTTTCAAAAATTTTGAAAGCTTCCAGCGTCTATGTTGCTGAGTTACGATTCTAAGGTTTTCAAGAGAGGCTCTCTTCATCGTAGACTTCATCATCACATGAACAGGTTTCGAGATTTCTTTTTCTTACTACGGGCATTAAATCTTCTTTTTTTAACCGCCTCTGTGGTCTAGTGGTTCAACCCACCGATTTAAGCTCCAGAGGTCCCGGGTTCAATCCCCATGGGCAGTACAATATATTATCCTTGGTAGGACTTTGATTAAGTCCGTCTGGCTAGCTACCACCATCTTACCTAATTCTGTCACCATAATAACAATTCCAAAATTGTTGTGTTCCTGCATTTACAGGTAAGATACCCAGTTCCTCAGTTTGTTGAGGATTCCAGGTGCGCCTCCACCTTCGACCTTATCTTAACTTGTACCCGGGTGAGATGAAGGCCAAGTGCTTACCCGTCGTACAATAAAAAATAAGTAAAAAATTCCACAAACTCCTCTACTGAATCGGCTATTCGCATATCTTATACCCCTTGTACGTACGTACGTTATATGTTTAACAAAGACCAGCTCCATATATAAGTCCCCTACAAATATCTAAAGTAAGTAACCTAATACCTATACTTATCTTCACGGAAAAAAATGTTTACTTACAAACTTATCAGTTTATTACCAACATTTGTCCTTTTTGAAGTCTAATAATAAGCTCTACGATATTTTTATAGCTCCATTAACATATTCCAGGCAGGACAGGTGCAATAGTTGCATAAACACGTAGTTATAAGATAATAACTTTTTGTCCCATTTATTCCTGACTGGAACCTATTCGCAAATAAAGGAACATAGCGTGGGCGGACTAAGTAACACTACTAAGGGGATAAAATAGGTTGAATAAGAATAGAACGAAATATACCTTATTTCGTACCAGTGGTTCAGGCTTTAGAGCAGTATTTTTTAACTATGAAATTTAATCACTAAAATTATGATTTTTTTAAAAAACAGCAGTAGATGCATCTGTTGTCTAGTAGCTCACCCACCGGCAGTAGACACAGGTGTTAGATCAACAGGGAGGTATAACAATTATTCTTAATTGTTGTTTTCTGACATTTAGATATTAATTCTCATGTAAGTGAATTTGTTTGTCTTTATTAGAATACATATATTTAAACCACATTTAGATGTAAGTTCCTCAGTCTGTTGAGTTTCCCGGCGAAGTGCACTACCACCTTCGGCTTTATCATAACTTGACATCAGATGAGATTAAGGCCAACGCTGTCTCGTATAATTATAAAAAAACTCTTGAACTATTTTTCGAGAAAAATTACTTGCGTGCGAACGCAACTTCTAAAGGATGTTTGGGTCTCGTAATACTGTACTGACGCTGATCAAAATCTGCGGAACATTAGCTTGACAAGTAGCAGAGCCTTATCTGTAATACAAACTGAACAGAAATAAACTTTTAATCTATAACAGTTCTGTTTGTTTTGTATGAAATGAAATGTTCCCAACCTAAAAGTGCCCTAGAGTTTGCCCCCTTATAAAAGCCTGGAGTACACCCTGGCAAAAAGTTCTTCGTACATCCCCCACGCAAAATACTAATATTATTGAACACGTTCAGAGTACCTGTATACCAGTTCAATTTTGAATTACTACGGTCCTTGAAACCCTAGAGAGCTTAAGATAAGAGCAATGTACCCTTTGTAGACTGATAAATTGTATTGGCTGGGTGGCCAGGTTAGCCCTCGGTAAATAAATAATTTTGAAATATAGGTAGTTGTGGAGTTAATTATGATTTACAATGGAGGGTGGGACTGGATGGTTTTATTTATTACAGTATAGGCAGTACTTACATACCTACTCATAAAATTCAAGATTCATGTTAGATATGAGTCATCAGTTCCACAGCCTATTTTATCGAATGTCTACTTATTAAGTATTGACTTTTGGATCCGGATACTTAGAGGTTTTTATCGCAAACCCAGCACCCTCCAAATGAAATAGTTACTATGGTCATAAACGACTTGGACACTCAGTTATCTGCATGATGTCAGAATCCTAAGTGACCATATCTGGAATAGATCTCGACCTTAAACCACAAGCAACAATAGTAAATTAAGATAATCTAGCCCGTGCCAAACGGGTGACCTGAATTGCGTCAAGATGCGTATGGAAGGCTTAAATTTTATGTCATTGAAGGCGAATTCTTGGCATTGAACTTGAGACGAAGGACCTACTTGGCGGTATCGCCAAATCGACATGTGGAAAGTGATGGTCTTCTTGGCTATCTGATTGCGTGACTCAATTCGCAAATTCAATTTTATCTATTTCTAAACCTACATTTTTATTTTCATTTTACGACGTATAGGTGCTTTGCCTTCATCTCACATTATTTTTCAAGTTATTATAAGGTCGAAGGTGGAAGCGCACTTCACCCGGAATCCCCAACAAACTGAGGAACTGGCTTTCTTACCTCTGAATGCCGGAACACAACCATTTAAAAATTGTTGTTATGGTGTCAGAATTTGGTAAGACGGTGGTAGGCCAGGCGGACTTAAACAAAGTCCTACCACCAAAAAAACAAGCACAATATTGTACTCCCATGGGGATCGAACCCGGGACCCCTGGATTGACACCGGTGGGCGGACCACTAGACCACAGAGGCGGTTATAAGCGGTTAAACATATACTTGTATTCAATGTTGAATAAATGTGCCTGTAATATCACTTGTTATATAGGTACCCTTTAAAACAAAATACAGTTTAAAAACTTGCGTGAGTCGTACGTTATACATTTTTAAACACGGGTTTTAGTTACGTCTACACTAATGTTGATGTACTTAGGCACCAACGGCTTCAATTCATAGGTGTATCATCATCAGGGTGAGTGTAACTCGCCGGGTTGGTTGCGATCGCTACCCTCTCATTCGTTTAGCGTCTCACTCTACGAGAACGACGTACAAAATACAGTTATTTAAAGTATGCATACAATAAATGTTTAAAAAACTCTACTAAATAAAAGTAAGTCATGACATGTGTTGTGGGTGACCTAAACCTGTAGATAGTGTAGATAGATTTGTGTTGGACTTCTACTTAGTCGCAAAGTTTATTTGCGAATTTAGTTATAGCTGATTCTGATTTACCTTAGTGATTCGCACTGCTAGAATGCTTACTCTAACAGTTATAAAAGTATAGCACGGCATATAATCCAAATATAAGTATCTGTGTCAATGAACTGTGACACAAAGACACCAATCTGTTGGTAAATAATATATACTGGACTGTAATTGGTGTAAGATTCTATTTTAGGGTCAGCTTATACTGAACTGTATCAGTTTGTATTTTACGGACAATCTGAATGCATCTTTTACCACCTCTGTGGTCAAGTGGTTCGCACACCAGTGTCAGATCAAGAGGTCCCGGGTTCGTTACCCAGGGGAGTACAATATTATGTTTGGTTTGGTTGTTGGTAGGGCTATATTTAAGTCATCCTGGCTAACTACCACCATCTTACCTAAGTCTGTCGCCATAACGGGTGAAGTGCGCTTCCACCTTCGGACTTATCATGACTTGAAACCTGATGAAATGAAGCTTGGCCTTCCCTGTCGTGCAATAAAAAACGATCCCACACCACACCACCATCCTCAATACCTTCAAAAAGTGAGTTGACAGGCATTTTCTGGGAAAGCTCGATGCATCGTAGACCTTATCCTTGCCCAGGGTCGCTTCGAGATCAAGAACTGACTCATCTTAAACTAAAAAAACAACATAATGTTTCTCTATTTTTTGATCAAATTTATTTAACAACAACCACAACGACACTTTACAGAACGCAAAGTGCAGCTAGAACCTTGTTCGGTACATTATTAACAGCCTTTATCAATTATTGGTTACCTATGTAATATGCGATTGACTGGGCTGTATGTACTTCACCGCAGAGCCGATAGGGGATTCAATATCCCATATTACCCATTAACGTGGACTATGCTTATTTATAGTTTTTTTACCCGACTACGGCGAAGCAAAAATGGTATGTATGTCCATCTGTTCTCCTCAAAACTTCTCATATTTAATTTGACAAATGAGCTATCGTTGGAACTCCTCATTAATAAAACCATTCGTCAATACTTGATTTACTAGGTAGGTTTCGTTACAGATATCAGGAACCCACTACCTAGATCCCTAGTAATTCTAACAGTACATCAGTTCAGGGCATGACTGAGACAATGTGAGGCGTGGCAAGTTCAAGTCAGCTAAAGTCATGGTACCTACTGACAGTAAGTGGAGATCATCACTCACCGATACAATAACATTCCTCAATGATTTGCAGGAAATCGTTCCTATCACAGGTTAGCAAAGAAGGCAGACACCTATGGTAAAACTTCCCGGTAATCATAGTAAAGTTTTGATAGATAGAGAGCCTGGTCTTAGAAAATATGGGATCTCTATTACAATCTCTTTGGTCACAAATAATTGTGAAGATACAGCTGAACCCTTACTGTTTTGGAGGCTTAGGTATGTCAGTGAATAGTTATAGTGAATAGCATTATTAGAAGGGCATCTTGTTATGCTCAGTATGTTATTTATTAGCTTCTTAATGTTATATTAAATATTGTTTTTCTCTCCGCTATAGTTTGCTGGAAGAAAACTTTATATGGTTAAGTTCGCCTTTGCCATGCTTAGGTGATAGAGGTGAATTCAGGAAGGGGAAAAAGTCGTGAAACTGTTTTGTAGGTTGTATATAATATTCTCATAATAATGTGTTCAATAAAGTTTAAATAAATAAAAATATAAGTTGATCATTTGTAGTCACCAGTGAACCACTAAAAACTAAAGTAGGTACCCCGTAGTATTTGGTTCTAAGATCAATGATATAGGTATCATCAATACTACGGCATTGAACTCACCGACTAAAAGGTACCTAGTACGTACCTACATTCGTAGGTACCGATGTAATCCAGAAACATAATTACATAGAGATTAGTATCAGACCACACGTTCATAATGAGGATGTTTTGTTTCGTGTTATGAGGTATGTGATGACTAGGTGGACGTGCCACGAGCTGTTTCTTGCCTCTGAGTCAACCATTAAAAAAGTAATCATATTAGAAGTAACGTTTTAATAGCATTACATGCCATTTTTTATCACACATTATAGAAAAAAAGTTTATTTTTATTAATGGTATGGGTTAGCTCTTGATCTCTAGGCTTTTCTAGATCTAGGCCAGAGCAGGGATGAAGTCTACCTGGCACCGACTCTCCCGTACCGCGTAGGTACAAACAGAATACATCATACCAATTGGCGCCGGACTTCGGTAGGAGGGAAGTCTAGTCGCTATCGCTAGCAAAACCCAGCATTTATTGCCGGGGAGATCGCTAGTACCCCATGTTGTAAAACTACCACTACTACTAACTACAAAAATATTCTCAGGACCTTTGGTTTGAAGATCGTAAATCGTTTAGGGGTCACCTGCATGGGCCAGTCAGAGGCAAGTCCAAGCTTACGGTCAGCATATGCCCCGCACGGTTTGCAAGTAGCTTGCATTCAATACGTGGCAAGTTGCAAGCCCGAGGCCATTAAGCTGAAACCGAAACAAAATTAACTAGAACAGTGCTCGTAATAATTCTTTGACTTTACCAATGGATTAATGTGAGCAATGTTCTAGTTTATTCTACCAACGACCAGGACGCAGCATAAAGTTAATAAATAAAAATACAGTATTAAGAACCTTCTAGTAAGTTGGTCAAAAATAAGACATGACATGATACAGACAGCTAATAGAAGCAAATTTAATGAGAAAATAGTTGTTGTGCAGAACCCATCTAGCATGGTATAAGGCAATGACCATGATATTCGGTGCCTGCCCTGCCTACATACTCATAAGACTTACTACCTGATACCATTACAATAGGGACAATTACTATTTATTGGTGATAGCTAAGCGTTTGACCAGAAGCTTGTTTATAAAACAATTATAGATGTGGCCTAAAATGGAGCACATGTGTCTAAAAGGAACCCTTTCACCCTTCACAGTAGCTTACCTTAAAATAACGGCGACAGTACACGCGGAACCAATGCAGTTTGGTGTAAATTTCTGTTATACCTGTGCACTTTTATGTGCCATAAATAAAACCGTTAAGTTATCTTACCTGCTTCTTACTTACCGGTACTTTGCAATTGAGAGATAACATTAATTACCTTATCATATTAACGATTCCATCATGGGATTATCCTTTGTTCATCCTATGGTATACTTAATACTTAGGTACTAAAGCAAATAGGTGGTATTCATAATTATTTTTAAATTTAGTGATGTCATGGTTTACGGTTCGGTGCATAGACCTAACGTTTTATGTAAATGATGAGTTTTGATGATTACGTTTTTACTACCTTAGCTTTACTAATCAAACCAATATAATGAAGTAAGCTTTGATTATTTAAACAGTTATTGAATCTGTAAGATTGCGGCCATTGCCGGAGTAGTTAAGTCCGATTTCGCTTGATTAGGTGATGTTGCGACGGGATTTTTTTCTGATGTTGCTAACAAGTTATGTATCTAAACTCAACTAACGGTTAGAAAATTAGAGACTGTAATGTAATGTTATGTAAAAAAACTCCCGTTTCCGCACTTGGACTTTACCCTATATTGTGCGTTAGGAATATTCCTGCGGGGCCCTTAAGAGACTATATTATGACTACTGCAATCAATGTTTTCTATCTTTATAAAGTTATATTTTATATGTTATGTAGAGAGTTATATGTTCTATGTTACATTCTCCGTAACCTATATACATGTAACCAAAATATTAGTACAAGCTTTGCTTGTTTGGAAATAGATGGCGTTTTGAAAAATATCTAGTATTATGAAAAAATAACCTTACCTTCAGAAATGGTTATTTACGGTAAACTAGACCTAGTCTCCGCATGCCATTGAACTAAATTCGGAATCAGAAGTTACATCCTACGTAATTAAAACGAAACAATAAGAAAGCATCGAGATAGAGATATCGGTTGCACAACTTGTTGAATCGCCGGATGGTCAGATACTATCTAAAGTGTTCTAAACACCAATCACGGGTGCATTGATTTATTGAGAACTGCTAAGCGTGGTGAAGGTTCTTTGAGATGCATCTTGACAATGATTTTCCAAACAGTACTAAAATTGCAAAAAAAATGCGGAGTGTTTGTCTGTGTCGTTTTTTTTTATTACGACGGGTAAGCGCTTGGCTCTTACCAGGCTACAAGTTAAGATAAGGCGGAGGCGCACTTCACCTGGAATTCTCAACAAACTGTAGAACTGGCTATCTTACCTCTAAATGCCGGAACACAACAATTTCTAGAATTGTTGTTATGGCGACAGAATTAGGTAAGAGGTTTAAGTTCACCTGGCTAGGGTAGCTAGCCAGGCGAACTTAAACAAAGTCCTCCCACCAACCAAACCAAGCACGATATTGTACTCCCCCTGGGGATCAAATCGGTGGGTTAAACCACTAGACCATCTAGACTACGGAGAAGTCGTGGACACAGCCGTGTGTATTATCGTATGAAGGTTTGTCACAATAATTTTTGAACAGTTCTACTAAGATCCGCACGGACGTTTTCATTATTTTACGTTCCCGGCACCTTCGCTTCGCTCTGTATGCTGTTTCATTGGTAACACTGGATTATTCTTGGTATGCCCTTTCCAACAGTATTCGATTGACGAGTATTGGCCAAAATTGCATTTTTATTTTTGTTTGATAACTTGTAACATCATAAAATATTCACTACGAAGTACTCCTCTTAAGTTCTGTCATTTACATATTTACCGGCAATTTTGAACTTGGAACTGTTCAATATCGAAATGTATTTGAAATTGGAATCTCAAAATTATTAGGTTTAATGGATTAATGCTTTTGTTTAGTCACAGCGTCGTTTTAAATCTGTAAGTTTCCGTACGAAAATAAATCTTAGTAAAATAAAATGTCAGTGCTGTAATATTCTGTAACTTTCGAGGAGGCCTAATACGGCTGCATACTAATATACTATAATACTAGCGGTGTAGTGTAATGTGGTTTTGAGAGTTTAGAGTTTAGCGTAGATAAAGGTAGGTCATTTGGTAAAATATGCAAGTTCAGGTGTAGAACAACAAGTAAAGATTATTGCATATACACGCAAAAAGACGCGTCAGATAATATAAATATCAGATAAATCAAAACGTGACGTAAGAAAAATTTTCTAACTGCGTTTGCAATATTTTGCAAAGAACAGTTATTAAACTATGACATAACTTACAATTATTTTTGTATTGCACGACGGTGAAGCGTTTGACCTACAAATCACATGATCGAATTTGGAAACCTTAAAAGAAAGTGAGAGGTTACTTACTTTACTTAGCTTACATAATTTCACCTCCTTACAAACCTATGAGCGAGAACAATTTCACCTCACTTCTTATTGAACGAAGTAAAGTGAGATAAATTGCTTCAAGCTTCAAACAGTTTGGGAACCTCATTTTTTCAGTCGGTCTAAGATAGACAAAACAAACTCTCTGGCAGTCAAAATAAATGTGGTAATAATTATGTTTATATATACCATATATAATTTACATAGTTTGCATGTCATTAATACGGTTGCAAACTGGATGAGTCATCCATGATTTGATTTATTGACCTCCAGTCATCCCGTATCGTTATGCCCTGGCAAATCATGGGGGTCTTGCTACCTTCTACTATCTATCATTCATGTAGCATTTTTAGAAACTAGTTTGTAGGCAGGTAGTACAAGCAAGTACCGGTAGCTTAAATATAAGTACTTCTAGGCTTCCATCAGTCCTGCCATTTTTTATATGTATACAAAAAATTACATATATGTTAGGTTGTCTTGATCTTGACGTTAGTTTAGGCTTGGCTAGTTCTAGGCCAGAGCAAGGATGAGATCTGCGATGGAGCAAGCTTACGAAGGAATAAGCCGTTTGCCGCCGGACTTTGGCAGGAGTGCGGTTGCTAGCCAGGCGGACTTATTCAGGTCCTATCACCAGTGTTGGGATCATTCAAGCGTAACTTCTTGCAAAAGCGGTTCTGTTACCCAGGGTATACCAGAACACTAGGAGGTAGACTACACAGACTCCAGAGAACATATATTGACATCTTTTTTATATTCTATCCATCTATTGAAATATTTGAAATAACAATTCTTCATGCTAAAACCCCTAGTAAGATAAAAACATGAAGAGGTACCAGACAACAATGTATCTATTTAACCGCAGAATAATTATTAGTAGGTTCTAAGATGTTTCTCTGATGTGAGCCTAGCCCGGAGCGACTATTGTAGTCTATCATTTGGTAATTAGCTGGGTTGGCATGTTTAATGTATATTATTTGCTGACACCTCGTAATTAGAATCTGGTCAGCGAACTCCACAACTCAAACTTTGCGCTTAATGACCATGAAAACAAAAGGAATTGTGTAGGTACTTGGGCGCAGAAAAACTACTTTATTGAGCAAAATGGGTGCAAAACACGTTTGCATATTGATGAGACTTTGTGTAAACTTTAAAGCGTTTTTTGTCGTAAACTCATAATACAAGTAGTTAGATAAGAATTATTTATTTGCGCATTTCAAATTATCCTTCAAAACTCAGTGAAGTCATCTGATCGCTCCGGCGTGTCTCGCAGTCATGATCTAATGGGAAGATTGACTTGCACCGTGCTATGCTATCCTGGTACTTGATGGGCAGCCAATTTACTGGTCAAGGTAAATAATTGTAAAATAATCATTCTCAGACATTACTTACCTGGTATTTAATAATTATGTGAATAATTAATCCTACTCGTAAAGCACCAATAATATTTCTATATAGCTTTTAAGGTTCTACAATCGAATAGTGTTTGGATGTCAAAAGAGAATCTAAGTTAATCTCCGTAAATACGCGTGCAATTTCATAAAATCTCGCATCAATACTTTGATTTGACTTTCAAAGTGGACGGACATAAGCTATATATTATCGAGTTAAAATGAAAACGCGTTTCGTGGCGGCCAATTTCACATGTAAAGTCGAGGAAAAGCGGTCGAGTGAATGGGTTTTTCACCTGAATTCGGGCAGTAGTAGCCTAAAAAGCCTAACCAGTATAGCTTTTCTCAAACATTTGGGAAGCCTTATCGGATAGACTCGGAAACATCCGATGGAGATTCCAAGAACATTCCGAAAAATCAATTTCTAAAAATGTTGACATTAGTATTCGAGACTTCCACCGAATATTTTCAGAAACGATTCGAGATTAGCGTTGATATATTTCGGACTCTAAGTCAAATCCAACAAAAAGTGATATTTCCGATCCGAACGAACTTTCCGTGTGTTTTAGAATTGCTTTACAGGAACCAATAAAACGTTCTAGAAAACCGAGTGGAAATAATTGTATGAATAGGTATGTGCTACCGAATGTTGTGTAATTAAAAAAAAAAACCATTTGGCCTCGGAAATATTGAAAAAGTTAGAATCATTAAAGTTTCATAGTTCTATTTTATCGCGTTTATTTTATATATATAAACAACCATAACACACCCTTTTCCTACAAACTCTTCAAAAATAAAAAGTAGTAATGAAATGACAGTATATTATATATGTGCCAATCCACTGCCAATCTACATGTGTTGTTTTTTTTTGTCTGCCTGTTGATAAAATCCGATTCGAAATATTAGCATATAGTGTAATACTAACAGAATTATTTGAATTCCTACTCTTAATCGCTATGATTCAAAGTGTTTATTTACCTACTTTATATTTTGATTTATGTTAAAGACTCTTATGAACAGAATAAATATAACATAATAATTGTTATAATAATCATGTTGCAATGAAATGTAATAAGCAATGTTATTCACCTAACATCACAAAATAAATAATAAGGACCCAACAGTAACTAATCTAAGCGTTGTATAGTGCCTGATCGTCAACCATTTATTACACGAGTTCTGTGTACACATACCTAATGCTTAAATTTAAAACAGATCCATTTAGATGTTGATAAGAGGTAAACTTTGCAAAAGTGAAAAAAAAAACAGATTTAATGTAAAAACGCATTGAAATCCGTGACATACATAGTCTGAGAGCTACGAGGTCATGGTCAGACAGGCACCCACAATAAGGCCTTAAATACCCGTGTACCCTCTAAACTACATTCCCCATTTTATAGTCAGGGGTTTTGGG
Source organism: Venusia cambrica (assembly GCA_951394065.1). Classification (NCBI taxonomy): domain Eukaryota; kingdom Metazoa; phylum Arthropoda; class Insecta; order Lepidoptera; family Geometridae; genus Venusia; species Venusia cambrica. The sequence goes on along the minus strand of OX596043.1, from coordinate 11,262,688 downwards.
TAAGTATAGAAGATTTCCTTCAGTTTCTCATAGGAATTAGCACAAACAAATAAAAAAACTTCCATAAAATATGCTTCTGGTTGCAAAAGATTTGTAAAGATTAACTGGGTCCTGCAATAAAAATATTCCTCATGATCACAAATAGGTCATATCCGGTACAATTACAACTGTTATTACGGTCTATACATCTTTAATTACAGTAATTATTCTATACCTTGTTATTAAAGAGCCGACGATATGTGGAAAAAATACGGAATCATCAAATATCACAATGAGGTCACTTTGACTGCGCAGAAACGCACATGATATGGTAGTAGGTACTTAAGCCTAGCCTAGTTCTTGGCCTCTAGGCTTGCCTAGACAAGGATGAGTTCTGCGATGGAGCAGGCTTTCCCAAAAGGCACTGGCTCTTACGCAGACTGACAAAACGGCAAACCGTTTGTCGCCAGATTTCGGCAGTATAATTGTCGCTAACCGCACATCGTTGTAATCACCAGCTCCAACTCTACCACTTCCTCGCGGGCCAGCTCCAACACTGTCCTGATAATAATAGCTGCTAGGTGGACTGCCCTTATGAGGCATTGTTGCGAGGGTCACCTGCCCAGCTATCAAATTAGTTTTAAACTTTTCTCTTTGTCTTCTTATGTTATCCATATGAGTTGTGTTGCTTGAAAAAGTGTATTACCTCAAGAGTAAGGAAAAAACGGATACCTGTCATCAGGTCAGGATCTGATGATGAGATCCTGGAGAAATCAAGGGAACTCTTCAAATGTTATAGGCACACTTAATGCGATTTGAGTATTTTTTACACCCTGTATTAGAAAAAACGGACCCCATATTTATAGGATCACGCGTCTGTCTGTCTGTCCATCTGTCATCAAAATAATTAGAAAAAATACGTCATCCAAGTAAACGAAATTGTATCATATTCGTCATTGCAGTGGTTTTCTTTTTAGTTTTTAAAACGTAATTATTACTTGAACTTTTCATGCAGTAAGCTAAACAAAGAACGCCTCGTGCTTCCAGTCCAGCGAGTTTGTACTACCCCATGTAGCCTTGACCATGAACTTACTATGAGATTGACTCGCATCAGTTTAACGCATTACCATTTACAATTTTATTGATACAACAAACCTGATCGACGGACTTACTTACCATCTTTTTTTATAGGTACATAGGTATTTTAAGTAAGAATAGTTTACTCATTTATGTACATAAGTGGCATTTTGTCTTCATAATATTAAATATCTTGGAACTGGATCAGCATTAATTGTTTTCGCGATTACTTACATCGGCATTACTGACAGAAAAATGTACTGAGAGAATGAGTCTTATAGTACGTAATTTATAACGATAATACAAATAATTTATTCAATAAAATGTACAATTAAACTAACTATGTACAAAGGAATCAGTCAGATTACCTATGGACCAATACAAACGGCCTATAGGTAACTCAACTGTTCCAGACCAGTACCAGACGCAAGCGTGCCCTAGACACTGGCTGCATTGCCACGCTGAATAGCTATGCTTATTCACTGGCCTACATAAGAGCCAGCCCTTGGGTCACGTGTAGCCTCAATCAAAAGCCCCGCAAGATTTTTAAAAACGTCTCGACCCCATAAGGCTTAAATATGTGTAGGTAAGCTCTGTCGAGACCACTGTATTTGCGCCTTTTGTGTTCTTCGGGCGAATCAGGCTGTTGATCTCAATATTGGTATTATGATGCAGTTGCTATTTTATTGTATTCCTTTAGTCAGCTCCTGCAACATCAACGGGAAGATATTTGCTTTTGTATTTATAGATTTATTTAGTGTAACCGTGCCCAAAGTACCATTTGAAAAAAAACATAATTCCATACAAGAAACGTATTTTTTACCTTGAAATGTGGGTCGGTAATCTCTGTGTGTACACACCCACAGAGATGTGTGTATATGACACACACGTGTCTCATACCCACTTGGCTGGTTTATTTAGCCTGCTGGTACCTCAATCAACACGCACATTATGATAAATAATGTAAGTATAATTATGTACTTATCTATATTTTTTTTTAATTTATGTATTATAATATAGATATTGGACGGGGAAGCGCTTGGCCTATCACATCTGGTTTCAGGTTAGGATAAGATCGAAGGTGGAAGCGCACTTCACCCGGAATCCTGAACCCTCTGAGAATCTGGTTATCTTACATCTAAATGCCGTAGATAACACAACATTTTATTCGTTTTTGATTGTTGCTATGGCGACGTAATTAGGTAAGATGGTGGAATCTAGCCAAGCGGACCTAAACAAGGTCCTATCACCAACCAAACCAAGCACAATATTGTGCTCCCCTGCGGATCGAACCCGGGGCCTCTGGATCTCGAACCGGTAGATGAACCACTAGACCACAGAGGCGGTTATCAGGCAGGTATACAGGTTATAGGTATATAAAATTAACATCCAGGCGCATTGCACCAGCCCCTTGCATAAGCGTACCAACCAGAAGTTTTAGGTAGTCATGTAGAAGCACGACGAAGTAGTTTCACGGCAGATAGTGTTGTTAATGTGCAAATTACGAAACAATGTGTTGAGTGAGTGATGATTTGTTCGTCTGTCAGTCACAGGATGCGAACGCGGAAATAATCAAGAAGATGCTATGCAGGGTTTTTTGTTCGACAGCCGCAGAAATTACAGTGGTTACGAGAAAAACTGGACCATTTTACGTGTAAGAATACAATACTACGTAAGAGCTTAAACATTAAACGCTACATCAGATTGATTTCAAAGGAAGCGCAGTAGTACCGCTGCGCTGTGCTCAACTTGAATTGGCATGTTTGCTAAAAAAAATGCATAATAGGATAGATATATTATAAGTAACGCGGTCAGCGGTACTTTAGGGGTACCACGACCTCTTATAGCATTCATGTTTTGATATTACTTTACTTTTGACACTATTAGATAAGGTAAGGTAAGAATACTTATGCAAGTAAAATTTCTGTAGTATTTAATAGTAGATAGTGCCGTCTATTACTATAAAATTGCAAACATGTTGCTTGAGTTTGAACCGGGTTTTCTGCTATCACTTTTTATCTTTTGCGATAGCATGTAGGCGTAATATTAAACGGAACATCTTTACATGCTGCCTCTTTATCTGGACTTACAGCTCAGTTTGTCAGCTCTGCTTTCTGCACCGTAGACTAGAATTTACGTAGTAATTTCAAATTTAAGAGCATAACATATCAATGACCCAATAAGTGTACAGTCATGGACCTAATAAACAAGTTTGCATATTGTCCATGTGTTCAGTACCTACTTTAATAAATAATAACGAAACAGGCTGTATAGTTAGTACCACGTGAAATTTTTGAAGTGAAAACTTTTTTATGCGCGTTGGGATTTACGCGACATTATTACCTTACCGACACCACTTTTTACACATTTGACTTCAAATATGTTGTCACGTTATCACGTAAGGGGTCCGGGTAAGGCTCGTTTGAGGACTTCCTCTACTTATAGGAAGACGGTTGACAGCCGTGACAGGTATCTATCAACATCAGTTCTAAGAATCATTGTGTCAGTTGTGTTGCAAAAACAACCCTCATTAATAAATATCGCGACCAACAACGCGATAACATTGAGACTCGAGTACCAACAATATCAGCTGTTCTCTTCGGCAAAGATTTACAAACTTCAAGTTATTACTTCTGCCGGCACTTCCTGGAGTGCCACTGTTTTTTATCGCATTGTCGCATTTATCATTTAGTGTATAGTAACTTTTGTAAATAAGTATTTTTTTACAGTGTCTCTAAATCTTGTAGGTACAGCTTAAGTTCTACAACCTAATCACATTATTGGCAGCACTAAGCGTACCCAGTTGCGTTTGTAGTTGTCGTCCAGTATAAAAAGCTAGCTATACCATTTGTAAGCTTGGTTCTTGCCATTCCAATTCGTTTACCATTTCAACGTGCCATGTATTGGGAGTGCATTGAATCCAGCCAATTTATTCCTAGGCATTATCGGGAGTCGATCGAGTCAACCACAGAACGGGTAACACGAGGAAAACCGATTACCGGCAACTACATGTTTACAAGTTACCATCACACCCTTAAGGGAAAAGTGCAAAACAGAATCTGGTTAAAATATTTGTTGAGATGATTATATAGCTTTATGTGCCTGTAATTTCACCGGCAACTGTACCCTTATTTCTTATTTTTTTAAAGAATTTAAAGATTTTTTTATATTAATCAAAATGTTACATTTTCGATAAAATCTAATAGCTATGTAAGACATACGTAATAGACATAGGGAGTTGAAAAAAAAACACTAATTTCCAGATGTCTTTATCGTTAAATAGCCTGTAGATATAAAGAGAAAAAACATAATAAGTTCTAGTATTCCCTTATTGTTGGAGACAGGTTGAATGGACAGACGCATGGGGATTTCCGAGAAGCAATTTTTCACTAAGGTAGTTTTTTTATTAAGATTACTTGCTGAGAAAACAAACATGTAAAAGTTATATTCTTCGTGATTTGTGGTAATTTAGACAGCTTGCTGAGAACCTGTTTTCAGCACGACTGCACCCTGGGAATGTAGACAGACCACAACAGCTGGAAAGGGAATCTTCATGGGAAACCAGTTGTTATTGCGTTTTGTATTGCATTGCAATAAACAATCGACTGGAAGATGACTTGGAGCTTATGTAAAAAATACCAGGCAGTAATTGCAAAATAAGACAAAATAACAAACTTTTAAGTCTGGATCTGTACCCAGAGTTGTCGATTACATTTAATGATCCTTATTTCCGAATACAAATGATCCATAAAAATCATCAGTTATATTTCTTATTTTGTCTTTTATCTAGATTTTGCTCAGACAGTAACAGAAAAACCTATTACATTTTCTTCACAAATGCATACTTTGAAAACACTGCCTGAGGGCAGTACAACCAATTTCCCAAACAGATATAATCGGATAGAGCTAATCATACCGTGCTACTTTTACTAATAGCACATGACAATAGTAATATATGTGAGATATATAGCGAGATTTCCTGAAGAAACTTCACAATTTCAATTATAATTTTGATTTTCACTGTGTTTTTTGAAAATAGAACGCAATACAAACCTAGATCTGTATACAAATTAATTATTTTTGTATATCGGAAAACCCATTTCAAATTGAGCGACAAATTACGTTTGTATAGAAATCAGCGGTACTCTGGGGCCTTATATACATTTATATAGTACTGTGACATACTATAAATGGTGTTATCAATATTTTTACAATCAGCAGAATGTAAAATTACTGTATCGACAAACGAAAAAAAATCCAATTACGTTTTCTTAGTACAAAAGACATCAACGCGCTTCTCTGCCATTTATACGTAATTCGGGAAAAAAAGTAAAAAAAAAACAAAAACAACACTGCATTATGTATGCAGTGTTGTATTTTTGGAATGGAATACAACAATATTCTAGGCTACAAATGAGTGTCTATGTAGAGTGGACCATATAGAATAATGATTTGGTGATGTCATAGCCAAGGGTTTGGCCACCAGCTTACTTAAAACAACAAATAATGATGTGGCCCATAATGAAGCACGCTTGTCCTATATAGGCAATATTCACTCTAGATTTAAAGACTACAAGATTATATTGGATAAAAAACATCTTGCTGAACAAAAAACTTCATGCACCTCTAGTTATACGACCCGTAAAACAACAGATACAGCCTACTCTTGTAATAACAGGCTTCATTCCCAATATAAAAGAAACAGGACTAGCGCCCTTTTAGTTTGTTTGCACCATCTTCATGTAATTATCCGTGCCAATGAACCAGAGATGTAAAGAGTTGATCTGTGTGAACAAGTTACCGAGCGTATCTAGGATATTTCTTGAGGCTAGAAAAGGGGTTCTAGCCCCAAGAAATCCTCTAGGTTTTAACCTGAAAATAGATTTGATAACAAAATTTGTAGATATATTGTAATAAGATACTTGTTTTGCGACACCAGGTTTTGTGACACAAAAACACGCAGAACCCAGAAAAAAATGTCCCCGCTTATAATTTGACGAACTTATTAACAACCAAGTAACCGCCTCTGTAGTCTAGTGGTTCACCTACTGGGTGTCAGTATTGTGCTTGGTTTGGTTGGTGGTAGGACTTTGTTTAAGCCCGCTTAGCTAGCTACCACCATCTTACTCAAGTCTGTCGCCATAACAACTATTCTAAATTGTTGTGTTCCGGTTTTTTTAAATAGCCAGTTCCTCAGACAGTTGAGGATTCCGGGTGAAATGCACTTCCACCTTCAGTCTTATTATAACCTGAAACTAGGTGAGATGAAGGCCAAGCGCTTCCCCATCATACAATAATACAAAATAAAAAAAAATATGCTGCTTCTGGTGGATAAGATCACTAAGTCACTCTTACAAGCTTTCAAACACATATTTAGATATAGCACGATAGATTCGTGAACTCGTGGTAAACACAATGTGCCCCTTTTCTCGATATTCTGGCTAGGTCACTGCTTGTTTCGGTTGTTCACACGTGACCTTTAGAAAATTGTCGTAGGTAGGTTAGTCGGGAATTCGTAGGGAATGAGCAAGCCGGTGCCAGTAATTTTCCTTTTAAATTATACCCGTTGAGTAATGTCTCAACGGGCGACTATTTTTTAAAGAATCTGAAAGTTATGATGATAATGTAACAGCTAACTAGCATATTAGTATAATCCTTTTTATATACTACAAAATTGTCAAACAAGCATACGGCCCACGTGATGAGGCTACGGATGTAGCAAGCGTTGAATTTCACTAAACCTCTAGGAGAACTAGGTAAGTATTTAAATATATATGTCAAAGTAGGTTCAAGCAATCTTATCTTTGTATGTAAGTAACAACAACATAGTTATATTGTTAATAATTTATGTTATGTTGGTAATAATTATGTAAGAGAAAATTAAATAAACAATGATCGAAAAGCAGTTAGGTTTTCGTGAATACCGTTACAAATCTAAATAAAGAAATTGATAAGGTGCACGTTCCCCGCATGGGTACGGCCACACCAGTAAAACCAAAAAGTGGGAGAAAAATTCGAGCAATTCCCCTGATATAAGGGAAGAGGGAAAAATAAAGGTAATATCCTCATCAAAAACGCCTTTAAATAGAATATTTGTAACAGCTGCATATCCATCAATCGATACTGGTGGTCCACGTGGGCTCCTTGTCATTGTCAAAACGAATAACATGATAACGCGAGATCTATCATAACTTATATAAGAGAGCTTACTTAAATAACATACTAAATGTACTTAATAATAAACTATGGTACTTAAGTGAAATAAGCCACAATACAATAAGAACCAAGGTTTTTTAAGGTTCGACCATTTCAACTCAACAACATGTATGATGTAAAAGCCGACTCAGGAACCACACTAGAAGAAGGGTAGCAACTTCCTTCTGTATTTAAATAAATATTACAGGATATTAATTTCACACAACGCCATCTAGCCCTAAACTAAGCATAGCTTGTAATACGGGAACTAGATTACGGATAGAATACTTAAATACTATTTAAGATGATAAGTATGTATTTTTTTAAATACATACTTATCATACAAAGCAACACCCAAACACAGAACATACAATTATATTCAACACACAAATGGTCCTGGGTGGGAATCGAACCCACAACCTACAGCGCAGAAGGCATGAGTTACCAACTGAGCTATGAGGCTGTTTATTTATCCACACCTTTACAGCGATCACCAATCCGTAAGCAACGTGTGGTGATTATAGCAAAACCATCTAGCTTTGGAGCTCTGACTTTCTGAACTCAGAGTAGTAGGGGCTGTTAACTTGACACATTGGGGCTGTTGATTACAGGACACTAATTTTACACAGCGCCATCTAGTCCCAAACTAAGCAAAGCTTGTAATATGGGAACTAGATTACGGATAGAATAAATAAATAAATATTACAGGGCATTAATTTTACACAGCGCCATCTAGCCCCAAACTAAGCATAGCTTGTAATATGGGAACTAGATTACGGATAGAATACTTAAATACTTTTGTAAATACATACGTACTAAGTATATGATACAACACCCAAACACAGAACAAACATCTATATTCATCACACAAATGTTTGTCCTGGGTGGGAATCGAACCCACAGCCTACAGCGCAGGAGGCAGAGCTACTACCAACTGAGCTATGAGGCTTGTTGCAATAAGCCTCCACATACAGATCACCTGCGGAGGTGTGTCCAAATCTTCGCGATGACAAAACGAAGGTTATGCAATACACACGCAAAACGAAAACGTTCGTTTATTTAAATTCACACTTTACATTTAAAAGACGAGAAACAAGATGAATGTCCAGTCTTGGTACGCACTCGTAATTGAAGTCCGGGCCAATTAAAATGCGACAGTCCGCATTTTTGCATTTTACGACCTGCATTGCTCTCCGATAATATTGCCAGTGATAAATGTCTTTAGTTTGTTTTATTTCACTTTGCCGCTGCGGCCGTGGTCTCTCTTTTTCAAGCAAATGATTATAAGGAATGTCTTTTGTTATATACAGTCGCCTGGCTTTAATTTTTACTTCATCATTTTCAAAATAGTTTTGTACGCACATCAGTAGATATGTTGATAATTTTGTATTCAAATGTGATATATCTATCAGGTTTCAATTCGAATATGTAATGACAGAGTTTACCAGATGTGAATATAAAATTCATTTCATTTTGAAAATTATTTTGTATATAACATGTAATGTAGTGGCTAAAGAACCGACCGCTTCAACTCAACCCGCGGATATAAAAGTTGTTCAAGAAATCTTACCAGAAGGAACTTTTATCGGTAGCATTTACTGCGATTACTTATCTATCAAGCGTTGTGATTATGGCAAACCTCTTTATTATCTTGAACAACGCTCGTAAGAGAAAGGGGTTGTTACTCGGCCTGACATCACAAAGCAAATTAATCACTTACGTGTACAATTTTTATATAACAGGTTACCGTTCAGATCATTGACTCGCTTCCGTACTTGACCTACAGAGATCCAATTTATTCAACGAATCAATGGATATGCCTTCTCAGTTTTTATTTTTTTCTTTAGACGTTGATAGCCATTAGTATACGCACCGCAAAGATTTACCTTACGGTCTACCACTCGCTGAGAACTCTGAAAAGAACTATTGCAAAAGTCTTCGTAGATTTATCTAATATATTTTTAAGTCTATAGCTTAAACAAGATAGTCTACGATGCCTTTTTCTTAACGAAATGCAAAACAGTAATATTGCTATTACCGTGAGATAACAAATAAAAAAAAGAAAGTTCTAGAAAGCAGAAAAACGTGGGGTCATGCTCTGGGTCAAAATCCTCGTAACCTTGACCTCGACCTTGCAAGTCCATCCGACACTAATTGACTAACTTCTGGCTTATACCGAGGCTAATAGGTTAAACTAGCTCTTCAGTAGGCAGTCGTAATAATCCTAGTGAATATGCTCATTTTTTTTTCGTAGGCACATAATAGTTTCAATTCAACTATCTACGGTACTGATGATACGGAGCGGTATAGTTCGTTAATATTTTCGGCCTGCTAGGTAATTAAAAAAATCTTTCTTTTCCATTTCAGTAGCCATAATGACATTGTAAGCCATCAACATGGATGTAACAAATTGCTTCTTCTTCCTACTACTTCTGACGTCATCAACTGGAGCGAAAAGCAGTTCCAGCAATGGTGTGTATTACTCTACTACCTACTTTTTGGGGTAGATGGGAGCCTTCACTACCTAGTGGTCTACACTGGGCGGAATCGCTGGCTTCTGCTAGCAGTTACCGTTGCAAGTTTTGAGGACAAGAACTTACCCTTACCTATCATGTAAAAAAAACAAATACATTCAAATACTTACGTACGTTTCACAGAGAAAATAAATACATTTATTAAATAGGTCAGAGCGGTGAGTTCTTGACCTCAAAAATTGTGTAGGCAAGGATGAGGTCAACGATGGAGCAAGCAGTAGGTTTTTAAATACTGAGCGATAAATGACACTTAACCTAATTTTTTTTTGTAATATCGCAGATTCCTCAATAGAAGATCACAGAGTACCACGCGTTACTGGAAGAATTGTAAAAGTGTATTCAGGACATCGCCCGGAGCCCTATCTTTGCAGTACAGAAGGCTTCAAAGCCGACCCTCAAAGCTGTGCGTCTTTCTACCGCTGTGTGCAAGAAAAAAATGGAAAATTCAACGTATTCAGAGTAAGTTACAACAACATAAATAAGAGTCGGCTACGCGGCAGTAATGCCTTTCGTGTTACGAGCGAAATATTGCCACCTTCGTAGTATAATACGAGACGTTTAAATAAAATTGAGATTGAGTTGAAGTTGACAAATAAGGTTCTACTCGTAAGACCAAATTCGAGAAAAGACAAATCCATAGAGCCCAAAAATTATGGGGTGATCTTGTTAAATCGTTTATTTTCTGTGGTTACGTTCATCAAAACAGCTCCATAGTGCCATATATAGGGCATGGCTGCACTGACACTGAAATGCTTATTACACCTTCATTACCGAAGGAGGCTAGGTCATCTAGCCACTTAGATTCATGCAAGTGTAATAGCACTTAGCCACCTATAATATATATTGTAGCATCCTATCCGCTAGACCGGTGGGCACGTGGAGTTATAGAGACAGCTTGTGATCACTGGCGAGGCCTGTTTTTTTATTTACTTGCCTGGGCAAGAATGAGGTCTACAATGGAGCGAGCTTTCCCAGAAAAATCTTTGTGCAGCAGTGGGCTCCATTATGTACTTACCGTAAGTGCTTATTACACCATCCGATATTAAGGATGCTAGGTCATCTAGCCATCTGAATTTATGCAAGTGCTACACTTAGCCAGCTAGCATCCTAGCAAGCAAGTAAGGTGACTACCGTCCTAGCATCGCCGTCACGCTCTCACAGCAAACTGATTTAGCATCTGCAATTTAGGACGGTATAACAAGAAGCGTCTAAAAAGCTTCATATCCTAGATCCTAACAAAGATGACTGAATGTTGGAAGGTAAATTAGAAAGCTGACTGTTATTACACCATCCTTAATACCGGATGCTAACTAGGAGCTAGGACGGTAGTCACATTTTTCTTGCTAACTAGGATGCTAGCTGGCTTAGTGCTACACTTGCATAAATTCAGATGGCTAGATGACCTAGCATCCTTAATATTGGCTGGTGTAATAAGCACTTAAGGTAAGTACATAATGGAGCCCACTGCTGCACGAAGATTTTTCTGGGAAAGCTCGCTTCATTGTAGACCTCATTCTTGCCCAGGCAAGCTTCGAGATCCAAGGCTGACTTAATAAATAAAAAGACAGGCGTCGTCAGTGATCACAAGCTGTCTCTATAACTCCACGTGCCCACCAGTCCCTGGCGGGCGTATCCAATTCATCTGCCAAGTGTGGTGTTTATGGCCAATGTCATAGCTAGTTCAAGAGGTCACCCATTTTAAATGAAAAAAAAATGTTTTCAAACCTCGGCCACTGCATCTTAAGTAAACAAATGGAGGCTTTCTCATATACATATTATATAGGGTCGACTTGAACCTTACTTATTTGTATGATATAATGAAAAAAAGTTTACATGACGATGTTTCATTCAAATCCGCCCAGTAGTTTCAGCGTTAAGTGCGTTCAATATACAGACAGACAAAATTAGAAAAAAAACTATAGTTTTGGCTTTTGTATCGATAATAGTTCCTACTATAAACATTTCCAAATTTGTGTAATGTACAGTTTTTGACCAGTTTCAGTTATTAACAAGCCTCATAACTGTTGGTAGAAACTCGGCCCTCTGCGCTGTAGGTTGTGAGTTCGATTCCCAACCAGGACAAACACTTGTGTGATGAATATAGATGTTTGTTCGGTGTTTGGGTGTTGTATTATATGATATGTACGTATTCAAAAAAAGTATTTAAGTTTTCTATTCGTAATCTAGTTCCCATATTACAAGCTATGCTTATTTTGGGGCTACATGGCGGTGGGTGAATTAATGTCCTGTAATATTTATAATCATTTATTTATTTAGTAACGTAATAACGTATGTATCATAAGTATGAAAGATACCAAAAAAAAATACTTAGTACTTTTAGTAGATGAATATGGGAAAATGTTTCTTATTTTTTTAGAAGTATTAAGTTTTTTTTTTAGGTATCTTTCTATCTTACAGTTATAGTTATTTTAACAGTGGACGGAGTATATTTTTTTAAATTTGAAATAGGTACAACGTTGGTCACAAATACAAAGCAGACGTTTTTTTTGCGACGTGGAGTTGATGGATAGAGACTGCTCGTGATCAGTGGGCTTTTTGGACTGATATTATAGTTCTAAGCGCCAAGGTTCTAAGTTCATCCCTTAGAACCTTGGCGCAAGTATAACTGCGCGGGGTCATAAAGTACGTCAATAAAATTCGAAATACCTCTTGTTTGTTTGTTACCTTTTTACGACTAAATTGCTGAAATAATTTGATGAAATTCGGCATGGTTATAGTATATGCTATGGAAGACAACATAGGCTTTTATCTGAAAAGATAAGACTCTTAAAATCTGAAACCGGGTAGGTAAACAGAAAAAATACTAACGAAGCCAAATTAAAATAAAGCTTAAAATATCCAGCCCTTTTACTACCTACTCTGTGAATTCTAAGAAAAGCGAAGCGTTAAAATGATATTGATGGCATTTCATTTACATGTTTTTTTTTCCAGTACCAATGCGCTCCTGGAACAGTTTACGACCCTGAATTAGAAACATGTAACCATCCAAGAAGCACAAGTCGAACTGAATGTGGTGGTGTGATACGGGCATCGTCTATTGATTCCATGCACGCTATTGAAAAAGATAGTTCACAAAAAGAGCTTCCACGACCAATCAATACGAAATATGGACAAACAATAACAAAAGAGACTAATAGCATTCAGACAACGGGTACACCTTGGGTCACAAACCAAAGAATTACATCATTGGGTAACAGTGTTCTAGAGACAACTCAATACTCTCCTAGTTCTGCTCACTTTACTGATACAAGTAACAAGAAATACTCCTACAATAACATGGAAACTATGTTCACTAACTTGCCGTGGTCAACAAGTGAAAAATATTATCAATCTCAAACTACATCCCATCCAAAAGTAGCATCAAAGAATGGTAAAATTTGTAGTAGTAATGGTTTTACAGGTGATACTGAAAACTGTAGAAAGTTTTATCGGTGTGTAGGAAGTCAAAGGGGCGGTTTTTTACAATATGAGTTCTTTTGTAGTGAACCAACAGTTTGGGATGAAGAAATACAGAGTTGTAACCATCCGTGGGCCGTCAAACGGAGTAAATGTGGGAGAAGTATGGCATTTACAGTCGATACAGGAGAGACTGACCCACCGAGGTCACTAAATGGAATGCAAAGCAATAAAGAGCAAACAACCACCTCTGAACCTAGCGCCAATGTATATGGTGATAAAATAATTAAGACAACACAACAACAGCTACAGGTCAGCCATGGTTCAAAAGTATCCCAGACTCAAACCCAGATTAGTCACAGTGACCAGGTAATTCAAAATCAAAGCCAAATTAACTATGGTGATCGACTCACACAAAATGAAATATTAGATACTAAACAAAATCAAACACAAATAAGCCATGGTTCTGCAGTTAGTCAAACACAGACTCAAATTGACTATGGACATAAAGGCATGCAAACTCAACTCCAAGTAGATCATTCAAAAGATTCAAGTCAATCGCAAACTCAAATCCATGAATCAACGACATCACATGCAACAACAAAACAATCTACGACCGAAACAGACCACTGCTCACAAAGTGGATTTATGGGTGATTCAAATGATTGCCAAAAATTCTACAGATGTGTTGACAATGGTATGGGAGCATTTACAAAGTATGAATATTTGTGTGGTGTCGGAACTGTTTGGGATCAAATCATAGAAGCTTGTAACCATGCGTGGGCTGTTAAAGAGTGTGGTCACAGTCATACCGAAACACATAAAACAAGCACTGAAAAATCTTCTACCTTACACGCTGAACCCATTATGTCCACCCAAAGCCCAACTTTGATAACTTCTGATGCTACAGACATTGAAGACATTGATGTAGGTTACGGAAATCAGGGTTCATCTGACACAACAACGCATTCATCTATAACATCTAAAACTACAACTGAAAACCCTAAGCAAGAAAATACTGAATGTTTTTCGACAGGTTTTATGGCTGACTCTAAAGACTGCAAGAAATTCTATCGATGTGTAAATAATGGAAAAGGCGCTTTCACCAAGTATGAATTTAAATGTGGAGAAGGGACTTTGTGGGATCCAGATATTGAAGCTTGTAATCATGATTGGGCAGTAAAAAAATGCGGTGGTGCATCTAACAATAGCGACAAAAATGAAGTTACAACGCAAAATACAGTGTCTTCTTCCACAATACAAACTACAATAGCTCCTGTGCAAATCACAACGCTGTCACCAACAAGTATCGGTGATAGCAGTACTCAGTATGGTTCACAAAATCAAGAATCACCATCAACATCAACCAAGAAACCAAGTAATACTATAGGTAGTAGCAAATGTCAGTCTAGTGGATTTATGGGAGATTCAAATAACTGTAAAACGTTTTACAGATGTGTTGATAATGGAATGGGGGGCTATATTCGACATGAATTCACTTGCGGGGAAGGTACTGTCTGGGATCCTACTATAGAAGCATGCAACCATGCATGGGCTGTAGAAAAATGTGGAAAAAGCGATACCACAGGTGATACTAGCCAAACTTCAGTACCAAGTACAACTAACGGAGTAAAAACAACCACTACTAGTAAACCTACACATACCACATCACAAACATCTACAATGGCAAATACAGAATCGTTTAATAATAACAAATGCTATCACAGTGGCTTTATGGGAGACAAAAGCGACTGTAAAAGATTTTATAGATGTGTCGACAATGGTGATGGAACTTATACCCGATATGAATTTACTTGCGGAGAAGGAACAGTTTGGGATTCTTATCTTGAAGCGTGTAATCACGAATGGGCCGTGAAATCGTGTGGTGGCAGCAGTGAACATACAACTCCAATTCATTCTACAAGTTTACAGCATACAACTGTTCAAGATGAATTAGAAAATAATGAACCAACTACACATATTTACGTGAGCAGTACGACTAGCCAGAGACCAACTACAACGTTGAGTAATGATATATCGTTATCAGACCAAGAATGTACCGGTAGTGGTTATGTTGGTGACGGAAACAACTGCAAAAAGTTTTATAGATGCGTTGGTAATGGAAATGGTGGCTATGACCGCTACGAATTTAGTTGTGGTGACGGTACAGTTTGGGATGATAGTATTTCATCCTGCAATCACGAATGGGCTGTGAAAAAATGTGGTGCAAGCGGGACTACTTCACCACCCACAGGCATATCAGAAGGGACAATACACCCAACAGATACTGAAAACAAACAACCAACTCAGCAAACTACCGAAAAGAGTTCATCCACAACTGGGTATCCAGCTGAAAATGAAGTTTACGATAGGGATTGCGTCCAAGAAGGATTTTTCGGAAGTTTGACTGATTGTAAAAAGTTTTATAGGTGCGTTGATGACGGTAAGAGTGGGTTTACTAAACACGAGTTTAATTGTGGTGAAGGAACAACTTGGAATCCTGAAATTCAAACATGTGATCATCCGTCTCCAGATCGTCAATGTAGCCAAGACCATCAATCTACGACTAAAGAAAGTCAAATTCATGGTGAAATGAGCACAGAAAGTACAACAAATTTGACGCCTTCTACAACATCATCAGACAAAGACGATAAGACCGAACAGCCACAAATAACTTCAGGGTCATGCCAATCAGAAGGGTTCTTCGGAGATTCTAAGGATTGCAAGAAGTTTTATAGGTGTGTAGATGACGGCAAAGGCGGATACATAAAACATGATTTTAGTTGTGGCGCTGGTACAGTCTGGAATCAAGAAATACTAGCTTGTGATCATGAATCTGATGACAAATCTTGTTTAAATGTTGTAAATAAACCCACAGATACCAATTATGAAAATTTAGAAGTTACATCTATTGGACAACAACCCGAGAGTACTGCTAGTTCCTCTACTACACCAGCCAACAATGAAGAAACAAATAAAACTGAATCACAAGAGTCTACAAGCAGTGATAAATGTATATCTGAAGGATTTTTTTCCCATCCCGACTGTAAAAAGTTTGTGAGATGTGTCAGCAATGGTAACGGAGGTTTTACTAAATATGAGTTTTCTTGCGGAGATGGCACCCTCTGGGTGCAGGAGATACAAGCGTGTGATCACGATGATGGTGAGACAAACTGTGATAAGCCAAATATGTCAACTACAAAACCACCAGACCATAAACACCCTTCTACTACAGGGTTTGGGTCAAGCACTGAAAATAATTCTCACAATAAAGATGATGATGAATATCCAACTACCAAAGAACCTTCAAGTATAGAGTCTGATAAATGTACAGAAGAAGGGTACTTTGGAAATCAAAATGATTGCAGAAAATTTTACCGATGTGTTTATAACGGAAATGGTGAATATACAAAATATGACTTTGTTTGTGGAGAAGGAACTGCTTGGGATACTAATACTGGAACTTGTAACCACATCAATGATGTAGTAAGCTGTACAGAAAATCAAAAGGAAGAAAGCAATACCCAAAACACAAATTCAGAGAACACTTATCAAACAACAGAACGTCCGTCGAGCACTACCAAAGCATCATCAGAAGAATCGGAATCTGAACCTGAAAGCCAAGATAGGTGCAAATCAGAAGGGTACCATGGTGATAGCAAGGATTGCAAGAAATTTTACAGGTGCGTTGATGATGGCAAAGGAGGATTAATAAAGTATGAATTTACATGTGCTGATGGAACGATCTGGGATAAGGATATTACTAATTGTAATCATCCTCAAGATGTCACACATCCATCATGTAAATCTGAAGGTGGTACCGACCAATCAGATGACTCATCATCATCGACGACAAGCATTTTAGGAAGTAGCACGCAATCGTCATCCAACTGCTCTGATGATTCATCTGAAAAACCCGCAAGTAGCAAAGACATATCTTGTGAAAATGCTGGCTACTATCCGAATCCAAATGACTGTAAGAAATTCTATAGGTGTGTCGATTGGGATAGTGATGGTAAACGATTTTCCGTGTACCACTTTGAATGTGGAGAAGGCACTATCTGGGACCCTGCTCTCGATACTTGCAATCACGAAGAATCTGTATACCCACCGCGTGATTGTAGTCAAACTCAATCACAAACTGAATCTTCGTCATCCGAAGGAACCACTGCAAAACAAGAAGAAACAACACAGCAATCAACTACTTCTGAACAAACAACAACACATGATAACACGACAAGTGAACAAACAACGACTGAAAATGAGAAAACTACTACTCAACAATCAACAACAAGTGAACTGAGTACAACTCAACAAGCAACTACACAAGAATTGACCACAAGCGAACAAAGTACTACGAGTATAAAAGAACAAACTACCACACAAGAGTCAACAACAAATGAGCAGACAACTACCCAAGAGTCAACCACAAATCAACCAACTACACAGGAATCTACAACAAATGATCAAGCAACTCAAGAATCTACATCTAGTGAACAAACTACTCAAGAATCTTCTACAAATCAACAATCCACTCAAGAATCCACGACAAGTGAACAACCCACTCAAGAATCTACGACAAATGAACAGACAACTCAAGAATCTACGACAAGCGAACAGACAACAGAGCAATCTACGACACAAGATAATACTCAAACAGAATCTTCCACGACTGAAGGTACCACCGAAAGTTCAACTACAGAAGACATTAGTCTAACTACTGACCAATCCAGTACCACAGAAAGTGAACAAGAATCAACAACAGCATCATCGTCATCAGAAAAAGAATGTCCTGAGACCGACGACGATCAATATCTGTTTGTTTGTCCGACTTCATTTAAGAGACATCCGAAATATTGTAACATGTTTTATCAGTGTACAGAAGACGATGATACTCACGAAGCAAAGATTGCGACGTTTAAATGTCCGAATGACACAATTTATGATGAAAGTAAAACACAATGTGTTGAAGAGAAAAAAGCCGACAAAAAGTGTAATGGTCAAATGGCAAGACATCATAGATTCAAACGACTTCACAGATACTCTATGGAACCCGTAAGTATATCTGTAGGTTCAAGATAAGAATCTTTGCTTTATTAAAATAACGTTCGTATTCTGATATCTGTAACATAACTCATATAAATTGTTTTAATTTCAGATAACCGTGGATAAAGAGAAAAAATCATGCTCATCTGTAGGATATTTTGCATTTGAAACAAATATAGAATGCTCTAACGGTTTCTTGAAATGTGAAAAAAGCAAATCAGGAAAATTAAGAGGCTACGTCAACCAATGTCCAGAAGGATACCTGTTTTGGACTATTAGCAAACGCTGTGAACTTCCAGTAAATATACGAGATTGTAAAAGATCTAGTAACGATTGGAAAGGATCATGGAATATACCAGTTGATAGAAGAAATGTTGCGTAAAACGTTGCGAGTGAAAAACGCAAAGTAATTTAATTCAATTCAATTCACTCATGAATTTTTTTTGAGTACCTACGACTGGTTGAGCATTAAATATTTTTTTATGTTTGATATCGGCATCTATGTTTCATACTTAATATTTATCTGTGGTGAGAAGGAAACCACAATATCCTTTCTTCTTGTCAGTAGATTTATTGTTCATCTGATCCTCAGTTTCGTATTTGTATGAGTGTTCAGACATCTATTTTAACAAGCAGTATTTAAAAAAGCTCAAAGTAACGCTATTTACTTGATAATAATTATACTATCTGCATAAGTTCCATTAAGGAATGCATATCTACTATGAAATATATAAAGTTATGTAGTAGAATTGTAGTTGATACTAAAATTGTGATAGTTAAGCTTGCATGAATAAAAAGTGTCTGAAATATCAGATTGGCATTTCATAGTTTATTTTAAGGTTAGATTATATAAAATTAAGAATAGGTATTACAATTTTAACGGCAATGTCTTGATTCAACAACCAATTACTAATGGAAAATGTAACGAAATAAATTACACCTAACTTAAATGTTTCTCAATAAACTAATCAAGAATCTAGTCGTTGTGAAGAAGAACAAAGCTCGTTAAAATTATACATAAGGTACTTATGCCATAATTATAATGTATAGGCCAACTTGTGAACAAGATATTTTTGTTTGTGAATAATATTTTGTACACGACTTTTGATAACGTCAATAAACTAAGTAAATTATAAATCTCTTTTTTTATACCCTTAAGCTAAGGTATTGAATAAATAATTGTGGTATGTAGGAGAGGGAACAAATAAAAGAAGTAATAGGAACTACTATTGAGGACTGTTATTGTAATAAGGAAGAGAGGAAATTAAAAACGAATGAGGCACGGTAAAAATGTATTAATGACTAAGACAGAGATCTAGACAAATGCTGCTTCATACTAGTATAACATCAATACCAACGCAGGACGTCAAATTCTTTACTACTAGAAGAAATTTCTTTGATTACAAAATCTGCAATACTCTCAGTTTTGTCATGGTGAAAAGCATTAACAAACAAATTTCCTATAAAGGCATGGCAAGGAGTTCCAGTTGCAATTAGATTTCCATTTAAATCTACTGTTATTTCAAAATCTGAATCATCTTGATACGAAGTCATATGTTCGGTTGCAACATACTCAGTTGGGTTTTTTTTCTTAGCACTAACTATCATTGGCCTGTAAGCATCGGTACTTTTGAGTTCTTTTCTGAAATTTCTTAATTGAATATAATTATCAGTATATGTTGTTTTCAATTCATTTCTAGGGCTGATGACATTTGTTATTGGTTCCTCTAAAAGTGTAGTTGTATCGATAGTTTTGTTAGAACTTTGCAAGAAAAAGTCTAGAAACTGTGGTAAGTATTCTGATAATCTATCTAATTTCGTTTTTTTTGTTGGTTGATCTGTGTTACTAAGATTTTTGTGAGATTCTAAACTTAAACTGTAGTTATTTCTAGACTCTGCAGCGACAACATTATCTTCAACAGAACTCTCTGTGCTGTTTTTTTTCTCTAAAGCATTAATTATATCACGGATATTATTCACTTTTGGCAGATATTTATTGTGTTTACTTGGTATTATTCGATGTTCCAAAGCAGAGGGTATTGTGCCTTTAGTTTTCTTGAAATTCTTTATAATAGAGTCAAATTTGTTAACATAATTAGCGAAAGGGGAATTTGGAATAAATATATCAGGGTTTACAGCTATTCCTCCCAAGTTCCAAACTGATACAGCACGCACCAAAAACGGAATAAATTGATATGGTAAAATCTTCCATTTATCTAACAATGGAGACTGATCCAAAATCTGTGATATGGTTACATAACTCACATTTATATTCTTATGTTCACCTTTTCTTGGTTTTGAGTTAACATAATTATACATATCGTGCATATCATTATCCCAAAGCGAATTCAGAGCCACATCATTATTGGTTTTATCCGTGAAATAGTTTATTTCTCTAACAGTATCGTTTGCTACTATGTAAAGATTAAACTTGAAACGTTTGTGTTTATTCGCAAATAATTCTATGTGAGGAATATACTTGTCCGCCGATTTTAAAGTGTTAACAAATAAATGCATGTTGACGCTAGAGCAGTAAGTATCGCGTGGTGTCACTGGTTGGAGGATGGCTGTTGTTTGTTGGAAAAAGCTCGTCAGCACAAACGTGTTGTAAATGACCAAAGTTGATAAAGATATCATACCAAGGCCAATCGACCAATAGGTCAATGCGGATGTCCAGTAATCTGAAAAGAGAGCAAAATAAAATTATTTCTAGCGGGCGCTTCCCATTTATAGCTTCTGCTCGCGGCTTCGCCCGCTTGGTGCCTGGATAAATAGTTATCTTTATGTTTTTCCTGTTCCAGAATAATATAAGTGTCAAATTGAATCTCAATCCGTTCAGTACTTTTGTTGTAAAGGAGCAACAAATAACGAATCCAACAAAAAAGTAAATCAATTAATTTTAATCTCTTTTCTGTCTTGTAGTGGTTCGCCCACTGGTGACAGACCATAGGTCCCGGGTTCGAACCCCAGGGGAAGTACAATAATGCGTTAGGTTTGGTTGGTGGTAGGACATTAACAACAATTCTTAAATTGTTGTGTTCCAGCATCTAGAGGTCAGATAGCCAGTTCTTTTCACTTGAGTATTCCGAGTAAAGTGCGCTTCCACCTGCGGCCTTATTATAACTTAAAAAAAACAAATGAGGTTAAAGGCCAAGCGCTTCCCTGTCGTACAATAAAAAAAAAACTAGTGGAACTCCGGGAGCGCCGACAGAAGTGAAAATGAGAGATGATTGGTACTTGAATATCAATGTTGTCGCGTTGTTCACGATATTTATTAATGAGGGTTGTTTTGTAACAAACTAACAATGACTTCTTAAAACTGACGTCAATTGATACCTGTCACGGCTGTCCATCGTCTGGTAGAAGCAGTCATCGAACAAATAAATAACAAATAATGTAAAGTGTCGCGGGTTCAATGGTTTTTCCCATCTCAAAAAATGCACCACGCGCCTAAAGAAGATTTCACTTCAATAAAAAAAAGGGAATCAGTTTTGTATAAAATGTACCTACATACTAATGTGTGTCAAAAACTCCCCCACGACACATAATTATTTTAGTTCTCTATATTTTAAATTTCACTAAAATCGGATAAATCGTTCGAGAGTTATGCCGTGACAAACATTGCCACATACATCCATACAGTATGTATGTGGCAATGTTTGTCACGGCATAACTCTCGAACGATTTATAAACATTGCCACATACATACTGTATGGATGTATGTGGCAATGTTTGTCACGTCACTTTTGGGATTCCCAACATAACTCGGAGATCTTCTTCGCTTCGCTCACTCGATCAGCTTCGTAACCTTCGTACAAGTTGCCAAAGTTTTATTGCAATCGGATTAACGATATGACAGCGCATAAAATACGAACAAGCAAACAAACTTTTTGATTGATTTTAACAAATTAGATTTGATTACATAATCATTATCACATATTTATCATAATCACCACGCTTGAAACACATATGCGGTCTTCACGGTGTTGTTCAGTTCTTATGTGAATCCTTACCAGAGCCGCCACAGATAGTAATAATAAATCAATCCCGGTAGGTATATATACTTACAATACAAATTTGTACTTATACATATAGCTGGCCGCCTATGTATTGAAATGAAATGAAATGAAATGAATTTATTGTTTGTAGATCTAGGTAAATAACATCAGTTGGTCTTAACAATTATCTTGGCCCTCTAGTCTGCCGTGTCAGGCTTACAAACATAATTATTTTCTCTAAAATAAAAATAAAACACAGATAGTCAAAAAAACAAGAATATGGTAGTGTCTAACTATAAAAAAAAAAAAAGTCAAATAATAATACTTAATACTAACAATGTCGGAGATCAGAATCAAATACTACCTACTCATTCAAAATGTCAATGCTATATTGTATTACTGTGTGTGATACCTAGTATTGTGAACAAATAACTTTAGTAAGTTATTAGTTAGGTAGATACTTTCTGTCGTGCTCAATAAATAGTTAAAGTTTAAGTATCATATCTAATTACTCTGCAAATTATGGTGCTATTAATAACTGCAGCAACAGCAAATTTTCCAGTAGCTACCTACTGGTAATAATTGTTAGTACCATACAATATTAACTGAAGCAGTTTCACTTGCATTAGGGCCAGGTTCGAATCTCAGGGGGATTACAATATTGTGCTTGGTTTGGTTGGTGGTCGGACTTTGTTTAAGTCCGCCTGTCACCATAACAACAATTCAAAAACAAAACCAAAACTAGCTATCTTACCTTTGAATACAGAGCTAGTTCCTCAGACAGTTGTTTTGATGATTCCGTTTGAAGTGCGCTTCCACGCCTTATCATAAATTGAAAATCAGGTGAGGTGGATGAGCACTTCCCGTCGTACAAAAAAAAACTATTTTTTAATATACATAGGTAAAACAAAAGACTCTCATGCGTAACTGAAGAAGCGCGATTTAACACCTCATCATGGTTTTACTAATATCCACTGTTGGAAATCGCCTACAAAAAGTAAACTATGTGAATTAATACGGAATGAAACAGAGGATGGAAAGCACCATGAATTTTAGTATTAAACCCCAAAACTGCGACTACCAATCCAACTGCCATTGTGAAATTAAGGCAAAGCCTTCTTATTTTAGAATAGCATACAATAAAAAATATTGTCGAACTCAGGAACTCTCGAGGAAGCTTTGTCCAACAGAGAGGGTAAAAAATGTTGATTAATGCGGTACATAAGCCTGAAATTAAAGTTTTTTTTAAATGGTTAGGCTCTCGACTTGACTTGATGAGGCTTGTCCTGGCATTACCTAGATGAGGTCTACGAAGGTGCAAGCCTTCCGAGAAGCTGCTTATAAAAGACACTGGGATTCCAAAGCACCAACGTTATAAAGCGAACTGTTTAGATAATGGCATAAAGGACAAAGGCTACCAGGCTACAGGGACTAGGTTGTGTCAGATGGTAGAACTTCTGTCTTCTGCGCTGTAGGTAGTGGGTTCAATTCCCACCCAGGACAAACATTTGTGTGATGAATATAGATGTTTGTTCTGTGTTTGGGTGTTGTATTTAATGAAAAGTATGTATTTACAAAAAAAAGTATTTAAGTATTCTATCCGTAATCTAGTTCCCATATTACAAGCTATGCTTAGTTTGGGGCTAGATGGCGCTGTGTGAAATTAATGTCCTGTAATATTTTTTTATTTATACGATCTTTTTACCTGGCCAGCGGGTCATAACCGACGCAGCTCCTCTTAGGTGGTGCTTCACGCGTCCGCGTATAGTTCTCGAGCAAGGGCGACGTCGGTACGAAAGCCTGGGATGGTCTTCATCGGAAACCTCCTCGCACAATAATGGGTATTGCTCACTCATTACTTTCCATTGAAGTCACTGAAACGAATTGCTAGTTTACACACATTGTACTGTGGACTTGACATGCCGATAATGAACGCAATAGGTATACGCTGGTATGTACTGTAAATAATCAAAGGAAATCTACCTCTATGGAATAGAATAAAAGGCAAGTGTGTGTGTTTGTGCTCTAAGAACGCTGATTTCTCTTGCAGTAACCTATGTGGGCCATATAGAACTTTATTCGATATTTTGTGATCTAACGTATAATACGCGTATAAAAAACAGACGTAATACCTAGGCCTTAGTTCCCGTCATCACGAGAGAATTTCCAAAAACTATCAAAGAAATTTAGTATTTAAAAAAAAATATATATGCGGGACCCTAAAATAAAAGCAGCCTAATTTACTCCTATATAATATCAGCTATCAACTAGTAAAAGTACCGTCGAAATTAGTCCAGCCGTTTGGGAGTCCATAGGGAACATAGAAACATTACATAGGTACCTGTACACACATCGACTTTTATATATTAGACGATAGGTTTTACTACCTACACCAGTAAGTACATAGAAAAAGCCAAAAAACATATTATATGTAAAGATATTTAAAAAATATAGTTACTAACACGCGTAAATTGATATGAATAGGTTGAACACCTGCGAAATAATACTTTAGTTAAAACAAAAGGGAAAATAGCTTTGTTTTTTTATTTGTATTGATCTACGAATACATAAAACAAGAGGAGCAAAGCAAACACAGAACCATTTACCTAGTCTATGCACAAAACACTATAACAATGACTATGACAAAGTACAATAAATAGTATGAATGAGGTTTTAAGATTGAAGGGATCATAAAGTAGGTCCGTTTACTATGCACTGGCATAATATCCCTATATCCAAATACAGTCACAATATCAGTATTAGAGGTAGGATAGAATCTCATCAATACCTAACTGATATTGTGACTGTATTAGGATATAGGTACCTTTAATACTTGTATATTGTGACTGTAATAGGATATAGGGGATTTTAGGATCTAGGGATGTTATGGATGTTACGGACCTATATAATGATCCCTTCAAACTGAAAACCTCGTTCATTAACCGCCTGTGGTCTAGTGGTTCAACCCACCGATTTCAGATCCAGAGGTCCCGGGTTCGATCCCCAGGGCGAGCAACATTTTGCTTGGTTTGTTTGGTGGTAGGATTTTGTTCAAGTCCACCTGGCTAGCTACCACCATCTTACCTAATTCTGCCGCCATGATAACAACGGAAGCAGAGCCGCGTGCATAAGTTTAGTCTTATAATGAAAGAAAGATGGCGGATAAGGTACTTACGGTTTATATTGAAGTCCTTCGTTGACATAGGATAAACCACTCCTCGATAAAAACTAGATCTTCCTTATCTCCCGTTCAAATTCTCTTTCGTGCTTGCTATGTGCAAAAGTCGCAATGTTTTGACTATGTAGGTAGGTATTAAATAAAAATTGTAAATGAAATTATTTGTTAAAACCAAAGCCGGAACCACCTATGTTCTGTGCGGTACTAATATATCAGATATTTCATACGACCACTGTTCTTATTATTGTACAATTTACACGTACATTTTTACGATCTAATTTTGTTGATTCAACACTGATTCGTCTCAGTAAGACTCACGTATTGGACGCATTGCTTTTGCCATTGTTATGGTTAAGTTCTGATGATTTTGCATAAAAGTACAACGTTATTTCAAGGTGATTAATAATATAATATTTGATCGTGATATAGTTACAATCGAATAAATTTTAGGAAAAAGTGTCTTGATTGATATTGTACCTGAATTCTGCAATCCACCGTAGGCTTTCATCAGACTAGATAGCAGTGTAAGCCTATCTACAATAAAAAAAAAACCAACAATATGCCACATGTTGGGTATGTATGGGCGTGAGGCATGTTGAGTGTGCAGTCACACAGCCTTCTTCTCTCGCTATTACCCATACATAGGTACCTACTTTCGTCGCAAGGGCAGTATTGAGCTAAGCCAGAAAATTAAGTTTCAGGATATACTCAAATTTTGCAGTGTTTGTCATTGTCACTGTCAGACGTCATAATAAGGTAAATAAACTAGGTTTACAATTATTTTTCTACAAGTTTCTTTTTGTAAAATTATTTCAAGACTCGTACCTACTTATATCTTATTACTTGTACACTATTTGCGAATATCACGATCACGAAGTTAAGAAAGATAACTTATCATTAGGCAGTTATAAACGCAAAGTGCCTACCATAAACCTAAGTTGTTTTAGTCGAAGTAGTAGGCAACTTAACCTTGGTAGTTATGCTGATGTTAGAGCTGAAGCTCGATGAGCGATAGAGCCTTTGAATATCTGATATGAAACTACCCTTTAACAAGCTGCTCACCCCCATGATAAAGCCTTATTATGGAAGATCCGGAACCTTTTGCCAGCATCCAACATTTGCTATAAGCGTTTACTACACATATTTCTACGGGACTATCGGTTTCGTAAGTCGTTAAGTATTTCTGAGTAAAGTAAGATTATTAAACGTAATGTACTGACGATTTTTTTACTATAAATGATGGGTCAGCTTCTGAGCTAAGCTTGTCTAGCTCTAAGGAAGACTCTAAGAGCGAGCTTTTCCAAAATGCAATGGCGCACTGACGGAACACGGCAAACAGTTTGGCGCTGCACAGGTGGACCTTTACATTACATGTCCTGCCACCAATGCTATGATCATTTAGCCGTAAATGCCAGTTAAAGCCAGCGATTCTGTTGCCCGGGGTAGACCACTACGAAGTAGATCACACCTAGGAATATAGTAGAGTACAGTAGGTTTATTCAATAGTGCTATTTCATAGTTATTCATTATTCTGTGAATGTTTCTAAAAAAAGAGTGGTTCCTATCATACCAACTATTTAAGTCGATTACTGCTACGATACTCTTGTTTAGTCGACGTGTTTATAAGGCGAGCGTTGGAGCATCGCGTTTTACCAGGTCGAATGATCAATACGATTATCCTAGCTATGTTTTCACGAAGTACAATCTGGAAAATACTTATGTGCCCGGTCACAGATATCAGAATACTAAGTAAGGCATACGATTGCCGTAAAAAATACGAAAAATAAAATACTAATATATTAACTAAACCTACTTGCTACGAGTAGTTATATACAAACAACTACCACAAGCTTGTTTGATCATCCACAAATCTGAAATGAGAGGACTAATTTT
This sequence comes from Venusia cambrica, assembly GCA_951394065.1. Lineage (NCBI taxonomy): Eukaryota > Metazoa > Arthropoda > Insecta > Lepidoptera > Geometridae > Venusia > Venusia cambrica. Next base: position 11,235,371 of record OX596043.1, on the reverse strand, counting down.
TTATGACCATGGACTTATTTTATTTGTGGTGTTTTTTTATTGTACGACGGGGAAGCGCTTGACCTCTAGGCATGTCTAGGCCAAAGCAAAGATGAGGTCTACGATGAAGCGAGCCTTCCCAGAAGGAGGCTCTCTCACGCCAACGGAACACGCAAATCATTCCTTGTTAGCCGAAAGTCTGCCACCGGTCGGCTGGACATGAATTGGGAACGGCAACGAAACGATTCCGACTGTCATACATCGGTAAACACACCGACTCTACTCTTTTTAGCCTTACAAAAATAGATCTTGCAAGCTGACGAAAGCATGACACTTCAATTACTTTCAGAGTGCAAATAATTATCGACCACCATGAAAATATCCACTGCAGGACATAGGACGCCTACAGAACAAATATTTTATTAAGATAAATAAACAATTATTTATTCTTATTATTATTTAGCCATAATCACCACGTTTGACAGGCTGGTCGGTGATCGCAGTATTAAGTACCTTTAGGTGCTGCCATACATTGATGTCCTGGTTTGTTAGTACTGGGGTAAGTTAGGAAGCATTATTCGCGACATTCTCAGCTAATCGCCTTGCAATGTGGGCTTATGTCCAGAGGTCTATAGTTCTATTGTTTTTTTATTTTCCAAAGGGTCCATGAAACATGTTCGTTTTCAGTTTTTAAATGTGAACCACATATGGAAGCACTTAGGAGAGTTCCCGCCGGAAGAAATTAATGCGAACATACTCATGGTACATGACCTAAAGATTATAGTCACATCAATGGGAATAGTGCAATATGCTTGCCTTCTTTTTGGATGTTTCACTGTGAGTTTCAAAAATATACCTACAAAAATATATTTATATAATAATCAAGTATATTTATTAAATATAATCTATATTCATCACACAAATGTTTGTCCTGGGTGGGAATCGAACCCACTACAGCACACGGCAAAGCTACTACCAACTGAGCGACTGATGCCAACTGATGAGGACTTTATTCAACTCCGCCTGGCTACCACCATATTTCTTAAGTCTGACGCCATAACAACAATTATAAATTGATGTATTTAGGCATTAAAAGGTAAGAAAGCCTCAGACTGTTCAAGGTGAAGAGCATTTTCGGCCATAGCACAACTTGAAACCAGGCTATGAAGGCAAAGCGCTTCCCCGTGGTACATATTAAAAAACTTACCTATTATGTAGACAGACGTTTCATGAAAGTAATTCGTGGTATTTTTATACTGATACCTAAGGTAACGATACCTAGGCAGGTACTTAATACCTAGGTACCAGAAATTAATACAAAAAATACCCTGAAAAAATCGGTAGGATTGACGTGTATCTAACAATAACAATATAACTTCTGTGAACAACCTTCTTTTCAGGAAAACCCAGCACTGTTTCTACCTCACTTGGCTGCGCAATTCCTGGTGATCGTCGTGAAAACCCTGAACATTTTCATGCTGCTATCTCATCTTAAAGTCAAGTCTTTTAGGCGATTGTTTCACCAGAGTTTTGGTTTATTCCTTATGGCTTTTAATTGGAGTCAAGAGTTTTGTGTTTTTAGACGATTACTTTGTATTTGTGACTTGTAAATTACACAAATTGCGTACCGCATGCATGTTTTATTTGCATACTTATGATAATAGTTAGCTAGTTACCTTCTTAAACATAATAATAAGTTTTTTTTGAGACGTTTAGTATATGTAGCTCAAGATGATATTAGATAATTCATAATCCTTTTTTTATGAATAATGGGTTAGCTCAACCTCTTGGCTTGGCTAGCTCGAAGCCAAAGGATGATGTCTACGATGGCATTCCATTGATATAGAGGTATCAGCATCTAAATCTATGCGATCAGCATTATCACAGTATCCTCCAGAAAAAGGAAAAACCTAATAGTTGAAGCAGCCTTCTTTTGAATATCAAACCAGGAAAACCTTAAAACAGTTTATGTAAGTTGTCAATTGTTGACAGATGCCATGCTCATTCCGGTCATGTCATGCGGTCATGAAAACAGAGTAAAAACGGAGAAAACATTACCCTTTTCTATTTCCAGCACCAAACAATGTGAAACCAAGTCATCTTGTCTAATGAATTTCGTGTGAGGCTCATTGCTCTCATGGAATAGTTTGGCAGTTTTCATACAATGTTTCATTTGACTGAAGATTTATCAAGATGGAGACTATAAGCAACACTATCCTCAACGAACTCCGACTGAAGCATGGAAATCACGATAAATCCGTAAGTTTTCTCCGCATCGTCACAAAAAATAATATCCTCTACCACAAATCTACTAGTTTTTGTGGCTATTGTAGGTTTTGTAATATTTTCTGTCCCTCGCCTCGTCTGGCGGTTTAAAGATATATCCGTCACTTCCTGGCCTCAGATTCTGGTCTCTGTTTATAAAGTCTGCCTATGAAACAGTCGCCATGAACATATTTTAATAGAGGGAAATTGAGTGACAGCAGTATCTACCCGATAACACTGCGATTTCAAGCATGATGATATCACTGTTCTTGTAATCGCAGTACGAATACGTTGTTGAATGCAGAATTCTACTGCATTTTTTAAGGGATGTCCATGTCACTCATTCATCTGATGTAGTGTAGTGGATTTTCAATGAATGTAGATGGATTGGGTAACATCTACATCGCAGTCCCATAGCTCATCCGTGGGGACTCTGGGGCAATGTCCACCAACCCAAACAATACTTACATGCAAAAGAGCAATGGCAGTTTACACTGCTACTTTGCAGAGCTGGGATGCCTGGGGCAGGATCTACCGGGGGCAATGCACAATACAACCAAATGTGGGATGTGAGTAGCAGAATACTTTTCCCCCACCTTCCAAATAAGAATTAGATGTACCTAGGTATTTGGTTGTAATATTTATATGAATGAATAATGCTCTGTTCTCAGTTAAACGAGGTGTCAGAGAACCACGAAAGCGTTAGAATGCGGCTACGCGCGCTCCTCGTAGCGCTGCTAGGGCTCTCCATGTCAGCTTGCGCCTTTGCCTCGCATCCTGTTGAGCTCGAGTTAGACGACGAACATGTTGCACAGAAGCTGAATAACGTCAGCTTTGCTAGACGGTTAGTATATTGGTTTAAATTGTCTCTACGGAAGACCAGCGCTCTGGGAGAATGAATACAATGTTAGCTATGTGATGGACCTACCACACATTTATTGAAGTGAAAACTTCTGTATAGCACTTTTTGGCTGAACAAAAAACATGGAACTCGCGTCATCATCACCGAACCCTTTCCATGAGCTATACGTACCTATACTGTGTATATAATTATGTTTACTCTTTTGTGTACAAAAAGCGTGATTGTATCGTTGAATTAATTAGATTATAACCATTATCATTTGTTTATAAAAAAGTGTTTATGATCAAGGGTTAAAGTTTAAATTGGTCATTTACACTCCTTTAAAAAACAGAATAACTTCAAAAATATGAATCTAATGGCTCGACGATATAATTCACAAGTTACTTAGTTTTCACTTCTATCAACAGTCCCCAAAGACTGCCCCGCATGTTTTTTACTATCGTACTACGGGAAAGCGGTGAGCTTTTATCTCACCTGGTTGCAAGTTATGATAAGGCCGAAGGCGGACTTCACCCGGAATCCTCAACTGAGTTATGAACTGGCTGTCTCTATAATGTCTGAACGCAAGAACTTTAAATTGTTGTTATGGCAAGAGATTTAGGAAAGATGGTGGTAGCTACCCCAAGCGGCCTTAAACAAAGTCCTACCATCAAACAAAAACAGTATTGTACGTTGATCAATACCACAGAGGCGGTATTGATCAACTGATTATCTTTTCAGAATAACAAAGCCGACAATTCGTCTTGTGATGGGCTACGGAAAACTCAGTGCTTTCATAACAACTGCCAGTTCCTTGCTCCTGCTTATCGCTGTCATGTCCAAGGTAAGGGTCGCCATTGCAGCATTTTACACTATTTCAGTCTTCACCTCAGACCGCTCGTAAACGAATGCTTCCTTATCACATCACCATAACCTCTTCTAAAGCGGTTGTACTACAAAGTTGTACAATATGCCAGCAATGATAACACATAGCTCAGTTGGTTGTAACTCTGCCTTCTGCGCTGCAGGCTGTGGGTTCGATTCCCACCCAGGACAAACATTTGTGTGATGAATATAGATGTTTGTTTTGTGTTTGGGTGTTGTATTGTATATAAGTATGTATTTACAACAAAAAAAAGTATTTAAGTAGTGTATCCGTAATCTAGTTCCCATATTACAAGCTAGCTTAGTTTGGGGCTAGATTGCGCTGTGTAAAAAGTAATGTCCTGTAATATTTATTTTAAAGATTATGATTCCTTACCAATCTGATATACGAAACCCCTGCTCTACGAACGTAGAAAGCAGTTTCAAATATGGCGACAAAAAGATTTTACCTCTAATCATCACAACTGGTTTTCGCAGCAATCCTGGTGGCGTCGCGGGGCCCGCTGGCTGGCCGCTCCGGCGCTGCTAGTCACCGCGTTGGAAGCAGCCTCAGATGCAGGCGACGCGCTCCTAGCTGCGGTTCTACGAGGCTCCAGCGAGCCCACACTGGTGGCCGTACAAACTGTCGCTGCCGGTCTTCTAGTCACCGTCGAGATTCTTGTTTGGTGCGCACACTTTTACTTCCATACATACACTTTTTCTAACCTATACCATAGTGTATGGTGAAACATATCGTACTCAGGCCCTTGTAGGTCACCTTTTTTATATATATTATCATTTGACCTCAATCTCACCTGTTTTAAGTATCGATGTGGCAATGCACGATGGTCTTAGGTACTTGCTGTGCTTCTAAAACTAAAAGTAGACAGTCGTCGGATCCGAAATAACTTGTCATTTTTGTATCGAGCAAAGTACAGTCCGTCTTGTTTCGTTTTTCTTGAATATGAACACAGGTTCCTTTGCTAGTAGATATCAAAGCAATATTCATTATCGACGTCGTGAGGACGTCATTTATGTCACCCCTTTCTCTCTCTCTCTCACGGTGATTGACAATATGGAATTTTAAACTATCCCTTGTTGCATGCTACGCTGCACCGTGTCCTATAAGATAGTGCAGTTAGGTATCAACCGCAGTTTGAGTGACCTCAGTGATGGGCTTATATATGATCATACTTAGTTTAAAATAATACATAATCCCGATTATCTCTTCTGTTCTAGGTACTTCATTGCCAAATTCTTTGAACATAATCCACCGTCGTTGCAAGAGAGCGGAAAAGTTAACATTTTTAAAGATCTCCCGCGATAGTTCCACCAGTAATAAAACAAAATAGTAACAAATACTGTGTTTTATTCAATAGCTTTCATGAGACTAAAGTTATTCTATAATTTATATACCTACCTATTAGTTAAAATACTTCATAAGGCACCAATATTTATTTATCTATAGAACTGGTAATTATGTAAATACGCAACTGTCACAATATGTTATTTATTATGACCGTTTTATATATTGTATATATATATATATATTTATTCGGTAAACACCCGAATAAAATAAAATAAAAATAAAACATGTACATCAACTCTGCTGATGTCAATTTCCTCGATACAACGGAGGAACATCTTAAGCCCACTGGTGACAGAACAAACTAGAGCGTCATTAAAACCTCTGCATCCGTTTTATTTTCAATTCGATCACGTCTCTCAGTTCCGTTCTCAGTTGAAATGGAAAATCTTCCTACCAGACGCTGCCGTCGTGATTTGCATGTCCTTTCTTTTCTTTACTAAATTCTTTTCAAATCCTCTCCTTCGTACCTCCGTGAACGCTTTACTTTTGTCCCACGTGGTGTACCGTGCAAGTCGACTAAATCCTTACTGCTTGCTACTCCCTCTAGTCTCTTTGTATGGTCTTTCTATCACCATCAAGGTGGTAATACTTTGGAACTCCTTCTCCCATGCAAGTTTGAGCTAGTCCATCGCTGACCCCGCGCAGTCACACATGCGCCAAGATTCTAAGTTTATCACTATCAGTCAGGCTATAATACGAGTAAGCCAACTACTAACCAAATCATTTTTTGGGAAAGCTCGCTCAATTCAATCGCTCAAAAGACCTAATTCTAGCCATGGAAAGCCTCGTGATCCAGGGGATCCTGACTGTACGTATATAAAGAAGCAGGCCTCACCACTGATCACGAGCCGCTTAGTTCCATCCACTCCACGTGAACACCGGTAATGACTCGTCCGCCGGTTAATTCGCGGCCAATTCGTCTGCTAAATGTGATGTTTATGGCCAATGTTTCCCCAGTTCAAAAGCTTACCCTCAGGTACTTCAGTTACCGAATCTTAGGTTAGCTATAGCTTAGGTTATATAACTTTGGTAAGCTTAGGTTAGCTGCAAACATTGAAGTAACAGAGGTTTTCCCAAATTCATGATATATCTATTTCATTTACGTTTTTGTGTACAGTAAAGTATTAATATCATATGTTTGTCAAACTTCACTGATGCGGGTAATATTTTCCCGAATTAATATGGCTAATATCATTCAAAAATAAGGCCAGAGCACGATTCACATATTTTGTGGTCTCTTACATTTTGCGTACATCTCCAATCGAACAAACCATCTTTCATGTCGTCCACAACTCTATCTGGTATCATTTCGTGTACAATGAACTCCTCCAGTAGATTATTGACAATGACTTCATTAAACAGATAGTGCACGACCCTCATTATAATATCCGCATCGGGGTTTATCAAGTTTATGAAATACACCTCATCTATAGATAGCTTTGATATAATCTTAAACGTGAACTCCAAGAGCAAGTCGGACATTTGCTGGGAATATTGCTGAAGCCATTCTTCTAGCGTTTCCACAGTCGCAGCTTTGACTACAAACGTGTGACACTCAATGGATATCTCTTCCCCGGCCCGTAATGTCAGAAACCTTTTATACCGTTTGCGGAACTCCTGAATGTAATTATAGTTCAGTGGATCATTGTGGAAATCCCCGACTTTCGCTCGGTCGGTAATACTGTCAATGAATCTTTGCTTGAGCATTAAAATGATTTCTTTATCGACAATGCCGTTTTTTATCCAAGACTTCAGCACGATAACAACAGCGTGATCGTTATCGTAGTTGCATTCTGGTGCCTTTGATTTGACGTAATCGAATATGAAGTAGACCACTCGTGCATTGAAGTTAGAGTCTCCTGGGACGAGACAAGACACCAGATCCACGCACACTAATAGAAATATGTCGTGAATTTCAGCACTCAGGTGCGATAGAAGCTCTGCAACGAACTCTTGGTCCGCTCGGCACAGTTTTATGAGGAACTGCGTTATTTTTATCATACCTTCAGCGTTTACATAGATTGTGAGACTTTTTGAAGTGAATGTTGCGGAGCTGCCGCCGTAAGTTGACGCGTAGATTCTCGTTGGCGCGTTTTTAGTAGAAGTATCAGCTGGGCCGAGTTTGGAGAACAGCTTGTTGCGGCCGCCTTGTCCCATCCCGTACAGTTTTGAGAGGCTAACTTCATGCTGGTTGTTTATCAAGGTTTTGCCGTCGGATGTTATGGATACCCTTACCTTGTTTTTGTTCATGTCTTTGTTGATCCGTGACAGCTTGGCGAAGAAATCGTCTTTGTTTGATATGACTTTGAGGGCTTTTATTGTTTCTGCGTTGCCGTTGATTGTGCCGAGTGTTCTTCGGTTCTCGGCGGTCACTTTGTCAAATGCTTTTCTGCAAACGAATGTTCATTTTCTCAGACGTGGTTTTAGATTTTACAAAAAATAATGTGGACGCATTGAAATAGTTCGGCTAGATAGTTTCGAGGACGTAAAATGTTTCAGACTGATTCGAAAAACGCAAACAGACATTAATTGCAGGTACCTACATCAATGTCCTAATAACTCTGGCATAATTATGAAGATAAATGACAAGTATTTAAATGAATACCTAAATGTTACTCAGATCCGTACGGCCGTTTAGTCGTGAAAAGGTAACAGATAAAAAAAATGGTAGGCGGTTAGTGATGGGATGAGAGTGGGATCTCATCCCATCATTAACCGCCTCGGTGGTGTATGGATTCGCTTACCGGTGTCAGATCCAAAGGTCCCGGGTTCGATCCCCAGAGGCATACAATATTGTGCTTGGTTTGGTTGGGGGTAAGACTTTGTTTAAGTCCGCCTGGCTAGCTATCACCATCTTATCTAATTCTGTCGCCATAACAACAATCCAAAAAAATCGTTATGCTCCGGCATTACAAGTCCAGTTTTTCAGACAGTTGACCCCGTCATAAAAAAAAACAAGAACTGATTTTATGGGATGAAAAGTAGCCTGCTTCTTTCTCAGTTTTACGTGACGAAGCAAAATAGAACGAATCAGTGTGTCCCGTTTCCATCCCACAAGAACTAATTTATATGATGAAAAGTAGCCTATGTAGGAGACATAGGATTCATAGGTTCCCAGTCTACAACAACATAAAATGTTGCACATATTATGTGCGAAAAAAATGTGTAGTAGGCCGGATGGGAATTAGTTTATTCACAATTTGTGAGGTGCCTGACATATAATGTTACAAACAGCGGTACCTACCTACAAATTTAAAAAAATGTGGTCAAAATAACCCCACGTTTTTTTACAAGAACATGTAATATATTTTTGATAACTTAATCATCTTTAGCTTATTACGAAATATATTCTACCTAATAACGTTTAAAAAAAAAACCGTTACATGCATAGATATATAGTAACAGGTCAGCTAATATAAGTGTGGTAATAATAACAAGTCTCATAGCTCATTTGGTAGTGACTTGACATGGATTCGATTCCTACCCAGGACACAGATTTGTGTTTTTTTTTCTTGTACGACGGGTAAGCACTTGGCCTTCATCTCACCTGGTAACAAGTTGAGATAAGGCCGAAGGTGGAGACGCACTTCACCCGGAATCCTCAACAAACTGAGGAACTGGCTATCTTACCTCTGAATGCCGGAACACAACAATTTTAGAATTGTTATTATGGCGACAGAATTAGGTAAGACGGTGGTAGCTAGCCAGGCGGACTAAACAAAGTCCTACCACCAACCAAATGTGTGATGAATATTGATCTTTGTTCTGTGTTTGGGTGTTATTGTATGATAAGTATGTATTTACAAAGTATTTAAGCATTCTATCCGTAATCTAGTTCCCATATTACAAGCTATGCGTAGTTTGGGGCTAGATGTCGCTGTGTGAAATAAATGTCCTGTAAAAATAAAATAAGATATCTACCTTTTCGCGTTACTAGACAAGGCGTCTCTTGCCTCGTTAATGGTCGTGGCCTGGGCGTCTTGCACGATCTCTTGTGCTGTGGCATTCGACATCACTCCTATTCCAAAGAATAAGACGGACGTTGTGAATTGAAAGATTTCCGTACCTGAAGGCGTCTCACTGTACTTATTCCACTGAAACAGAAAACAATCATTAAAAACTCGAGGCTTGCTTACGCATTGCCTGGACGCCTCTTTTTAACCGCCTCTGTGATTTAGTGGTTCAACCCACCGATTTCAGACCCAGAGGTCCCGGGTTCGATCCCCCAGTGGGAGCAATATTGTGCTTGGTTTGGTTGGTGGTAGGATTTTGTTCAAGTCCGCCTGGCTAGCTTTCACCATCTTACCTAATTCTGTCGCCATAATAACAATACTTCAAAAAAATTGTGTTCCGGCATTAAGAGGTAGCCAGTTCCTCAGTTTGCAGTTCCTCAGTCGGTTGAGGATTCTGGGTGAAGTGCTCCTCCCCCCTTCAGCCTTATCTTAAAGAGGATGAGATCTACGATGGAGCGAGCCTTTTCAGAAGTTGCCTTAAGGCACAGGCACTCCCGCACACTGACTACACACAGCGAGCACTTGGCGCCAGACTTCGGCAGCGGGGTGGTCGCAAGCCAGGCGGGCTTACCACCAGCAGTAAGATTCAGCCGTAACCGTTGACGAAAGGTCAACAAATCTGTTGCCCGGGGTACATCACTAGGAGGTAGATCCACACCTCAGATCAGTGAGACAGATAGCAGCTGTCGCAATAAAGCAATTCAAATGCATTAGTTCAAACAAGTTTAAAACGCGTCTGTGGTCTAGTGGTATGCCCATCGGTAACAGATAGGCCCCGAATTCAATCTCCAGGGGGATACAAATTTGTGCATGGTTTGGTTGGTAGTAGTACTTGATTGCACCAGTCCACCTGGCTACCATCTTAACTAAGTTTGTCGCTATAATAACAATTGTTACTCACAAACTATGTATTTTGTAATGCAAACTATTACAAATGTTATAAATCCAAATTCATGACAGAATGTATGATCTCCATTATTAAGCTGTGCGAATTTACATTTATCATCTTCCTTCTTAATCCCATATTTGTAGAGGTCGATATGAAATATTCTTTCCTCTATTCTCCTCAAGCAGATGTCATATTAGGACTTCTGCCTTACTCATAATGAGCCTTTTCCCAATCTATGCGTATTTTTTAAATATTACATATTTTGAAAAAAAAAATACTTTGTGGCCAAGTGGGTATGACCCCGCCTTCAAATCCAGAGATTGTGAATTAAAATCCAGTCGTGCACTAAGGGTACTATAGTATGCACATGCTCTGACGGTGAAGGTCACATCGTGAGGAATTCCCTGGGACCAAAAATCCGAATGCGTCGCTGGTCTTCCTCTAAGCGAAGATGAGCTTGCAACTTGCAAACCGTGGGCATATGCCGAACGTCGTTTTTTTTTTTTATTGTACGAAGGGGAAGCGCTTGGCCTTCATCTCACCTGGTTACAAGTTGAGAAAAAGTGGTAGCGCACTTCATCCGGAATTCTCAACAAACTGAGGAATTGGCTATCTTACCTCTAAATGCCGGAACACAACAATTTCAGAATGGTTGTTATGGCGACAGAATTAGGTAATATGGTGGTAGATAGCCAGGCGGACCCAAACAAAGTTCTACCACCAACCAAACCAAGCATAATATATTGTACTCCCCTTGGGGATCGAACCCGAGACCTCTGGATCTGAAGTCGGTGGTTTGAACCACTAGAACACAGAGGCGGTTAAAAAGTTAAAAAGTTTGGACGAGCCTCTGACTACCCTCTAGTAGGTAATCATAAGTTCCACGCTCTGAGTAGTAATCAGAAGTGAATCCTCGAAGGAGTAAAAGTCGTGAGTCTGTGTTTCTGATCTGAAAACTATATGTTTAAAACTATGATAATTAATACAATCCATACAAAATGAGACACCGGGGGAGCCAAGTCCCCGTAGCCATTTCGAATGATTATAAGTTATAAACATTAAAAATTTCTACTGGGACTTGTAGTGTGGACTCCCCACGGGGATTTACCTATTTTGAAAACTCATATAATTAATGTTGAGAAAATGTTTAACGTAACTGACCTTATAAATCATGTCTCCCAGGTTATTGGTGATACCGACGAAACCGGTCGCTATGTTTGTATACTTCAGAACCGTAAGGGCGTTCATTAAAATCTGGACAAAAGAAAATGAACACTAGTAACTTTCTTCTAGTCTTTCTTGTTAAATTGTAGCTTGAAAACACTTTTGACTTGTGAAAGAGGAATTCGTGACAATATTCAGATTAAAAGACCGTGACCCAAGGGCTGGCTCTTATTTAGGCCAGCAAATCAGCATAGCTATTCAGCGTGGCAATGCAGCCAGTGTCTTAGGCCCGCTTCCGTTTGGTACTGGTTCGGAAGAGTTGAGTTACCTATAGACCGTTTGTAGCGGTAGATATGTAATCCGACTGCTTTCCAGACTAGTATTGTATCATACTATCAAGTTCACAAACGTAGTGTGAGACACCTTCTGGCTTAATGGAGCAACGGTGGCGAGCAGAGAGTGGAAAAGAAATGACGAAGATCGGGCTCAGTAGCGCACATTGGGAGAGACCTACGTAGGTTGATGATGATTGAAAGTAAAACCACAAAATCTTTTATTTCAAAGAATAGATGAATCTAGAAAGTGGTTCGTTTACTACTTTTTGTGTAGTGCCGTGGCGTTCGCCGCTTTAGAATCGACCTCCAACTCATCCCTTAGATGTCGTGAAAACCGACTAAGAGAACTTACCAAGCTTCCTTCTGTGTATTATCTACACCTTTACTGACATCATCAATCCACCTGTCGAGCGTGGAGATTATGGTAAAACCTTACCGCTTTGGAGAAGTTTCTGTCCAGCCGTGGACACTAATGGGCTGTTGATGTGAAGTGTGATTTTACGACTCTTACGAATGCATATCTGTCAGTTTAGTGCCTACCAATATACCAACAACATTTGAAACTGTTTGAATGCTTATTTGGCAATGAGATAGGTTGTATGCTGGGTAAGAAAATAGGATATCTACTTCTCATCCATGTACCTCGAGGGCGAAGCCGCGGGCATAAGTTAGTATTAAAAATATACGGTGACAAGATGAGGCTCACCTTAATATTAGTGCCGGACGCGGCCGCCCAAGCCACCAGTTTCGCAGCAGCGCTGAACGAAATTCCTACAGTTGACATGATAATGTTGATCCAACTTGAGCGAGCCTCGGAGTCTTTCAAGTCAATTTTCTTCAAAAAACAAGTCAGATTTTCAGTGCCTTATTAAAAACAAGATTATATTTATGTTGATGAGCCGTTAAAGAAAATAGCTGAAACCTATACTGAAATTAGATCCACTCACGACCACGAGCTCACCCCTAAAGCACTTTTCGGTCACAAAATCTTCAAGTTTCGTAACTATTACAAAAGATGGCGACTGTGTGTACGGATGTTCGGGTTCGATTTATGGTAACAGTATGCCGAGTGCGAGCTTCCATACTGTATACTTAATATTTTGCTTTTCTATGAAGATGTAGACAGCGCCTCCTAGCGGCAAGTTTACTAAACGTTTTGCGAGTGGGAATCTTTTATCATTAGTTGCGTAAACGTAAATTTGATAGTTTACTTTATGTTTTGACAGTTTTGCGTGTGTAAACGACAAATTTTGACATTTATCGAGTAAAATACGTTATCTTTGTAGTTACGTATTTCACTTGTAATTTGTAAGTGAGGAGGAACCGTGGTTGTTTATTATTGTGCGAAAATGGATATATTTATTCGCACGTCTATATTCTGTGCGTAGAATGATTGAGGTGGGTCATGCTCAAGATAAAAGTGATAGAATGAGGAATATTCGCACAGAATTCCGCAACAAATTTGACCCTAAGAAAGACCTCTCCGATCTTCGGAGAGGTCTTTCTTAGGACGGTTTCCGTGATACATATCGTCTCACCAAAGATGCATTTTAGCAAAAATGCTTGTTGTTGTTTTCTCTTTTTTGCTCATTATGCATCAACAGGATATACAAATTAATCAAACAGTCACTACGTTTTATTGACAACTTATAAGGCGGCCAAATTAAACAGACCCTTCATAATTGCAATGTTGAACCATAAAATTTGACATTCAAATTAAGTGTCATATTTGCAGGGACGCAAACATCTCAAAATCTTAACATGAAACGTTTCGAGTAAACTAACTAAAATAGTAGAGTATAGTGACGTTTACACTCGTACATTTTACGCTGACGATGCGTTTGGAGTAACTTGATATACTTGATCGTCACGTTAACGCGATTTTACGAAACGGTTCGCACTCAGCATACAGTTTACACACCATATGACGGGAAAGTGTTTCAGTAACTATAATGTAGACGTATTTACACGATACGTAACCATTTGTGTTATGCAGACTTATTTTATACAATAATACACAAATTAGTACACCAAAAGGTCAAATATAATTAAACGTACCTGTTCATGCTGCCCCCTATCAGCCAAGTGCATAGAAGAGCGTACGATTGCATAGATTCCCGTGACGACGCCGGTGCCGACTGCGCCAGTTACCAACACTGGAGCGACCACGGGAGTTGCGAACGCAGCGCCAATCAACGCGCCTACTGCTCCAACGTTCGCCACTGAAATATTACAAGCTCACTAATCAACTCGAAAAACTTATGAATTTACACTGGGGATATTCCATATTCCATAATCTCCCATTGTATATATACCTATGTATATTTTTGAACAATCCAGTTTTGTTTATACGGTGTAAGTACAATAAAGTAATAAAGTTATTTCGAAAGCTAGTTCATTGTTCTTCAAAAAAAATATTAGGTACCCAATCAATAATTCGCACAGAGTAAATAAAGGACTATTGTGAAATCAAATCAAATCAAATCAAATTCATTTATTGCCAATAAGTTTAAATTAATTATACAATTACTAGAGGACCCCACACTAGGGCTAGCCTGTGCCGCGAAAATGTGAAATGGAATTAATAAAGTAAGATAGACATAACATAAATCGAAAAAATATACCAGTGGACGTGATATCAGCCCCTTTAAGCACCTTGGCGCCAATACCAAGCGCCGGTGATGGCACAACGGTCAGCTTGACTCGAGGCATCTCGGAGTCCAGCAGTGAACTGTCTTCGCTAGTGATCTCCTGGAAATGAAGATTATAACGTTATCAACCCACTTTCACAAAAAGGAGGAGTTTCACAATTCATGTGTATGTTCAAATGTATGTTCCCCGACTACTCGAACCCGCGTCGACGCGTGGACCGATTTGGAAAATTATTTTATTGTTAAAAAGGGTATACTTTACAGGTGGTCCCATTGTTATCAGGTCAGGATCTAATGATGGGATCTCGGATTCGGAAACGATTAAATCTTTGTAGATGGCGTGTGCATAGCTTATCCGTAAAAACGTATTCGCGTCAGATAATATCGTAATTCAACTAGCAGAGCCAGTCCGCTCTTGTCGTCCTTTTTGTGTGCTGTCGCGATTAAGAATAGACGTTTGAAAAATATGTTTTTCAAAACCTAATTCTGTCGCCGTAATAACAATGATTAAAAAATGTTGTGTTCCGGCATTTAGAGGAAGGATAGCCAGTTCCTTAGTTTATTGAGGATTCCGGGTGGAGTGCACCTCCACCTTCGGCCTTATCTCAACTTGTTAACAGGTGGGATGAAGGCCAAGCGCTTCCCCGTGGTTCGATAAAAAAAAATAAGTCTAAAAGTAAAAAAAATAAAACTAAAAGAAAAGGTACAAGTCCAGCCGCCGTTAGAAGTAATTTTTGTACAGAAAAATTTTTCTTTGAGTATACTTACCCTTATGCTAATGGCCCCTCTGTATTCCCCATTTTCCGGGACCACCATGATCCCTTGTGGCAATGTGTTCTCATGAAGGTAGTGTGGGAACACAACATTGAAGCGGACGCGCACACACAGCTACGAGCATAGCAGCGCGCGCGCGCCGTGATACTGAGGGAACCCGCCGACGCAAGCAAATATTTATACATAGCTCTGTCGCGCTCGCACGCGTTGTCCCTCTCATTTGTCCGCGTAGACAAATCGTGTGCTGCGTGACAAGCAACTCTCGGCACTGATATATAATCCTTGATAAGGAGGCAATTTATTATTAATACACCGAATACCGTGATCGCGCCTTTCATTTTTACCTAGAGTCCCTGAGTGAGCTAAAGTGAACTAAAGTATAAGTGAGTGAATAGGCAGGCAGACAGAGTAGGCTTAACCACCACATTTGGTAACCCCGACCACAGCTGCGAATCCAAGGAATCTACAATGGCAGAAGCTACAGCGTCGTCGGCTCCTAAGATTGAAGAAACTGCAAACAAGTCCATGGACCTCGCAGCAGTCACGATTCGATCAAGACTACTACCGTTCTGGCGGGAATATCCGAGGTTATGGTTCATTCAATTTGAAGCCCTTGTCGACCCGTTGAAAACTGGTGATGAGAATAAGTACCGCCATGTTCTAAGCCAATTGCAAACAACAGATCTGCAGCATTTGTCGGATATACTGCTCAATCCTCCGGCAACGGGTAAATTCGAAGCTATCAAGGCACGCCTGTTATCAGTCTATGAGCAATCGGAAATCAAGAACTTCAAACATCTTATAGGCGGTTTGGAACTAGGCGATCAAAAGCCATCTCATCTACTTCGTCGGATGCGCGAGCTTGGTGGAAATATGATCACAGAGGCTGGATTAAAAGTAGAATGGATGAACCAGTTGCCACAGCAAGTACGAGTCGTTCTCTCTGTGAACACAGAATCATCCCTCGATATGCTGGCTGCAATGGCCGATAAGATGATGGAGTACTCAGAGGCAAGCACAGTTGCTGCAATGTCAAGAGCAGAACCGAGTACCAGTATTAGTGCGAGTCGGAGTGCGATAGACATTAAACTCGAAGCGATGAGTAAACAAATCGAGGAGCTTTCTTTTGAAATAGCGGAAATGCATGGCAGAGGAAGATCGCAGTATCGCCGTCCCTTTAATCCACGTTCACGATCACGTACAAACTCGGCGAAGAGGATTAAGGAAGGCACATGGTTGTGTAAATACCATTTCAGATTTGGTGACAGAGCAGTTCGTTGTGAATCTCCGTGTACAAAACGAAACTCGAGATCGGGAAACTAGAAGAAACACCGACCGTGGCGGAGGTCGGTGTTGTTCCTGCTAGCAACCGCCTATGTGTCTACGACCGCAACACTTCGCAAGGTTTCCTCGTGGACACGGGCGCTGACATATCTGTTTTAGCTGCCAACCGCTCTTCGAAGAAGAAACCTATGGTCAGCGCCTACCGGTTGTACGCCGCAAACAGCACGCCGATAAGTACCTACGGTGAAAAAAGTTTGCAATTAGATTTGGGTCTCCGACGTTGTTTTCGGTGGACATTCATAGTAGCTGACGTGAAGACATCTATCCTCGGGGCAGATTTTTTGCGTCACTTCAAGATATTGGTCGATTTGGACCGCAAGAAACTCATCGATAAAGTAACTGAACTCTCCATAAACGCCGTGCAAATTATATCGAACCAAGAAACGGTACACGTAATTAGCCAAAACCAAACATACCATGACATTCTCAAGGAGTATCCGGATCTGCTGAGACCCATGTCACTGAAGTCGCCACCAAAACATGACGTTGTGCACCATATAGAAACATCCGGACCGCCACTGTATGCACGAGCACGTCCGCTACCTCCCGACAAATATAAGGCCGCAAAAGCAGAGTTCGAGCGCCTGATGGAAATGGGCATTTGTCAACCATCGAAAAGTCCGTGGGCCAGTCCGCTACATATCGTGAAGAAGAAAGATGGCGGTTTGCGATGCTGTGGGGACTACAGAAGGTTAAACGCGGTCACTCTACCAGACAGATATCCGATACCAAGAATTCAAGACTTTACGTACCAGCTTCACGGCAAGAAGATTTTCTCCAAGTTAGACTTGAAAATGGCGTACTACTGGATACCCATATCGGAGGAAGATGCACAGAAAAGCGCCATAATAACTCCTTTCGGATTATTTCAGTTCAAATCCACTACGTTCGGACTTCGGAACGCTAGTCAGACGTTTCAGCGTTTCATGCACGAAGTTTTTCGTGGTATGAGCGACTGTTTTACATTTGTGGATGATGTGTTGGTGTGCAGCGAAGACGAAGATAAACACAAGACCCTGTTACATGAAGTCTTAAGGCGACTAAACCAATACGGGCTAACACTCAACATTGAGAAATGCGAGTTCGCCAAAACGAAGATCAACTTTTTGGGCTACGAAGTCACGTCTGAAGGCATCAGACCTACGGCCGAGCGCACGAGCGTCATCTCAAGCTATCCGCGCCCTAAGAACGTTGTAGAGCTTCGTCGTTTCCTGGGAATGTTAAACTTCTATAGAGACTGTTTACCACATCAAGCTAAATTACAGCGGGAGCTTAACAAGTATCTACATGACCGGAGGAAGAATGATAAGACACTAATAGAATGGACACCGGAAGCTAAGCTAGCATTTCAAGAATGCCGTCAAAGCATTTTGGAAGCTACCACACTCACACATCCTGTTCTGAATGCCCCGCTCAGTATCATGTCCGACGCCTCGGACCACAGCATTGGCGCGGTTTTGCAGCAAAAAATTGGGAATGCATGGAAGCCGCTATCATATTTTTCCAAGGCAATGAGCAGCACTCAACGACGATACAGCACGTACGATCGCGAACTTCTAGCTATGTACGATGCTGTAAAACATTTTCGCCGACTCATCGAGGGTTGTGAAGTTACAATTTGCACGGATCATAAGCCTCTCTCTTTCGCACTCACAAAATCACCGAGCAGCAGTGACACTCCTAGACGCGAGCGGCAACTCCATTTCATAAGCCAATTCTGTACGAAGATCATTTATGTAAAAGGGGAGAAGAATTCGGTCGCCGACGCATTATCACGCATTGAGGAAATACAATGTCCTTCAAACATTGATTATTATGCTCTAGCTGCAGATCAGAGAAGAGACGAAGAACTAAAGCATCTTAGATTACAGCCTAATTTAAACTTCACCGATATCACCCTACCCGGCATGGACCAACCAATCGTGTGTGAAAGCTCACTGAGTACACTTCGACCGTACCTACCTTTGGCGCATCGGAAGACGGTATTTGAAGCCCAGCATGAGCTTTGCCATCCAGGGATAAGAACAACCAGGAAAATTGTCACTTCAAAATTTTTTTGGCCATCCATGAATAAAGAAGTCGGCATATGGGCAAAGAATTGTATCGGCTGTCAAAAAGCCAAGATTAATCGCCACACCATCACACCGCTTGGAAGTTTCCCGCCATCACAGCGCTTTGAGCACGTTCATATCGACATCATCGGGCCACTGAGGATATCCCAAGACTATCGCTACTGCGTCACAATTATCGATAGATTCACAAAGTGGCCAGAAGCGGTACCCGTCCGAGAAATCACAGCGGAAGTGGTAGCTAGAGCATTCTACGAGAATTGGATTGCCCGGTTTGGCTGTCCTCTGCGGCTATCTACTGATCAAGGGAGACAATTTGAAGCAACGCTGTTCAACGCGCTGATGAAGAGGTTTGGAATAACAAGGATTCGGACAACCCCGTTCCATCCTCAATCAAATGGACAAATCGAACGATTTCATCGCACTCTTAAAGCAGCGTTAATGGCAAGAGGCACAGCTACGCAGTGGAGCGACGACCTACCTACTGTCTTACTTGGTCTACGAACAGCACTGCGTGAAGATACCAACTTAAGCCCAGCTATACTGACATTCGGCACGACTCTACGCATTCCGTCAGATTTCTTCGTACCTACAAACTCAAACATCGAAGAAACTGAGTTCGTGCAACGCCTTACAAACGCTATGGCAGCGTTATCACCGATGCAACGCATTCCTTCGGCTTCTACGCGGCCGTTTGTTCACAAGGACCTTGCTACCTGCACGCATGTCTTCATAAGGAACGACACCGTTCGAGCACCTCTCACACCGCCGTACGACGGGCCTTATCAAGTTTTAGAGAAACATGAAAAGTATTTCAAGATTCAGCTGCCAAGGAGAGTTACTGTTGTTTCATTAGATAGACTTAAACCAGCATACATTTGGAACGAAGAGGATTATTCGCCATCAAAGGAGATACAGCCATCCATCACCAAAACAGCAAATAAGCAGCCCTACGTAACTAGATATGGCCGGACCGTCAAGAAAACCGTACGCTTCGCTTGATGGGGGGTACTGTGGGAACACAACATTGAAGCGGACGCGCACACACAGCTACGAGCATAGCAGCGCGCGCGCGCCGTGATACTGAGGGAACCCGCCGACGCAAGCAAATATTTATACATAGCTCTGTCGCGCTCGCACGCGTTGTCCCTCTCATTTGTCCGCGTAGACAAATCGTGTGCTGCGTGACAAGCAACTCTCGGCACTGATATATAATCCTTGATAAGGAGGCAATTTATTATTAATACACCGAATACCGTGATCGCGCCTTTCATTTTTACCTAGAGTCCCTGAGTGAGCTAAAGTGAACTAAAGTATAAGTGAGTGAATAGGCAGGCAGACAGAGTAGGCTTAACCACCACATTTGGTAACCCCGACCACAGCTGCGAATCCAAGGAATCTACAATGGCAGAAGCTACAGCGTCGTCGGCTCCTAAGATTGAAGAAACTGCAAACAAGTCCATGGACCTCGCAGCAGTCACGATTCGATCAAGACTACTACCGTTCTGGCGGGAATATCCGAGGTTATGGTTCATTCAATTTGAAGCCCTTGTCGACCCGTTGAAAACTGGTGATGAGAATAAGTACCGCCATGTTCTAAGCCAATTGCAAACAACAGATCTGCAGCATTTGTCGGATATACTGCTCAATCCTCCGGCAACGGGTAAATTCGAAGCTATCAAGGCACGCCTGTTATCAGTCTATGAGCAATCGGAAATCAAGAACTTCAAACATCTTATAGGCGGTTTGGAACTAGGCGATCAAAAGCCATCTCATCTACTTCGTCGGATGCGCGAGCTTGGTGGAAATATGATCACAGAGGCTGGATTAAAAGTAGAATGGATGAACCAGTTGCCACAGCAAGTACGAGTCGTTCTCTCTGTGAACACAGAATCATCCCTCGATATGCTGGCTGCAATGGCCGATAAGATGATGGAGTACTCAGAGGCAAGCACAGTTGCTGCAATGTCAAGAGCAGAACCGAGTACCAGTATTAGTGCGAGTCGGAGTGCGATAGACATTAAACTCGAAGCGATGAGTAAACAAATCGAGGAGCTTTCTTTTGAAATAGCGGAAATGCATGGCAGAGGAAGATCGCAGTATCGCCGTCCCTTTAATCCACGTTCACGATCACGTACAAACTCGGCGAAGAGGATTAAGGAAGGCACATGGTTGTGTAAATACCATTTCAGATTTGGTGACAGAGCAGTTCGTTGTGAATCTCCGTGTACAAAACGAAACTCGAGATCGGGAAACTAGAAGAAACACCGACCGTGGCGGAGGTCGGTGTTGTTCCTGCTAGCAACCGCCTATGTGTCTACGACCGCAACACTTCGCAAGGTTTCCTCGTGGACACGGGCGCTGACATATCTGTTTTAGCTGCCAACCGCTCTTCGAAGAAGAAACCTATGGTCAGCGCCTACCGGTTGTACGCCGCAAACAGCACGCCGATAAGTACCTACGGTGAAAAAAGTTTGCAATTAGATTTGGGTCTCCGACGTTGTTTTCGGTGGACATTCATAGTAGCTGACGTGAAGACATCTATCCTCGGGGCAGATTTTTTGCGTCACTTCAAGATATTGGTCGATTTGGACCGCAAGAAACTCATCGATAAAGTAACTGAACTCTCCATAAACGCCGTGCAAATTATATCGAACCAAGAAACGGTACACGTAATTAGCCAAAACCAAACATACCATGACATTCTCAAGGAGTATCCGGATCTGCTGAGACCCATGTCACTGAAGTCGCCACCAAAACATGACGTTGTGCACCATATAGAAACATCCGGACCGCCACTGTATGCACGAGCACGTCCGCTACCTCCCGACAAATATAAGGCCGCAAAAGCAGAGTTCGAGCGCCTGATGGAAATGGGCATTTGTCAACCATCGAAAAGTCCGTGGGCCAGTCCGCTACATATCGTGAAGAAGAAAGATGGCGGTTTGCGATGCTGTGGGGACTACAGAAGGTTAAACGCGGTCACTCTACCAGACAGATATCCGATACCAAGAATTCAAGACTTTACGTACCAGCTTCACGGCAAGAAGATTTTCTCCAAGTTAGACTTGAAAATGGCGTACTACTGGATACCCATATCGGAGGAAGATGCACAGAAAAGCGCCATAATAACTCCTTTCGGATTATTTCAGTTCAAATCCACTACGTTCGGACTTCGGAACGCTAGTCAGACGTTTCAGCGTTTCATGCACGAAGTTTTTCGTGGTATGAGCGACTGTTTTACATTTGTGGATGATGTGTTGGTGTGCAGCGAAGACGAAGATAAACACAAGACCCTGTTACATGAAGTCTTAAGGCGACTAAACCAATACGGGCTAACACTCAACATTGAGAAATGCGAGTTCGCCAAAACGAAGATCAACTTTTTGGGCTACGAAGTCACGTCTGAAGGCATCAGACCTACGGCCGAGCGCACGAGCGTCATCTCAAGCTATCCGCGCCCTAAGAACGTTGTAGAGCTTCGTCGTTTCCTGGGAATGTTAAACTTCTATAGAGACTGTTTACCACATCAAGCTAAATTACAGCGGGAGCTTAACAAGTATCTACATGACCGGAGGAAGAATGATAAGACACTAATAGAATGGACACCGGAAGCTAAGCTAGCATTTCAAGAATGCCGTCAAAGCATTTTGGAAGCTACCACACTCACACATCCTGTTCTGAATGCCCCGCTCAGTATCATGTCCGACGCCTCGGACCACAGCATTGGCGCGGTTTTGCAGCAAAAAATTGGGAATGCATGGAAGCCGCTATCATATTTTTCCAAGGCAATGAGCAGCACTCAACGACGATACAGCACGTACGATCGCGAACTTCTAGCTATGTACGATGCTGTAAAACATTTTCGCCGACTCATCGAGGGTTGTGAAGTTACAATTTGCACGGATCATAAGCCTCTCTCTTTCGCACTCACAAAATCACCGAGCAGCAGTGACACTCCTAGACGCGAGCGGCAACTCCATTTCATAAGCCAATTCTGTACGAAGATCATTTATGTAAAAGGGGAGAAGAATTCGGTCGCCGACGCATTATCACGCATTGAGGAAATACAATGTCCTTCAAACATTGATTATTATGCTCTAGCTGCAGATCAGAGAAGAGACGAAGAACTAAAGCATCTTAGATTACAGCCTAATTTAAACTTCACCGATATCACCCTACCCGGCATGGACCAACCAATCGTGTGTGAAAGCTCACTGAGTACACTTCGACCGTACCTACCTTTGGCGCATCGGAAGACGGTATTTGAAGCCCAGCATGAGCTTTGCCATCCAGGGATAAGAACAACCAGGAAAATTGTCACTTCAAAATTTTTTTGGCCATCCATGAATAAAGAAGTCGGCATATGGGCAAAGAATTGTATCGGCTGTCAAAAAGCCAAGATTAATCGCCACACCATCACACCGCTTGGAAGTTTCCCGCCATCACAGCGCTTTGAGCACGTTCATATCGACATCATCGGGCCACTGAGGATATCCCAAGACTATCGCTACTGCGTCACAATTATCGATAGATTCACAAAGTGGCCAGAAGCGGTACCCGTCCGAGAAATCACAGCGGAAGTGGTAGCTAGAGCATTCTACGAGAATTGGATTGCCCGGTTTGGCTGTCCTCTGCGGCTATCTACTGATCAAGGGAGACAATTTGAAGCAACGCTGTTCAACGCGCTGATGAAGAGGTTTGGAATAACAAGGATTCGGACAACCCCGTTCCATCCTCAATCAAATGGACAAATCGAACGATTTCATCGCACTCTTAAAGCAGCGTTAATGGCAAGAGGCACAGCTACGCAGTGGAGCGACGACCTACCTACTGTCTTACTTGGTCTACGAACAGCACTGCGTGAAGATACCAACTTAAGCCCAGCTATACTGACATTCGGCACGACTCTACGCATTCCGTCAGATTTCTTCGTACCTACAAACTCAAACATCGAAGAAACTGAGTTCGTGCAACGCCTTACAAACGCTATGGCAGCGTTATCACCGATGCAACGCATTCCTTCGGCTTCTACGCGGCCGTTTGTTCACAAGGACCTTGCTACCTGCACGCATGTCTTCATAAGGAACGACACCGTTCGAGCACCTCTCACACCGCCGTACGACGGGCCTTATCAAGTTTTAGAGAAACATGAAAAGTATTTCAAGATTCAGCTGCCAAGGAGAGTTACTGTTGTTTCATTAGATAGACTTAAACCAGCATACATTTGGAACGAAGAGGATTATTCGCCATCAAAGGAGATACAGCCATCCATCACCAAAACAGCAAATAAGCAGCCCTACGTAACTAGATATGGCCGGACCGTCAAGAAAACCGTACGCTTCGCTTGATGGGGGGTACTGTGGGAACACAACATTGAAGCGGACGCGCACACACAGCTACGAGCATAGCAGCGCGCGCGCGCCGTGATACTGAGGGAACCCGCCGACGCAAGCAAATATTTATACATAGCTCTGTCGCGCTCGCACGCGTTGTCCCTCTCATTTGTCCGCGTAGACAAATCGTGTGCTGCGTGACAAGCAACTCTCGGCACTGATATATAATCCTTGATAAGGAGGCAATTTATTATTAATACACCGAATACCGTGATCGCGCCTTTCATTTTTACCTAGAGTCCCTGAGTGAGCTAAAGTGAACTAAAGTATAAGTGAGTGAATAGGCAGGCAGACAGAGTAGGCTTAACCACCACAGTAGTTTTGCCACGTTTTGTATACTCTGCCGTCGTGGTCTATGTAGATACGACAAGTTCTGGCTGAAATGTGTGTATCATATAAAATACTGAGCTAACATTTCAACACAAAATTCTGTTTATTCCAACTAGGTCTCCTAGTAGTTCGACGTTCTAACTGTTTGAACTACGAATATTACGGGTAAAATATAGTTCATATGCCTATTTTATTGATATAGGTACCTAATTTTATCTGGAATAAAACCGTAGTTTCCAAATTGTTAGACTGACTAATCTAATCCAAACAGTTAGATCATCGAACTACTAGGAGTATAGATGAAATATACTCAAACTAATGAACGGTAAACTACGCTTGTACCTAATAGAGAGTGAAAATCAGCGGTCCGGGGTTTTCTTTTGCTTAAGGTTATTCACCTTGAAATAAATATTTTTCCAATTTAGAGTGATTGTATTCTGTGCTGGACTGATATATCTACTAGCTAACTGGAAATCGAAATAAATATTTCACTACCTCTTTATAGTCCTTCATCTCTGATACTACTAATGGAACCTTTTACTACTGTATATAAAGTTTTATGCTATCTTCGATCCCGCATATTAGGTATTCAATAATGTAAGAAATATTTAATTTTCTTGAAGGTATATACATATTTGACTTTTAGACATCTTATCATCAGTGTATTACCTACCTTTAGATTCCACCATTGTGCATCTCCTCACACAAAATACATGGAACACGCAAATAGTGACTTTTTCCCCTTTCTTCAACTCCAAGTTGTTCCAATGGTCTTTAGGATTCTTTTTGAAGAAACCGACATCTTTCGGAGTCACTAGTACTATCCTTACCAACGATATCAACACGTTTTCGCCGTTGTGCGAGTATTTTGCTGAAAATATACAAAATGAATTTCAAATCATGCACCTCTACACTAGAAGGGGTAGTTTCACGAAGAAATCATGAGGAGCTGCTGTCCTCCTATGTATTTTTACACCTGTACTGCGGTAACCAATCCGCCTGGCAATAGCCTCCAATTTTTGAGGAGGCTCAGTCCAGCCGTGGACATTAATGGCTGCTGAAGAATGAAAGAAAACAGAAGCATTTGATTATAAACACTTACATTGTTCACATATTTTATTAAACACCGTCAAACAGGTTTCTTCCTCTCTCGAACCATAGCCTTCTAATTTAGTTTCGTTACTAGCCAACATCAAATTCCCTTCTTTCGTGGGAAGACCACATAGTGCTATGGCAACTTTTTGTAATAGATATTTTCTCTCTTTCATTCCGTACCTGAAAAGCAAGTAGGTAGGTATGTTCGTATTCATTCATTGTTTTAAACCCCTTTTGCGTGCAGCTCAAACATATTAACATACTCATAAGGTCCGTTCATTGTGAAGGTACTTTTTTATTGAATTAAAACAATTTACAATTTCGGTATGGATTGATATCAGGTAGGTAAGTATAATTACGTTTGTGAGCGCGAGTCGGACTCGCGCACCGGGGGTTCCGTACAAACCTGTTGGTATAGGTGCTAAATGAAATCCATAACATTACAATGTGGAAAGCTGGAGGAGCATAAATTTAAGATTAAGTTATCTTTATCGTTTCTAATTATAAATATATATACAGGGGAGTTTTTTTCCAGGGCCACTAAGGCCAAGTCTGAAACCGTGAAAGTTATCGAAAATTATATTTTCTTAAATGCAGAACTTTTTTTTTTAAATTGAGCACGTAACTTCTAACATAACTTTTCGGTAACTCTCACAGTTTCAGACTTGGCCTCAATGGCCCTGAAAAGAAACTCACCCTATATATGTAATGTAAATAAAAACTTCAGGTTTTCGGAATGTTTACTTTATGTGTGCTATATAAAACGTTGCTTCATGAAAAAGGGTCTTGACAGACAGACGGACGACAAAGTGATCCTATAACGGTTCAGTCCTTTCCTTTTTAGGTACGGAACCCTAATAAACACTACCGCTATGAGTAGTGATCAGAGGTGAACCCTCGAAGAGGAAAAAGTATGTTGGTGGTGGTGTAGTGTAACGTACAATTCCCAATCAGCGTCGCCCATGCATTCGTAGAACTGTTGTTGTATTTCAGTAGCAGACATGTCAAGTCCTTTCTCCTCGGTAGGACTGGATAGCTCTGGTAAATGCGCCATTTTCTGTAAGTAGGTAAGTACATATTTAAATCACTGTTCTTCTTTATGTAAGCAGGTTAGATAGGTAGCCTATTTTGATTATCAAGCTTGCGATTTGATAACGTGGGACAAAGTGCCATTCGCGCTACTTACCTAGTGAATTGATAACAAGACTAAAAAATACGTCGCCCCAAAATTTTTCGTCCATCTATCGTATGTCACAATAGGTAGGTAGGTACCTACAGGCGGCCGTGTTTTTTTTTTTTGATCAGTAGGTACATCTAAATGATTGTATTAATTATTTATTCCGTACTCTAATGGGATATAAACCTATGCAGATTGAAAATAAAATTTGTAGTTGGATATTTAGATTCCCCATTATCATTCCATTTTTCCAATTTTGAGTAAAGATTAAAAACGCTATTAACGCTACATACTCTAAATCAAATAATTTTCCAATTTTTTTTAGTTAAATGCATACCTACTCATATTCGAAAAAAAGTTTCACTTGCATCGTGGTTTCATAAAGTAAAGTAAAGTAAAACCACAATATGTTTTTAATCAGTCAGAATATTTTTTTATTGTACGAAAGGAAGGCGCTTGGCCTTCATCTCACTTGATTTTTCAAGTTAAGATAAGGCCGACGGTGGAAGCGCACTGCACACAGAGTCCACAACAAACTGAGGAACGGCTATCTTACATACCTCTAAATGCCGGCAAACAACAATTTAATAACAGTTGTAATGGTGACAGAATCAGGTTAGATAGCTAGCCAGGCGGCCTTTAACACAGTCCAACCACCAACCAAACCAAGCACAATATTGTACTCCCCTGGGGATCGAACTCGGGACCTCCGGATCTAGCAGGTCTGGGGTAGCGAACCACTAGAGCACGAGGCGATTAACACATTATCGTTGAGTATAATCACAGATAATAGATAATAACGTAGGTACATACTATGATGTAGGTAGGTAGTTAGGGATCTAGGTACTTATGAATTATGTTGTGTCAGAAAAAGATATAGGTTCAGATTCTAGGCCGATAAAAAAATTACCAGAAAAAAATATAGGTAAGTATGTTTACTAATTTAAAATGACTTATATAGGAGATATATATATGAGAGCCTAAATTAACATAAAAAACTTAAACTTGATAGACCTACTTATAACATTTTTGTTCCCGGATCGCAAAAACAGAGTTTGTTTCATTCATTATTTGGCTCATTGGGTTACAAGGCCGTACATGCTAAACATCAGTGCATTGTTATAATGCATACCTACCTACATACAACATATCAACGCAACGCAACATACTTCGCATGTAGAGGTGTGTAATGACGCATATCATCTCTACATAGTGCTTCAATAGTTTGTAGCATAACTAACGTGACAGCTTACTATTCAACTCCTAATTTATTAAATAAGTTCTGAATTCAGAACCACCTTTTTGAATCGGATTAAAATTGTATAAAGGCAAGCAGGAAGTACATACATAAATAAAAATAACTCGCCAACTATTGTTTCCAAAAATAATTGCACAAGTTTCGCTTGCAACTCAACATTAACGAATGGCCTGCCGCCGTTCACATCACCTGAATGAAACTCAAGCTCATAAAATAATTACAAACACTTATGAATGTAAAGAATCCTTAGTCGAACGGGTTAAGTCCACATCAGAAGGGGGATTTATCGTGTCATAGACAATAATAAAGCCCGGGTATACAAAACCAGACCAATTTTGCATTGCTATTTGCAATGGTTCAATGAACTGGCCTCGCCGTGTTGTGGGCAAACGTTATCGTACCAGCTGGCTACCGAGACCGCCGCCATTTATTTCCTTTAGCACGCCTCTATCCGAGTACTGGCCGTGTCTATGGTGGAGTTGATATTGAAAGCGAACAGCGCGGGAAGTTTAATTTTTCAACCTTAGTTTAAAAGAATATTTTTTTAAAAGCTTATGGGCGAATTAGAGGTTTTATTCAGCTCGTTAAATGTTTTTTAAAAAACCTTACAACCTGCTGACGAACTCCGTCATAAGCTCATAAGTTTGAATAAAGTATATGTCGTCAAAATAAGTTTTCAGCCTATTACAAAGTAATAGAATGCTTGTATGAATTTTATTACTTTGTAATAGGTACCTACACAATAGTTCTACTTAACATCAGAAAAATCTTGACTTGCATATTACATTATAACGATGAAAGTACGAGTTTAGGTTTAATAAGGTTACCTTTGCATTCTCAGGTTTGAATCGGATTGCACAAATTATTGACATAATCCATCCTTTATGATTCCAGAAATCACCACATTTAATGTGTGTTAGTGGCGCTTTTATAATGTAGGGCATAAATAAATACAGGTTACCAAGGGTAGGGGTTAATTTTGCATAATAACATTTATTAACTTCACATAAATTATTCATAATGTATAAGAAATACTGTGCAACTAAAAGTAGCACTAACTTTTAAATAATTTACCATTACCAGTAAACTGTTGCCGGTGGGTTACCTATATACCGTTTGATGTAACGGTCCCTAGGTATATAGCCCGACTGCTTACCTTGTTATACAGGGTTAGTTTTTTTCCAGGGCCACTGAGGCCAAGTCTGAAACCGTGAGAGTTCGAAAAGTCATGATAGCAGTTACATGCTCGATTAAAAAAAATAAGTTCTGCATTAAAGAAAATATTTTTTTCTTAATCGTTTTTCTGAAAAATTAGTTTTTGAGAAAAAAAAAAAATTGCATTTATAAGTTCTTTTTTGATAATAAAAAAAAATATGCATGATGACTATATGCCCAAAGTTGTTGAAACACTTTCAAATTTAAAAAAATATAAATTTATCATTATGCATTTAGTAAAGGTTGTACGTTCCGACTATCCGTAAACTAAGCTATTAAATCCTTTTTTGCTGTGCGTGATGAGCTGAAATTGAATCGGCATCGGATTAAAAATCGTTCGCTTTTTGTGGTTACGCAGCTGATGACAAGGCACGGACACCCACCCTAATGGCTGAATATTTTGAATATTGCCGTACCCACCGTACAGTTGCAGATATAAAATAATAATTAAAAAGAATATTTTTTTATAATAAAAATTATGTTCTTACAATTTTTCACTAGGTATTGCTTATTCTCCAGGGCCCTTATTCTGTAAGACCAATAGTGAATCATCGTATTGACATATCGTTACGCGACGGGCGCGTTAAGACACGATTGGTTATACAGAATAAGGGTGCTATTTCGCACAATGGAGTCACCATTGTGCAAAACAGGAGAATCCAGAAATTTGATCCATGACATAAAAGCAACATTATTCTATTTTTTAAATTTATGAGTAATTCTGTTTTCAAACGTTAACGTGTAACGTTGTATCTTCGCATTCGGCGATACCAAGCTTTTTGAAGACGTTCCGATTTTAAAAAGTTCTACACGAACAGCAAAACAGTATTTAATGGCTTCACTTACGCATTTCAGACTATACGTACAACCTTAACTAAATGCATAAAGATGAATTTATAAATTCAAAATTTTGAAAGTGTTCCAACAACTCTGGGCACATAGTCATCATACATTTTTTTTATTATTAAACAAAGAACACAAATGCAATTTTTTTTTTCAAAAACTCACTTTTCCAGAGAAACTTTTATTTTTTTCTAAATCGAGCGCGTAACTCCTAACATGACTTTTCGATAAATCTCACGGTTTCAGACTTGGCCTCAGTGGCCCTGGAAAAAAACTCACCCTGTATAATATACATTATTGTAACTGTATCCATAAAATATGTAAGCACCTATATGTATGCAAGTACCATTACACATCACTTTGAATAAATTAACGTACAAACTATTGAATAAAATATAACATTAAATATATTAGTTTAATATCAGAATACAAGGCACTATTTTAGTCTCAAAGTAAAAACATTGTATAATAAAAGTATGAATACAGTGACGCTAGGATTCACACTGGTAAAATACGGAATATAAATAATATCATTCGATTTAATTATATAACTACAACTGCTTTATATACATATATCTTTATATAAAAAATACCATAAGATATTAACAGGTAAACTGAACTATGACCTATTTGCTTAGCATTTTCGAAAGAAACTTCTCAGTTAAAATTTTTGTTGAACCGCTATATTTAGGTAGGTTCTATATAAACGGCTATTTACGTTTAATAAAATTAACAACTGTTTTCTTGATAACTGGGTATTCATTAATGAATGAGATGATGTGCGCTTGAACCTTCGACCTTATCATAATCGTAAATTGAAGGGGAACGCTTCATCATCGTCGAATATAAAAGGATTCATTTAATTTAATTTGTTATAATCTAAAGACACAGGAAGTATGATGAAGGAAGCAGATTATAGGTTTTGTAAGCTCATAAATAACTTCCGACTACCTATCACTATCACATTACCAATACAAATATATATTAGGTATTATTAGACGCATTCAGACCTTTAAGGCTCGTTTAGACTAAGACGTGTAAACATTACATTGAAGGTAATGATTATCAACCAGGAAATTTGTATTTTTGAAGTATTTCAAATGATTGCACTTAGTCACAACATTTAAAAATGTTATAATGACACAAAAAAAAATATTCCACGACAGGATTCGAACCCGCATATTTTCCTAAAGCCGGAAACGCTCGATAGCAACGAGGTTCTGCCCTAGTGTCTGAAATGACATTCAAAATCACTAGCGAGAAATGGCGTCTTTCCTTTTTGATCATATTATTATATTTCAAGAAATATCATAATCAAGTAAGATTATGATATTTTCGATAAGGTTCGGTTATAGATGATAAGGCATAACGTCAAAGGCAATCCATTATGCGATTGAGACAAACATAGAGATCACCTATCATCTAAAACGGAACACCCTACAACTATGAAATTGTATAGGCATGCTTACACTTCTTTTATTGTATAAGATAAGTGTTAGCTACTGACCTCTAGGCTTGCCCGAAAAAGAAAAGACAGATATCCGCGTACTGCATAGCACCGAACTTCGGCAGGAGTGTGTTTAGTCGAGTATTCAGCCGCAGCCACTTAAGTGGCGTTAGACTGTAAATTTTTTCTATGCTCAATCATGCCTTTATTGAATGCGTTATCATAAATCTAGGAACTACATTTTGTGCAAGAACTAGCCTAATTCTTTGGTACTTTATTTATCACAACTAGAATGTGTAGTCGCCTATAGGCAATTTTTGATATGTATTTGGATTTGAATAGCCAATACAAAAATCGATTAATAATGTAAGTTTTCAAAATGTATATCTAATACTTCAAAAATCTAATGTGCAAAAGTCGAAATACTTTGTCTATACATTTTGCAAAATTCACCTATCCAACTCTATCAATAGGTATATATGGAACTTGATATTCACTTGGGATTGATAATTCAAAAGTAGATACTATTAAAAAGCCGATAACAATGAAAGGATTAGCTGTACTCGCAACTTATATAAACTTGGGAATAACGGCCCGGGATTTACTGAAAAATCTCTAAATCATTGAACGACAAACAGCAAGTAAAACAACTAACATACCAAGAACATTAAAAAAATAGCCGGAGATAAATAAACATTTAGTGTGAAACACATTCTAACTCGTATTCTAGACTTTTTTCGCTATTGTAAGTTTTCCTACGTTCGGTTCTGACCAAGGCAGACCTAAGGCGAGTCTAGGAGCTAGGTTATTTTAAGTACTGAGATTTTTTTACAAACGTCCAAATGGTGCTTATATTGGAGTCACAGATTTTAAGCATACCTGACCCCATGACAGCATTCACAGATGACCAGCTTTTTACTGGGAAATTGTTCCCTCCGCTGATCTACCTCTTCCTCGATCCACCCGAGCAAGCGATCCTTCAAATGTAATATCGTATCTTGACGAACAACACCGTCCTGGAAAAACTCTTTCAGTATAATCATAATCCCGTTATCAGTGTCCCTAGACTCTCCCAGCGGTCGCTTGTGTTTCATGTAATTGAACACGAACTTCACGATTTGTACTATAAGATCTTCGTCCGGGCTCAGCAGCCTTAACCGGGCGATGTCGTCCGGTATCAGTTGCGAGAGGATGTTGAAAGACACCGTCATGAGATTCGCGTAGACATCTTGGCTCAGATTCTCAAGCATAAGTGCTACGTTTTCCGCGCCCGACGCGCTTACCCTAACAAGTAGCTGACCTATCCGGATTATTTCCCCCGGATGGATACCTACCAACATGTTATTGCCCTCTTCATCATCGATATACCTTCCTACGGGGGTCGCCGGCGCTATTTTCGTGGACGCGTTGGTCGCGTTCAAATCCGAGGGTCCTAATGTACTGAACAATTTGGATCGACCTTCCTTCCCTATACTGTACAGTTCGGAAGGATTAAACTTATGTTGCGCGTTGAGATTGACTTTTCCATCGGACGTCAAGGATATCCTAAGCTTGTGCTGGTTGATATCCTTGTTGATTCGGAGTACGTCGGCGAAGTACTGATCCTTGTCGATGATGTTCTTGATGCCGCGGATGACTTCCGTGTTGCCTTGCACTGTGCCCTGGATTCTGCGGGATTCAGCACTGATTTTGTCGAACATTTTCCTGTGAACAAACAATACGCCATATAACCCAGTAGCCGGTACAATATTTTGTTCTGCATAGTGAAGTCTGCACTTTAATTTGTATTGATCGTTATCACAGTAGGTCAGCCGTGTGCTAACTTCAATTCAACTAGATTTGACAGCACTGCCCCAAGATGTTATACAGTAATATATGATTCAATATTATATATGTTATGAATAATAATATATATACTATGAAGATGGTTTACTATGGTAAATGGACTACCATTTTAATGGTAGGTTTCACACCACCCTCTGTCACCCAATTTTGGAGTACTGCATTACACCTTGGGAAAGTGGGCTCAAAACACCAACCAATAAGCAGTGTATTTAGTTGTAATTAAATTTATCCCGATTCACACCGAAGGTTCCGACCCACATTTCAAGACAAAATATCACGTTTATTTTTCCCTTTAATTTTGAATGCAATATAAATAGGTACACACTTTCTAAATATTTAAACTGTGCACATATTACGGTTCATGAGATACAGCCCGCTGCGACAGCAGAGGCCGTGTAATAGGGTCCTGTTGCCACCCTTTGGGTACAGAATCCTACTCCATTTTGTTTCTTGGTGTATTTGATATTAGATACAATGAACAAAAGTCTATATAGAAAATATTTCAAACCTATGTCGGTTGCTCCTCAACGTTGTTCGATACTCGTTGATGGTATTAGCCTGTGCGTCCTCGATGATATTCTGCGCTGTGCGATTGGTCATCACGGCGTTGCAGAAAAACAGGGTCGCAGCTGTGAACTGGAAAAGCTGCAGATTCGTCGGTTGCTCGCCGTGGTTTCGGTACTAGAGGAAATAAACATTTCTTGTTGAAACAACAATTTCGGCACTAGAGGAAATATATTATTGTTGAAAAAACAATTGAAAACTGTGAGCTGATTCAATTGAGCCTTTGCAGGTATTTTTTTTAGTTTTTTTTCTGGTTTCAAGTAATGATAAGGCCCAAAGTGGATTCTCACTTCACCCGGAAAAATCAACAGTCTGAGAAGCTGGCTATCTTACCTCTAAATGCCGGAACACAACAGTTTAGAATTCTTGTTATGACGATAGACTTTGGTAAGATGGTGGTAGCTTGCCAGACGGACTTAAACAAAGTCCTGCCACCAATCAAATCAAACACAATATTGTACTCCACTGGAAATCGAACCCGGAACCTGGACCAGACACCGCTGGGCGAGCCACTAGACCACAGATATATTTTCTGTTATTAACTGAGAAGTTACATTGAACAACTGTTCAATAAAACCATCAAGTTCAAAAACACACGAATAGTTCATATTCGCTAGTTTGCAGTGGGCATTTTTTCGTTTCAAACACAGGAAATTAGTGGTAAAAAACAAATGTTACACAAAAAAACAATCCGCGACGGGATTCGAACCGGCATATTTTATTAAAGCCGGAAACGCTCTATCCAACTGAGCCACGAGGGTCCTGACGTGACCAATATGAAGCAAAACGTGACCAAGTGCAATCACATGAAATACAAAAATATCAGTCGTAAAATGTTTAATCTACACTTACTTAAGTGAGTTTACTATGATGGAATATTCAGAACTGGTCAGTTCACTTATTAACTGCTATCGTATCACCTAAACTATAAGAGCTAGGGATTCGATAATTTGCCAGTGTGTAATACCGTATTTTTAGCTGTTTGGCATCATAAGTAATTTTGGTGAAAATGCCATATTCGTGAGTTTACCATACGGGGGACGATATGTTAAAATAGTAAGCTTACGTTGAGTATAATGTGCACCAAACTGTTGACGACGCCAGCGCCACCTGTTACGATATTCGCGTGCCGGAGCACTTCCACCGACACGGCTAGCGCCTGGCCAGTCTGGAATAAACCACATTACTTTGAATTAAATAATATAATAATTATAAACGTAGGATCTATATTCTGATATCTCAAAAAAAATTGTGCGATATTATGCTGCCAAATGCCTTTTATAAAAAAAAACTAAGTCCACTAAAGCTAAGACTTATATACCCAGAAGTTGGTGTAATCTGGCTGAGTGAAAGCCTAAGGTAACGCCTAAGCATCTCTAGAGGTTACTCTTTATTTTATACAACTTGGAGAGCAAGCCCACCTGATGTAAGTGCATCTCTTGCATATAAGCATTCCACAAATAATAATAATAACATTTATTTCAGATAACTTGAGAATAGTACAGAATGGAAATTTTACTAATTCTAGGACCCATAAATATATATACCTTAAACTAAAATACACATAATATACGCGAATTTAAGTAGACACAAAGAACACGGCTGAAAAGGCATTGCGCCCGTCAACTTAAAGCATGAAGGTTAAGCCTCGCGTGTCCGTAATTTCACCGGAAGCCCGGAACACAGCAATGCTGCTGGCGGCTGAAATGGGTTTGGTGGTAGTACTTCCCCTGACGAGCCCTATCACAAGGGGCTCTACTACTAAAAATAATATGTAAAAGTAACCTTAGTGAGATTGGTGCCGGCGGCCGCGGAGCGCGACAGCAGAGTGCCGGCGGCGCCCGCTGCGAGTCCCACGCTCGACGCGGCTATATTCAACCAGCTGCCTCTTGCCTCTGCGTCTGTTGGGCTGATGCTCTGATAAAATAAATAATAACAATAATAAATAAATAATAAATGAATATTAATAATAATAATAAATGAATATTAATAAATAATAATAAATGAATATTAATAATAATAAATGCATATTAATAATAATAAATAAATATTAATAATAATAAATAAATATTAATAATAATAAATGAATATTAACACTAATAAATGAATATTAATAATAATAATAAATTAATATTAATAATAATATATAAATATTAATAATAATATATAAATATTAATAATAATAAATTAATATTGCAGGACGTTTATTTTACACAGCGCCATCTAGCTCCAATCTAAGCATAGCTTGTAATTTGGGAACTAGATTATGGATAGAATACTTATATCCTTTTTTTTTGTGGAAATATATACGTACTATATGATACATCACCCAAACACAGAACATCTATATTCATCACACAAATGTTTGTCCTGGGTGGGAATCGAACCCACAGCCTGCAGCGCAGAATCGCAGAGGTACTACCAATTGAGCTTGTCTTTCTCACGTACATTATATAAAGACCCAAAAGTGACCGACCTTGTTGGTTACTCTTGTCTGATCATCAAAAAACTAAACTAGCCCTAGATCATTTTCCATGTAGTTAAGTGAATCTCTGCTAGATGGCGTTAATCAGCACTGAAACTGAGTTGAATATAGGACAAAAATTCGGAAACTGCGCAAGGACCCTCGTTCTCAATTGGTTAGAGCGTTTCCGGCTTGAGGTAAAGATGCGGGTTCAAGCCCCGTCGAGGGTGGTGAATTTTTAACCGACTTCAAAAAAAGGAGGAGGTTCTCAATTCGGGTGTATGGTTTTTTTTTTCCGCCAATTCGAAATAGATTTTGATGACTCTTGTTACTTTTGGTAGGACACAAAAACTAATTTTGGAAAAAAAAATTAACCGAGTTCAACACTAAAAACTTAAGGGTAAGTTCATATAATTTGAAGGCGGTGCCATACAATAAACATGTTGTTGTGGCAATGCGGCACCAACTTCAAATTATATGAACTTACCCTAAGAGTAAGGCTTTGTCATAGGCAAGAGTACACTTAACACCAGGTGCGCTACTTGCTTGTCCCGTCTCCTAGTAGTATAAAAAAAAGTTATTTGTAAGTTTTTAGTGGTGAAGTCGGTTCCATTTTTTTCCAAAAGAGTTTTTGTGTAATTATAACATTTAAGTATGTATGAAGTTCAAACGCGCTAAACAGCTTACTTGTTCGTGGACGCTTCGATCGCGCAAGTGTAGAGACGATCGCACCAGACCGTAGACGCCAGTGGTGATGGTCGCCACCGCCGCGCCCGCCAACACCACCGGACCGACCGGAGTGAAGGCAGCTACGCCTGGATTGGAACAATTTTTTTTTTTTTTTTTTTATTAATAATAAATAAATAATAATAAATTAATAAATATTACAGGACATTCATTTTACACAGCGCCATCTAGCCCCAAACTAAGCATAGCTTGTAATATGGGAACTAGATTACGGATAAAATACTTAAATACTTTTTGTAAATACATACGTACTATATGGTACAACACCCAAACACAGATCAAACATCTATATTCATCACACAAATGTTTGTCCTGGGTGGGAATCGAACCCACAGCCTACAGCGCCGAAGGCAGAGTTTCTACCAACTGAGCTATGAGGCTTGTCTTGTAATTAAGTCGATGGATGCTGTAAAACTACCAAATATGAAATTATAGAGCAACGGAACCACGGACCAGGGATCTCCAGGCACCATTGTCACCTTGATGTCTTAAAACATGGCTATCAGGCTGTCAAACTTTTCAACTCCAAGTCCGTTCAAATTTAAAAATAAACTCAGAGAGCTGCTGCTAAAAGGATGCTTTTACACTGTAAATGATTTTTTGACACACAAACATACTTGACTTTTTAAAATCCAGAATCCTTGTAATTTGACATTTAATCCGTGTTTTACATATGCCATTTGTTTAATATTCCTATTCAATTATGTATCACTATCCATTTTAAATAAACTAATCTTACTTCCAAAGATTACGAGTTGTATAGATATTCCTGTGTTGTCTTGTACTAACCATAACTGTAACTTTCAATAATAATTATGTAATTTGTAGTTTATAAGTAGTTTAAGTTATTTTTTTAATACGATTGTAAAAAAAATGTTGATGAAATAAATGAAATGAAATGAAACTCACACTGTGTGTTCTTCATAGACAGCTTGGGGTTCAGCACCCAACTAGTTAAGAAGGAGTACTACTATACAGTACAAATGAATTTGTCGGCCATTCTGAAATGGCACCTCTGATTTCAATGAAATTGTAAATGGTGCCGTATTATCAGATAATATATTTTCTGTGGTGCTTTTCTTTTTCTAAAAACATAAAAATCTAAATGTATGAAAAGAGTGTCTGTATGGGAAAATTGTTTTCAATAGATTTTGGTTTGTATTTCTTTTCTCTAAAAATTATCGCACTATGGACAAATATTATCTCTATCCGATTATACTTGCAAAATTTCATTTGTATCAGACGTGCCATTTGATATAAACAGCAAACTACGTTTGTATGAAAGAGCGGTCTATTGAGGCATGAAGTGTTATAGAACCCTTGAATTTTGTATAAAATTGTTTTTTTTTTTGTACTATGCTCTAATGGCGTCGCCCGCGAGGTACCCGAATAAGGACATAAAGGTAAAGCGCGACACGGAAAGGTTCAAACGCGTTTTATGGCGCGTAAGTTTATCCTATATGTGACTAACATTCTAGAATGATATCTGTGCTGAATTTCAGTTCAGTTCGTTTACCAGTTTTGATGTGAAGGAGTGACAAACATCAAAACAATCTTTCGCAGATAATACTAGTTAGGTAGTACAATTATGTCGCATTTATAATATTAGTTAGGTACTACAATTATTTTTATGATGCTCATTATTTGTTTTTTTTTTTGCAAGGTCAGTTTAC
This sequence comes from Venusia cambrica, assembly GCA_951394065.1. NCBI lineage: Eukaryota > Metazoa > Arthropoda > Insecta > Lepidoptera > Geometridae > Venusia > Venusia cambrica. Next base: position 11,196,760 of record OX596043.1, on the reverse strand, counting down.
GTGATACGTAACTTTATGGCGTTATGGTTACTTTGAGAGGCGTGTAATTGATTTCCTTTTAATATTGGGTCAGCAAGAAAAAAAAAGCTAAAAAAATATTATCACGGGTGTCGAAATTGGTTGTAGTTCGAAATTATGGCAGAGTATGTTCGAGGTTGTTAGGATTTTTTTTCACCCAGATTCATATTCAAAATTTAAATTCACGTTCAAGTTCAAATTTAAATTGGACGGCTCTTTCTCAACGTTTTAGACGATAGTCATTTTTAAGATATGTTTGTGTTGGTACCTATAACGCCAATGGCTCCTAGCGAAGCCACGGTACTGGCCGTGTCGACGGTGCTTAGGACTCTCGCTTTGAGACCTAACGACGGCGACGGCACGACTGACAGATTCACGGCAAAAGATTCTTCTCCCTGAAACAAAAGCCTAACATAAATAAATAAAGTGAAAGAAGTAGGTACTTTCCAGCTAAAAGAGAAAAGGAATTCTCCGAGTGACCTAACTCAGAGTAAAAATTACTGATACAATATTGTTGTTATTATTAACATCTAATAGCTTGTCACAAGGTGGCAAATTTAAATGATTAGGATCTACGATATTACAAATTTCATAGTAAACAAGCCTCATAGCTCAGTTGGTAGTAACTCTGCCTTCTGCGCTGTAGGCTGTGGGTTCGATTCCCACCCAGGACAAACATTTGTGTGATGAAAATAGATGTGTGTTCTGTGTTTGGTTGTTGTATCATATTGTACGTATATGTATTTACAAAAAGTATTTAAGTATTCTATCCGTAATCTAGTTCCCATATTACAAGCTATGCTTAGCTTGGGGCTAGACGGCGCTGTGTAAAGATAATGTCCTCTAATATCTTTTTTTGTTACAAGATATTTTAGACATGAATTATAATTAATCTTACTTTTATTAATCCAAAATGCGAGTAAACCCGGGCGGCATCCAAATTGTATTTATCATGGTATAATTGGGACAAATCGGTGCCAATAGTATCTTCAATGGTACTGCCTAACAGTACAAGTGGTCCGGCGGCGAACTTACGATATATTTGCGTACCTAAACCAGGTTTTCAGACACGAAAATTCATAATCCGTGTCGGGACTGAGACCCATCTTTCCGGAGCACCGGGATAACTTAACCATTAATTATCATTATTTCAGTTGCAGTTGCATACATTTACTGTTGAACCAATGCATTCCCCAAACTTCGTGATAGCGCCCCAACCAACGAACTTGAACCGCCTAGAAATTGTAGCGGTCACGTGCAGTCGATGGATGGCCATCGACTGCACGTGACCGCTACAATTTCGTCGGACCATCTAAAGAAGGGAGTTTTCCTACACTATATTTCGCGTTTAATCGTTTAACTACTATCAACAATATCAATATTAGACTGAATCGTTTGAACCGTTCAAGTACGGAGAAAATTCAAAACATACCTCAAGGATAGTCCCATTGTATTCCCCATGCTGTGGCACTATAAGCACACATTTCGATAATGTGTTGTTCTCTAGATACGAATTCCAATCGTGGTAGACTCTTGCATGATCGTCTATGAAGACACGACAGGATTTTGCTGGAATATGGATAAAATTATAACAATATCTCTTGAATTTCAGAATTATTATGACTTCCTGTGATACCAAATAGTTAGTTTTTTTTTATACAACTATAGGAGACGGGACAAGCAAGTAGCCCACCTGGTGTTAAGTGCGTCTCTTGCCTATAACAATGCCCTAGTGCGTAGGTCACATCCACAAATAACATAGCCTACACCGCACTGCATTGCGCCCGTCAACTTGAGGCATAAAGGTGTTAAGCCTCGCGTGCCCGTAATTTCACCGGCAACCATACCCTTCAAACCGGAACACAGCAATGCTGCTTGGCGGCCGAAATAGGTATGGTGGTAGTAATCTTCCGGACGAGCCCTTTCACAAAGGGCTTCTACTACTCTTGTAGTTAGTAAAAATAGGGTATTTATCGCGTATTATATTTCGTTTCGGCGGGGTTGCCAGCCATAAGAAGCAAAGCCTTACTACCTTTCTTGATTATAAGACAAGTCCATGGTATAAACAAAATGTGTAAGCAGTTGCCATCGCCTATGGACGCTCACAATATTAAAAGAAAAACTCGCGCGTTTTCGACCCCTTAAAAAATGTAAAACACCCTCACATCGCAGCATTTATGGGTAGGTACTTTTGTACCAACTGTACCAATTTAAACCTGCATTAATTCTTATAATTAATATATAATTATAAAATTAAAACATAACTATGAAAGTATTATTAATATATGCTATAATATTAACTTCACCTTCGGCCTTATCTCAACTTGTTACCAGGTGAGATGAAGGCCAAGCGCTTCCCCGTCATAAAAAAAAAATACTTTCCTTGTTTCTAGACGCGTCTTAGGAACCAAATATTGAAAACGAAATCACCGAGCTTCTTTTTAAGTGATCGTGCTGATCGCGATAGTTCAGTGACATCATCAGGAAGGTATTTTGTATTCTAAAATGTCTTATCATGAGTCTAAAATGGACATCTCGGATTTAGATTTTGCTTGCCTCATTCGAACATTAAGTCATATAAGGCAAGCTTGTGTTATTAATTTAGTACCACAACTATGAAATATCAACATAAGCCTTATAAACCTTATCTAGAAACCTATCCAGCAACTGATCAATAGGTGTGTGATAGTGGGCAGTGTGTTAGTGAATATGCACTTATCATTTAGATTAATTTTAATAAGCACTTAGATAAGACTTGGACATTATGCAGTTAGAAAGTACCTACATTACACAGGCAGGTTTTGAAAGAATAAAATTATCATGTACTTAGTTTTTACTTAAACTGATGTAAGTAAGCACTAGAAAGGAATTTCTTGCATAACCGATCATGCATAGTGCGATAAGTGTATTTGCATCAATACTCACCACCAACTGTGGTCGGAATGCATCGTCTGATTCTGAACACAGCTGTACACCAGATATCAATATCGCTCCGCTCATGAAGATCAACCCAATGATTTGCTCGCTCCAATTGGTAGAACTTTTTTTTTTTTGGTCGAGCACAGACCACTAGTAGTACTGACATAACAATATCATCGTCATTGTAGGAATATTTACCTGCAAATATTTGGTTTCATTTTAGAAGGAAACAAAATTTTATTAAATATTAAGCATGTTAATACCTAACTATATATATAGAACAGGATATATATGTTTAGTAATAATAAATGTTATAAAAAACAAGCAGTCAAAAAAATTGAAATATTGATCAACTCTCCAAGGTAGCTTACAATATTGTTGGTCTAGTGGGAGATATTCAATTTGCAGGAGCAACGCTGTCAACATCTTCAGGGACCTTCTACATTACTATAAGGAGTTGAGCTTGCTGGGTTTGCTTGGGACAACAGTACATAGTTGTTTCATTGAAATGGTTACAATAATATTTAGAGTTTTGATTGAGGAAAGGCTCACTTTGCTCACAAATCTTTTCATACACTTTCATAACCTGATCCTGTTGTCTAGAAGTGTACCCTTCTAGGTGTGCATTTTGATCACCAGTCACTTCGGTGAGATTGCCCTCACAGCTTGGACTTCCATACAGGGCGAAAGCAATATTCTGGACCAAGTAGTTTCTATTACTCTTCTCATATCTGAAATTTGAATATGACCAGTTGAGAATATAACACAAAACTTGGTGTGTTTTTGTGGTTACTAGATGGTTGTCAAGTTCGGTTTTATTCATGTCTTGCTCTAGTCATATTCTGCTTCCGTCATGTTCTGATTTAGTCATGACGAATAGAAATCAGCCAGTTTTAACACTTTTTGTTCATTGTGAGCAAAAAGGTTAAACCCTACATGATACTAATGAGATAAATTGTAGTCTAATCCCCAAAAACGTTTTCCTATTCAATGTCTTATATTTTTTTATTGATGTAATGAGTGTCTCCAGTCAAGAGTCTAGATGTTACTATGACTAAACATGACTAAAGGAGAACATGACCAAATCAGAATATGACCAAGCATAGAACATGACTAAAACCGAATATGACAACCATCTAATAACCCTGTATTTGTTGGGTTAGGTTAGGTTAGGAACCGCGTAAACAGAAGATGCGCGACTGACCAAAGGTTAAATGTCAATACCACACAAACTTAATGCTCCTCATTATTTCAGTCACTGGTACTACTTTTAGACTTCCCCTGATGCTTATTCCTTCTGACCCATCATTGTTACACCTCACAACACAAATCACACATTACCTATCTGAAATTTCAAATAATAAATGACATTGCATTACAATACTATTGAAAACCAATTTAGGCATAGTTTCACAGGAGTTGATTGCTAGTTGAATATTCACTGTGTGAGATGTGTGTCATAGAATAGGTAATAGATGGGGATGACTTTAAATTAGGTGCAAAATAATGTGTGGTTTTCCGACAAGCCAGACAGCAAGAGCATAGCAATGGTTTGTCTAAACTAACTATAACCCTACATGGGTAGGTATGATGCAGTCTACCATCTATCTAGAGATCACACATGACTTTAGCTCACTTACTTGACCCAATCTCCATCACCCAAGTTTTCAAAATATTCTTGCTGTATTTGCACAGGTGACAGACCATCAGGCATGCATTCATTGTTATTACCAATAATGTTCTCATTCTCAATCAAATTTTGTTGCAGCTGGCTGTGTTCTTGTGGCAGATCTAAATCAAGATCCATAGGACGTGATTCCTCTGAAAATTTGGGAGGGCCCAAGTTAAACCTACATTAGATTGGTGTCTAGGTAGGTAACTACAAAATCAAATTCAAAGAATGAAGATGGAAAATACAGGAAGTATTTAGTTAACTAAACAAATGAAATATTGTGCTTACCAGCTGATTTAAACATTGTTGTTGTAGGTAAACCTAGCAAGTAAGAGTTAGTTCACGTATCTACAATGAAATAAATCACTTGGCACTGCACCAGTTAAGTTTCTTGCGCAATGTTTGCAGTTTCTTACATTAACATATTTTTTTTCAAATTTACATAGCAATAGCAATACCAAGGTAAAGTATGAAAGTAAAGTACTCAGAAAAATGTTACTGTTTAGCGTAAAGTAAGCTATGTAAGTTAAGTTAAACGAAACGAAACAACAGAACAGCAGCGCAAAACGGGAGACAATAATGCACAGCCAATAATGTACGACCTAATAAGGCACGACTTATAATTGGTGACCATATTAACAAGTGGACTTGGATTATAGGCTGTACATTATCAAGATGTGTCAATGCACAGCCACTAATCCGTGTCCACTTTTTATCTTTTTGTAGTGGAATACCTTGATGTCTTGTTTTCATGCGCGATTGCAAGGCGATTGTAGTTTTATTTCCACAGAGTACCTAACCTTAATAATAATTTAAATTTTAAGTTATTTATTTATTTCGGTTGATGTGTAATTATCGGGATTCCCGTACCCCCCCTGACCCCCTAGCGAACAAATGAACAAAACCGACAGGGCCAACCCCGACTCTATCTGGTCTTATGCGTGACATTGGGGTGTGTATATAAAAAAGGCGGAGCCAGAAGCTCGCAAAAGAGGTCCTGAGAGGAGCGAAGCTAGCCGCTGACTTCCGTAGCATAGCGCAGGTTGAGTGGGAGAAGTGATTCTCAAGTGCGAGGAGCGAGCTTTCTGCCGGGAGCTCGTCCCAGAAAACATGCTTGCTTGCATGGTGCTTGTATTGGCAATTCTTCACTGCAAATGTATTGTATGAACTCACGAAACTCGTACAGTATAAACGAGGCATCTTCTTCGTTTTGCGTGACCATAGAGAGATCAAGGATTTGAATGACTCTCGGCCAATGAGAAGCAAGTGGCTTCAAATTATTGGCCGAACATTATCAGCACGTGTTGATGATGCACGACTCAATAATGCACAACCAATAACTGGAAGCCATGGTTTCGAAATATCGCGTGTGTTAAATTGTATTCAACTTTAGTGGATTTGAATTATTGGCTGTACATTATTGGTCGGTTTATATAGGGATCCCGCAAAACGAAGAGGCGAACAAAAGAGTAATTATCACTCGTTGAGACTGTTTTGAAGACACATGCGAATGCGACACATTGAACGTAAACAAAATCAGTTGTTATTGATTTGTTATTGTTATTCTGAGGACATATCAGCAGAAGTCAAACCGTACTATCGCAGTAAGGTTGGAACACAGATACTTAGGCGGAATTTCATCACTGCAAACTATAAGCTGAGTCGCTTTCACAAAGTTTGCCATTTCGGCCTCAGCCGGTAAACAGACACCTTGAGAGCCCCAGCCAGACCATATTGCATGCAAGTCTAATAAGTAGGTAGGTACTTTGTTAGCCTTTTTTAATGATTACTTTATATATATTGTGGAAGACCTGAATACCAATCATAGAGAATAGTTGACGCGTGATTAAGAGCTTGATTAAGCTTAGGCCAACAGACAACCTAGAATTCCATTTTGACGTCACGACGTTGAGAGAACTTTTATAGAATGGAAAACGAAAAATAGATCAATTCGTAACAAAAGACATTATAATTATGTATCAGACAGTTTCTTGTTTAGTGTAACGCTTTGCCTTGGAGATCACATAACTTTTCTAATCTATTTTACCTACTTTAAAATGCTAACTGACTCACTGACAAGCAACGCAAAGCCTAAACGGCTAATCGTAGAGACTTGAAATTTGGAGGGTATGTTTTTCTTGATGCGAAAATGAGTGCTAAGAAGGAAATTTTGAAAATTCGTACCTTAAGCGGTTCAAAAAGGGGTTGAAAGTTTTTATTAATAGTATGCCTTAACTCTGAAACCGTGCATGGTAAAAGCACAGAATAACTAATTGTACTACCTACGGTAAAAGGTCACAATTGAAGGGTATAAAATGAGAAGGCGTTAACTAACCATTTCATTATTTCGAGATAATCCACTCCAAACATTGGTGGACTAATATTGATATTTTACTATGAAAATCGTAATGAAACAGATTTGTTAGACTATAATATGGTAAATTATGACTATAATAACATTATTGTATCTAAATAATGTTACTTAGTTGTGAAATACAGTAAATATCTTGGATTTTTCACTTAAATCATTTTTTTATCAATATTATCGAGTTTCATTGAGTACAAAAAGGATTTACGTCGTTAAAACACTTTTGTATTTTGTATCTCTTACTTATTATGTTATTTGAAAATAATCCCTTATTAAATTTAATAAAAGTCATATTAAATTTCTTAATAGGTCGTATTTCACTACTATTGCATATTTCATTTAGTTAATCCTTTTAAAAGTATTGTAAAAAAACATCTTTGCAAAAAATATGAATAGTGACACAACCTTTACACTAAAAATATGAAATAAATCCTTATACTTAACCCTTGAATATTAAATGCCCTATCTTCAGAAGAAGAACTGCTAGGCATTTAGGAACTTATTATTTCTTAAAAAAAAATCATTTTCCATGGAATCCCCTCCCTCTTGCTAGTCTCTGTATTTTAACGGTATTAGGGCATATGTTCGTACCTTTTTTCGATCATTTCGATTTCGATTCGATTTTCATTTCGATGGATTTCAACGATCAAGAATCGGGTGTTTGGGTCTTACGACTTTTTATATAAAAATCTTCCAAAATTGTCTAATCGTATCTACCTCATCTCTAAACTCTACTTTAAGGCCTAAAGTTAGTTCGGTTGTTTTCGGTAGTTATCTTTAGTAAGGGCATCGTTTGTTGAATGTCTAAAATGCAATCTAATTTGCCGTCGTTAGATTGCATTAAAAGTACTTAAGTAATTTGCGTGTTATACGCAGATTTCTATTAGTTTTCATTAACTCATATGATTGTTTTTTTATAAATGTTACCTTGTGTCAAATGTTTGTCATGATCTTCATTTTCGCATTTTAACGGCCTATACTACCTCAGATTAGCAACACAACGCAACTTTACTCTAGTTTCGAACTAAGATATAGTTATAATAAAGGTGACATTGCTGTGCGTTCAAATACGGCGCTTATGACCACCAGATGACAGAACTACGCGCGCATTTATGCGTTTTATTTTTTTACGGTAAAACAAATATTAATTTAGACAATCTTAGACGCAGACCGTCTGCTGCATACTGTGTTTATTTACTTACATTTTTTTTTCTAGAGAAAATTTTATGTAATCTTATTTTGCAACACAAGCGTTCTAGCATCCATCCCGCATTATGACATATATTAATTTCAAAGTAAATGCTACAGTAATGTGGAATATATGATCGCTGAAGCTAAGCCATTTCAGGTATCATAGACTCTGTGGCTCCTTTAACTTTTCGATACGTGCATTGGTCAGTCATTTGCAATTAGTGCAAAAAGGGTGTAATAAACATTAACACAAGACGAGAGCGTGATTTGTAGCTGACAAGTGAATACAATAATTATTTTAATTACATTAACTCTGTTTCCAGGCAATTTATTTGGACCTTTTTAGGGTATTAGTGAAAACGAAAACGTATTTTTGTTTCTTACACCATTTCTAGACTAGAGAAAAGTAGTATTTCAGATTTTTTTGCTGCGTTTATGAACATTATACCGTTTTTGACCTTAGAGATAACAATTTTTTGTCAGTTAACGCCTTTTTCGTCTGAATATCTCGAAATATGGGCCGAAACTAGATATTCCAAGAACGTCATAATATAGCTTATTTCATTTCGAATCTAACGATACCCATAACTCATTTTGCCAAAAATGTGTAGTTAACGCCTTCTCATTTTGAACCCTTCAATTATTAATATAGGTTCCTCATATGAAATAGACAAGAACGTGATTTATGGTTTTTTGATTATTTCATTATTGAAGAGTCCTTTTTGTTTATTTGCTCTTCAATAAAGAAAGATTACCTTGAGACCTTTTATTAGAAAAAAAAATATATTAAACAGAAAAAACGCGATGTAAGTACCTACACATTTGTTACCATTATAAACCGGTGTATTTTGAGTGCTCTTTATGCAATGGATGAATGTCAAAACTACCCAGGACTGCTGATGGAGTGGAATCAATTTAAAAGGATTTTAAATTGATTCCAATTTTTTTCAGTAAATAACAGTACCTAACACATATTGAGAGCATTGCGCAGTTAAAATGATTGTACCTATGTGTGATACTCTTCTGCGAACCATGCAAACCAGGGTCCAATGATGATGCCAGGAGTTCCGCATGAATCTTTTTGTTCTCTGGGTCGATTGATTCGAAAATTGGGACCTATACATTCTCTTAAAGTAAAATTAGGTATGAGACACGTGTATCACAGTTTTTCCAAACACACTGCACGCGTTCAAAGTCATGACTGCATTGACTGACTGTCTGTAAGATCAACGCACAGCCTAAAGCGCTGGGTAGTTGCTTGTTTTGTTGTGTCTTGGTGTAGTGTGTGTTAAGAATTTTCAAAAACAATGAGTAAGTACTTAGGGGTTATATTTATGGAATAGGTACTCCTCTATATAGCTATATCTATTTCTCTATATATATCTATAGCTATATATTTTGAACTGTTACAAGAAGCCGGTTGAAATTTTCAGACCTGAAAAATATAAAACAAGAAATTAAAAATAATAAAAGTGTGGGAACAAGAAAAGATTTTATAAATTGTTATATCCTGCCTGAATCAAATGGTGTGTATGTAATGCATAATTTGAGGTAATTATATAATAAAAACTGGCCAAGCGTGAGTTGGACCCGCGCTACTACTACATAAAACCTAAATGATTTGCCTAGAAATGTGGTTTGGAACCTTCGGTGTGTGTGACAGAAGGACACGCGGACGAAGTCGCGGGCATAAGCCAGTTAGGTAATAACATCCATAAATCTAATAGATATCAAAAGCTACTCAAAAGATCTAGATTAACACCCCTATAAAAAGGTAATAATTTTAGACCGATCAACTACTGTAGCAGCAATGTCAAAATTGATTGTGTCAATAATTTCATTTAGTAGGTACATGGATAAAAATTAGCTTCTGACGGATTCTCAATATGCCCAATAGATGGGGTTGTTTAACAACATCCACAACGGAAAATTTTATAGAAGCCATAACTGAGGGAATACATAACAGACAAAGATATGAAAGTGGCAGGAGTGTTATTATATTTCTCCAAAGCCTTAAATTCCGTTAATCACTACCTGCTTTTGAAGACGCTAACCATGTATGTACGGCATGGGTGCCCACGTGGACAACCATTGGCATTAATAAAATTACTTTCTTAGCCGACAGAGAGCAAACAGTTAAAATATCAAAAAATCAAAAAAAAATCAAAAAGACATTTATTTGCAATTCTTACACAAAAATCAACATAAAAATAATAATAAATAGAGACAAAGAATAAAGAATGAAATTAAAATTAAATAGCACGCATAGAATTGCAAAAAGGTCTCAACTCAGCGTTAATGCAGGTTCGGGGAACCTGCGCTGATCTTCCGTTGAGACCTTTGGAAACCGGTACAAACAACAAGAGGTCGATTTGACGTGAACACCAAGTGTAGACAAAGTGTAGACAAACATTTGGACAATAGGTACATACTAACAAAACAAAACAAAATACGATAGGTATGTTACACACAGCGAGGAAACAGAGATATTTACAAACATAAAATAAAATTAGCTAATAAATTACAAATAAAATGGGTAGGTACATCATGAAAGTTATTATAAGTTATATTATTTACATTATACAGATATACGGCATGAGTTCATTTTAAATAGCACTAGTGTCGTGAATTAGAAGTTCTTGCTCCTTTTGCCAGCCTAATAGGTATCTTTTTAGTCAACAAAATAAAAGTCAACAAAGTAAGTACGTACTTACCTACAGAGATCTACAACGCAAGTGGTCAATATTGGCATTCCTCAAGGCTTCGTTTCACTAGGAAACGTTTTATCTCAGATTTTTCATCACACACATCATAGCACTTCAAAATATTAACGTAAGCTCTTACCTATCACAACTAATATTACCGCCCACCAATATACCACTATTGGTTCAACCCACAGATTTCAGATCCAGATGTCCCGGGTTCGATCCCCAGGGGAGTATAATATTGTGCTTGGTTCAGTTGGTGTTAGGACCTTGTTTAAGTCCGCCTTAATAACATAATACTTTATACCTAATAACAATGCAAAAAAAAAATGTTTTTTTTTTGTACGACGGGTAAGCATTCGCCCTTAGGTATCTCACTTGGTAACAAGTTGAGATAAGGCCGAAGGTGGAGGCGCTACTTATTAAGCAAAACATTCATAAGGTTTTGTTGATTTATTTACCTACATACCTATGTAATTTACATCCACCAAACGAACCAATCAACATAATACAAAAAGTATTTATCCACTTTTACGTTTTTAAATGTGTACGCTGCCATAACGCCAGCACGGAAAGTTATTCAAAAGTCTAGTTTAATATCTCCGTTCCTACTTATAAGAGCAATAATTATGAAATGTTGTATAGCTCGGGCATTATTTGTGCTCTATTTTTGTGGGTAAATTTCGTTACTACGGTCATGTGTACGACACACATTTCTCAGGACCTTCGATTAAAATTAAGTACCCACATTAGGTAGGTACCTACATAAACTTGTGAGTACACAGGTGCTACTACTACGTACCTACCTACTTGTATGTAATGATAAAATGTAGAATAAACATTCAAAAATTGTTTAAGTACCTAATATACCGGCAGCTGATAAATCATTTGCACTAATCAGTCTAGGTAGGTACTTATAGCAGTTTATACCCATTTTATATGTATATATTATGTTGTTAGGTACTTGATCACAACCTATAAAGCATTATATTTTGTAGTATTATACCTATTTTATAAAACCGCCAGTGTTTACTTTTGTCTCGTTTTTTACACTATTACCTAGGTACTAGGTAGGTGTAGAAAAAACGATAGGTACAGGTATAGCTTTGAGAATGTGGTTCCACCCTAGTGTTACATTCAGGAAAAATAAGATAGGTGCTCCTGATCAATCACAACGATCTATTTGATTCTGCCATTAAAACTTTTTATCATATGCAAAATGTTGGTAGATATTATACCTAGCTACCGACGTAATATTAGGTAGGCACATAGCTAGCATAAACATGAATTTTGTACAATGTAGGTAAGAAAATAGCATAATCACGAAACAAGATACAAAAAAAACGGCTTTCATTTTACCAGAAAACACAAAAAAACCTTTTAGGTTTGGGTTAGGTGAGGTGAGGGGTCCTTGAAAACTGGAGGGTATTGCCATAATCTCTGAAAAATGTCTTGCCCTTTTAGATGAGTAGGTATAGTTACAAATCATTACTAGGACATCCGAATTCCGGAGCCCCAAGACAGGCATCACACGCCTATAGTTTCCATTCTTTATAGGTTTATGGCTTCCGCGGGCGATTCAGTGATAAAAATCGTATTAAACCAGTAGGACATGTTAGTAAACATAATAATGAGTATTACCTTTAAGTACCTCATCATGAGTACTGTTTCTAGTCTGGACAAACCTTCTACTCAATACCGCCGTCGTGAAGATCACGATTGAGATTTCCTACTTGGTCCGCAGAATAGTAGCAGCTCCTAAGTATCTATTATTTAATAACTTGACTGCCTCTATCACTAACCCGCCTACATGGTGGTTATAACAAAACCCTCTGTCAGGCTGATCGTAGGTATAGATAAAAAAACAAAATGAAACTCAAACTACGTTAGTCCAAACAAAGGAGACCTTGGAAAACATTGGACCTCTGTACATTACGGTTTCGAGAACGCCACTAAACCACTTTAGGCGTCATTAGGTTGGGAAAGGTCCTAAGTTACGAGGGATTATGCTCTCAATACCTCGCAAAACTGAACCCCAGCCAAAACTTGTCTTAAATTGGCCGTGTAGGGGAAATTTTAATGGGTATTGATTGATGTTCGGTATTTTAGGTTAAGATTAGTTTGGTGGCAATATACCTACTACCTACATGTTTCCTATTAGTGCACGTGAAAATATTAAAATGAAATAGCTAGGGCTATAATAAATACGTCCTTATAATAAATACCTAGGTACCGTAAATTCTCTAGCAAACCCCACTTAGCTGGGATTTTTTGAATTTTGAGGTCAAAAGTCATTTTGCTTCTCTTTGCTTTTCAAGCAGGTAGGTAGGTACTTACACCAAAAAAATCGTCTTTGCTCACTGACAAGAAATTTTTTTCTTCTTCATCGCTCCACTTCTACCAGAGAGGTCGTGGTGTCATGAGTTTGTAGCTTGACAATCTGGCGCCATTCCTTTCTGATTGCCATTTCACTGGTACTCTCGTGTAGGAGACCATCCTTAAAATGAGCAAAGGCACAGTAAATAGCTATAAGTTTATTCAACTCCAGCAATACGCAGCTGTATAATAATTACTCGTCGGTTTCAGCAAAGTTTTCTAAATTAAAATTGTGGATTCGCGAACTCCGTCGTTGCACAAAGTGAATCATTCTTATGAGGCTTTTTAAATTAGCTCCTCCGTAACTCCGTATTCACCCTAGCAAATTGAATGTCTTATCTACATGAGATGTTCATTCGTTTATTTATATATGTATACTTTTACTTTTAAACAAGTCTATCGGCTTTGTTGGCAGTAGCTCTGCCCTAGGTTGCTGCTGTGGGTTCAATTCCAACCCAAGACAAATCTTTTTGGTGAATTTAGATGTTTGTTTTTATATCATAAGTCCCCACCAAAAGAACAAGCTATGCTTAGTTTGGAGCTAGATGGCGCAGTGTGAAATGTGCCATTTTTATATTAATATTTAGTTTTGATCTAGCGAGCGAAACGAATGAGATCTCATAATTTTGGTCTGGCACTTAATGTATGTATGGGGCAATGATTGTTACCTCCTAACTCTCGAACGAGTTATCCGATTTCTAGGAAATATAAATATTAAAAGATAACATAAATGAACATTGATTGATCGAGCTTTTGAATAGTTGAGCCGATCAACTATTTTGCATTTGCAGAGATTACACTTATGCTCATTTATTCTGATAAGTGAGTCTAGAACTTCTATGTCTTATGGGGAAGTCCTTTTTGGACCTTTATCGACTGCAAACTTCAAAAAATTTTGCTGTTCGTAGCTCTATTTTTTTATACTTACATAGAAGAAAGCTGCTGCCATTTTAGTGAATCACCTTGGTCGTCTTTTCCGACACCATTGGGTTCGAGGAATATAATAAAGATAGTAACCTTTTTAACTTAGTTAAATAAGGGGTGTTTTCAGTTTAAGTTTCAATTCATTTATTGTACCAACTTATTTAGCCTAGTCGGGTTTTAGTGCTTGAACTTACTTTTAATTAGGTACATGTGACATATCTGCCTAATCGCAACTAAGGTAAAGAAACCAGTCACTTATTTGCTAAGAAATAGCAATCTCAAACATAAGACTTATACAAGCCATTTGTTTGATAATCGTTATCAGCCTTACTTTTTACTACTTTAGCAGACCACTACGTACTACTATTAGTACTTTCTTACTTTTATACCTGTAAAGTACCTACTATGTGTAAAAATTAGGTACATTTCCAGTTAGGCACTCGCCTGCGGCTCGAAAAACCCTTTTTTAGATCATTTAGCGACAAAAACGTACCTACTCAATTTTTTGAATACCTACTCACCTATTATGAGATATATTCAATTCAATTCAATTCATTTATTTCTCTAAATTATTATACAACAAGCTTTATATCTACACACATAGAAAGGTACAACGTAAATGTATACAAAAACCTCTAATATCTATAACCTACAATGAAATGGCTTGCTTTCTGCATTGCATCAGGATCTACACTAAGTGATGATTTAACAGGATCTGCAACACAAGTCGATGAACTTGTGTTGCAGATCCTGTTTGCCTTCTGGGAGCACATTAAAATAGTCATAAATTAAATTTATCATTAATTCAGGTTAAACAATTGTTTTTAGTTAGTACTTAAGCATTTTTTTTTATAAGTAAAACTGTATTATACATACAAAATAGTATCTTTTTTTTACGTAGTTGCCAAAGATACTTTTTCATGATGTGCCAACATGCCAAAAGTACCTAACTTTGGCATCACCACACAGTGAGTTGAGTGATCTATTGGCATGAACATTATGCCAAAAACCTCATAATAGGTAGGTAATCTGGGACCCTACCGCCGACGGCGAAGCCGATCTCCATTGATGGCTTTAAATTAGCTTCATGAGAACTAGAAACGATTTTTACCGTCAAATGTACTGAACGGATAGGTTTCATAACATGTGTACACTTTTGAGATGGGAAACGCCATTTCGGATATGACACATACCTAAATCGGTAAAAATCGTTTCTAGTTCTCATGGAGCTAATTTAAAGCCATCAATGGAGATCGGCTTCGCCGTCGGCGGTAGCGTCCCTGTCTATATCTTCTATCTGTATTTATAATAAATTCGTAGAAAAGCTGAGTTCCTGTCTGTTTGTCCGTTTATCTGTTTGATTGTGCACGCGTATTTCCGGACCGGCTTATCTAATTTGGATGTGGTTGTCAATAATGTGTTGTGTATTGTGGTTGTGTATACGCTTGGCAACGGAACATCACGGTACATTTTACAAAAGGTAGTTTTTACCTTTGCAGTCCATAAATATTAGTTTATCATCATCAAATGTTATTCTCCTGCCCGTATCCCTCATTATATAGGTGGTAATATCAGTATCGTCATCATCAGCATAATCATCGTAACCGAAAAAAGTTTGTCATAATCACCATGCTGGGCAGGCTGATGTCGTTAAGTTCCTAGATATAATAATACACATATATACTACTCCTTATCTCCTGGTCGCCTTTTACAACATTTAAGATTGCATATCCCATACTCCTGCCATTATCTTATCTCATTTCATTACTCATCATCTGAATCGCGATTGGGCAAAGGCATGTTAAACTGTTTTTTTACTAAACCATTCTGTGGCCTTGCTCTTGACAGAACGGCAGTCATTGCCACTACGATACGTAAACGTAGGTACTAGAGATAGTATGAGCAATTTTTGTTCTGGTGTCCTTTTTAGGTTTTCATGTCATCATCATAGACCAAAAAAGTACCACTGCATGACATGGGCCACGCTTGGCAAGCGATTCGGTAATAGCAGTGTTGGTATTTATAGTAGGTGATCCTCATAAGATCCACGCTCTGAGTAGTGATCGTAGGTGAATCCTCGAAGGAAAAAGTGATTCCATTTATTTGTAAAGTAATGGGGGATTCATTGCCACTATCCTTGGCAGGTAATCACAGTGTCGGTGTTAGGTAGGTAGGTACTAAGATAGATGAAAGCTGACCTCTAGATATGCACAGACAAGGATAAGGTCTACGATGGAGTGAACCCACCCTGATAACCTACCTATTTGAGTGTTTGCTACCACGTATCTCTCAACGTAAGTCTCAACGAGTGTGACTGGGGGATTAGCCATAGCCACTACGTTTGAACGGCGAGTTGATGATGGCAGTATTTGTGTTTAGTACTAAAGAGTATGTTGCCATCTCCCAACCAGGGTAAGGAGGGGAATTCGCCATTATCCCCACGCTTGACAGGTGAGTTGGTGATCACAGTATTGATGTCAGGTAAGTTCTTAGATGGATGGAAGCTGCTGCTCACCCATTTTCTGCTAAATTCCTTAGTCGAATCGAATGACATCCACGGGCGGGTCAATAAGTACCTTTGCTAGCGATTTGTAATAGACTTTACCGCGCTGCTGCCGCCACGAACTAAAAACTTTGCATTAGATAGGTAATATTTAATGTCGCCGATATAAAATCTCATTTCGTTTTTCTGTGGGGTAGGCAGGAGAGATCCAAGTTTGAATGGAAAGTATGTATTTACGGCGTCCTATGGTATGTGCAAGTGAAACTGCACGGGTACAGCTAGTAGCTTCATAATATAAATACCAATTGCATGTAGGTAAGAAAAGTTTGTTGATACTATTCCGCATCACATTTCTTTTGTTTTTATAACTCAAGACTTGCAAGAAAGCTATTATAGCTATATAATATATAAATGTAAGGCATTTATGACACAAAAAATTTACAACTTGCGACAGGAATTGAACCCGTCTCCGCAAAGGCTAAGATAGTCGTGAGTTTTAGTGCTATTATAGGCATGTTTATCGGTAGGTATCATTCAATTCCTTATCCTTTCTTGCTGATTAGTAATCTGGCACTATTGACACAGATTGGCCATTACCACTTCGTAATTGAATTGTGTTATGATAGCGTTTACGCCATTGCGTTTGTACGTCGTCGGTAGCGATGACGTGTAACCGGAACCCGGCTGGACCGGCTTTTGACAGATAATCATTTTAAGGTTTCGTACCCGATGGGGCTAACGGGACCTACTACTAAGACTTCGTTGTCCGTCTTCAGACCCGCATCGAGGATCTAGAACTAAATGGAAAAAAAAAACGCTTTTGACCAGGAAATCATTTAGCTCTCGGTGCTCGTGTCCAATTCGCACCTAAAGAAAATAAAATAAGTATCAGTTATTTGACACATACTTAGGTTGGCAGCACAAAAAAAGTACATATAATGTTGAGACAACACAATATAATAACGTACTTTTTTCACACACATTACTTGTATCTACACAATAAGAAAAAACATACATACAAGAAACATTTCACTTAACAACTACTTACTACCTAGGTAGGTACTACTATTTTTGTATCAAATTGGCGTTGAACTCAGCATGATGTCGTGACATAAAATGCAACACAACACTGATCTTCTTATGGAAACAAGAAGGTGCGCCGCGAAACGTTAAGTAGCAGACACCGCGTTTGCGCCAAACATAGGAAAAAAAGAGAACAACTAACAACTACTTATCTACTTTTTGGTACATCCTGAAAATGCTGTTTCCTACAGTAAGTAACTGTACTCTAGGTACCTAGGTAACTCTGTCACGACACGAGCAGCTTCGGCGGCGGCGGGTGAAACGCTCGGCACTATTCAGATGTGGTGCATTTGCATTGCAGATATGCATTTATCTAGTGTAACAGTAGGTAGGTAGGATAGCACTAGATTACAGTGCTTAATTTGCATGTCTGTACCTCGCAGACCTTAGCACAGAATAAATAAAGATTAGTAGGTAGGTATACATAGGTACTTAATTTACCTTCGTTTGAAAACGTAGAATAATGAATAGGTATACGTAGCTATGAAAATTGTGCACTGTGACGCTATACGTTATTAAATAATAAGTACTCCCAAAGTCATTATTTAGTCACGAGGTCGCTCAACGATGAAAAGTCAGACCCTTTTAATATTTATCACACACTTAATGTAAGTAGGTATAAGTAGGTGCCTACTAAATCTAAACGTTTCTCTATTTATTGCAATGTAATATTATGATTGCTTCACAAACAGGCCTATAGAGCCTGCGTTGCTTATTCGTTAAATGTTTTTTTATGTAAAACGGGGATGTGCTTGAGCTTCATCTAACCTGATTTTTAAGTTATGATAAGGCCGAAGGTGGAATGGTAGATAAGTATCAGTAGGTGGCAGGTACTTACCTACCAATATATTTTTTACATCTCACACTTGCGGTTTGCTGACGACATCGTCATAATGGCGGAATCGCTCCAGGATCTGCAAACAGGACATTAATTTCACACAGCGCCATCTAGTCCCAAACTAAGCATAGCTTGTAATATGGGAACTAAATTACGGATAGAATACCTAAATACTTTTTTTTTAAATAAATACTTATCATACAATACAACACCCAAACACAGAACAAACATCTACATTTATCACATAAATGTTTGTCCTGGGTGGGAATCGAACCCACAACCTACAGCGCAGAAGGCAGAGCTACTACCAACTGAGCTGTGAGGCTTGTTATATGTTAATGCTGAACAGTTTAGCTGATGCTTCTCGTCGAATCGGTCTGGGAACATAGAAAACACTAAAATTATGATCAATGATCTTATTACCCTAGAACCGATTATTGCCGCCGGGACTACTCTCGTAGTTGTGCAAGAGTATGTCTACCTCGGGCAGACTCTACGTTTAGGAAGACACAACTTCGATAAAGAGTTAAACCGTTGCCACTTCATTCTTTTGGTTTTCATCTACAAAAAAATGGGTCTCTGATGTGATGTAATTCGTGTGATCAGCCACTGAACAGTCTTCGTTCAGGAGAATTAGTGTAAACATAACAGAATCACTTGAACACTTGAATTGCTTTGGATAAGTGTTGTATGTGAATGTGACCGATGTATAATAAACATTCCCATCATATTGTACGTGGTATTATTTCGAAGTTCTCTGTTTTGACAAATAAAGGTCTCTGAGAGCTAAGTTATTTAAAAACAATTGGAACTGGCTTCAAATTATATGTGTAAGTTCATATAAATATGAAGTTTTTTGAAAGAGGATGCGTAAAATTAAATAAAAATAATTATGAAAATCGGACTTCGATTGGAGGAGATATCTATGTCCGTTGTAGAGTGCTGGTCCCGCGCTCCAGAGATCTTCACCAGTTTTGCACCAAATTAAAATGGGACCAATTTCAGACCGACATCTATCGATCGAAAAATAATTACACAAGTCGGCAAGAAATCGAGTAATCGGTGGACATCTTAGAAATTGTCAAAATTTACAATTGTCCTGAACGAACCAGATAACAACCCTAAGAACATTGTCTGCGTGGGATTGAATAGTGTACATTATATTGCGTACCAGATGGTTATAAATAAACATAGCTGAAGGTCAACCCACTTAAATCAGGATTTTGTTCGATAGAAAAAATTGGCGCTGGAACACCTAACTAAAAATCCTATATACGGGTTCCATTCCCCAAGCCATTTATCAATGACACTCGTGAATATGATGAGGCTTTGATAAAGTCGATGGGGTAAAAGTTTTATCATGAAATAGTGTTCGTGCCCTAAAATAACCTTAAAACTTTCCTAGTTGGTTAGTTAACGTTCTGGTAAAAGTAATTCCAAACAGAACTACCTCTTTCCTATCAATTAAAACTCCTTCTGTGTAAGTTAATTTAAGAGCAGCGACTAATTTGCCTAGTCCGGGAATTTTAACAAGCCAGATGTCTGAATAAGACCTCTGAGTTCTGACTTTCAAGTTTGCTATGAGAATTAAATACTTTCACGTCTCGGTCTTGGCATTATTAGTATTCTACAGATATTAAGTGAATTTGAGAAATAAATTAAATTATGTTTCTAATATTCATCAACCACAGACCACTTCCATGGGTCTTGATCAACCCACCGGCTATTGCCACGAAGCAGTTATTCTCAGAGCTGGTTCTATACCGCCTTTGTCCATAGCAGTTACCTACTCGCTCGTAAGTAGCTGCTTCTTTGCACAGCAACTTACACTGTAGGCACATTGAATAAACGCTATCAAGACAACTTTGAAAAGGAATTCTTCTAATAGACTGAGCTATTTGGCGAACTTCATCAAGTCTTCTCGTCACCCATCCCGCAATTTATTGAGACTAAATTTTTTAACTAGTTCGTAGAGGCTAACCCATCATTTATATAAAATGAAAATATTTATTGTGTTGGGCGACCATTAGCGAGATAAAGCGATGACCTGCGCGAGGTAGCTGGCACAAACTGCACGGGGAAAGCCGACGACCAGGCTTAGTGGCGAAACTTAAGAGATACCTATGTCCAGCAGTTGGCTGCGATAGGTTGATGATGGTGATATGTTATTGGAAAGCAGTCATTACGCATTCGCTACGATTACGTCGCGTTGCTGTTAATCACCTACACAACGCTTTTGCAACGTCACGCAGGTATTCAAAAGCACTTGCTACGCCGCGTAGCATACACTCGTAGTCATTGCTACGCCCGCTAGCAGCTTTCTACAACCTTTAAGCATCGCGTAGAACTTGCGTTTAGTTTCTAAAATATATTTTTTGTGAAAAAAGAATAGTAAGTGCCTATATAAATTCATTCCCTTTAATTCTGTTTCGGTAGACACGTAAAATCTGATGTAATATTCAATGAATTACAGGCAATTTACCTGAAAGCTTTGTAAATCATTCAATAGCCACTTGGTGATCCGAAAACAAAAGGGTCTTTGCAAATCTATGGAATTTATGAGCGATAAAATTGCTATTGAAATACTGAAAGGTAGAGTCGTTATATAATGTTTACGTTGTACTTAGAAGGGTAAGCTTTCAGCAAATATGCCTAATGGTGTCCGGCAGAGTTTAAAATAACCCTTCACTCATGGGTATCGTACAAGTCTTAGAGGTAGACCGCCTAGCTTATTTTTTATTTTTATTGTACGACGGGAGGTGCTTGGCCTAACTCTCACCTGATTTTCAAGATATGATAAGGTAGTTGTGGAAGCCTACTTCACCCGGAATCCTCAAAAAACTGAGAAAATGGCTATTAATGACCTTTAGATGCCGGAACACAACAATTTAAGAAATGTTGTAATGGCGACAGAATTAGGTAGGATGTTGGTAGCTAGCCAGGCGGATTTAAACAAAATCCTACCACCAACCAAACAAGCACAATATCGGGACCGAACCCGGGACCTCTGGATCTGATCCTGGTCAGCAAACCACTACCACGGAGACGGTTAAGGAGGTACTTCTGTTATAAATAGGCAGTAGCATTTCAGTGTGTTTTTAACATTGCTATTTTTATACTCTTAATTTATTTTTTAATTAAACTTAATTGCTTGGCAGAGAGTATAAAAATAGCGAAAATATAGAAATAGTACGAATAGTGAAAAGCCTTCCAATCTTAGAAAAATCTGATGACCAGAAGATAAAGGATTAATTGTTTACCTTCATCCTAGCGCAGTCAGCTACCAAACCAAATTGTAATCATAAAACGTCATTTTTTTTACTCTTATACTACTAAGGAAGGTGGCAAACATGCATACGGCCTACTTTAACGTAAGCGGCTGCCGTCGCGTGCGGATGCTTGCAACATCAGAAACATGATTCGCGTCGCGCGATGCCGACACTTTTAAAGCTCTGGCGAACATGCCGCAGTAACACTGTGGTGGATTCGCTAGAGCTCTTAAAGGGCACTATATAAAACATAGTGCTATTTCACTGCAATATTCTGTAAGGAGGAGGCACTCAACAGACGGGATACTCAAATCGTGAGTAGGAAATCCTACTAATGCCAGTACCTCTCGATTAAAGGACCTCTTGGCTGGTAGGCAACCCTCTAAAAGTGCAAATGCGCAAATATCCTGATTTCTGCCGAATAAATTATCCTAAATTACTCGGCATTTGGATTGCGGTCGATCCTTTAGTACAGGGTGGGTATTTATATTGAGCCCGTTACATTGGGCACTGTGCTCATCCATCACGTAGTATAAACGAACAATGGTCTAAATAATTTTGAATTGGGGTCACACGTCCGGGAAAATTTAATTTCATATTTTATTGTCTGAGTGGGAGTTATAATTATTTTAGGATTGCCCTCAGGGTGGTTTTATTCCGTCATTAATACATTTTATTAAAACCAGCGTAAGGGTGAAGGTTATAATAACTAACTATCAACATAAAGATCAGTAGGTATATAATCATTATATACCTACTGATCTTTATGTTAATAGTTAGTTAAATTCAGTTTCAGTTTAATAATACCACAGGAACAGAGCGGACACTTGTTAACGTCTTATAGGTAGGTACTAAGTATAATATAAATTTAAAAATATTGTATTCAGTGTTATGATAAATAATCAATTGGTATTTAGTTAAAAATGACAGGATGTCAGATTGCTGCTGTATAGGGGCATTGTCATGATTCTTAGGTACTAATAGGAGCTAATAATATAGATGTCAAGAAATAGGTAGTTTTTACAAAAAAACAAAAGTCAGAGGAAACCAATAACAGCAACAGCTTACAGACAAAAATTCAATATTTCATAAAGCTGAAAGAGTTTCTTCTGCGATGGACATATCATTTAGAACTTCCGACATGTCGTAGTAACTTTTTTTGTATTCTTTTATACTACTAGGAGACGGGACAGGCAAGTAGCGCACCTGGTGTTAAGTGTACTCTTGCTTATGACAAAGTCTTACTGCATAGGTCACATTCACAAAGAACATAGCCTACACGGCACTGCATTGCCCCGTCAACTTGAGGCATAAAGGTGTTAAGCCTCACGTACCCGTCATTTCACCGGCAACCATACCCTTCAAACTGAAACACAGCAATGCTGCTTGGCGGCTGCAATAAGTATGGTGGTAGTAATTCTCCGGGCGAGCCCTTTCACTAGGTGCTTCTACTACTCTTTTTTTGAGTTTTTTTATTTTTAGTTTGTGTTTAAACAGTTTAATATCTTCAATTTCACGTAGTTCTATACCTAGTTTATTGTAAATGTTTACGCCATTACAGAAAAAACCCCTTGACAGTTTGGCCAACCTACAAAATGAATTTCGAATGGTGCCACCATTTCTAGTTTGGTAGGAATGTGTAGAATTTAGTGTGCAATAATCAGAGATATTATTTTTTACATCTTATCTTATCTTATACTTATATAAAATGCTATCTGACTCACTGATAACATCGCACAACCTAAACGGCTAATAATAGAGACATGAAATTCTGAGGGTATGTTTGTTTTGATGCGAAAATGAGTGCTAAGAAGGGGATTTTGAAAATTCATACCCTATTCAAAAGGGTTCAAAAAGGGGTTGAAAGTTTTCATTAAAAGTATGACCAAACTCTGAAACCGTGCATGATAAAAGGTCAAAATTATCATTATAGGTTCCTCGTATTATACAGATAACAACGTGACACATGGTTTTTTGTTTTTTTTTA
This sequence comes from Venusia cambrica, assembly GCA_951394065.1. NCBI lineage: Eukaryota > Metazoa > Arthropoda > Insecta > Lepidoptera > Geometridae > Venusia > Venusia cambrica. The sequence continues at coordinate 11,172,907 of OX596043.1, read as the reverse complement.
ATAATTAAAGAAAATAAAAAAACATTGTTATTTAACAGAAAAAAACGCGATGAACATGTGGTTTCTATAATAAAAGTGTATTTTCCTAATGCAATGGATGAATGTCAAAACTACCAAGGTCTGATGATGGAGTGGAATCAATATAAAGGTTTTTTTTCACTCAATAACAGTAATGCGTTAAATATTAAGAGCGTTGCCCATTTTAAATGATTGTATGTGTGATACTCTTCTACGAACCATGTGAACCAGGGTCTTACGATGATGCCAGCGGAACTCCTGAATAATGTATGGTATAATAGTCGTGCTTATACTTTTTGAAATTGGTATAACGAGGCATTTAACGACAAATTATTTTTTTATATTATAACTTTTTAATCATTGTTTACCCGGCCGTGTCAGTCGCGGCTTAAGAATCGACCCCTCCAACTCAGACGCGGATTTCGTAAAAGCCGATTTAAGGGATTTCACCAGAGGAAACGGCAGTTTCCTGCTGTAAGTTACAGAACACCTTTACTGTGATCACCAACCCGCCTGCCAAGTGTAGTGATTATGGCAAAACCCTCCCGTTTTTGTAGGAGGCTCTGTCCAATATCCAATTAACCACTACAAAAATGGGCTGTTGACGTGACTGTATTCACGACCCTTAACTAATGTATAACTTGACTACTTGATACACAGTAATCTTCTAATGCATAAAAGGACAAGTCCTGAGTGACTGACTGACTGATTCAACTAGATACAACGCTCAGCCTAAGCCGCTGGGCATACAGACTTGAAATTTCAAGGGCATGTTTGTCTTGGTGAGTAAACGCCTGCTAAGTAAGGAATTTCGAAAATTCGCACCCTTAGGGTTCAAAATTCGGAGTAAAATGTTGCATATCCCTGAAACCACAAATGACCATAAGAAATAAGCATATTTTCGTTTTGATTAATTTTCAGAAATAAAGGGTGTCCAATATTCAGACCGGACTAATAATAAGAATAAGAACTAATAATAAACAAAAAAATAGGGGGTTCCCATACACGAAACGTTTTCATAAATTTTTATTTTCGACCTTCATAATAACAAAGTTGGTGTGAGTATATCCTTACTTTGTGGTAAATAAATAAATGAATAATAAAATCTAGCCAAACGTGAGTCGGACCGGCACAAACGCTTCAAAAAGCCTGCATTATTTGTCTGGGAATGTGGGTCAGAACCCTTGGTGTGCATGTCTGCACACCATGCAGTTAATCGGTCAAATTTATCCAGATATCCAACAAATATATATATTTATAATATAATACTTGCACCTATTTAAAAAAAACAATACGTGGACGAAGTCGCGGGTAGAAGCTAGTTTATTAATAAAAATAAACAAGAGTTTCAAGTGTTTGCTACGTAATTTTATTTATTTCTTGATAAAAACTTGGCTATTTACATGGTATGATACCTAGAAGGAAAGGAGGACTTACAATACAAGTTTGTGACTTAGGTTCTGGCTGAAATAAAATAATGAGCTATTTTAAATGCTACTGCCAAAAATACACAGGTTATGTATTTTTATTTGTAAAAATTGAATTGTTACCATTTAAAAAAAAATCTACTGGGTAAATATTTGCAATGTATATACTTATATTTAGACGTTACATTAACAAAACAGACGACCTGAGATTTCAACGCGAAGCAAGCGTTATCAAAATGAACGTTAATGTCGGCGTAGTTTGTTTCAGGATCCTTCTTATCTCGCACTTCCCTTGCTTTCAAATTGGGGGTTTCCTTTTATGACATCCTTTACGTTTTGTAATAATGTCAGTATACTGTAAATATTTTGTGTTTGTTCCTTTTTACATCTAAGTTACTCAGCGAATTGAGCTGAAACTTTGCACATAATTATGTTGTTCTAGATTGGGTATGGGACAAAGGCTTCAAGTAAACCTTATAAATCAGTTCCTGTGGAATGGGCAGGACATGTCAAATATCGCCAAATTATGTTGTGTTCGGGAATATAGAGGTAGGTAAGATAGCCAGTTCATCAGATAGTTGAGGATTTCCGGCATAGTGCGTATCTACCTTCGGCCTTATCGTAACTTGAAACCAGATGAGATGAAAGCCAAGAGTTTCCAAGTCTCACAAAGAAAAAAAGAAGAGATCTCACTTACTGTAAACACCAATTCACCTATCAAAAAAGATAATAATGGCAAAACCCACCAGCTTTGGTGCAGGTCCTGTCCAGCAATGGAAAATAATGGACTATTGATGTGATTAAGGGTAAAAGTAGAGCCAAATCGATGTGTTCGGCACATTGTAACATTTAAAAGGTTCGGGTTGTAACCTGCCATCTGTCTGTTAGCCAGGTCGTGGAAATGTGAAGAAGAGCGTAGGTCTTTTAGGAACCGTACGTTTTTACCACCACTGTGGTCTATCCAGAAGTCACGGGTAGGTACTATTCCAAGAGGAATCTCTATATTTCGTCTCTATATTTATATATTTTGCTGGGTTTAGTTGGTGGTAGGAATTTGCTTAAGTCTGCCTGGTTAGCTACGACCATCGTACATGAGTCTGTCGTCATGACAACAATTCTAAATTGTTGTGTTTCGGCATTTAAAGGTAAGGTTAAGGATTCCAGCTTAAGTGCGCTTCTACCTTCACCATCTATTATTATCATAACATGAAAAAATGCGAGTCGTGCGCACATTTTCAAAAATATGATGAAAAACCTTCAATGTTTGTGCGTTATTATAACGTATCCAGAATGGATGCATAATGGCCAATTGCTATAAAACATTACGACCAAAGCCCCTAGCGGTTATCGTTAATAAATAATTTTAAACGAGCAATATCAATAGTGGCATGTTGTATGTAAATCAGAAAGTCCATTATAATTATTCTTCATTACTGGTAATGGGTATGCGGCGTATTTGTCATTAGTGATTGGTATGCGCGATGCTTACGAAGCTGCTGCATCTGTAGTGTCCGCAATATTAGTGAAGTGCTTTAGTGAAGTCGTTATCGATACGATACGATAATATCGATTTCGATACATAAACTGATGGAAATTTAACAACTTGAAATTCATCAAATTCAATGTTCATTAAGTTTCTTACCGCGGAAAAGAAACCCCAGCAACCCCCATTTTTCTATGGTTTTAAAAACTGGATGCTTCACAAATCAAATTACTATATAAAATACTACTATATAAAAAGGTCTTAATTAATGGCTATCTATCGTTTTCAGATTTTTCCTGTAGTATGCCTAACAAAAACTATACGGTAAGCGATTCTTTGTCATTTGTGTATGTACATATATACCTAGAAGTAATTATATCATTTAATAATATTAAACTTATATAATCCTATATTTATTTATTTTTTTCCTTTACGACGAGGAGGTGCTTGGCCGTCATTTCACCTGATTTTTCATGTTATTATCATACTTATTCATGAACAGACTTGCACGGCACGGCTATCTTATATATTTATTACCTCAAAAATGTCGTAACAACAATTTGGAATAGTTATTATGGCGAGTCCGACTTCATCAAAGTCCTCCTATCAACCAAACCAAGTCCAATATTTTACCCCCTAGTGATGGAACCCGGGACCTCTGGATCTAAAACCGGAGGGCGAACCAGTAGAGTTCGCCCACCGGTTTCAGACCACAAAGGCGGTCAAACAAAGGCTACATTTATTTATTGGAAAACCAATAGCTAAAAATACTGTAAAAAAAAAAACGCTTTAAGATTACACAGTGCTAAGGGTTAAAATTCGTGTTTAAACTGATCTAATCGATATTAATCAATTAATAGTTTAAATATACATGTCTTCTTATATTTTTCAATCTTATAAAGATTACTGGACGATATTTTACATAAAAAACAAAGGATATATATTACATACAAAACAACTTTAATCAATCAGGTTCGCTGAACATCCAGCTTCGAGTAAATTGAATTTGATTGTAAGTTAGATTCACAAAAAATACCTACAAGGTTTCTGGTCGGATCGAATGCTCGCCTTCGTAAATTGACGCATTACGAACCACGATATCGCTCGACCCAAATTGAAATGCCAATCATTGTACCCAGCATAGAATTTTGTACGCTAAATTGTGAAAGGATGACCGTAAATGTGAAAGGGTATTCTAAAGATATTCTATAGATCTAGATATTGCTATATCACTACAAAATTATACTAAATTAATAAAAACGCGTCGCAATTCTAAGCTCGTTCGAGTAAAGATTTCGTCGGATAGTTTACAAGTGGAACGCCCCAACCCGTAGCTATCGAAGCACCACCTACCGGGTCAAATTGTGAATTTGAGCCATTAAAGGACACTTTCAAACACACACATTAAAAATCATCAAATGCGGTCCAGATGATAGAAGGAGTTCAGAGACTAAAACATGTTCAGATGAATTGTATTGTATGACTAGCTTTTACTCGGTACTTCGTCCGCGTATTGGTTTTTGAAATAGGTGCGAGTATTATATTATAAATATATATATTTGTTGGATATCTGAATAAATTTGACCGATTAGCTCCTACATGATGTGCAAACATGCATGTCTGCACACCATGACATGACATGACAAGAACCATGACATGGAATGTGGGTCAGAACCCTCTGTGTGCACACCGAGACAAAACAAAAAATGCAGGCTTTTAGAAGTCTTAGTGTCGGTCCGACTCACGTTTGGCCAGATTTTATAATTCATTTATTTATTTACCAGGTACTATTTATTTAAACAGGTCGAAAATAACAATTTATAAAAGCGTTTCATGTATGGGAACCCCCTATTTTATTTTTTTATTATTAGTTCTTATTCTTATTATAAGTCCGGTCTGAATATTGGACACCCCACCCTTTATTACTGAAAATTAATAAAAACGAAAATATGCCATAACTTATTCTTTATGGGCAATCAACATACACATTTTCAAGTGCTTGTCATTTGTGGTTTCAGGAATATGCAACATTTTACTCCGAACTTTGAACATCATTTTGAACCCCTTGGGGTGCGAATTTTCCAAATTCCTTTATTACCGGACGCCTACACACCAATACAAACATACCCTCCAAATTTCATGTCTATACGCTCAGCGGCTTAGGCTGTGCGTTGTATCTAGTTGAATCAGTCAGTAAGTCACTCAGGACTTGTCCAAAAAATAAGTGCTGAAACGGGAATACTTCCTTTTATGCATTAGAAGATTACTGGTGTATCAAGTTGTCAAGTTACATAAGTCAAGGATCGTAAATACAGTCACGGCAACAGCCCATTTTTGTAGTGGTTAATTGGATATTGGACAGAGCCTACTCCAAAAACGGGAGGGTTTTGCCATAATCACTACACTTGGCAGGCGGGTTGGTAATCACAATAAAGGTGTTATGTAACATACAGCAAGAAGGTGCCGCTTCCTCTGGTGAGATCCCTTAAATCGGCTTTTACGACATCCGCGGGCTGAGTTGGAGGGGGTCGATTCTTAAGCCGCGACTGCTACGGCCGGGTAAATAAAAAAAAACATTTGTCGTTGAATGCCTCGTTATACAGATTTCAAAAAGTAAAAGCAAGATTAATTTACCATTCAGGAGTTCCGCTGTCATCATCGTAAGACCCTGGTTTACATGGTTCATAGAAGAGTATCACACATACAATCATTTTGAATGCGCAACACTCTTAATATGGAGGTGCACTTCTCCCGCAATCCTCAACACACTGGAACTGGCTATCTTACCTCCAAATGCCGGAACACAACAATTTTAGAATTGTTATTATGGCGACATAATTAGGTAAGATGGTGGTAGCTAGCCAGGCGGACTTAATCAAAGTCCTAACACCAACCAAACCAAGCACGATATCAATATATTCTATCCGTAATCCAGTTCCCATATAACAAGCTATACTTAGTTTGGAGCTAGATGGCGCTGTGCGAAATTAATGTCCTGCAATAAATAAAAAAAAAGAGGTTTTAAGGTTGGATTTAAATCCAGTTGAGATATTCATTAGTGTATCTTATCATGTATATATATTTTAAAATCGAACCGTTTTTTTACATACGAAGTTTTTGCATACTAGTTTTCTATCAATTATATTATATACCGACCTACTATTTTTGTTCAAAGATTTTAGCAAAGAAAGGTAATTACGGCGATAGCATTTCCTTATGAATCTAACTTTAATTGACACTCGAACTCCCAAAAATAATAAATCAGCAATACCCAACTCAATTACCCAACTTTTGTAACGACATTGCGAAATTGATAATAGCCAACCCAACTGCTTAGTGAACAAGGGACCGCAAACTTATTATAAACATTTGTTTCCACCAAAAACGGCGGCTTCGTAAATTACATTGGTATCTTCCGAAGCAAAAACATAATTAATGTTTCGTTGTTTGTAATCAGAGAGCTAAGTGGTACACAACAGGGACCAGATGGTTGTTCGTTATTACCTTACCTACTAGTGATAAGCCATCCGCGTTATAATAGATATCGATAGATACGGATCGCTTTATATGCGTGCGCTGCATCTCGCCAAATTAGGCAAAACTAAGTAGGCTTATTTAGACAAGGGGACAGGTCAAATTTTTGTATTTCAAGTGATTGCACTCGATCACAACATTTACAAATATTATAATGACACATATTCTATCAGCGCTTTAGCTGAGAGATATGACACAAAAATTTGGAATCTGCGTCATGACCCCCCGTAGCTACTGAGCTATCTTTAGTAGCTATCCTTTCCTAAAGCCAGAAACGCTCTAACCACAGTTGGTTAGAGCGTTTCTGGCTTTAGGAAAAGATTCGAGTCCCGTCGTGGGTTGTGAATTTTTGTGTCATAACAACATTTGTAAAGGGGAAAGGTACCTAAACTACGACATGCTTTTGCGGTCCTTCACAGTGCTGATCATAATGCGTCCTTTAAATTTATGGCATTGAAATATACATATTATTTGTTTTTCAGTCTGTAATGGTGATATTATTTATTTATTTCTTAGATTTTGACTATATTTTGATAGCTATTCTTGGAATAATTATTCCAAGAATAGCTGAGATATCAGAACAGTCAAACACATTAATTATCTAAGGTACCAATCTTATCAAGGAAACAATCACTGATTATGAGATTATGCGTTGTATCACTGTTGTAACTTGATGCCGTCTATCATTCCTGTCTATGGTCTGAGCCATTAACATTTATATTTTAAGAAATAATGTCTTGTCTGGTCTGGTCTGGTACTAGCTACCAGACCGTTGTGAAGATGTGATTACTTGATTCAAGCGTTATTTTTCGGAGTTTCATGTTTTTTTTATAACTCACAACGGGGACCATCTCACCTGATTTTTAAGTTATGATAAGGCCGAAATTGGAAGCGCACTTCAACCGTAATCTTCAAAAACTGAGGATAATCAGTTCAATTTCAGGAGAATATAATCGTGTCGTAGGTAAATACCGCTTGAACGGTCTGCATAAGTTACTTCCTCTAGCAAAAACATTGTTTCTCCTTGACAATTTAGAAATAATCATTATATGTACAGATTTTTTTTATAAATTGGCTAAGAAAATACCATATTATCCGCTCTCAATCGCCTAGATTTAAAAACCTAATCTTCACTTGAACGCTTTTTTATGTAGTTGTAAACAAAAAACATAAATTACATTGACATTTATACGTACAAATTAGTAGTAAAGCGGTTAAGTACGAGACTGACAGGTATATCTTACAATAGAGGAGCATGGGCAGGGTTAAATTGTATACAGATAAAAAAAATATATTTAAAATGGCAAGCAAAATGAAGCGTCCACATGCGGGATTTGAGCTTGCCCCTCTGGATCGGTAGTCCAACATGCTAATAATAATAAACACACCAATCGTGCTCAGATAAATACATTGTATGCTCTCTATGAATATTTACGCTAGTATTTACTGTACGATTTCCGTAATGTTTTAAGACCTACAAAGTTCCCTTAGGTTTTCCTGTAAAATATTATCAGTTAATATCAGTTAAAATTTTAAAAAAAATTGCCTTCCTTATATTATCGGGTGGGGTAATTTCGTTAAATTTCCTCAACAACTTTCAAACTATGTTAAAATTGAAAAATTTAATTATTCTGGAAACCTTTCGTTTTATATATGCTACATTATGCTGCCGGGCAGTTAATTTGTTTCACTTTACCCTCTAAAATCAACATTTCAAACAGGAATTTACCTATTTATACTACTCTTGCATAATTAAGTCACAAAACTCTACAATACTTTATCTTTTATATATTTATATTTACGGTTAAAAGGGGTTGTGACAGACAGACATACAGGCACGTAACTCATCCTGAAGGAGTTCCGTTTCGTCATCGAAGGTACAGAAAACAAAAAAAACATTTCATTGACGACAACTTTTATCATCCGTAGGTACAAATAACGATGACAACAAATATCGTCCGTATCGATTTACCGTTTGTAAATACATCACTAGTCTTGGGTCTCGTCTTTGTTCTAAATGAAAGCGGCTTCCTTACGTTGCGTTATCTCATTCAAGGAGAACATGAAATATGTTTTCATACGTTACCCAAGACACAAAACGGTCTTGTTTTCTTACCAAACCCACCAAAACCAGCAATCCAATTACAGAATTGGTAACATACTTGCAATAAAAAAATCTAACAATAAATCTACATGAAATAGATTTGTTATTGCAAAAAAACAATGTAAGTACACTAAATGCTATGAAACATTTTCTCCCAGATAGCGCTGTTTTAAAAGTTGGAGCTCCTAAAACAGCGCTATCTGTTATGAACTATATATATTTAATAGAAAATTTATACATAAACATGCCTGATCATTTAATAGATAGAGACCTACGTAAAACACATATAAGTATATTGGGATCCGTTTGATAATGCCACAATTTTATACCATTGAGCTGATCTGAATGTAAAGCCTGGTGGATAGTGGAACTCTCCAGTAGCTACTAGTAAAATTCTCGAGTGAGATCCTAATTGTTTCGTTTTGACGAATAATACACATTGAAATTGGTAACGAGGCTCAGTTGTTGAAACTAGGAGGTGGATGTTAGAACTCTTAGGTGGCTCATCTATTTCTTAAACATAATTTATTACGTATCATCGTTGGATGACTGACTGGCTGATTTGAACGATATATAAACAAACCATACTACCATAGAACAAACGAGGATAGATATCCCTGTTTGTCCTACCAGGCAGGTCAATAGAGAAGGACAAGAATGGAAAGTATCCCCAAATATAACTTTCTTTGATAAAAAATTTGCAGCTCTCCTGTAATGGAGGAGGCTTAAGTTACCTCGTCCAACAGTAATTAAATTACATCCTGTGTGAGAGTCAAATTCAAAATGCCTCGGAACCCGTTCCTCGAGACAGCATAGACTATTAATCAACCTCAAATTGCAAGCTTTCGTTTTAAATTTATTTATGTAGTGCTTGATTGCGGTTTTCAGTTACGACGGCAAAAAGCAGTTTGTTTGATAATGAATGGATTCAGAGCTCGGGGATGGAAATTGGTACCAGGGGCGCTTACCCCTTAAATATAGGATATAGTGAGATGCCTTATAGAGTGTAGCCACATAATTACCTACCTTCCTTAAGCGCGTAATAACAACTTACTTGTTATGGATGAAATACAAGTAAAGAAGCAAACAAAAGCTATGTACTCGTAGGTTACAAAATGCAAGCAAATTAGTGAGCAGGTTTGATTGAAGTTTCACGACAATCGGTAGAGAAATGCGACCTGTAGGTATAGGAGAATCCTCAAAATCCACGAGATCTTGAACCTTTAAGAAAACATTTTCGCCCACTTTTGCCCCTGAAACGGAGACGCTACGCGCTCGCTCGGTAAATTATCAGTCGATAGTGTCAAATACAAACTTTCAAATATTTGTGTGATCATCATATCAATAAGTGAGTAAGTAAGTAAGTATCATATCAATAGGTAATTGACATAATTGACAAATAAGTGGATGACGACCACACAAATATTTGAAAGTTTGTATTTTAGTTAGTTAAGAGATAAGAGATAGAAGAGAATATCTAGTGGTCGGCCACTATGCCAGGATAAACCAAATCCACTAAATGGAGAGAATTCACGTGGTCCATATATTGTGCAGTAAGATGAGCATTCACAATAGAGTCACTGCTGGAGTGTCGAAGTGGAGAAGAACTGCAGGAACTGCATGCTGCCGCCGACTGGAATAAAGCAGCCATGGACCGGGAAACCTGGCGATGTCTGATATCGGAGGCTAATTCCAATCCACTTTAAATGGCTGCGCCGTCGTAGCAGTAAGTATTTTAGTCGGAAGCGAATAAAGTTTTTCAATACAACTTGGAAATGGAACAAACATAGCCATCTGCTGTCAAATGCAACTCTAGCCTATACAAATACAAAGACATACTGTGTAGGTCACATCCACAAGAAATGACCTACGCGGCATTGTGCTCGTCAACTTGAGACATATAACTGTTGAGCCTCGCGTGCCCGTAATTTCACCGGCACCAATACCCTTCAAACCGAAACATAGCAATGCTGCTTGGCAGCCGAAATAGGTATGGTGATGGTTCTTTCCCGGACAAGCCCTTTCACAAGGAGCTCTACTACTCTTCGTCATCTCCTGGTATTCTATTACTAAGACTCTTATTACAACACCCGCTGCGGGGCGTCCGATACTCTAACATCACACAAAAGATCATGATATCATTTGAATGGAATTTTCGATCTAAATAATTCAAAAAGAATTCCACAGTACTGCATAGCCTTGAATACAAATTTGTTTGGATAAGGAATAATATAAATAACGTGGTGTATTTTCTACTGGCGTTTCTCAAAAAAAGTAATTATTGTGACATAATCTCTATTATAATAGTTGGACACAATGACATCTCAGATTTTTTCGTAGATGTTGATGTGTTCTTTAGAATTATACAACTATCGTCAATAGTTATCACAGTGCACGCGATGTAAGGATTATAATGTATGATAAAAACATTTTATTTTTATCACCAAATTGTTTGACCCAACAATGCCAACTTTTACAAAAAATCGCACATATATTATGCTCTGTAACGGGTATAGGACATAGGCTACTCGATGTATCAGTTCCTATCGAATAGAAGTTCGATGTTAACATTGCCTTTTAAAACTGATTCGTTCATTTTAACCGACTTCAAAGAAGGAGGAGGATCTCAACTTTTTTTTTAATATATGATCCCTGATTACTCGAAGACACCAGGACCAACTTGGTAAATTATTCTTTTGATTGAAAGGGTACTTCACAAGTGGTACCATCGTCATCAGGTCAGGATCTGATGATGTTACCCTGAAGAAATCGAAGGCACTCTTCGTAATTATAAAAGCGAGTTGGGTATTATTAGAGTTTATTTCCTCAAGTAAGGAAAAAACGGACAATTACAGGATCACTGATCACTCATCTGTCTGTCTGTCCGTTCATCTATTATCAAAGTTATTGGAAAAAATACGTCATCCAGGTAAACAAAATAGTATCATATTGTTCACGCTTCTCACCTCCACTCTTGTATCATTATGTTTCATATTTACAATAATGATTGTATATGTATTGGCGGCCGTACTCATACAACTGTGACCCGATTCTACTGAACTAATCGCTTCACTATGATTATGGTATTATGACAGAGTAAATAAATAAATATTTCAGGACATCAATTTCACACAGTGCCATCTAGACCCAAACTAAGCAAAGCTTGTAATAGGGAACTAGATTACGGATAAAATGCTAATATACGTTTTTTTGTAAATACATACTTATCATACAATACAACACCCAACACAGACCAAAATCTATATTCATCACATAAATGCTTGCTCCGGGTGGGGATCGAACCCACAACCTACAGCGCAGAAGGCAGAGCTACTTCCAACTGAGCTGTGAGGCCTGTAATACTGTAAATGGCCAACTAAAATACTTAAAGTGGACTTTACCATTGTCGTGAAGCGATTGGTTTAGTAGAATTTAATCTAGCTACTTAAGTCGCTCATTTCTTCAAGGTTTTGTTTCTATAGCGATACCTACTTGTCTTTACCTCGTCTTTGGCTTTGAATGTAATTTGTATTGGTTTGGTGTCTTTGTTTGTCATTTAAAAGATTAACATGCTTATATTCATTGTTCGTTTATGTTGAGTATTTTCGCTTAACATCTACGTCTCGTTGCTGTATTGTTTTTTTTTATTAAGATACGCCTATGTTTGACCACAATCTCACCTGATGGGAAGCGAGAATGTGGTCTAGGATGAAGTACGATGGTGTAGAACACTATTCACGCTCGCCTTGAAGAGGCCCATGTTGTAATTTTAAATTATTCCCGCTTGTGCCTACACTTCGTCCCCACAGTTATTTCAATGGGGATCAACGGGAAGATTTATTTCCATTCGTCCCTATGTAAATAAATGTGGGGACGAACAGGAAGTAAAGTTAAGCTAGCAAATAGCTAAAGTATAAAAAAAATATTTCAAGGCTTCAAAGGCTTTTTCAGTCAATGCAGAAAAAGTGATTTATGTTTGTATGGATAGTAGGTTAAGCTACTACAAAAAAAATCCACTGGTCCCCATGGGGACGACGAGCGAGAATAACCCGTAATTTCTATGGAAAAATGACGTACTCATTTTTAGTAAATTAATACAACACCTAAACACAAAACAAACATTCTATATTCATCACACAAATGTTTGTCCTAGATGGAAATCGAACTCTACCTCAACGCAGAAGACAGAAGGCAACTAACTATAACGTAGTTTTTTAACTGTACAGAGTTGCCAAGCCAAGGGTGTCGATAAGATGCAAGAATTACTTTTGAATCACGCTTTTAGTACATAAAATGACAAAAAATAATACAAACATTAGTATCACAGTGTGTAAGTACAATTAGCGGCCTTATAGCTGAACACCATTTCTTCCAGTTAACTTTAGTTGGAGAAACTGAATGCTGTGGATTTTTTTGTGTTCGAAGTTAAAGTTTTGTATAAACAAAAATTCGACCAAGGGGTTTCACAAAAAAGTCAGTAGCTTTCTTCTATGTTATAAACATATGTTTTACGTTATTATACATATAATATAGAAGGGGTTTTTGTGAAACCCCTTGGTTTTACGAAAGGACGGCAGATTTTTAGATCACGACTACCTGTGGTAGTAAAACTACGATAAAAGTGTCACCTTACTTACTCAAGCACACATATTCTCAATCTCTCTTTATTTAACCGAGTGTTGAAGGCTCTGTCATATTACTAACTCTCATTCTTTCCAAAGCCAAAATGAGAGCAAAGCACCGACGTCATATGACCGTATGTCATTGGTGGTATTCTGCATACAATAAGAACATTTTAAAAGTCATCCCTCTAATATGAAAAGGTTTAAAAGTGCTATCAAAACCGTTGCCTGTGGACCCAAATAAATATTATACTCCACAAGTATGGGTACCAAACGAAAGCTAACAACATATCCATTTTAAATATGTATATATTAAAAGATTTTTATGCTACCATATAGTCACAAATTAAGTTGAAAGTGAACTCGTACCTTGAAACTATTGTTCAAATTATCGTCTGTGTAAGCTGGTGATGTATATTATAATGAACACCTGTTTTCTTATATATGTAAACACATGCTTCTCTAATAAAACATTTACTATATAAAGATTTTCATAGCATATAATCACAATCATTGTTATGTATAGGTACTTATTTAAATTTTATAACTACATGTCGTCACAGGAAAAATAAGCACGCGTTGCCAAAGCATTTCGGCTAATTGATTCATTTATAACTAGATGTCATCGCTACCTTGACACATACCATATAAAAATATTTTGCAGTCGGGTTTTAGGTTTTTTTCAACCTCAACTTTTTACCTCAATATCTCAAAAACAGCTCCACTTATCAAAATTACCCCTCTACAATAAATTTATATTTATGTCATCTCTTTACTCGGTTCGATAGTTATGCTGCCACATACATAGGTACTTAAATACATATACATATACATATATACAGTAACGGATTTCCCAACTTTACTCGGAGATCTTTTTCGCTTCGCTCACTCTTTCAGTTATATATAAAAGGCTCAAGACTTTTCCGGAATTCCCGTGGCGATTTCCCAAAATATCACATAGGTGTATCACAAAAAAAAAACCCCTGCTCCTGCACAAATACAGTCGACCGCGGCTTGATAATGACAATAGACAAGCCAATGCATAAAACTACAAATTTGATCTGTTTAAGTACAAGATGCTCAGTCTAGACAAGTTCAGGGTCGGCAAAGACTTTTGTAATCCAAAAACTTTTCAAGAAGTTCTTCTGTATAAACTGAGTGTTTCATGTCATTGTAATTCATAGCTTCACAAAGCCGACAGAGATGATATGACTTTGAGCCAAAGTAACCGTGTTCATTTCGCACTTCAAATTGATGTCGCCACGAGTGGAAGGAGAGCAGCCTCTCCTCATTTTCACTGATATGAACAACATCTTGAACCAAAGCTTCTAATGTCACGTAGTTATCAAAATGGAGGTAAGAATTCGGAGGCAGTAGCTTCTCACAATCCTCAATAGAAGGCCCTTGAATTATGGGTATGGCTCCTCTAAAGTACGCGTTGTAGAACAATTTTTCAGTAATATATTCCTTGCACTTTGAGTTCTCGAGTACGAAATAGAAAAGGTATTTTGTCATCACTTTACAATCTGCTCGAAAATGTCCAGGACAGCTGAAAAATAATATAATTTCAGTACTTTTATCACTATGAAAGTAGGCGACCACTAGTTACTGCTAAAGGTTGCCTACCGGTCGAAACTTGACCTTAAAAAGCTTTTTGCGTTAAAATAAATTTTGCTAATTGAGTGCTTACTGTACACTTCCAAACACATTTTGACGATATAATCTCCCATTACGCGCACGGAGTTGTTTGTTATTACACAATCCTCCGTCTGAAGTTTTCCAGAAATGAGCCTATCTAATGTATTTCACACAAAGATGTATTCCTCAAATGTCTCCAAATATCGTACCTTATCGTATTGTTTTTAGAAATAAGAATTTCAGGCACAAATTTACCGCTTTGCATACATATAAATCATGAAGTTATAGAACGACAAACCTGTTTTTCAATTTGTTATCACCACAATTTCCATGCACGTCGATTTTCATGAGTTTCTTTAGGCTTTTTATTAACTTCATTCTATAAGGAATACCGCAGTTAGAAATTAATATCGAGGCAAGCACGTCTCGTCTCTTGATTTTCCAATTTGGTACAGTTTCCTCTGTCGTTTTGTTGGAAAATTTTGGAAATTGCAAAGCCACTGTGCGGCCGTATGGTACTGGAATGTCTGAATCGCTCCTGAAATATTTAAACGAAAATACGATGTTTTTTTTGGCATTTTGCAATTTATCGTTTTCTCAAATAAACACATCGCAAGAGTGAAAAAAGAAAAGCAAACGATAGGAGTAAACCCTTTAATCATCATCTATGTATCACAGTATAACTAAGGTATTTAACCCACCTGAATGTCATCGACCAGTTAAAAATATTTGCCAGCTCTGATAGCGCTGGCCTTCTTTCTGCCAAGAGAAATGAATTCTTTGGAGATTCATCATCCAAGAATATCCATTTCTGCTGTGGATTTCTCGAGCCAGTTTTGGGGATCAAACCTACATGAAGATGTACCAGCACTGCATCAGCGGTGTTGAGTAATTTGTCGTCTCCTGTGAAAAAGCAGTTTCTGACACTGCAATCTTCTAAGGGGTCATGCCTAAAAACAACAACTTTCACTCTACTCATACGTAAACAAAAAAACATTTATATACCACGGGAAAGCTTGGCCTTCATCACACCAGGTGTCAAG
This sequence comes from Venusia cambrica, assembly GCA_951394065.1. Lineage (NCBI taxonomy): Eukaryota > Metazoa > Arthropoda > Insecta > Lepidoptera > Geometridae > Venusia > Venusia cambrica. Next base: position 11,157,038 of record OX596043.1, on the reverse strand, counting down.
TTATGATAAGGCCGTGCACGTGGATGGTGGAAGTGCACTTCACCCGGAATTCGCAACAGACTGAGGAGCTGCCAATTTTACCTCTAAAAGCCGTAACACAACAATTTTATCTGGATAAATAACAATAGATTTGTTGGTATTTATCTAGCTAAACAAAGTTAATTAAGAAGTTAATATTGGCTCTTTTATTTTTGTATTTAGATTGTGAGTGCACTTGATCACAACATTTACTGACCTACAACATGTTGTAATGACACAAGAAATCTCAACCCTTGATGGCACTCGAACAAGCAAGTTTGTGTCATGATAACATCTGGATCTAAGTAAATTAATTATGATTAAAATTTAATTATATTAATATAGATTTAATTATGATTGGCTGCATTGCCACACTGACTTATTCACTGGCCTCAATAAGAGCCCGCATAATTTCTGAAATCCATAAGATACCGGTTTCCCACTGAGAAACTGGTGTTCTTGTGTCACAACCCCATAATGCAAAAGGCTCAAATAATTAAGCTCAGTCGAAACCACTATATTTGCCCCTCTTGTGATACTCGGCCGAATCAGCTGCCGCAACAGCCCTAGCTGATGTTCTAGGTAGATGAGATGTCGCAAGGGTGTCGACGCGGGTAGCGTCCCACACCAAAGGCCTACCCATAGCTGTAAAATATACAGCTATGGGTATAACTATCCAAAAGGATAGTTATAGTTCAGTGTAGCAATAAAAAGTATTGCTGAGATAAACATACATGCTGTACCTCACTCTGAGTAGAATTGTTTAAGTAGGTATGCGTAGGTACTAGGTACCGTGTGTTACCAAACATAAATATTTTATCGAAGCAGCTAGGTGCCTCGTTGATAAGATTTTCTAACTTGACAGACTATACCAGCATAATTTCTATTATTATTTTGATGTATTTTTATATAATTTAATGTATGTTTGCCGAATAAATGGAAATAATCATAATAATTTTTATTTTTTTTCCTGGTTCAACAAGCCTCACAGCTCAGTTGGTAGTTGCTCTGCCTTCTGCCTGGGTTCAATTCCCACCGAGGACAAACATTTGTGTGATGAATATAGGTGTTTGTTCTGTCTTTGGGTGTTGTATTTACAAAAAAAAACATATTTAAGTATTATATCCGTAATCTAGTTCCCATATTACAAGCTTTGCTTAGTTTGGGACTATATGTCCTGTAATGTTGTTTATTGAATGTACTGCAATGTAAAGTTATGCCTGGTACCTTGTTGTTCCGAAATAGTAAACGTGTCTTTTCTTGAGATGCTCCCACCGCTTCCATACGAGTATCGTAAAGTTTTTGTCATTTTCTTGACTAAGCGCTGGATAATCGAAGTTCTTGAATAAGATAGACCCTAAATTTGATGTGTTCCAAGACTGAAATGAACATAATCAGATTAAATTAGCAAAAACCATATTTCTAGGAGCAGTTAGTAGATACTTGATAATTATGTATCAAATGTTTGTATGCATATACTTAGTATACAACATATCAGAAGCATGTCTATGTACATGGATATAACTTTGAGAACAGTGATTCATCATTACAGGAAACTGCGACCTGAACTACCACCTGTTCAAAACTGGAGTCTCGGACAGCGCTCTGTGTCGGGCGGCTTACATGAGGAGGAAACACTAGAGCATCCTTTAGAGTGATCCTTTACTGCTCGGCTACAGAATCGGCAAGAGAGAACACGGGCCTTAGGGAAATGCTAAGCCCCGGCTTGGAGCAAGCATTACCCACAACACCAGTGTCATTTTCATTGTCGCTGTCGCGAACTCATAGGCGCTCAATAAGTGTCAGCAACAATCCAAAATCCTGTTCCGGTATTTTAAAGAGCTCGGCTGCCTAGGGTAGGGTTGGTTAAAACCACGGGGGACAATGCATAATACACCCAACAGCGTGACGTCAGTGCAAGCCTTGGTTACCCTTCTTAGAATAAGAATAAGAATAAACAGAATGGATATAACATTGATTACAGTGAGCCATACAGCAAGTACTATCAATTAAAATAAACAGGCATAGAAATAAACTAGCTGCTCAACTGCAATGGTCGGGAACCTTTGCATTATCAAGACTGAGACGACTCAGCATACAGGATCTCGCAAAAAGAACCGCTGACAGAGAGTGAGAGATGATTTATTGGACTGGTCTTTCATACAACACTAAATGTTCAGACACCAGATTAGGTTATTGTTAACATTGACAGATGACCAATGAGCAGAATAAAAAGGAAAAATATAAGGATAAACGTATTATATTTCATGATATTATATCACATGGGTAGATAGGTTTATTTAAAGGCCTCTCCTCTCGTTGATTATGTGATAAGTGCCTCTAATGTATTACAAAAAATCTCACAAAAATTGTAGGTAAGATAATAATCATCTTCGAAAAGGAGTGGGTTGCTTAGTTGTTTTTAGACTCGACTCTACTGTATAATTTTGGTACTCTACGTAACAATAACACAATAAAATCATGCATCTAATTTTATATTAATGTTTACAATTTAACATTAATATATTTAAACTCCAAATAGGTACACATATTTTTTGTTTAAGGTAAATCTATAAGAAGAGATATTTTATCAATATAGCACATTTTTTATACATTGGTACGGTTACCAATCTACAAACTTACTTTCCGTTTTTCGTAAAATTCATATGAAACACTATTTTCCATCGCGACTCTTTTTTCAATCCCATTTGCGTCAATAACATAGTTACTCCATAAAACTAGCACTGATGAGCACACTGCTATGATAAATAAAAAGTTTAAGTATCGGATTCTTATTCGTCGGTTTTGATACATTACAAAAATAACCCTTCCAATGCAGGCGGGTAAAGAGCCATACGGGTGGCTTTCAGTCGCGGTAGACTGATAATGAAATGAATGAGCCTGATGTGTTTCCTACTCCACAGTTAGTACCCGATAATAATTCAACATACGATAACTGCAAACTACGATTTACGCAATTTGTCGTTTGTGTTTGTGTTTTGGGCACGTCATCATTATCACGTGGTCTAGTGGTACGCGCACCGCTATCAGACCCAGAGGTCCCTATGGGGGTAGAAATGTATGTTCGGTTTGATTTGTTGGACTTGTTCTATGGCCACCTGGTCAGCTATCATCTTAACTAAGTCTGACGCTAGAACAACAAATCTAATTGTTGTGTTGTGTTCCGACATTAAGAAAAATATAGCGAGTTCCTTGAGTCTGTGACGGATTTCGGGCGAAGTGCGCTTCCACCTTAGGCCTTATTATGACTGTACTTGACACGTGGGATGTTAAACTTTTTTTTCGACGACTGTCCCGTCGTGAAAAAATAAACACAGCTCGACAAATGCAAGGCTTTCCACAGCATTGCATACTTACTATTTAACCGCTTCTGTGGTCTAGTGGTTCGCCCACCGGTGTCAGATACAGAGGTCCCGGGTTCGATCCCCAAGGGGAGTACAATATTGTGCTTGATTTGGTTGGTGGTAGGACTTATTTGTGACTGCCTGGCTAGCAACCACCATCTTAGTTAATTTTGTCGCCATAACAACAATTCTTAAATTGTTGTGTTCCGGCATTCAGAGGTAAGATAGCCAGTTCCTCAGTTTGTTGAGGATTCAACATAAAACTAAACATAATAAAAAAAACTACCGCACAGATCGTAAACGTATGTTTAAGTAACGCAAGCATAGTTGTTGCTTATTACTACTAAAACAGTGCATCCTACGCTTTGCTTGTCGCTATTATTATATTACATCATGTTGATCACAGCTGATCAAAACTTTGATAAACTACGTATTTTGGATACCTAATGGAAAATGTTTGTTGGTACCTAGTATGTGTAGCTACATGCATACGTGCTAATAAATATTACAAGATATTATTTTTAACAGCGCCATCTACCTCAAAACTAAGAAAAGCTTGTAACATGAGAAATAGATTACGCCTAGAATACTCATACACTTTTTTAATACTCATATACGTAGGTACTAATTAATACAACACCCAAACACAGTACAATCATTTATATTCATCACACAACTGTTTGTACTGGGTAGGAATCGAACCCACAACCTAAAGCACAGAAGGCAGATCTGTGAGGTATCTTGCAGCTTTAGTGAATAACCCAGAACCAGGGTGTACTTATGGATGTTTTGATAATAAAACAAAACCAGTCATTGTTCCGTAACACAACATGCTTGGTTCATCCGCTACTCGCGAACAATCATATTACAATCAGTATCAGAACTCCATTGACCAAGGTCGTCTGTTCAATCTTATCTGATTATGTGATCCAAATACAGGAACATAGCGATGTCATTTTTATGGTTCCATTACGTTAGTATTTTATTTTCTGTGCCCAAAGTGTTCTATAGCCGCTATAACAGACAAAATTTAAAACAAATAAAAATTGATATTTACGTAAACATACAAGGAAAGGTTTGTGTCTTGAAATGTGGGTCCAAAAATACCCGACGGATTTAGTGGAAATTCGGTGCATAATATAGAATTTGGTGACGTATCCACAATAAGGTTTTTAAGGTTAATTTTGGGAGAGAAGGATAAAAAAATAATTTGAGTGAAACAAAATTATTTTTTTTGCCCAACTGCATATTATTGTTGCAACTTCATTTTTTTTTAAATTATTTTGTTGACGGGGATGTGCTTGGCTTTCATCTCAACTGATTTTGAGGTGAACTTATAATTAGGCCGAAGGTGGAAGTGCACTTCACTCAGAATCCTCAACAATCTGAGAAACTGGCTATATTACCTCTAAATGCCCGTACACAACAATTGAATAATTGTTGTTATAGCGACAGAATTAGGTGATGGTAGCTAGCCAGGCGGATTTTATTAAAGTCCTACAAAAATTTTCATCACGATTTTGAGAGTATACTTTCAAAATCGTTGCCATGGTAATCGTGGTATAAAAATGTACCCCTCCAACTCGCAGACGCCATAAAAGTCAACCACGAGGATTCACCAAAAAGGATCGGCTGCCTTTTTTCTCTGTATATATAAGTTTGAACCGTGAACACCAATTTATCTGCCAATCGTGGAGATTATGGCCCAACCTTATACAGTTTTAGAGGAAGTCAATTCTAGATTGTAGTGGAGCATAATGTATGTTGTGTGCAGTAAAACCTCTTCTTTTTTATATTTGTTTATTGTACTCTTTCATGACATACCAAATGTAATTTTTATCGACCAAGAGTGTCGATAAAAATTACATGGCACCCTGTTGAGTGAATTATTTTTTTGAAAGACGGAGAAGCGTTTAATCCTTATCGTTTATTTCACTTGGTTTCAAGCTATGATAAGGCCGAAGGTGGAAGCGCACTTCACCCGGAATCTTCAACATACTGAGGAACTGGCTATTTTCCCTCTAAATGCCGGAAAACAATAACTTTGAGTTGTTGTTACGGAGACAGACTAAGGTAAAATAGTGGTAGTCTGCCTAGGACTTAAACAAAGCCAGCAAAACAATTGAATTGCCTATGAAAATTAAAAAGTAGCTTAACTACACAAAACGAATTGCTATGTTGCTTTTTTAGGCCTGCAAGTATGACAGACGAGATTGATTCTGAAATCTCCTAAAGTTGGCACTCCCATATTACTTGTATTGAATACTGCAAAAGTCAGCAAAGTGCGAAAGTCGGCACTTAGCTCCGAAATCGTATTTTTTATTATTTTATATCATAGACCATGATTGGTTGATGATACATCACATATGATTCTTAGGTGATGTATCATCAATCATATCAGATATTATCATCAACCAACTGCAGTTCACAGCTAGACGTAGGTCTACATCACCCAAGTTTTGCGACTAAGCCCGGTAATCGGCTCTCCCCGTACAATTTGGGCCAGCTACGTAGACCAAGTCGCTCCATTGTACCAGTGTACCAACACTCATACTTCTCCTACACAGAACTCCTGAGGTGTAAAACAGGAGCTTGGTGTATTTATTCTACAAATATAATCATCATATCAACAGCCCATTTGTGTTTGCTGGACAGAGGCTCCTCAAAACCTGATGGGTTTTCCCATTATATATATATATTACCCTTGGCAGGCGGATTCTGGTGAGATCCCTTAGTCGGCTTTTACGATATATACGCTGAGTTAGAGGGGCCGATTCTTAACCGTTATAGTGACAGAAAACTTTTTAAGATATTCTGAACTCCATTCCAGGATTTTGGAAATAGTTTGAAGTCAGCAAGAAAATGGTAATTTTACACAAACACTTTTTTGATACCAATCGATCCTGTTTTTTCTGAGGATCAAAATACTAGACCGACTGAGGTTTGAGTAACTAAAAAAGACTTCCATCCCAAAAATAATCTGTACGTAATCTGTAACCTAACGCACAAAATAATCTATTTTTGTTTGTTAAGTCGGTTTTTTTTTACAAGTTTTTTAGGTAGCTTTCAGTCAAAACAGTTCTACCCAGCTAGCAACAAATCAGAAACAAGCGGAATCCCATGCATTTAATCGTGTAAATCCTCAGGACACCAACAAAAAAATAAAAACATAGGTACGCGTTTAGCCAAGCTTCGGTCATATATTTCACCCGGGCACTTTTATGTGGCCATATTTTAATGGAACTGGAAACAGCTAAAGTGGTCGGATATTCACAAAAATGCAATTTACCTGAAGCGTTAGAAGTAAATATTGCAAATGTAAATAATGATATATTTACATTTGCAATTATTTTAACAAAATTTAAACAAGTATTTTAAAGTATATGGAACCAAGTCCGTTCCAAATAATAAAATTGGACTTCAATTTTTGTTCAAAGTTGGTACAGTTTAGGTATAACGATTTTTTTTTAAACTTTGCCAAAATGTAAGAAATACTTTTAACCTACTGCTGGACAGAGCCATCTCCGTAATTGGAAGGCTATTAACAAATCACCGAGCTCGGCTTACGAATTTTTGATTACAATAATAATCGCTATTCCCAACACACATAATCTGCAATATCATCGCAGAAAAACTGTCAAAATACGTTGAAAAACCAAATCACGCATGTGGCGACTTCAGAGAGTATCAATTATTCCAATAGTTATTTCTAGTACCAGCGTAATTCCTAAGCAACTCTTCAATTCCCTTGACCAATTAGAACTCCCGAAACACACGTCCGCTCTCCTACAAAAGGCTGCAATATTAAATACATGCAGGATTGTCAGAAAGTTCCTACAAACTGACATGGATTCCACTGAGAACTTAGACACCGAAGAGCACTTGGCTTAGGCCCGTGTACTACGGTTATTCCCCGGTTTTTCTTCGAAAAAACGAGATTACAAATAAGCAAAAAAAAAAAACATAAAAATAATAAAACCTTTTTTATTTGCCTTAACTAAATAAAATTACAAAATAGCATATTGATAGGTAAATTTTAATTAAATTAGTCTAATCCTTTCGGGTATGGGCCTCCTCCAAGGTTTTCCACGTGTCCCGGTCTTGAGCTATCTGGTCCAGCCGCTTTTTTGATATCGTCCACCCAGCGTTCTTGTGAACGCCCTCTAGGTCTCTTTCCCACCGGGCCTGCCCATGTCATTATTCTTTGCGTCCATCTCTTGTCCTGTGAACGTGCTTTGTGGCCCGCCCATTGATTACAATAAAATGTGTAATATAATACGCAGAAGTGAGCTGCTGCCCTTCTTTTGGTGAGATCCCTTAGATGACTTACGAACTGAAATACAAATTAGATTTTTTTCAAACGAGTTTAGCGGATTTGTTCTGTTTTCAGATTATTTATTTTGAACAATGGATTTCCGCAAAATAACGTGTCCGTTATGGTAGCGTACACATAATAGAATTCACTACTCGTTCAAATATTTTCTGTGGAGTAATCATAAAGTTATTCGTTGGATCAAGGAGAATTATTTTCTAACAGCAGCAACACCGCTGTTCGAAAATTTATTGTTATTCCAAAAACTACTGCTTGAGTACTCTTCAGGAAAATATTTGAACAAGTACCTAGTTCTAATTAAAATGAACCTACACGATTTGCTCTGCTTTGCTTAATAAGTAGCTAAATATGGGTAAAAGTACACACGAAAGCTCATCTTCTCTTCAAGCAAGTTCATATAAAGTAACAAAGCTACTAATTCTTACTACCTTTCTAAATTGTTCGGTGTATAATTTCACTAACAAATTATTTTTTGTGTGCGACTGTACCACAATGCATTTGTTCCTATAATAGATAGACTATCCTACATAGACTTTTTATATTGTTCCACTACGAAATTGCATAAAGTATGACTACTGGCAGAGGCAGTATTTCACACACTATTTATACGTATAGCATTTATGATAAGAAAAGCTCGTTTTCTATAAGAACTATTACGTTGTTTAATGGGTACGCTGTCATAACGCTAGCTCGGAATGTCATTCAAAAGTCTTGTTCAATATCTCCGTTCCTATAGCAGCAATCCTTATGAAATTTTGTGTAACTCGGGCAGTGTTTGTGCTCTATTTTTGTGTGTAAACTTCGTTGCTATAGTAAAAGCCGTTTTTGAGTCCGGCCATGTGTACGCTAGCTTGATCGTTATGCTGGCGTACCCACTAAGAATGGTCATTATTTCTTAAGCCAATGACGCACTATTTATTTTATGTTTGCACTAATTATGCGCTATTTACGCAGAGTTTTTTAGGTTTAATCACGAACGTGAATTCGATTATGTGTATGCTACCATAACGGACACAAAATAACGCCTGAATCAATCAATTAGCTAACTGAAATAGTTTTTAATGTGTGAAAACATATTTTATCACAGCATGCTTTTGGCAGGTTACAACGAGTCATTTTTTTTATTGCATGACTGGCAAGCCCTTTATCTATTATCTCACCTGGTTACAAGCTAAGAGAAGGTGGAGGCGCACTTACCCGAAATCCTCAACAAACTGAGGAACTGGCTATCTTTCCTGTAAATGCCGGAACACAACAATTTAAAGATAAAGATATATTTCGTATCTACAAACTATTTAAATCAAAAATAACATTCTCATAGGCTTATGGCAAAGTAAACATTCCACAGGGAAAACATAGGTAGGTACTTACCCAAACTAGGATAAACCATACCACCTAAATAATAGTATACCTGTAACTTCCGCCAAAATAGTAATAAGCATTAACTCTTGTTTTTTTTTTGTTTTACACAAAAAAAAGAAGAGGTTTAGCTATTCTGCAGGGCTTACCACGGGGAAAAAGATAATCAAACCGCTCAAAGAAATAAGAAGGAGTAAGTGGAATATTAAAAACCTTATAGAGAAATGAGCACATGTAAATCACGGCACGTGTATTCAATAATAAATAATTTTCATTCATAAGTATTCAAAAGTGAGTCATACTAGTCAACTGGATGCATAAACTTAGTTCATATGTTCAGTTACGTAGTAACTATTATATAATCTGTTGATGAATCAAACCCAGTGCTTGATCAAAATAAGCAAAATGTCCCACAGAGCTCCCATCATTTAAAATGTTCATTTCTACCTACACACTGAAGTCAAAATATCGTGACTGGACCCTCAAAAACTTTACTTTTATGACAAAACCTTTTTAAGGCTTTGAGTATATTGGCCAACAACCTACAACTGATCTTGTTTAAAACATTTCTAAGCTCAATAGTACCAGAAATTACCTAAGTAGGTACTTAAGTAACAGAAACTATTCCAGCAAGGGTTTTTAAAAGGTTCTATCTATCTTGAAAACGAAGATGTATTTCTCAGTACGTGACCGAAACTACCCTCTGACGTGCTCTAAGTTGTAGCACCTAAGCTCTTTTCACCTTTCATAAATAATGAAACTACTCTTAATGGAGTATAATGTTGAAAAAGTTGTAAAGGATGAATATGTTTGAAATTTTTGTTGGGAGATTCCAAGAGATGACTTTGACGGACTCCTTTGATACAAAAACTGCGGACAGACACTACAAAACTTCTACTCACGACTAGCTACATAGGATTGTACAGGAATATCCAACATGTCGCCTCCTCATCAACGGCTTTGCCAAACTAAATAAAATAGAATTATTCCAAAAAGTATGTCGTACGAACTTAGGTAGTTTGCAAAGTCACGGTAGACAGATGGTGCCAACCAGCAACCAAGATAGTTTCTCTTCAGAGTGATGAGAAAGTTGAAACTCTCAGCTGGTGACATTTAAGGTTATTATGAGTTTCTGGCGTTATTAAGTCGCTAAAAGTGACCATTTAAAGAAGCCGCTCAATCACAAAACTGTTGTATAAAAAGGATTTACGAAAATTATATGAAGTCAGAAAGTCACTTGGCAGATACCTACGCGAAAAAGTATTTAAGTATTCTATGCGTAATCTAGTTCACATTAGTAAAAGCTATGCTTAGTTTGGGGCCAGATGGCGTTGTGTGAAATTAATGTCCTGTAATTTGTTTATTGATTTTAAATCATGTTTTATAAAAATCTGATAGTACCTACCTACCGTTAAAGTAGCGTTATCACAATAATTTGTCTGACAGTGTCAACAAACCTTCTTTGTTCTTGTTCGAATAACATAATATTTGTGATTTCGTGGTGCCTTTGTACATTTTGCTATGTTGAATGTTCTTCTATTCTACTATCTAGTATTCTTAACATATTTATAATTCAAAAAAATAAATATTTTGACCCGATAGGTCTATTTTTATAAATCAATCAATCAATAAATATTTATTTATTATTCTTCACAAATAAGGCTTAACTTAAAAAGTTAACTGTTTACAGAATCTGTTTGTCCCGGGTTCCTTTATTGTGAGAACGCCAACCTCCGCAGACCGCCGAACTCTGACATATTTCTATCAAGAAGATGTCAGACCTCGACCGTTCATGGAAGAGACGGGCCACTCTATGTAACCCGGATTTAGATACCTGTTTTGTGAAAACTGGTGCCTGAAGTAGGTTTAGAAAAAACCTGTGTTACAGGTCACCAGACCTCTCGCTCCACGGTATCGAACATTTCAGCATAATAAATAGATAACATAACAAATATAAAGTAGATATAATACAATTAGTAAGGATCAGAAGATCATATCTAAAGAAGAAATAAATTGAATCCGATGCCAGAAATGAGGTATGTATAAGTGGGGTGTGTGAGGGGTAAGTGTAAGCTAGGTATCCTGGTGACACCAGTTTCTAAAGAGTCTGGGCAAGTATTTTGTATTAAGTGTATGTAGTGTGGAGGGGTATGTGTGTAGGAGTGAGTGTGGCAACTGTGCAATAGAAATATTGAACATAAGACAGGAACAAGGTACAGGATAGGCACAGACAAGAGGTTAAATAATAGGTTTAAGAAAATCTTCTGTTGAATTGTAGTCAAAGTCAAAGTCAAAATTTCTTTATTCTTTAAACATGTTCGGAATCGCGACCAGCACACAAGGAGAAAGAAAGAACCTCGGGCTGGTTAATTTTTTGATGATCCATTCAACATTTAGATACACAATTTGTAATTATATTCTAAGTAGATACATCATAAACCTAAATACTTAATCTTCAAACATTTGCTATTACTATCTACCTAATGGTCAGTTTGTTCACATTGAGAAATCACCATTTTGCTGTCAACTGTCCAGCAAGTAGTCTAGGTTTTTGAGCCAGGACGATTTTCTTCTCTTGCAACTGTATTTAAGCAGTGTATAAATATTTAAATAGTTTGTTATAATCATAGGGACTATATAACTAAAAAACATGCGGGCGCGAGGGCAGGCGATATTCATTCATAAAAGATCTCCACTGTGGTCCTAGCGATGACCTTTGTCTGAAAAAATCAAAATAGGTAACTAAATAGTCTTAACATAAGGGTTCTACGTACATCTATACATGTACCTTAATATTCAAAAACTCCTTTCGATCTCACCAATCAAATTCTATCAGGCATCCATAACAATATCCATCAAATACCAACATCTGAAGAATTTTTGGGTTGCAATTAAAGTGCGTCAAAGCAACATCATTAAATAAACAGTCTGCTAAAATGATTAATTGAAGAAAACATTAAATATTTCCTTTAAGGCTATTTTTCGCACCAATAGCCTATTTAATTGATAGGCTTTCTCCCTTCGTCCAATTATAGAGCGTTTTCCTTATTCACAAACCACATGGTTTGCGACTAAGGTAACGATAAAAAATTTAAAACGTTACAACGATAATTATTGAAAAAAATTATACCTATAACGATCTCAAATCGATAATTCCATCTTTTTTATTGCTAGATTAGGAAGTATTCGTCTCATCTAGTTTCAAGATATGATAAGGTACTGGAACTGGCTATCTAACCTCTAAATGCCGCAATACAATAGTTTCGAATTGTTGATATGGCGACAGACTTGGGTAAAATGGTGGTAGCTTAAGCGGACTTAAGAAAAGTCCTGCCACCAACCAAACCAAGCACAATATTGTACTCTCCTGGGGATCGAACCCGGGAACCGGTGTTCCAGAGGTCCCGTAGGGCGAACCTTTAAACAACAGAGGTGGTTGTTTTGTCAATTAAAATTATCAAAAATATTTTTCATCTCGATTTCATATCGGTCATTCATGATAATAAACGATACGATTTCATTACAGTATTTCGTAAATATCATTAAACAGTTCTGCAATTAACTTACGTTATTCACATTGGGCTAGTTGCCATATTTTGCTATTTTTTTATTTTCACGGGACGGCAACGGTTGTCTAATTATTTCGCGGTTTTGAGTACTATGCCGTTGCTGGAGCTTACGTTCGAATTATTCGCAACTTTCACTACGCAGTAGGAAAATATTCAATTGCAAGAAATCTTAACAGCCATCTTTGAACCACAAAAATCATAGATTACGAGTAGGCACTGAAAATCATGGATGTTGAATGTTGAATAAAAATTTACGTGAAATTAAGGTTGATCTGGAACCTCGGTGCTGCACTACGTTAGTAAATGTTCGTAAAATTATGCCTATTTCGTTTTGTTTTAGTAGATAGCTTTGAAAATTATTGGGAAAAAAATATTTTTGTTTCTTCCTAATGGAAATCAAATAACCTTTTCTATGCGGGAATAATATTTTGATAACAAGCTTGCTAATGAATGTGAATCGACTCATGACTGAATACCTTTATAACCAATTTAATATTAAACTCTACCTTAAGGCTTAATAATAGTATCTCATTGGCACCCTTTGGGTACGGAACACTAAAACACAAACTAACTACCTACCTATGCTAAAGAAACTATTCGTATTGCTTTGAACAAAGTTGGAAAAGCTTCTGAACACGGTGTTTTCCATAAATGTTCCCAAGTTTTTCACAGCGGAAAAACTAATACTGCTATTAAAGTGTATGAAGATAAAAAAGCTTTTAGTATTATTGTAGGTGTGGTTTACGACAAACTCTCGTCTTTTGAAAAAAAAAACGGATACCTACCTATGCCTATAACAGTAAAGTTTTACCCGCAATTATTTAATCTTGTGATAGCAGCTTGTCCTCTGGTTGGACGTTTTGGGCACAGGACAGAACCTTTTTTAAAAAAACTGAGAGAGACTTCTCATTATCACCAATCATCACGTTTGGCAGGTGGATTAGTAATCGTAGTAAATTTGTTATATCTCACCTTTTCTGTGAAATATCGTACACAAAAGTAAGCTGTGTCCTTTCTTCTTCTTGAAATTTCAGATTTCAAGAAGAAGAAATTTCAGATTCTTTTCAGATTTATATATTGAATCTTAATGAGTTTACCATACTATCATATGATAACTGGGGATAGTTATTCCTGTTTTAGATTCTGATGGAGTGAATGATTTGCATAAAAAAAAGCCTGTAAGCTCTCCTGTCATGGAGGAGGCTTATGTTACCTCTTTGAACAGGATATGGTTGCAAGACAATACATTACATCTAGTGTGAGAGTTACATTCATCACGTCTCGAAACCCGTTTCTGGAGACAACATAGACTATTACTCAACCTCAGATTGCAAGCTTTCGTTTTAAGTTTATTCATGTTGTGCTTGATTGCAGTTTCCAGTTACGATGACTGTGTTAAGCGATTAACGGCTATCTATATATTTACTATTTTTATTTTTAAGATTAAGATTAAGATTGGGAATTTGTTAACTTGGGAATCTGTACAATAAAGAGTCTGTAGAATTGGGAATTAGTAAAAATCTGTAAAGTAAATCTTTAGAATTGGGAAGTACCCGTAAATAGTAGTTTGTAACTACGATTAACGCAGTTTGGCGTCTGTGCTTGGTAATGGTCATGCATATTTTTCTAATATAATGTCTATTGAAGAGCGTAAAGTGATCGGGCGATTTTTGTGGTCGTTTCAAATTCCCTTTCCATACCCCGTTCGCCTATCACTTCTAGATTTGAATCCGTATATTTAGTAGAGTTTTTAGGTTAACTTTAGTGTCCCCAGCAAGTAGGAAGTTTGGTTTTGAATCAAACATTGTAATATGCTAATTTAATTCCATCACAAATAAAATGTTATTTGTAGATGGTGGCCGATACAAAGCACACACAGCTGCGATAAGAATTTCGTTTTATGGTACCTGTGATACTTTCAAAAGTGTGTGTTTTGTGTTCATGTGTTGTATATTAGGTATATGTGATTTCGTACGTAAATGATTATTCCACTGCCTTTCTGGTTGCTTCTTAGCTGTGCGTGCAAATAGCCAGGTAGGCGAATTGATAGCCCATATACCTACTTTCGTTGATATGATACCACCTACTGGAAAGGTATATAATAATAAATTATTTATTTGACATAAAACCAGTGTAACAGTTTAACATTTTGAATCCGTAGGGTCCTGAACTAGCCTATGCTGTATTTCAGGATCCAGGGCTTTTCCTATTTATGGTTATTACATATGCCATAAAAACGAGGGTACCGTAACTTACTAACATCTATAACAATACCTCTAAGTACAACAGTAAGTTTGACAAGCCTCATAGCTCAGTTGGTAGTAACTCTGCCTTCTGCGGCTGGGTTCGATTCCCACCCAGGGCAAACATTTGTGTGATGAATATAGATGTTCGTTCTGTGTTTGGGTGTGGTATTGTATGATATGAATGTATTTACAAATAAAAGTATTATATTCGTAATCTAGTTCCCATATTACAAGCTATGCTTAGTTTGGGTAGATGGCGCTGTGTGTGAGAAATGTACAATTTTATTGCAACTACAGATAGACAGGTACCCAGCTAACCTTGGCTTTGCGCGTTTAGTTTCGGACTAACATCCAGATGGAGGGAATTTCAAACTACGGCCGGCCATCGTCTTTTTGCCAGATACTACAAAAGCACATAAACAAAAACGCTAGAAGAGCCTTGGCGAGCCTTGGAGAGGCTTCCGTCACATGTGTAGCTAACCTACACATGGGACGGAAGCCTCTACACCCGAGTCCCACTCACCCTTGACAGCTTTATTTATTATGCTTAATTTTATGATCACTATATAGGGTTTTTATCATATTATCTTTATCTCGCTTGATTTTTTTTCCGAAGTGTAAAATAAAGTGTTAGATTTCTGTCTATATATCTGATTTACCCTGTTAAAATAATTCAAATCACAAACAACCTATTCAAATAAATATAATGTAAGTGTTTGTAATGTCCATATAATAGCTTTTTACTGGATGGATATGAAAGTATATTTACGTTTCTTGTTTTGTCTGTCTGTCTATCAGTTTGTTTCGGCTACCGAAACCGAAACTGCCGGACTGGTTTTGACGGGACTTTAACTAGCAGATAGCTGATTTTATAAGGAGTAACTAAGTATTTTATTTTTGAAAAAGAATAAGGGTTCCGTGCAATAAAAAATAAAACCCAATACTAGAATTTTGTAGAGTTGAATCTATACGTGGTATTTATTTTACTTTAGATTCCACACGAGCGTTGTGTTGTTATTTTTTAATAACCCGGTTAATTACTAATAATAACCCGGGTAATTTCTGACCCGGTTACAAGTTGAGATAAGGCCAAAGGTAGAGGCGCACTTCACCCGGAATCCTCAACAAATTGAGGAACTGCCTATCTTACCTCTAAATTCCGGAGCACAACTTTTTTTTTTCATAAATACAGCACAGCACACAACTCACCCATAACGATATGGCTCAGTTTGTATTCTTTACAGAAACTGCAGGTAATTGTCACTACAAAAAATAACTGTACATTTAGAATCACTTCGTACAAATAATAACTTCCGGTCTATCATTCACTTGAAATCATTTCTATAGAGCTTCAATAAAGAGTGTCAAATTCAATATGTTGCCAACTGACATTCTGAACAGACAAGGCGATATTGGAATGAAATAATATATTCGGACTTTTCATCTGAGTTTTCCGCATAGAGATTCATACTTTATTCTTAGTTCAGTAAGTAAGTAATTTAAGAGAATAATATAGAGAGTTGTGTTTTTAAGTCTTAGGACTAGAGGAGACTTTACCTAGGCCGGGTTAAATCAAACAGATATAAAATAAAATGTAAAAGAAATGCTAAGCAAAAAGAAGTCGGACACGGTTTGGCCTTTCCTCAGTCTGTACAATTTAGTAAATATGTTGAACGGAGCAATCTACTGCCGGATGTTCAGACTGGCTTTCGTAGGGGCAGGGGAACCACAACTGCCTTACTAGATGTGGTCGAAGGCTTAGGAACTATTTTGGTTCTACTTGATTTTTCCCGTGCGTTAGATTCTTTGAATGTGCCACTGTTTCTTTCAAAATTATCGTATTATGGTATGGATGCTGCTTCGGTAAAAAGGTTCGATAGTTATCTCTGTAATCGGTCCCAGCTGGTGAAAATTAATCGCGCAGATGAGAGTAGCAGAAGCCCTAGTGAAAGGGCTCGTCCGGAGAATTACTACCACCATACTTATTTCAGCCGCCAAGCAGCATTGCTGTGTTTCGGTTTGAAGGGTATGGTTGCCGGTGAAATTACGGGTACGTGAGGTTTCACACCTTTATGCCTTTAGTTGACGGGCGCAATGCAGTGCCGTGTAGGCTATGTTCTTTGTGGATGTGACCTATGCAGTAAGGTTTTGTCATAGGCAAGAGTACACTTAACACCAGGTGCGCTACTTGCTTGTCCCATCTCCTAGTAGTATAAAAAAAAAAGATGGATCACAGATTATATCTTCCGTCAGAAACCTAAATCGTGGAGTACCACAGGGTTCTATTTTCGGTCCTCTACTTTTTATAATTTATAGCGCAGATATCTTTTGGAACATTAAACATTGTAAATTTCATCTTTACGCAGGTGATGTACAGTTGTATCTGCCTATGCATTCCGACAATGTAATCTGTGAGCTGGCTAAGATTAATGAAATCCTTGGGCACATAGCCACCTGGTCAAGCAACAATGCTCTTGTCCTTAATCCAACTAAATCTAAGTTTATTATTCTTGGTCCACAAAACATAACAAGTAACATTGCTGTTGAAAAACCTGATATAAACATACTAGGCCAACGCATTGAACAGGTTCACGAGGCCAAAAACTTGGGAATAACTTTTGATAGCTCACTTCGTCTAAAGTCACATTTTGGGACTCCTTAAGAGCCGATTCTTGAGGCTTAAGCTAATTTTTTAGATGAGTCTACTCGTATTAGAGTCAAAGTTTGTGAAGCTTTAATACTTTCTAATGGGGATTTAGTGTATGGGCCAAGATTAAAAGCAAAAACTTCCCGACTTGTACAGAGGATCTAAAATGCCTGTTGCCGGTATTGCTATCATGTACCTCCGTGAACCCACATCACTCCATACCTTAATAAAGCATCAACTCTCAATATGGCTCACGTAGGGATCTACATTTGGCGGTACTAGTGCATAGCGTAATGGTATTTTAAGCCCCAAAGTACCTGTATAATAAACTGAATAGTTCTCGGAGTAAGTACAGCACAAAGCTCACGAGGAATATATTACATTACTCTAAACACAAAAAACGGTGGCATTTAGGGGAAGTTTTCGGTACCAGGCAACCAAGTATTGGAATAATATACAATTTACCTCTCCGCCAATTAAAGTCTAAGTATACATTCAAACAAAAATATAAAATACATGTAATAACGTTGCAGAAGACTGGGTTGACTGGTACACATCATTATAGCGCGCCCTTCACCTGTTAAAAGGTATAACGTCACATGTTTATCTGTATAGGTATGTATGTACTTCTAATACAATATTGAATACTTTAGTAACTTTGCGTATATTATATGTGTGTATTTTAAATTGCTATCTATTATTTTACTTTCTATTTTGTGTTTATTTTTACGTGTTAATTTTTTTATTTCATATTTTATAGATTTTCCCCTCATACTCTTACATTTTCTATGATTTTATTGATATTAAATGTTGATTTTATTGATATTAAATCACTTCATGAGGTCGATTGACTGGGCTGGGTCACAACAGAATATCAGCGCTGACCTGGTTGCAGTGTGGCATAATGCTGAGTTGTGTCCTAAATGCTGCTGTAGCACACAGCACAAACTGTATTCACTTATTACCTTCTCTTGTTTTTCTGATTGACCATATCATTCTGTTATGTTTGTGTATGTGTGTTATAATAGTAAATAAATGAATGTCTATGTCTATGTCTATGTCTCGTCCTATACGCACTAGGCCAAGTGTGATCACAGAGATGGTTTAAAATTAAATAACATTACATTGTATGCTTTCTATAAGTATTTATTTATTCCTACAGAATTTTAACGCCTACCAAGGGCCATTTTTTATATTTCACAGGAAAATATTAGAGACGGCCTTTATTTCATAGTTGTTGGCTTTGTATGGGGTAATTGTGATAACCTAAAAATCACGGGACAACGCGTGAACCTACATATTTTATAAACTGAACTTTCAGGGAAATAAATAGCTACGAATGGATTTTTTCAACAGAAGAAGGGCATCCGCTTATTTCTGTATACTACCCAAAACCTTTACTATCACCAATATACCGTGGTGATTATGGCAATACCCTCCCATTTTGAAGGATGCTCTGTCCAACTGTGGACACTAAGGGCTGTTATTGATGTACTCGATATTCCACTGTATCACACGCTTATTAAACAGTAAACTAGGTTTATGCGTGACTAATTTTGCAATAAAAGGCGAGCATCAAAGCACATTCACTTTATGAGAATATGAGCGATGGGAATCACTCAGGTGCGTCTTTATTTCAATCTTGAATAGGATCTGATATTGCAGTCGTTCGAAGGGATAAGTACCGCGATATGTCACGGAGGCATCGCAGGGGAAAATGTTTAGGACGACTTCTCATTCCTAGCTTTTTGTGTCTGTATTTCAGGGGCCCGAATGCCGCGTAAATAAATGTTATCGGAGTCTTGAAGCCCAGAGTGAATAGGTTCCTTTTTGACAAGCTTCCTCCTTGTTTTTATCAAGTGTTCAAGTTTAAGCGCTCATTCATCACGTAGTAGGCAAGTCTAAATTATTATGATATAAAAATTACACAAGAATAATAGATGTCAAAGCGTTGAATATGGGTTGCTGAATTGAATTGCATAAATCACTGAAAGTTCTAATAATGCTGAAGTACACGATTTGAATTGCCATGCTGCTTTTTTAGGCCTGCAGGTATAATAACACGTATATGTACAGATGAAATTAATAGTATTTTTTAATACATATACCATATCATAATCAACCAAGTGCAGTTCACTGCTCGTTATAGGTATCTCCCAAGTTTTGCCACTAAGCCCGGTCTTCGGCTCTCCCCGTCCTAATGTACCTACCTAATGTACGTAGCTAGACGTAGACTATATTGTATCACTATACTATACACTATATGTCTATATTGTGCCAGTGATCCAACACTCATACTCCCGCCACACAGAACTCCTGAGATGTGGACAAACTTCCGTTAGTTTGGTGTATCTGTTCTACAAATAAACATAACGTAGTGGATTAATGAGATAAAACAGTAAAGGAAGTAGTAAGTGATAAAGAGGATCCTTGGCAACAAAGAATATTTCGAGTTGATAAATCGTTTTTCCGTTCAAAATGTATGGAAAAAGTTTTTCACGAATTCTGAAATTGTACTCAAACCTCAGTCGGTCCTGTAGATACTTTCGAACCTTAAGAAACGAGATCAATTATAATCAAATAAAGCTGTTTTGTAAATTCACCATTGTCTTATTGACTGTACATTTTTCCAAAATCTGTGAATGCAGTTCAGAATAAGTATCTTAAAAAGTCTCTCAGGAATATTTTCCTGTAAATATAACGGTTAAGGTACCTGCCCTGACTGTCCCTTCTCAAAAATCCATCTGTATGTAATACTATACATTTTTTACTCAGCGCCATCTAGGCCTGATCGTCTACAATAAAGCTACAAAGCACTAGATTACGGAGAAAATACCAAATCATATTTTTTGTTGACATTTACTTTTTTTGTAGTTGGTGGTAGGACTGAATTTAAGTCCACCTGGCTTGCTACCACCATCTTACCTAATTCTGTCGCCATAACTACAATTTTAAAACTGTTGTGTCATTCCACTTTTTTTCATCTTTGCCATCATTTAAAAATTCTTAACTTTTCAATAAACTAGATAACTAGAGGATTAAAACTTCATAGACAAGTTAGCACTCGATGACAGTGCAATATTTACTCGATTTTTGAAAACAAAAATAAGATATTTAAACACAATCACAAGGATATGGGGGAGACTTTGACCCTGCAGTAGGTCAGTATAGGTTAAAAAAAAACCTCAATCACACGTATGTATGTGATGTTTGGCGCTCTTTCACGTTGAAATGGCTAAACGGATTTGAATTTGGTATATAGGTAGATAGTTTACATACCTTGGATTGACACATAGGCTACTATTGTCTCGGGAAAGTGCAGTTTTTAATTGTATGCCCCACTAGACGCAGCTAGCTATTAATAAATAATGCCTACCCAGAACGGTTGAAGTTTGAACATTTCATATTCTTCAATTTTATTATCAGTTGGTTGAAATATCTTGATCGAAATAAAACGAGGCAAGGCGGCACCCGAAACTTAATTAAGTCCAAATGTACACGGTCCTTCACAAGAAGGTAAGTAAATACAAATGTCCCCCTTTTCTACGAAGGAAATATGGTATACCTTTCCAACTTTACTAATTAATGAGCTTATAAATAGCGGGCATTTATAAATAGCGGGACTTATAAAAGCGGATAATTTGTTCGTTCCCACTCTATCGCTAATAACGAGTAGGTAAGGTAAGTTGTCACACCTTCCTTCTTCTTTTTTCGTCTTTGTCTTCTTCTTCTTCTTCTTCCCTTCCACTCCCACATTTTTTATTTATTTTTGAACTGAGGTCGATTATTTTTGGTTACTCTTGGGGTTAAGGTTGCACTAGGTAATACCTTATTATAGTAAGAACGTTTAACCACCTGTTTATTTTTTTATTGACTATATCCAAGCGTTTGACCACCAACTCTCTTGAAAACCATGTAAAAATGTGGCCTAAGATGGATCATGCTGAAATGGCATGTCTGAAAAGAACCTGTTCACTCTGAAGATCTGGAGATCACCTGAAGATTCCAGATTGTATTGGTGCAGAAAAACAGACAAGTGCAAGGAGTTCCATTCCTTATCGGTATGAATAATAAAGGTAATAGAGGCAAATCGATGTGTTTGGCACAGTGGAACATCAACAAGGTACGGGTTGTAACCCACTGTGCCCGGTATTAGAACCAGGGTTAAATCCCCAGGGGGGTATGGTTTATGGTAGAGCTCGATTGAAATCCATATCTTACCTAAGTATACAATTGTGGTGTTCCGGCATTTAAAGGTAAGATAGTCAGTTCCTCAGACTGTTGAGGATCCCGGGCTTGAACTTACTAACTTGAAAAATCAGGTGAGATGAAGAACAAGCTCATCCAAGTCGTCATTAAAAAGTATTAGATGTACATCACACATTGTTAGTGTGCAATGAATTGCATTTGAAATCGTTTTGTTTTATTTTGCAAGTAAACTACTTAATTGTCTTGATTAATCAAGATTCCTCAAAGTCAATTTCCTGAGACGTGGGTGATTAAAAATATGTAATTCTAAATTTACATTGTTTCCAACGGTACCTATACCTATTTAGATAGGTACAACACGTCGAAACACTCAAAATCAAGGGCTTAACAAAAACTTTTTGAATAAGCATTATGAATTTATTACCCGACTTTTGATTAATGAAAATACTTCTACAGATTATAAGAGAAACAAACTAATTTCAGCCGCGTTTCACTGCGCTGCTCTGAGCAATGCTTTCAAATCTGAAACAAAAGGACTCGTTTTGTGATTGTCCATTACGGCAATAAGAAGGTATACCACGGCTTTCTACCAACTACATTCACTAGCAAGGACAGTAAAGTCTGAGGAAAATGACAATCTGAACAGCGCCTCTAGTGGAGAGTTAGAAACTAAAATGCACAGAACTAAAATTGGTGCATTATAATTTTCAATTGACGGAGAGCGAAAATGTTCACCTACTTAAGTGCCACCGAACCAGAGTGAAGCAATACCAACCAATAACATAATTACTAGTGCCACATTAAGTCACAATAAACTTATTAGGACCTGTGGTAAGGCCAATGCGTGCTTCTAATCGTCCAAACAACCAATCCACCAAACCAAACCATCATATCAAATGTCATTGTAACAGTCTTTGAATAGTAAATAAACAAAAAAAATACCTAACATCAGATTTAGTTGTTGACATAACACACAATATTTTTTTCTTATTTTATGATGGTCTGGCAAAAGCATGTAATGTTGACGACATTGCATTTTATGGATAGGTGATCGACTCAACTTTTGAGTAGGTACGAGTATGTAAAATGTTATCGCGATTGCCCTATTTAGCTTGTGGTGGCAGTGGCTAATTTTGCCCCTTGTTCTCGTAGAAGAGACTCTGTCCTTCAGTGGACTTCTTTCGGACCGTGCTTTTCATGATTTTGATAAGATATAAGATAATATAAGGGACTCTATAACCACATGTTACGGGTACGACTTCGCAGACTGCTCTAGCTGATGCACATTCACCATTGTCCTGTGACATGAGTATCTTCAACTCCTCCGCATCTACTTAATTTAATATATTAACTTAATCCTCATCCCCTTATCCCACACAACCGAGTATTCCCAAGGAGGATTGACCAGTCTTAAAATTTCATTAAAAACTAATAAAATAGCATAGCTCTGAAGAAGACATATTGTGCCGACCCCACTTAGCTTGAGATTCCGGGCAGGAAGATGGTAATTTTCTAGGAGTCTCATGGGTTCGAAATAATTTAAAGTCAAAAAGAAATCCAAATGATAATCGTCATTTTTTCAATAGAACCTAACTTTTTCATTGTTACAGCAAAGGTTTTTGAAAGAAGTTGTTTTTAAGATAACTTTATCAAAACTGATAGGCTATAATGCATGCCGAACATTTTGGTAACAATTTTGCCCCTAATGTGTTCAGTTTAACGACTTGTTCACACATTAGAGGTTCACCGGAAACGAAAATGCGGCCTTTGAAACTTTGGAGAACTTGTAGCCGCGATATGGATAGTTCGTTTGTTTAATTGAAGGGTGGAACTCTAATGAGCCTTAAAAGGTTAGCATTTCCAAGAGTTTTATTGTTTGCATAGCACAAATGCACACAAATGCAAAAATAAATGGTACCGATACAATATTTAAAATTGGTGTCGTAAAAGAAACAAAACATTTTACCTCTGGCTAGGACAATTACCACTGATAACTACCACTATTGATTTAAAACTTCAACAATATCCAGTATTTTGTTTCACCGTATTTTACTTTTACTCGCTACACTGTTTTTTTTTTTCAATCACAGAAAAACGAATACTCCGCCTTTGTATGGTATAATATTTGCCAAACGAAGTTTCGTGCCGGGGCCGGGATTGATTCTATTGAAACGATGATTTGAACGGACAGCTGCATAACTGGTTTCCAGTGTATGGCAGATTTCAATCACACCAGTGTTCATGCAAAACCACTTATAGTTTTCCATTCCATCTGGTTGCCATGCACATGTTGATTTATATCTAAAATATAGTTATATATAACATTTAATTGAATTAAAAGAAAAAACTCCAACTTTTTTATCTGTATAAATGTAATTTATAAGTACCCACCGTTTTGGTGACATGTGTATTTCATAATAATAATGTATGTCATATAGTTTTTGCCTAAAACAAGATTATATATTACTATATAAAGCCCTGTAACATTTACTTTATTATAATACAATACGATGTAATTATGTTTCAACTCTAAAATATCTGCAAGTCATTCCACTCCACAATTTCACAATCTGATTACAGTAGCAAGTGGCCTATAAATCATTCGTTGGAATTTTGATACCGTAAAATTAATATAAGTGATCTCCATTTTGAGTCAGAGAGGAGCAGCGGGTTAGTTTTGTTTCTTAGAATGTTCTGAACAGGGTCGATATTATTCACCGATCTTCTGATGTCTGTAGCAATAAAGTAGACTAAAAAATGACACATAAAACCAGATTTATCTCTATGTAGACTTACAGTTTCCAGAACATACATAAAAATGTGGAATTTAAATTGCAACAACACTACGAATTTGTTAGTTTCCTTTTCACTAAACCACTGTACGAATCTAAATAATTTAAGCACAATACAAGCATACGACAAAGGGGAAAAAATAGACTACTTTTTTAACATAGTCTTCTAAAAAAGCACGAATTTAAAAAAAAATCTAAAACATAATACGCGCCTCTGAAAGCAACATTTTCGACCCAGACTTCGACTATTGTAACAAAAATAACAACATTATTGGCCAGATGATTCAACAGAATTTGTGAGAAACCTTTACAAAACGTTTTTTCTCGTTCACATTATCTGAACAAAAGGGTTTCTGTAGAAGTCTTAACGATACACGATACGTGTTACCTTACCCTCGTGGAGGCAATATTGGTGGTCACTCAGATGCCAAAACGGGGCCTTTGGGGTTCATTTAGTTTTGTGAGTTTAGTTCGACCCGGCTTTTCTATATGACGCGGAAATTCAACGTCGTAAATATTAAAGTGCTTTCATAAATGTTATGTAACACTTTCTTGGAAAAATACCTAAAAATAATGTAGTAAAATAATTGGTCGCATTTTTAACTAAAAACCAACTCAAAATCTTTAATGTAATTTTTAACTGAATAATAAAAACGTGAAAAAAAACTGAATGAACGACAAATATCGTTTATTCACGAGTTCATCACGAGTTCTCATCGTTGATAAAGGCACTTATTATGTAGTAGGCTCTTTTTATTAGAAAAATATTTATCTACATAAGGAATTTATGAATAAAAAGATTGGTGAATGTCTGAGAAAGCTTATTATAAAATTGTACACAGTTTACTAAGATTTAATAATTAACTTTTCCTGAGCAAAACCTAGGTACCTATATCAAGTTTGAATTAATTTTTAGTATTGAAATTGTGCTAATTTCAACTTCTTTTACCAAACTGATCAATATTCTTGTGAGCGTATACTATAATTTCAGAAAAGTTTTGAGGGTTGACTGGTAAGACTGCCTATCACTTTAAAATGCTCCCTGTGAGAGTTACGAGTTTTCATTGTATACATACCTTAGGTACAGCTCTTTTCTGCAGTAATATTAATAGTAAATAATATTAATAGTAAATTAGTAATATTTCGATATAATAACGATTTCCAAAATATATTTAAATGCGCTGCGATTCCCCATAAAAATATGTCATATGACATAACACAGTGAAAGTAGCTTACTAATTTAATTTAATACAAGATTAACTCTTTAATACCTGCGTATCAATGTCAACAGCGCAATTGACAACGCTTTTTTGTTCGATCGCGTTGAAGTCAGAAGTTCGTATATATCGTGGTGAAATACTTTAGCCGCCTTTCACGACAAACACAGGTTGAGATGGGTTGTCAGTGTTATAAAATATTTGCATGTGGCCAGGAAAGTATTTATGATCAAGTAGTATACGTATTGAACGAGTTTTAAATGAAGATTATATAATCTATATTTGAAACCAGTTAATGAAACAGAATTATTTTTGGTTAATTGAAACCAGGTTTCTTAAAAACTGGTTTCGAAAGTGGCCGAAGGGAAATTAGCTAGACTCCTATACACTTCATCAAACACCTCTTTAGCCATAAATCCTATCAATCCAAAGGTGGTCTGGAAGTTATCGCTTCGATAAAATAATATCACACGTTTTATGTACCTACATACATTTAAAGTTAGACAGTTTTGTTTATAGCGTGTGCAATAAAGTATTTTCATTCAATCATTCTAAATATTAAAAAAACTCGTAGGATATCATCTCCAAATATCACACAAATTTCGCGGCTGGTAGAAAGAAGTAGAGCAATTTACTCCAACCTCTGGTACATAAGTACCTACTTGCAAGTTTCACTTCATCGTGCCTATAAATCTGCAAAAAAGCTCTTCCCAAAACACTTGTGATGTATTGCGAACATCTGCTGGAACAAACGAGGTGTACTGAGATAAGGTGGCGCCATCACTCTCTTTTTGTCCGACTTCGTTCTAGCAGGGAAATTATGGTCATTAATATTTTATATTTAAAGGCGATTTATACTGAGGCGAGAGATCTAAGCGAGCGCGTAAATCATTTTATATTCACATTCTAACATTTTTTTGAAATAGGTATGATGTTATTTTTTCTATAAGTACGAATCTCTCAAGATATTTTAGACCTATATGTAGTAGTCATTTTCTCAAATTTCAACCCTATTTAGCATGCTATTTTGCAAGATATACCAAGCGTTTTACCTGTTAAAAACCTGTTAAAAGGTAACGCAGCATTTATGTTGTGCAATCAATTTTCTCTCAAATGATTGTCTTATTCAACAATCCGTATTCTTAAAAACTATCGATATCTAAGCGTTAAATTCAAAATTACGAATGAATTGGATCTATCATTCAAAAGATATGAGCGAAATATAGTAGTTCTTTCCAGCCTAATATCTCAAAAACGACCCTAACTATCCAAAATCCTATGTGACGATCAATATTTTTATATGGTATCTCTTAAGATATAAAATTTAATCAGAATCGAATAACCCGTCCGAGAGTTAGGCCGTGACAAACACATCGTTCTTTCGCTCACTTGATCAATTAGAAAAATACAATTTACTTTGTTTGTATATTTTGCTTTGAACATTACTAGTGATTATACCGTCAACATCCAGTTCTTTGTAGGTAAACCAATGTAGTCTGAACATAAACACGGTACTAGAGAGATAAGTACTATGGTATTGGATTCGACAGCTGAGAACTACTCTCAAGGTACGCTCACCAGAATTTCTGGAGTGCTAGTGTGGTTTGGCAACTGTTCGGACTGATTCACTTCACATTTCTACCAATTAGCAAAGTTTCAGGTAGGTACAGTCGCCAGCACTAGAATTCACTTCATCATTTCCAAACTGAAACAAAAATAAATACTGGCATTACAAGTATCCAAACCTGATAGATGATAGATAAAAACATCTTTACCACATGTGGATACAAAACCATTTCGAAACGATGAAGATATGACAAGATTGTACAGGCGACTGTTCATTGGTTACAATAATATATTACGGTACTGGTCTGGAACAGTTGAGTTACCTATAGGCCGTTTGTAACGGTCCTTAGGTAATCTGACTGATTCCTTTGTACATAGTTAGTTTAATTGTACTTTTTATTGAATAATATATGTATACCTTTGTTTAATGTACTAGGTCAATACCCAAATCAATTTTTGATTTGATTGACCATATTGTTTTCTTATTATACCCATTACCACAATTAATTCTAGAAACGATGGTATCATGTTTTCATCAATTCTTTTTTTGTACCTCCTGGTTTGTTTTTGCATTGGCATATTGATGATGGATCTTTTTATGTGTACCATGTTATCGAATCCATTATTATCATCATCTCGACAGCCTAAAAAAATCCACCCCTCCACTACGCTTGTCAGACGGGCTGGTGATCGCAGTTTGGTGTTGGAATAAGGTGAATGGTCGGATCCGCCACGGCGAACTATCAGCACTATACAGTACATCATTTACATACACTTAAAACTACAATTTAAGCTATAGGTGCATTACAGAGAGCTAGCACGTTCACAGTACACCCGCCGGCACTGATGCAATTTTATCATACAGTGTGTTTCAAAATAAAAAACATAAATTTTATTTATTTAAATATACATGAATTATCTTTTATTTAAAAAGTACAATTAAACTAACTATGTACAAAGGAATCAGTCAGATAACAGTTACCGATTGACCGTTACAAACGGCCTATAGGTAACTCAACTGTTCCAGACCAGTACCAGACGGAAGCGTGCCCAAGACACTGGCTGCATTGCCACGCTGAATAGCTATGCTAATTCGCTGGCCTAAATAAGAGACAGCCCTTGGGTTACGTCTCGCCTCAATCAAAAGCCCCGCAATATTTTTGAGAACCCGGAGGGCACCGGCTCCCCACGGACCCAAGGTCTCCACCCCAAAAGATTTTATTTATTTACTTAAAATATTATATTAATCATGTTAAAATGTTAAACTCATTTCATATAAGACGCGCACTTGCCCACGAACAATATACTACACAAGTGCAATGTATGTAACGAATGTATCGAACGTGCCAGCTTTTCGTAATGCAGCTATAGCTAACGTTCATAATCTTTGGAAATGCATGCTTTATCTTTAATTCAAATAAATAATCTGAAAACAGAAGATATAATGGTAGCAAACCCGCTAAATTAATTTGAAAAAAATCTAATCGACACACACGTGTTTCGCCTCCACACGAGGCATCCCCAGGAAATATAGTGTTACTGCTAAGCTGACGAGCTGGCAGAGGGCTCGTGTCGATTTGAATTTTTTCAAGCTTATTTAGTGAATTTGTTGCTATATGTATATCTTTCTGATTTCAGATAATTTATTTTGACCAATGGATTTTCGCAAAATAACGCCTGAATCAATTAGTTATCTTTAATTGTATTCAAACAACTAATGCACTACAACTAGAAGCCAAATTCCTGCAAGATTTTAATCATTTACTCACGTTTCGAGCGAAGTCGAGTTTGTCTTTTGTCCTGCTGACTAATACTGTGTTAAATTAGATACGCCCTTTTCTTTTGAAGTTAATTATAAGCAAAACAGACTTTTATCCCTTGGGTGGCGTAAGATTACCATAAAGAAATTCGATACTTTCAGAGACGTAATCAGGGTTCTGTAGATAGGTAATTTACACGGTTATTTTTTTTTGAGCTTCGTATGATTCCTCACAGATATAGCTTAAAATTATATACTTAACGTGTATGTTCATTATGTTATAGCGAGTGAAACTACATGCATGTTATATACTATCAGGAAAAATCTTAACAAAATAACAGCAATTTGATTACTATTGCAATGAAAAAAATGGACATATCACTACGAATCGGTCAGTCATCAAAAAGTGGTTTGATTCCGGTCACCATACCTCCTAACTAAGGGATCCTGCGATCCTACTGGTGAGAACTAGTAGGATCGCAGCTTATTTCTATCTTTTACCCTTTTACCCGAGACTATTTGCGATCACATTACTCTGATCACCAATTTGACTGCCAAGCGTGGTGATTATGGTAAACCGCATCTACCTTCAAACTCAAATTAAAAAAGTTTCTTCTGACCGCTCAATCTGAGGTACCTATAAAGTGACATTGCTAAGCAACTTCTATAACCGCAACTGTGAGGCCAGTGTGTATTTTGTATAGATATGTATGTATATGTATATATAAATAAGTATAATACCTATGTAAATTGTCTATATTAGTTTTATCAAAATGTATCTAAATAATGGCAAATGGACTGAGTATGTACTATTTAAATGTACCTACGTTTTAATTGTATTAGTTATATAAGTACGTTGTTCTCTGTTATTTTTTATTTTTGTTAGATAATAAGGCTTGTGTGTGTGTGTTTGGTGCCTGGTTGTGCAACAACACCCTCCTTCACTCCGGCTCAGACTGAAAACCAGCGCTGGCACGCCTTCGTATTTATTATATGGGTATTATTTAAATTCTGATGCTTTTATACAAAATCTATAAGAGGCTGTTATTTGTTGTGGCGGCAGCTTCTATAGGTGATTGATACCAAAACTTGCCACTATTTCGGCCATAATGTATACTATTTGACACGCAACTCGTACATCTTTAGAGTCTTGTTTATTTTTTTTCGTACCACCATAATATGTCACATGTGAATGTTTATATTGTTTAAATATGTATTATTTACAAAATCACCTACATTCTATATCTATCTAGTCAAATTACATGAATTTTAAAAATGGGCAATCCCTATCTTCTTTAGTATTTACATAGTTTATGCGTCTATCGGATCTGTATTTCCGACATACATTAGGGTATTTACATGTTCCTAGGTTCAACCCCTCAACCATTTCGCAAAAACCCCATGGGACCTATTCTAATTCAAATCGCGTCGCAATATTCACAGAATCCCGTTACATTTTTATCCTTTTAGAATAAAATCGTGGAGCTATTTGAATAATTGGCAAATAGAACCCTTTGTACGGAGTGTAAAACACTTATTTAAATCGGGGAACGAAGTTTCAATAAGAAGTTCGGAATTTTTCGAAGTCGTTTTTATTCGTTGCCTTTGCAGTGATTCTAATGAATTGCACTTGTTTTAAAGTGCAGCGGTATACGTTAGACGAGCGATTAAAATTGCGCAATAGAATGGAGATGGTTCGGAACCAGAAATTACTGAGCAATAGACATAATTGACGTACGAAACAATTATCTGCACTATTATTATAAAGTGACAAGATTTGTATTGAATAGACTCATAATCATAACCTACAGTACCGATATGATGTTCCAAGCCTAAATTTCATATATATGAAACAGACTGTAATATTTTTTATAAAAGCTATGATAAGAAGACCATGTTATGGCTATGTTAGTTGGATGGAACCCATATACACATACATGTGTACCATTCCTGTTAAATATACGTTTATATTCGACGTTTTAGTTTCTATTGATAAGATAAAGCGATTTAAGTTGCCAGCACAAAAGCTGTACATTTTACTTCTTGTATAAGTAATGGCGTTGCTTTGGTCTCAGATAGGGGCTGCAATGACGAAGCAGTATCAATTCACTCCGACTTTTTCAATGCGATTTCGGTTTTAATTAAAACCACTGCTCGTTTGAAGCTAACTGTGAATAGCTAGGTCAGTATTCTGATCGAGTTATATATATTACTTACGTTTTAAAAACTAAAAAGAAAACCGATATGTGAAACAATTCCGTTTACCTGTATGACGTATTATTTCCAATCGCATAATCAGATCCTGACCTTATGTCAATGGGACCTGTGTAATATTTAAATATATATATAGTAAACGGGGAATATAAAAAAAAAAGATTAGAAAGGATGGAACAAAAGAAGAGAATGAGAACCTCCCCTTTTAAAGTCGGTTAAAAACATTAGAGATATTGACATCACGTTAAGGTATAGTTATTCGTAGGATCTACCGATATACCTATATTTTTAACCGACTAATCAAAAAGAAGGTGGTTAACAATTTGAGCTTTAATTTCGTCGTTTTACGTTGTGTGCAAAAAAGTACACCAGAATAAAGAGTAGGTACTAAAAGGTTAGCAACGTAAGGTCATTACCAATTTTGAATAAATAAAAATCGAATATTGCACAAAACGGACCTGATGCAGCCAGCCTAAGCTGGTAACCTTCGGCCAAGGTCAATGAAAAGGAAAAAAGGTTAAAAAAGATAGAACAAAATACGGTCCGCCGCCTCTGAAAAATTATTACAGACAGACAAGGCTCAAGGTGGGTTTTTCATTTAAATTTTGTTCATTTTGCTTTGTTTATTACTTTTCTTTACAAAGCCTTCGGAATAATTATATGAAACGTAAACGAAGGGCTCTGACTGAAGCTTGTAATCCCCTAAGCTGGGCCAAAATATATTTCCGAATTCAAACAAAAGACCCCTACACAGGATCTAAACCTACTCATTTTGCGCACTGTTTTGGTGATTTTTAGGGTATCGTACCCAAAACGTGTGACGGGACTCTTTTACTAAGCCTACGCTGTCTATCCGCATGTCTGTCTATTTAACCTATAAACGGCGGCTGTATCTTTTGATTCGTAGCAGGTAGTTTAAATTTTAGAGAATGCTTATGTCAAAGTCAAAATGTTTTTTTTCAGCAAGATTACTCGGATCATTTTGAATTGTCAAATCTACCGTCTGTTCGGAATTGCGACCAGCATACATGGAAAAAGACAAGAACCTCGAAAACTGAGTTTTTCATTCAAATTAAGCGGATTACCTAGACATAATTTAGAAATATTGTTAAAAATAAGGGAAGGGGAGAATCGTACTTGTACGTTTTCCCCCACCCTCTTATATTTTTTTAAATCACTTGATAATAAAAACGTATGAGCAATACACTATGTGTGATTATAGTGTTTACCCTAAAGTATAAAAACTACACTAAAAATAAGCCAATTTTTTTTTATTATTATTTTTCTCATGATGAGAAGTGCAACACACCAGACAAAAAAACATTAACAAAATTCAATATAAATAAATAAATATTACAGGACTTTAATTTCACACAGCGCCATCTAGCCCCGAACTAAGCATAGCTTGTAATATGGGAACTAGATTACGGATAGAATACGTATGTCGTTTTTTTTTAACACATACGTACTATATCATACAACACCCAAACACAGAACAAACATCAATATTCATCACACAAATGTTTGTCCTGCGTGGGAATCGAACCCACAACCTACAGCGCAGAAGGCAGAGCTACTACCAACTGAGCTATGAGGCTTGTGAATATGTAACGATATTGCCAATGTAAAAAAAATCTTACAGTTAACAATGACGTAATTACCTACTATCTTTTGTAACGCTTGTCACGAAGTCAAGCAGCTTGCTTCAATATTATTCCTGAAGTGGGTGCGGTAATTACGCAAGTCATTTGTTTTGGGAATTGGCTACAATGCTCCAACGTTATTTTTGTCTTGTCTTAGTATGTTTTTTCGTGATATTCCAGATAAAGAAAGATATCATTGCCTTAGCCACGAACGCAAAGTACTTCTAAATATATATAACTCAAAGGTGGCTGACTGACTGACATAGTAATCTATCAACGCACAACCCAAACCACTGGACGGATCGGGCTGAAATTTGGCATGCAGGTAGATGTTATGACGTAGGCATCCCCTATGAAAGGATTTTGAGAATAGCTCAATGGTGACTGACTGACTGACATAGTAATCTATCAACGCATAGCCCAATAATAAAATAAAATATCCTAATTTTTTACACACGCTAAACAAAAGTAAAGCCGCAAAAACTATACCTAATTAATAATAATACTTCTTAACACGAGCGAAGCCGCGGGCAAAAGCTAGTTATTAATAAATTCAATTAAATCAAGAATTCATTATTAAGATATGAGTAATACACCTATTGTCGATTTCTATGATTTTATCCATCTATTTTAACCATGTAACCATCCTACACAGTTTGTCCAAAGCATGGAAATTTCCCCAGACTCTTATTTATTGCGTGTAAGTCTAATGTGACAGCGCAAACAAAGAAGTTATTTTTTTTTGTTTCCAAAATTTGACCAGGAACTCTTTTAGTTCTTTCAAAAGTTGAGCTGATGTACATTATTTTACTTTATTTAATGTGGGTTTTTCAAGGATATACGCACTACATGTAATTAAAATTTTGACTCTTCAGTGTGTCTAGTGTGAGTTTTCTACTCGCTCTATACCTATCTCAAAAGCGTTTGCGTTTACCACGATATGAATGAAAAATAATACCGCGAATATTTTCTATTACTTACTTATTGAGGACGAGATATGACGATATACATCCAAAGCCTCAACTAGTAAAAGTTGTCAAAGTAACCTCAACCTTACTTTACTAAAATAAATAATTTAAAAAGAACTTTTGGCTACTTTAGCTTTCTCTCCGGGTATCTAATGAAAAGTTACTTTTATCAGATACCCATAAATATCAATCGACATGGGCAAAAGTATCTGGTGTCACCCACGAAGAAATATCATGTCATCGGCTAGACAGGGAAAGTTACTTTTACCTCTGAATATTTTTTTTCAATTTTCGTATGTCTGTCTGTCTGTATGTATCTTGAGCGCACATCACGCTAAAACGACTGCTTGGATTTGAATGAAACTTATATAAATATTACTGACATGATCATTTAAACTTATTATCTCTCCTCATTCCCTCTGAATGGTTGGAAAAAAGTTTGTATGTAACTTTTTACTAGAAAATATTTTAAATGAAATAATATTTCATCATATACTTTTTTTAATCAAAATTACCCCGTCGACGTACTTCAGGGTTGTAAATATTATTTTAATAAATTGAATAAATTACGTATTGACTTGAAAGTTGCTATGTACGAGTAGGTATACATATTTATTCATCAAAAAGTACAATTAAACTAACTATGTACAAAGGAATCAGTCAGATTACCTACGGACCGTCAAAGTCAAAGTCAAAGTCAAAATTTCTTTATTCATTAAGATTTTTTAGGATCATTTTGAATCGTCAAATTTACCGCCTGTTCGGAATCGCGACCAGCACACAAGGAGAAAGGCAAGAACCTCGGGCCGGTTAATTTTTTTGATGATCCATTCAACATTTAGATACACAATTTGTAATTATATTCTAAGTAGATACAACAAAAACCTAAATACTTAATCTTAAAACATTTGTTATTACCTATCTACCTATGGGCAATTTGTTAACATTGAGAAATCACCATTTTGCTGTCAACTGGTATAGCAACATCGGGCCACACGTTCTTATCGTCGATATAATCACTAATTTTGTAGTAGGCACTTTTAATTAAATTATTCTTTATATACAATTTGAATTTACGAGTAGAGAGTTTGGTGGCGCTTTGAGGAAGCTTATTATAAAATCTCACACAGTTTCCTAAGAATGAATTATTTACTTTTCCTAAGCGAAACTTAGGTATCTCAAGTTTATTTTTATTTCTAGTATTAACACGGTGTACATCACTTCTTTTACTAAACTCATCAATGTTTCTGTGAGCGTGCATTAGGTTTTCATAAATGTATTGGGAGCTGACTGTAAGAATACCAATCTCTTTAAAACGTTCCCTAAGAGAGTCACGAGTTTTCATTTTATAAATTGCCCGTATAGCTCTCTTCTGTAGAATAAAAATGCTATCAATATCAGCTGCATTTCCCCATAAAAGTATGCCATAAGACATAATACTATGAAAGTAACTAAAATAAACTAACCTCGCCGTAGCTTCATCAGTAAGATGCCTTATTGTACGTACAGCGTATGCAGCCGAGCTTAATCTGCTAGCTAATGACTCAATATGAATACCCCATTGCAACTTAGCATCAATATTTAAACCTAAGAAAGTAGTTGCTTCAATAAAGTTAAGTATTTCCCCATTTAAGATAATGTTAGCATTGCTGACTTGAACATTAGGCAAGGTGAATCGGATGCATTTTGTTTTTTTCTCATTTAGTAGGAGGTTGTTAACTGTAAACCAATCAAGAACTTTAGCTAGAGAAGCATTTACACAATCATAGTTATCTTTAGCCCTATCGACTCTAAATATTAATGAAGTATCGTCAGCAAACAATACAATGTCACATAGGTCCCCTACATAGGATGGTAGATCATTGACGTAGACTAGAAACAGAAAGGGCCCTAAGATCGATCCTTGTGGTACACCTATGTTAGTGGAGGTTCCCGAAGATCTGATACCGCTAATATCCACTTTTTGAATGCGATTTGATAGGTAACTATGCATGAGGTTTATTGCCTGATTCTGGATGCCGTAGTGTTTAAGCTTTGAGATCAGGGTGTCATGATCTACGCAGTCAAAAGCCTTAGATAGATCACAGAATACTCCAATGGCATCCTGTTTTCCCTCCCAGGCTTTAAAGACGTACTTCAACAGCATAGAACCAGCGTCGGTCGTTGAACGGCCTTTAGTAAACCCAAATTGTTTTTCATGCAAAAGCCTGTTGCAGTTAAAATGTGACTGTAACTGAATAAGAATCAGTTTTTGAAATATTTTACTACATGCAGGCAGAATCGATATTGGTCGATAGTTTGCTGGATCCTTTTCATTACCAGACTTGAATAAAGGGATCAGTTTGCTATGTTTCATCAGATCAGGAAAAATTCCTTCGTCGATGCTTCTATTGAATATGTATGCCAGACATGGTGCAATATCAATTACTATCGTACTTAATATCTTTACGGAAATCCCCCAAAGGTCTTCGGATTTTTTTATATTCATTGACTTAAAAGCTTTTACAATACAGTCAGAGTTGACGTGTCTAAAACTAAAGGAAACATGACACTTTTCAACACTTGTTTCAAGTAGAGCCAACGCACAATCAACAGATGAGTTTAGTGGCCGAGTAACAATATTAGGTATGCTAGAGAAAAAACGGTTAAATTCATTAACAACTTTTAAATTATCAATTACAATTGTATCATCTACTTTTAAAGCTATTGGTTTTTTTAGAGGTTTTGTTTTACCGGTTTCATTATTAATCATTTTCCAAGTAGCCTTTATTTTATTTGTTGAGTTCTCTATTTTCCTTTTTATTTGCAAAGATTTTGCTGAATGACATACCTGTTTAAAGATTTTAGAGTATTTTTTGACGAAACTAATAAATGGTAGATCATGTAGCCTTAACTCTCTCTCTGCGTAGAGTTCATATAGTCTATTCCTACTTTTATAGATACCGGCTGTAGCCCAGTCTGCAAACACAGAGCCAGATTTACCTTTACACGTTAGTAGTGGGAAAATATCATCGTGTTCTGTATGTATTATGTTAGACAATATGTTATAAAGTTCATTCGGATCATTTAAGCATGGAATAAGGGGAATCATTTTACCAATGTTGGTTTGAAATTTCATGATGCGAAATTCGGTGATTGGCCTGTAAGTGATTTCCGGAAGCTCCTGTTTCGAATTGCAATCAAAAATCACACTCTGACCATAATGGTCTGAGTCAAATTTTTTAAACATATCTTTTTGAAGGGGAGTATCACTACAATATATATTATCAATGCAAGTGGCAGTTGTAAGAGTTACCCTAGTTGATTCATTGAATTGGCGCCTCAAGTTGAAACATTTAAATAAGTTAATTATTTTTTCGCTCAATGGATTATTAGGGATATCAATATTGAAGTCCCCAAGCACTATTATTGATTTATTACGACTGAAAATTTTGGTTAAAACATTTTCCATAGTGGACTCGAATAGCACGTAGTTTGCACGGGGGGGACGATAGACACAAACCACAATGTGTCGCTCCAGTTCAACACATGACAGTTCTATAACTTCTTCAATCGTGAGTTTCACAATATCTTTACGTTCCTTACATTTAAGAGAATTTTTTACAATGATTAAAGACCCACCTTGAGTGGTATTCTTTCGCTTGTATGCGCTAGCAATACAGTAA
This sequence comes from Venusia cambrica, assembly GCA_951394065.1. Classification (NCBI taxonomy): domain Eukaryota; kingdom Metazoa; phylum Arthropoda; class Insecta; order Lepidoptera; family Geometridae; genus Venusia; species Venusia cambrica. Next base: position 11,119,468 of record OX596043.1, on the reverse strand, counting down.
TCTTTATAAAGAGGTAGTAACTTTTGATCCAATACAAAGTGTTCAGTGATGCCCATAACACTGATGTTCATCTTGCTTAAAAATAATTCTACTTCTAAATTTTTGCTGGAAAGGCCTTGAATATTTTGATGGACTAGATGTAAACTATTAGGCTTTCCCATTGTCTTCTTAACTAGTTTAAATGTTTGTCATTTGACCCTACTGTACGAACACCCACATTAGTACTGCAACTAACTGCAGGCCTGTCGGTGTGTTTTGTCATAGTACCTATGACCCTATTACAAATATTAAATGCTAACAATTTAGCAATACTCAACTTACTATATCTACTAAGATACAAAGTATCTTGCGTTAACCTAAAGTCACTAATAAAAATATTAGTGTCAAAATATAAAACGTCACTATGACGACATGTCAAGTTGTATAAAATCATATTAATATTAAAAATATTAACATTATCAGCCCTAGATAACAATTTGGAGTAAGGGAAGGCACATAGAATCAATTTTGACAACCCTAAGTCTACTTTTTGTAACAATATTTCCACTAAATAAGTGACATCAGAACGCTTGACCCCATAACTATTACCTAACTGTACTATTAATGTGGTTTGTTTGTCAAAAGATGTCTCACTTAAAGTCTTTATTAACTTATGGATAGACGCGTTTGGAAAACAGTAGTTGGTAACCACTTGGTCTCCTATTCTATCATTGAGCAACTGACCCATACCTAATCCTAGGCGGTCTGAGAACACCACAGTTTTCTGGGTCTGTCGACAGGTTTCAGTCTGCCTAACCAGAGGCTGTGTTTTGTGTACTAGACTTGCAGGTTCAAACTGCACATTCGGTGTAGGAAGTACTACAGGTGGAACAGGTTGTGCAGTACCGTTACAAACGACCTACTTACGGCATAAGTAACTCAACTGTTCCAGACCAGTACCAGACGGAAGCGTGCCCAAGACACTGGCTGCATTGCCACGCTGAATAGCTATGCTAATTCGCTGGTCTAAATAAGAGCCAGCCCTTGGGTCACGTGACGCCTCAATCAAAAGCCCGCAAGAATTTTGAATACGCGGAGGGCACCGGCTCCCCATGGACCCTAGGTCGTGGTCTCAGGCAGATAAGATGGCGCTAAGGTATCGACTCAGGTAGCGTGCCACACCAAAGGCCGACCCATTTCTCACGGGACATGAGTCATACCGTCGGGCCGCTTACCATCATCACGTAACAGACCATTCGGTTCAAGAACGGCTGGAACATTGATACTGGTAAAAGCTCGACGGATAATGTCATTAAGGCTTGCGTGGCGTGAAATCCTGCCGACAGACCTTATGCATGAAAGTGTATACGAGTATACTGATCAAAGTAAATTATGAAACATTTATAACTAATATTAATGCGTCACGATCACGGATACACTGAAGTCTTTGCGAGTAAGAATAAAGGTAATGAATGATCGCCTAAACGATCTACCCTCTTCCTTAATATTTTAATGCGACTAACGACATGCAATTGCGTCGAAATATCGGATATCTCATAAAACAACAAATCATGGGAAATATCCCGTTAATATTAGTTACTTATACCATGACAACTTCAAAAGTTGTATTAAGAAACATTTGTTCAACAAGTACATCAAAATCATCGCTTCTGGCTTAAAAGAAACCTCGAGCTAACAATGCGCGAGGGATCTTAGCTGGATGGTTTTTTCTTGCTTTTAATTAAACTCACAATTCAATTACAAATGAGTAGGTACTAAAGGGTTGACCTAAAAAATATAATATGAATATGGAAAGACCTCCAGTTAAAAAAAAACTAAAAGTGTTGTGTTCCGGCATTAGAGGTAAGATAGCTAGTTCGTCAGTTTGTTGAGGATTCTGGACGAAGAGCGCTTCCATCTTTGGTCTTAACATAACTTTAAAAATCTGATGAGATGAAGGACAAGCAACTCCCAGTCGTAAAATAAAAAATAAAAAAAACATGTTAGGTTATATTGCAGAAGCTCTGCGTTTTTTATTTTCAAAATGAAGGTACATTTGTACACGGTGGCCCATAAGTCCTTTGAAATTTAAATTTCGAATAAAATTCAAACGATGCGCAGGAATGGCGCGCGGGGTACGGGGGAAGCACCAACGGTCTTTCGGAATTCAGTCGCCATGGAGCGTTTCACTGGTGCGGACCGTGCTTTTTGTGTGCGCGAGTTTTATCGCAACAATAATTCTGCTACCGTTGCGCGGCGTAAATTTCGAGAACATCACAATTTACGCAACTTTAACGACACTCCAAGTATTCAAACGATTAAGAACTGGGTTACTAAGTTCGAGGAGACTGGTTCTACGTTGGATAAAAAACGGTCAGGTCGACCAAGGACATCACGCACGGAAGAAAACATCGACGTAGTGAAACAGTCAATTCGTGAAAATCCTACCCAGTCTATTCGTAAGCGTTCCAGTGCATTAAACTTATCCAGAACTTCATTACAGCGGATTTTAAAGAAAGATTTACTTCTTCACCCTTACAAGATTCAATTAGTACAGGAATTAAAAGATACTGACCCTATGCACAGACTAAATTTTGCAAATGAAATGTTCGGCCACTTTACATCGTTTAATAACGTGTTATTCTCTGATGAGGCTCACTTCCACATCAACGGCCATGTCAACAAGCAGAATTGTCGCTACTGGAGTTGCGAAAATCCAAATCGCAAACATGAAAGGCCCTTACATAGCCCTAAAGTGACAGTTTGGGCGGCTATGTCAGCGCATGGCATCATAGGCCCTTACTTTTTTGAGGACAGCAGAGGTCGCGCGGTTACTGTTAATTCGCAGCGCTATGTGGCAATGATCGAGAACTTTTTTGCACCAGAGTTGCAGAATTTTCCAGGCTTCAATACGCGGACCTGGTTTCAACAGGATGGAGCAACTGCCCATACCTCTAACACCGCTATGCCCGTCGTTCGTCAACTTTTCCCTAGTAAAGTTATCTCTCGAAGAGGAGATATTGCCTGGCCACCACGTAGTCCGGATCTGACCCCAATGGACTTTTTCTTATGGGGTTATCTTAAGAGTAAAGTTTATGAAACCAACCCGCGGTCAATCGTTGTCTTGAAAGAAAATATTCGACGAGAAATGGTAAGCATTACAGAAGTTACTTGCCGCGCAGTGATGGACAATTTTAGACGTCGCTTACAGGAGTGCCGCGATCGTAACGGATTACATTTAGACGATGTAATTTTCAAAAAATAATTCCCATTTTATTAAGATTACTTCCAAATAAAAACCTTTTTCATATTGTAATTAGTTTTTTTTTAATGATTTTTTTACATTTCAAGGGACTTATGGGCCACCTTGTATAACCATAAAAAATCAACGGTAAGAGTTAGTGCATAGTTCAGTCGTGTGGTTTTTGAATTTGCTGAGCTGTACACTCAATATCACCTTTATTGTAAGTGAAATGTTGTGTGATGTTTGGCCGTGGGTAGGCACAATTCCCAAGACAAGCAATACGCTCTGTTTAATATTTGTTCAAAATTTCATGATGACATATCAATATTCTGGGTATCGGGGGGGACGAAAAGCCATCAGCACATCTGTGGAGTAAAAGTTTTTTTTTGTTGTCTTCTAATCTGCTTATTGGCCATCTGTCAATGTTGACAATAATCCAACCTGGTATTTAAACATTTTGTGTTGTATAAGAGGTCAGTACAGTGACTCTTCTAATACTCTCTGTCAGTGAACTTTATTTACGTACGCCATGCAACATTGCTTTGTTTCGATTTGAAAGGTATGGTTGCCGTGGAAATAAAGGGCACGCGAGGCCTAACACCTTTACACCTCCAGTTGACCAGCGTAATGCTGTGCCGCGTAGGTCATGTTCTTAATGGATGTGACCTACGCAGTAAGGCTTTGTTATAGGCAAGAGCTGCATTTAACAGCAGATGGGCTACTTACTTGTTACGTTTCTATTTTGCTTTTAAAAACTCTGGTGATGTGTCAAGACAATTAGTATGAATGATTGGTTGGTTAGTAAAGTAAGTAGTAGGATAAAGAACCATTTTAGACTCGCATAACGGTGTCTCGTAAAGACTGAGATGACAATGCAAAAAACAAGGCTAAATTTGCTCTCTCTTTGGTTCCGTCAAGGATGATAACTGTGAATCCTAAGAGAACCACTTCCTGTAACATGTTTTTTCTAACTAGCTATCCCCTTACTTTACTAGTTTCCCTCGAGGCGCGGTATAATAGCTTCACCAATTGGTTGCTATTTACGAGATGCCCTATTTCGTCTGGCAGTTCACAGAAACGAGAAAGTAAAAGTTTACTCCTACCCAGCTACATAGACCGAGTCTGGTTTATTTTATTATAATATATATAAATCAGGACATTAATTATCACGGTGCTATATTTTAGTCCCAAACTAAGCAAACTATATGGGAACTAGGTTATGGAAATAATACCTTTATTATATCGGATAAGAAAAAGTTATAGTCATGTATGCGGGACACAATCGCTTGTAATTTTATTGTATATCAAACCGTTGAAGAGATCCAGAAACAACCTCACTTTTCACTTCTCACAGGAAGGTCACTTTTATTTAAAAAGTAATTGGCACCTAACCTAGAATTATAAAAGAATTACAGTTTATTTGTAGCAAAATGCGTTAAACTCAACATGAATGTATATAAATGAATAAGTATATGTATAAACAGAGTGAGATTTTTTTAGTTTAAGTCTGAAACCGCGGCGTCAGTGTTATTGAAAAGTCATGTTATGAGTTAAGTGCTCGATTAAAAAAAAACAGGCCCTGGACAAAAAACTCACATGTATACAAAATTAAAACAGATCCTATGACATTACTACTAAACCGGCATCTAGGTCCATAGTCCTTACATAGGCCTTTATTATGATAATATATGTAATATATAATGTGTACGGCTGGGCAAGTTTACCATTTAAGATCAGTCAGTTAAGGTTTGTATGTGTAATGAAAACAAAACATCTCATTCGGCAAGTTAGCAAGCCTGTATAAGAAACGTAAGATATGGTCAACCCTACAAGCAATAAACTAGATAAATGTATATGCCAATTCCATCCAATATATTACACTGTCACAGATGAAAATACAGTTGGTATATTCACAGACGTCTATAGCCAGACACTATTCAGCTTCTGGATCAACAACATTCATCTCAAGGTTGTCAATTAATATTGGATAAGTCCATTCTTCTTAGTCTTACCAGCGGATTTTTTTTACGACGGAGAGCTGCTTGACCTTTATCTCACCTGATTTTTCAAGTTGTGACCTAAGGCACACTTCACCCGGAATTCTCAGCAAACTGAGGAACTGGCTATCTTACCTCTAAATGCCGGAACACAACAATTTTAGAATTGTTGTTATGGCGACAGAATTAGGTAGATGGTGGTTGTTAGCCAGGCGGACTTAAGCAAAATCCTACTATCAACCAAACCAAGCGCAATATTGTACTTCCCCTGGGGAGTAGCCGTAACCCCTGGATCTGACACCAGCAGGCGAACCACTAGACTTAGACATTTATGAGCATGTGCTTCATTAGCGCGTGAGTTGTTTCACTTTACCTTACGTAACGTCACAGAATTAATCAGTACATAGATGGCGTAACCCCTCCGCAAAAGGTGTTAAGTTTTTTTGTTTCAGTACTTTTTTTTAAAGTGAGCTAACCAAAAAGCAGCCTATTAACTAGTGCTTAATAGGCTCCCCTGCATCGACGGAACACATTAAACTGCTTTGTGTCGGACTATGGCTTCTGCCAAAGTCTGTCGAATGTGGTCGCAAGGCTGACGGACATTTGCAGTACGCCTCAGGATAGAATCATTCAGCTGTAACCGTAATTCTGTAATTCTTTATTGTACACACAAAAATAATAACAAGAAAAAAAAGATCATAACAAAAGGCATGTACAGAGGCGAGCTTAACCCTGTTAAGAGTTTTCTTCCAGCAAACCTTTGATGTGAGAGAGGCGATATATTAAATGGGTATAAAGTGTACATTAATTATATAATATAGTTATACCATATATAAAATAAATACAATACAATATACTTACATAAAACTACGTACCTAATACTTAATACATAATACACAAATATTATTAAACAATATACACTACTTATATTCTTATACTTACAGAATAATACAATACACACAATTAAATAAATACTTACACTGGTCTACTTATAAAACAATACCAAATAAATACGTACGTAAATGATACACAGATATAATGTAACAACAATAATAAAAAGACTATGCAGATAAGAAATGCTCTTTCAGCTTCAGCTTAAATATGTTTAGAGATTTGGAGGCACGAATTGTGTGTGGAATAGAATTCCACAGCCTAACCGCTTGGACGGTGAACGAATCACCATACCGTGTGGAAGAGTGAGGAGGAGTTGCAAGACGGAGAGAGACAATCGACCTGCATGGCACACCGCGAGGAACAAGAAATTTAAATCGCTCACGGAGGTATGTTGGAGAAAGGGGATTGAAGAGAATGTAATAAAGAAATGAAAGAATATGGAGATCGCGGCGACGGCGAATAGGAAGCCAATTAAGTTTGGATCTAAACTCGGAGACATGATCAAACTTGCGCAAACCAAAAATAAATCGGATGCCCAAGTTTTGAAGACGCTCCAGTTTATTCCAAAGTTCCTCCGTGGCGTCAAGGAAACAGACATCAGCATAGTCGAGAAGAGGGAGGATGAGAGTCTGGGAAAGGATGATTTTGGTCTCAAAAGGTAAAAACCTCTGAAGACGCTTGAGGGAATGGAAAGTAAAATAGACTCTTCTACTAATCTCATTTATGTGAGGAGTCCAAGATAGACGGTTGTCAAAAATAACTCCCAAATTCTTGGCCTTCACAGAATACGGAATGGAACTATCTGCCAAAACAATGGGAGGAAGAGGAGTATCGGCAATGCTGCTCAGCATGTAGGAACTACCAAAGATCAAAGTCTGAGATTTCAGGGGGTTAACCAAAAGACCATAGGCTTTCGCCCATGAGTCGATGTTACTGAGATCTGAATTAATTTGGTTAATTCCTTCAAACAACTGATCAGCTTTGAAATGGCAGTAAATTTGCAAGTCGTCAGCATAAAGATGATAGCTAGAAGAAATTACATTAGTGATTGAATTAATAAAGATAGAGAATAGAAGAGGTGAAAGGACACTACCTTGAGGAACACCCGCTGATATGTTACACCAATCAGAGTAAGACTCTTCAAGGCGAACACGCTGCGAGCGTCCTGAGAGATAGGACTGAAGCCAATTGATAGCTGTGGAAGAAATATTAAGAGAGGAGAGAATGGCTAGGAGAATATCGTGATTAACTGAGTTGAATGCATTGCTAAAATCTAAGAGGACAAGAACCGTAAGCTAAATAAACCGTTGACTAAATACATAGACATATCAATTAGGAGGTAGCCCACCCCTAGCATCTTCGCGTGGCCACGTGCTGTAAATTGTTGTGTAATTATAAAAACGAAATCTATAAAAGTGTCTTGTAGCTGACTGACTGACAAACTGACAATCAACGAACAACCCAAACCAGAGAGAGCTACTAGACTAGATACTAGATTGAAAATGTTAGGTTCTTACGTAGCGTAGGGGTGCACTCAGAAAGGATTAGAGATCGCCGCGGAATTGATTCAACAGGAACAACATCCCGGGCGTTTCCAGGTATTTTATAAATGTATACTGAATTATATACATTTTCTAGTCCAACATCTACTATGTTCAAGAGCCGAAGCGTCTCTGCGACCGTATCTGAAGGTCAGTGAAAGAATCACCATTAACTTAATTGGCGAAAGGCCTTATCAGTTTTCCGCACGAACGACTGATTAACGATTTACGAAAATAGCTTTAGGCTAGCCCGCATACGACAATATTTTATGCCATCGTGTCGTCGGCTGGATCTAGAAGCTCCATTCACACTGTACAAAGTGTAAAGTCTGGAATAGTTGGATGTCACATACAAGCATTTTTTTACTATATGACGCCAATGCCTACTTTATAGGGTAATTTTTGTAATCACTAGGACGTAAATCACACCTACTCTTGCAAATTTGTAACAGTTGTCTGGGATCTCTCCCAACGGAACTAACGGAATCTCTGGCTTTTGTTACAGCTGAATGATCACAACACTTGCAAATTTGTAACAGTTGTCTGGGATCTATCCCAACGGAACTAACGGAATCTCTGGCTTTTGTTACAGCTGAATGATCACAACACTTGCAAATTTGTAACAGTTGTCTGGGATCTACCCCCACGGAACTATAGGAATCTCTGGCTCTTGTTACAGCTAAATGATCACAAAACTTGCAAATTTGTAACAGTTGTCTGGGATCTATCCCCACGGAACTAACGGAATCCCTGGCTTTTACTACAGCTGAATGATCATAACACTTGCAAATTTGTAACAGTTGTCTGGGATCTATCCTACAGAACTAACGGAATCTCTGGCTTTTGTTACAACTGAATGATCACAATACTGGTGATAGGACCTGTAAAGGTTGGCTGACACCTTAACACCTGGCTGGCGACCATCATTCTGCCGAAATCTGCGTGAATTTTTCAAAAAATCGTTGGCTATGCCTTCTTGGAAAACAATTTTTCATTTTCATTTTAACATAAAGTAAGTACTACTGAAAATAATACATATTTTTATTCTAAACTATCTATACAACATCATAGATATAGATGTATAATTAGGTAACTTGTCCTTCCCTTGGGACTAACCTATCTTGCCTCTAACCGTAATTATTTGTAGCAAGCTAATCTACTCATCAACACGCCATGCTATAACTTTATGTAGGTTAAGCTTGATGCAAACTCACACTAGAGACAAGTAAAACGTAGATACAAGATAAAGCCTTGGTCAAACCTGCGTGATCTGTCCTTTTAATCCGCGTCATTCAAATATATGGGTATACTTCTAGCAACATTGGTCCCTAAAGAGCGTAGATTGTTATTCGACTTTATAACCTCGGTCGGTCGCGGGACCTTGTGAGATTAACATACGTCAATTTTGCTCTGTGTTTTGTTTTCAAAAATCTAATCATAACCGAACTTTTCAGCGTCAATTTTGATAACAGTGAATGCGTAAAAACGCCATCAACACACTAGTGCATGTGTAAAACAGATTTAACTTCTAACTGAGCTATAATCAGTAAAAAACCGAACCGTTAAAAAGTGAAAGACACTGTGCGTTATCGTGTAGTGCTGTGTTCCTACCTTCAATTCTAGTTCAATTCAAGCTGCAGTGGTCGTACACTCAGCCCATCAGCACTTACGGAGAGCTAATTTCGCCAAACCAAACAAAGGCTCGTTAGCCTAGTGCATTAACAGGGCGCCGTAACCTAGTGCCGCGTGAGTGCAGCGAGATCGGGACTTATCAACGGCAACTTTTTTGCATTTGAAAAAAGTATTTTGCCTTTATTGATTATATCCGTTTTTTTATTTTTTTTTTATTTTCTCGTAATGGAGTACAGAAAAAGCACTTGCACTGGGTGTCTACAACCTATCACTGGAAAGGAAATTCTGAAGTGTTACCGTTGCAGCAGCCGCTACGATCTTGAATGTGCTAATGTTTCGCCACATTCCTTCAATTGCATGAAACAACACCTAAGAGATGGCTGGAAGTGTCAAGGGTGCAAAAATAAGGAAAAGAAAGTCGACAACTCTAACACACCTATTCGATCGGTCGCTCAGCAAGTAGACACTTCGGACAGCGCGAATGTCACCGTGCGGAGGCCAGCGTCTGCAGCATCTACATCAACAGTATTGCCGTCGGACTTGAGAGAAGAAATCGACCTTAGCAAAGACTCCCTGCGGGCTCTTATAAAGGAGGAAGTTGGTAAAGCAGTGGCTGAATCAGTCGGGCAAATAATGAAAGAACAGCTGAAATCCATAAATGAAACACTTGGAGGATTCCGTACGTCTTTTTCTTCCATTGATGCGCAGCTCGGAAATCTTAAGTCTGCCCTTGAAGAAAAAACGAAGACCATCAATATCCTCAAGAGGGAAAATGGGAAGTTGAAGGAATGCATACATCGACTAGAGGAAAATATAAATGATTCAGAACAGCTATCGCTCTCTAACGATGTCGACATTGTGGGCGTCCCAGAGGCTCAAGGGGAAGCGGTCGTGCACGTGGTGTTAACTCTTGCGCGCAAGCTTGGCGTGTCGCTGACGGAGAACGATGTCGTCAGCGCAGACCGGGTCGGAGCTGTGCGCGACGAATCCACAGGACGTGTGCGCGCGCGGCCGATCGCCGTGCGACTGGCGCGTCGCGCCCTGCGCGAGGACATGCTGCGGGCCGCACGAGTGCGTCGCGGCGTCACAACTGCTGACGCCGGCCTGACCGGCGGCGGAGAATCGCGCAGGTTCTATGTCAATGAACGGCTTACCAAAAAGAACAGGAGTCTATTTTTGAAGGCGAGGGATATTGGAGCACGTCTCAAATGGAGATTTATTTGGTCTAAGGACGGGCGGGTATATGCTCGCCAACATCAAAGCGAGACCTCTCCACGCCACCGGTTGCGCTCTGAGGCCGACCTTGAGCGGGTTTTTGGGCCTGATGCGGTTGGTCCGTCTGATAAAAATGAGTCCGTTTGATAAACTATTGTGCTGTATATTTTTTGTGTTAATTTGGGTTTGTCTAAAAACTAAATCTTATTATTTAGAATGTATGTATCTTGTGGCCACAACAACAAATATTTATTTACCTACTTGCCTGCACATTCGAGATGCCGTCGCTGACAGCGACGACGCCATTATAAGTACCTTATCACTTTTGTCTATACACTACACAGTAACACTGCCTATTTTATACTATGTATCATATATGAATAATTATTATACGTATGTATTTATGGCAAATTTTATTAGAAAAATCACCAATCATATAATGGATTTAAATTTTTATTTGCTTTGTAAATTTTGTTTATTATCTTATTTTAATCACAAACTAAACTATAAAATTATTTACATGTTTTTATTTATGTTGGAGATTTGCACAACAAAATTTTACAGTACTGTTAAAGAATGCACGAGTAATCTCGGTGCCACAATTAGTTACGATCTGCTTATCTGCTTTTATAATGGGTTCAAATTTTAAGTCGAAAATTTGTTTCACACTGGGATTTTATAATCCGGGTTCTCTAGGAACGGATCACAGCAATTTTCTAGTAGCAATGGATAATTTTAAATGTGATATTGTAGCTATTAACGAAACCTGGATTAAAACAGGGCAAAATGCTCGTGCTCCAAAAGTCCCAGGCTACAGTTTTCGCAATTCACCACGTCCATTGTACATGAATAAGAAGCGAGGAGGAGGCGTAGGCTTTTATGTGAAGCGCGGTATTAACGCTCGAAATATTGTGCACCCTGAAGCGGCAGTTGAACAGATGTGGATCTCGGTAACCGTGAACCGGCTACGTATAGCAATCGGCACTGCCTACCGCACGGAGTGGATTAACGCGTTACAATTCTTTGATGCACTAACTGAATCGGTTGCATATTTTTCAGGCCATGATCATATAGTCATTTTGGGCGACTTCAATATTGACTTTTTAGACAATACCTCACCTCATTATGCAAAATTTGAACAATTTTTAAACTATACGGATTTAACTCAGGTCGTGAAGTCGGCACCAACTCATTTCACTGACCATAGTCAGACACTTATCGATGTAATCTGTACGAACTGTAGGGTTCGTAATGTCTCAATTACCAATATCACAGGCAAAAATGGCCATTCTTTCATTTGCACTACGCTCAATATTAAACGGGACAAAATTCCGCCAAGGACAATTGTTTGTCGGTCTCTCAAAAACGTTGATCGGGCACAGTTTGATAGAGATATTGTAGGCTTAGATTGGAGCGTTGTTTCACGAGCATACTCTGTAAATGAAATGGTGGATGCTTTTACGTCACTAGTTACGGTACTTCTCGACAAACACGCACCTGAAAAAACCATTAAAATCAAAGATAAGCGTTTGCCATGGATCACCGATACTATAAAAATGATGATAAAATATCGTAATGAAGCACATGACCTTTTCAGACGTACGAAGCTAGATAGCCATAGGATAGAGTATAAGGAACTGAAATCTTTTGTGTCCCAAAGCATATACAATGAAACTAGAGCCTATTATGATCATCGTATAAACTCGGAAATTAATAATGAAAAAAGGCTGTGGAGAAATCTTAAAGAGGATGTGTTGTCTTCTGAAACCAATAATTATTTACCTAATATTTTTGATAACCCTAATGATATAAATAACCATTTTCTTAATGTCCCAGGTTGCGATACAATTCCAATTTCTAATATGACTTTTTTTGAATTTAATAAGTATAATAATGATTCATTTTTGCTAAAGCAAGTGGACGACCAGGAAGTAGCCAAAATTTTAATAAACATTAAAACAAATGCGCAAGGTGCTGATAAGTTATCTATGGACATGATTCTTTTAACACTGCCCCATACGCTACCTCTAATAACTGGCATTGTAAATAAATCCATAGCCACATCTACATTTCCCAGCCAATGGAAGATTGCCTCAGTGAGTCCCATACCTAAAGTCTCGCATCCGACAGAAATTAAGGACTTAAGGCCGATAAGTATTCTTCCCGTTCTCTCAAAAGTTATAGAGAAAGTAGTCTACAATCAGCTTAGTAAGTATATAGAGCGTAATAAGATTTTACCTGACGTTCAGTCTGGTTTCCGTAAAGGTAGGGGTACAGCAACGGCGCTATTGGATGTTGTAGATAACATACTTACTGACCAAGATTTAGGTATGGCGACAATATTAGTCCTACTTGATTTCTCTCGTGCTTTTGATTCCATAAGTATTCCGCTACTCATATCGAAGCTCTCTTACTATGGTGTTGGCGTTCCCACTCTTAAATGGTTTGACAGTTACCTGAGTCAACGTTCACAGTTTGTTACTGTCTCTCGAGAAGACGGGTCTCGGTTAGTGTCATCAGTAAAAGCTGTCAATCGTGGCGTGCCGCAGGGATCCATTCTTGGACCCCTGCTTTTCATCATTTACAGTGCTGACATATGCTGGCATATTAAACATTGTAAGTACCATTTGTATGCCGATGATGTGCAGCTCTATATACCAATGCACCCAGAAAATGTTTCCAGCTACTTAAATAAACTAAACGGTGATCTCGACAGGATAGCAGACTGGTCTCAGAGCAACGCGCTTCTTTTAAATCCCCTAAAGTCCAAGTTTATGATCCTAGGTTCACAGCGTCTAGTTGAGAACATCTCGAAACACACACTAAGCGTTACAATTAGAGGACAGAGTGTAGACCGGGTGCATGAGGCGAGGAATCTGGGTATACTCTTTGACAGTACCCTCCGTTTTGAAAATCACGTACTGAATACGGTTCGGAATTGCTTTTTTAGGTTAAAGTTATTATATAAGGTCCGACCGTATCTAAAAGAAGAGATTCGTGTGAAAGTGTGTGAAGCAATGGTTCTGTCTAAGCTTAACTACGGTGACCTTGTATATGGGCCCCGTCTTTTATCAAAAACAGCCCGCCTAGTCCAGCGGATCCAGAATGCCTGCTGTCGGTTTATTCATAGCATCCCGCCGCGAACGCATATCACGCCGTATCTTAATAATTCATCAACACTGAACATGGCTTCGCGGCGAAGATTGCATATGTCAGTTCTTGTGCACGGTGTCTTAAACTGTGAATCGCCTGAGTACTTGTTTTCTAAACTTAGTAAGTACCAAAGTAAGTATAGTTCAAGGCCCACAAAAAACCTTTTGCACTATAGCAAGTACAAAACGGTTGCGTTCAGGGGCAGTTTTCGCTACCAGGCAACCAAATGTTGGAACAACATCCCACCACCACTTCGACTGTTAAAATGTAAGTACACTTTTAAAAAGCGACATAAATGTTTCATACTTGAACAACAAAAAATGGGGTTGTCTGGTGCGAACCGCCTTAGTGCGCCTTTTGCTTGCTAGGTTGGTTACAATACAATGGTATATATTTATTTGTTTATTGTTTTTGTGATTTATGGTATTTTTTATAAAATGTATTATGATGTTTATGTAAGTAACTTATTGAATGTATTTTTTTTTGTATATTTAAGTGTAAGTAGTAAGTAACTATATATAGAGGTATATAATCATAAGTATATGTTATATTTTCACACTGTACACACCCAATACAAAACACACTCACTATACACTTCACAAAATTGCTAATCTCGCGAGGTCTGGCAACCCTCGTCAAGGTTTCGGCAGAATACCAGCGCCTTTCTACTTCTCAGTAGTAAGGCATTCATGCTGAGCCGGTGCCTTTTTGCTGTTGTGGCACACAATTGTATTACCTACCTACTTTATGTAATTTTCTAGGTTTTTTTTTTCGTGTTTCTAATAATGTTTTCTTTTTACTTTCAATTTTTTTTTTTCTTTTTTGTATTTAGATTGTTTAGATTTTCTTTTGTGTGTAATGTCATTATGTTCTTTTTTATATGTGTGTCTCATTGTGTGTCTTAACAGTAAATAAATAATTTCTGATTCTGATTCTGATTCTGATTCTGATAACCACCAATTAACAATTTTTGGAGCGTTTTCCACAAACTAGATGTCTGACTAATTACTCCGCTGACTCATCAATTCAAACTATGACTTGACCACCGACAGAAAAATACGCTATTTGCTCTCTATTTGATCTCTTTTAATTTTTTTCTGTACTTTCTTCCACTATTTCCTAAATTTATTCCTGCATTTTATTATTTTTATTTTTTCATTATTTGTACCTGTCAAGCTATTTATTTTCATTAACATTTATAATAAATAATTTAATATTGTAAAATAAAATAAAATGAAAACCGTCTGCAGTTTATAGTTCATACACTCTCGCGTGAATATCTTTATGTAGTTCCGAAACATAAACAGTCCACTGAAGTAGGGTGTATGTACTGCCCTTATGAGTCTACAATTGTATTCACACAAAGAACCAGGCACATAAACCGACCCTGAAATGAAAAGATCGAAAAGACCCAAGCAAATGTAGGGTCACGTAAATGGGTACCACTGAGGATGTTATGCAAAGAGGATCATCTTTGTAATTATGGCTCTACGAAAAATATTATATGTATGGATTAGCTTATTCAAATATACAAAACGAGTCTTAACCGCGCGTACCCTTTTATACTCCCGACACTGTTGTTGTGTTAAAACAGTCATGGTCACACGTAGTATTTCATTATAATTATTATTGGTAGTCATGGGCAGACTGAAGGTTGTGGTAACTACGAAAGTTCAATTTAAGTTTCACCGTCCAATATGGCCCAAAACCAGAAGAAAAGAAGAAGAGATTTTCATCACAAAACCCACTATCTTATACCATTATTACAGCAATAGACAACCTAAGACTTATGATTTGAACTCTCTATCTAGCAGCACTTTAGTTCTATTTGCTATTTGGTACAAATTTAGATTGACTGGAAACAATACTCAAGAAGGGGAAACATGGAAATCGAACCTGAGTCTTTGAGAAAAATTTAGATTCCACAGTCCAGAGTATACGCCCCGTATCAATAGACCATGGAGGTGTTAATTAAAGAAGTAGCAATAAACCAAAAATCTATGTACGAGTAAGTATGAGTCTCAACTCACACTTTAGCATAGTTTTGGAAATATAGGTAAAGTAAACAATTCCGTTTTAAAATATCATAATGAAAAACAACTTGGTGATATAAATGTTTATATCATAAAATATTAGGTATTCAATAAGGTAATTCATAATATTTGAAAACTTACTATTAACCTAATAAACCTTATTATTTTGTAACCGGTTAACTAACGTAATCAAGTAAATTGAAAGGACTACAAAGAATGCAAAGAATCCATTACTTCCAAGACTTCGCTGGATAAACCTTAGTATGAATACATGTTTGTATCGTCTCGCAGCACACAAAACGAAAACCTTGGCGCATCTGATTGAAAAGCTTACCTTACAAACATGCAACATAAGTTTACATACTAAAGGGTTCGTGAAAACTACCTCAAGCTACGACCAAGCAAATCCAGTGCTAAACCCGCTACACATTGCTTAGTTAACAAGAACACAACGAAAAAAGTGCCATAGTAAACTGCCAGTGTATTCTATGCGACAGCGAACACACGCGGAGGTTTGTGGACGAAAAGCCTGGGAAAATTACATGGCATTCAGTCGAACCCGCGTTTCCGAGGCGGGCACACGCGTGTTTACTGCTCTAATAATAAGTTCGTAGCTAAGAAGATCAAAGTTTTGTGAATGAACGTCTGTTTATTTCTAGTTTAAAACTACACAGATAATTTGGGTACAGTGAACTTCCATTTTTTAAGTGGACAGGGAAAAAGAAAAAGGTTTGTACAAAATATATATATAAAAAACTAATTTATTTTATAGCCAACCCCGCGCAATTACACTTGCTCCAAGGTTCTTATTGCATCATTATAATTTCAGCCATATCTTATTCCTAGCCTCGAGATCCAGGGATAACCATATCTTTAAAAATACATGCCTATCCATGAACTCCACTTTCTGCCTGGAGGTTTTCATTATCATAGTTTTTTTTATTGTACGATGGGGAAGCGCTTGGCCTTCATCTCACCTGGTTAAAAGTTGAAATAAGGCCGAAGGTGGATACGCACTTCAACTGGAATCTTCAACAAACTGAGGAACTGGCTATCCTACCTCTAAATGCCGGAACACAATTTTAGAATTGTTGTTATGGCGACAGAATTAGGTAAGATACCACTAGGCCATAGAGGCGGTTAAAATAATATATTTCAAGTCAAACCTTTAGTTCTAATTTGTAATGGAATTGAATTGCATATATGGAAAGAGTATCCAGTTAAGACGCCTCGCATCTGGGTAACATTCAATAGCTGCAATATGCCCATAGAACCAGCTTCAATGACAAATCATTTACAGTTCAAGCTGCAAGACTGTGGAATGCTCTGCCGGTATCAATTAGGCAAGCTCCATCTATAGCTACTTTTAAGAATCGAGTGAAATCTTTTTTTATATGTGTTACCGTAATCATCTTCTCTGGTATTACAGATATTTATTAGTTTATAAATAATAATTAATGTAATAGTATATTATAATTCATGATGCTTATATATTTATTTTGGTAAAGGTATATATTTTAGTGAGTAGATTCCTTTTTATTTTTTATTTTTATCATGCTTAAATTATTATTATGTATTAAATTAGGTACCTATGTTTGGTTTTGTAAATTTAAATATTTATTTATTCACATTTATTTTGTGCACTCTCCTACCATCAACCGTACTTTTACTATCTTCTCCATCCTAAGGTTGTCTGGAAGAAATTGCTTTTAAGCGATAAGACCGCCCATTGTGGTGTTAACTTAAGTTTTAAAATTGTATATTGTTCTATATGTTTTTGGTGTACAATAAAGATTTTTCATTCAATCATTTATATTTCTAACGAAAACCACATACTTTACTCAATAATTATAATACATGAAAGTTAAAAATTGAATGTCTTACAAGCTCTAGTCTAATACCAAAGTAATTCTTCTTCTACATAGTTGGGTAAAAAAGAGAGTTAATACCTATTTTCTGGAAAGGCTTGCTCGTAGACCTCAGCCTTGCCCAGGCAAGCTTCAACTATGACGTGACCCATCGTAAGTAATTAAAAATATAAACACTATATTATCTTTGGATAGTTCATCCAAATCCGGTCCATCCAGGACCGGATGTAGGTCGTAGCATCAACGCGATTAAATAAAAATATTTACAATGCGCATGGCCAAAATTCGGAATCAGCCGCCAGCATCCGTTTTCCCACTGGTAACGACTACCCACCTGAACGACCCCTTTTTGTAGACATCATCCTTGCCTGGGCAAGACTCGAAGTCACAACAGAATCCATCGTAAAATAGAAAAGATCGTGAAGATGCACGTTATATTACACAAGAGTTATATAAAAGTTAATACTTTACAGCATTTAGTTTTTTTTTTTTTTTTTATGCGGAGAATGCGTTTAGGCACCATAGCCTCGTTGGGGAAGAGGCTGTGTGTGGGACTCGACCCGTCCTAGCGACAGGCAATACCCACTAAACTCCGCAGTGACCCGCTATCGCCGAGTGGTGGTGTCGTGGGAATCCGGCTAAAGCCTTTACCGCCACAACACCACCAGCGATTGCCCCTTTACAAGGGCCCCACAGGCCCCCCCAGTGTGACTGGGGGGGATGACGGGAACAGCTGGGTCGCCAGGCTGTTCCCGCCGTTCGGCGGGGATGAGGGTCTGTGCAATGGAGGCCGGTTGAACGCCCCTACGTTCCCGGCCCCCAGACCCCCATCTGATCCCACTGCCCGACAGGGTGGCCGAGTTGACCCTCCCTGCCGCGCCGCCAGCCTTCCCACGACCCGGAGGTCCGCTGAGTCCCTCACTGGGACTCCCCGCCCCACGGACGACCGCCTGTCCATCCACTGTGCCCTATGCTAACTTCATAGGGACACGCGGAGGACAGCCTCGTGTCAGATTATTCGCTGCCGTCGATAAGTCCCCACAAGTGGGAAGTGATCGACGGCACCCAGGGTACACCACGAGGAGGTTATCCGACCCAGTACCCCGAGAATGCGACATTGCGTTAACCACTATGGACCCACTCATCCTTCGTTTCTATACAAGTATTCAAGTAGGTATGTACATAATACCTCATAACAAAAGCTTTCCCGTGTTCTTTTGAAGTTATCGTTGTATTGTAGAAGTGTGCGATGACCATATTTATATTTACGAAAGAAAATTACGATAATGAGGCCTCTCAAACTTCTTAATAAAAAGGTACAGGTAGGTATTGTTTAATTCTTTTCTGACAACGTTTTCTGCATCTCGTGGAAATTTTCCTAATACCAAAATCTATTTCATTTTTTTTTTAAGATGAGCAAGCATTTAGCTTTATCATAACCAGTGTCGAGATGTTATGAGGCCACAGGTGGAAACTAAAATAATTTTAATCAAACTATAATAAATAACTAATTTGTCTTTATGGTCTACCCCGGATTTTGCTAGGCGGATGCGGCTGAATGTTCATAACAATTGTAGTTGGCCCTGTAAAGGCTTTAATAATGATAATAGTTGAAAAAAGTTTTTTCATGTGCAAATACATACAAAAAGTAGGTATCAATAAAAGTGATGCTATAATACCTAAACTAGCCCTAGGTTATTAGTTCCTTCCCGTATTGCAAAAAATATAAAAACTTTAAAAATTACATTTACAAAAAAATCGTCCAAAGAACCAGCTATTTGAATAACTAGTATGTACAACAAAAGATGTACCTGGCTAGAGACCAGTCTCCTGTCAAAGTCCGGCACCAAGCGGTTTGCTGTTAGTCCATTGGTGCGCGGGAGAGCCAGTGCCTTCTGGGAAAGCTCGCTACAGAGCTTAGACAAGCTTAGAGGTTTAGAGTTCATCCAATATTCATAAAAAAACCTTAGCATTTTAATCCTACTCTTATCCACGTCTTTTAAATTGACTATCAAACATAATATCAATGCGTAATTTTCGGCGTCAAGGAAAGTTAACCCACGATGTCATGCTCAATTTAAAATTAAAAAGTATAACAGGCAAAATGAAAAAGTAATGTAGCAGGTGTGTATAATGGCAGGTACGTATTTTGCAAAGAGCAAAGTTGAATATAAAAATATGAAAACGTCAACCGCATCGTTCAAGCTCCCCTAGAGAGAGAATTTTTTCATAAATCTAATTTTAACAGTCTCAACGACGACAAACATCGAAAAATTGCGAAAGTTTAAAAATGTTAGTGCTTTTTCGACACTTTAGCTAAGAGCTGTTACGACTAGAGTTTTAACAAACCACACTTGCTCTGTGAGCATAATCTTACTACTCTTAAATTGTGAAGAGTTGGAAAGTTTGTTCATTTATTACAAGGAGTTTATATATTTATATTTTTGCAACAATAAAAGCCGACTGTGATTGTAATGGGATAATGAACGTAACAACTCATTCTCATGAACCCATGGAAACAGCAGAAGTTGAGATAAAAATACAAATGGAATGCTAAAATGAACTCGAAGCTCGTGCAGGAGAATTCATGCGACCATTTTTTCATATATCATTATAACCAAACAATAGTGTGTCATTTTTTCCCCAAATATTTTTGTTCACTTATGTATACATATATTTCCAATAATACTTTACTTTTTATATTTTTTTAAAGCGGGTTCGGTTGACAGATCAAATTAATAAAATTCATTATTTGGTCAACCCATCCTGTGGGGTAAGCTTAGAGCGGGATTAGCTGACTAAAGACCCAACTTTTGAATCACATTATTATCCAGTAGAAGTTTGTTACGGCACGGTCATTCGAGAAAGAAAAGAAAGGTGCACTTTGACCTGTTGCCTCAGACAATACTCTAGTATGATTTTTTGTGTGCCTGTATCAAGGGGACCTACCCTAGACTGACGAGCAATTATGAAAAACGAGATTAGATTAAATGTGGCAAAGAAAGTGTGCAAGGTGCGTACCTACTAAGCAGAGGTAAGATAACCAGTTCCTTAGTGTGTTGAGGTTTCCAGGCGAAGTGCGCTTTTACACTTCCTCCTTATCATAACGTAACACCAGATGAGACGATTTCTAAGCGATTCCTCGTAGAAGCATAATAAAAAAAAAAATGGAATATTTTGTTTGTATGTCTATCAAAATACACGTTGAAACTCGGAATCTGTACTCAGCCGAAGGGCTCAATACCTACGGAAGAAGTCTAATCAACAGCTAAGGTTGATGATCATCATCATGATAAAACTAGATTGATTAAAAGATCTTAAGAAAACAATTGAATGTTTTTTTAGGGTGCTGTACCCAAATACTAAGAATTTGCTGTCTGTCTATCCAAACTTTAAAAGGCAAAACTTTGAACTGTAATAGGAACCCGCTTGAAACTTGTAGATAAATATGTTATTACGGTATATTACCTGATATAAAAATTTAAAAGTGACGGTGCCTCGGGGGGAAGAGTAGTAGAGCCCCTTGTGAATGGTCTCGTT
The DNA here is from genome assembly GCA_951394065.1 of Venusia cambrica. NCBI lineage: Eukaryota > Metazoa > Arthropoda > Insecta > Lepidoptera > Geometridae > Venusia > Venusia cambrica. Next base: position 11,098,372 of record OX596043.1, on the reverse strand, counting down.
TGGTGAAGTACTACCATCAAACCTATTTTAGCCGCCAAGCAGCATTGCTGTGTTCCAGTTTGAAGGGTATGGTTTCCGGTGAAATTACGGGCACGCGAGGCTTTACACATTTATGCCTCATGTTGACGGGCGCAATGCAATGCCGTGTAGGTTATGTTAGGTAAGAGATGCACTTAACATCCGGTGGACTACTTGCATAAGTTCAACATAATTCATGTTAAAGTTGTGATTGTCTGTTAAAATGTGGCCGATAGAAAAAAACTAAATAAAAATGCAAGAATGTAAAGTGAACCCTCAATGAGCATGTCATACTAGCACTTGGTTGGTTGCTTGCTCACTAATCATTGTTAAAAAACCAACGAAAACCAAGAAAAGTATTAAATTATTTGTTTCAGATCTTCAAGCTTCGATGAAATACCTGATGGGGCAGAGTTCAGTACCGTGGATGTGGTACCTCGTGATGCTCAGCGTTTGCATAGGTACTTGGAATAAATATCTATATTTATAATACTTACTTATTATTGATGGCATTGTAATGTATTTCAGCCCTACTATGAAAATCGAACGTCGTCGGATCCGAAACAAATTCTGTCATTTTTGTATCGTAAACGTGCAATCCGTCAACGGATCCGTCTTGTTTCGTTTTTCGTAGTAGACCTACCAGCTTCGTGTTCAATTTTTATAAATATCATTACGATTACGATTACGAAACACTGCCGGGCATCTTTTATTGGTTTGAAGCTATTTTTTATTTATTAAAAAAAAGTTGATACTCTAAAGATGTTAAGTCTTTAGGACCTCTGGTTTGGTCTTGGCGATGATTTTTAGTCAGTGAGTGCAACTGGCACTAACTCATCTACACACAGTTTGATACTAGTTCATTAAAATTTCAAAACTATTTTCAAAATTGAAACATTTACCAACAAAAAAGTCGAGCACGAGCACACCTCGTAAAACATTATAATTGGTATCAACCGTACGCTCGGTAGTTTCCAATAAAGTTACTAAATCGCACCCTCAGGTTGCGTTGTAACACTTTCAAAACACCGAGAAAATATTGCTTTGTCCTCAGAAAATCAATCGACATAAATTCTCTGCTCATTCAAAGTGGACCCTCGCAAAAATGGAAGTCTCAACCTTTGTTATAAATGCGAAAATGTACGGTTTAAATTTTTTATGTACAGGTCAAGGCGATGGCCGGTGGAAGGGGCATGATAGAGAGCATCTGCATCAAGATATTGTAGTATACAGGAAAATTGCTGGTAAACAAAAAATTATGACGTATTTCGAAATGACACATACATTTTATTTTATAGTTTACATCAAAGACCCAAAAGGATTTGTCGTAGTTTCGACGAGTGACTAGGTTGTTTGCTAAATGTAATCCACTTTTAAGACATTTTAATGGACTAGCATGCAAACCAGTTATGGGGTCTTGCCTGAATGAAGTATGCTTAAAATCCTTGTTTTGCCTTTATTGATGAATTAGGTAATCTTCTGTTTATTTACTCACCTTCATTGGCATTCATTTTAAATAATTTATTGACGGCCTTTAATGGAAACAATACAATTTGTTAAAGTTTTATTGTAAATTTTCTAACTACTCCCGCTTTTTACGATTTTAAGATTCATAGTACCAAGGATAAATTTAAAATCAATTCTTTCGTCTAGACTTAGATGATATTCTTGTGACATAAAACATCTATAAAATGTACACGTGAGAATCTTATTATAGGCATTCTAGTTTTTATTTTTATAGTACGACGAGGATACCCTTGTCCTCCATTTCACCAGGTTGCATGTTATGATAAGGCCATAGAGAAAGTGCACTTCAGCCGGAATCCTCAACATACTGAGGGACAGACTGGCTATCTTAGCTCTAAATGCCAGAATACAGAATAATAATTTTGAAATGTAATTATGGCGACAGACTCAGGTGAAATAACTAGACAGACGGACTTCAACAAAGACCACCAACCATCAACCAATTACAGTACAGTTATACACTGTAGATCAAACCAGGGACCGCCTATGATGAAAAAAGCTGTTGAAAAAAAATTTACACAAAATAGCTCCACAAAAGACCCGACGAAATCATAAATAATAACATGTTTTATTACAGAAAAACTGGAAAGGGAGATAGAGGCCTACTACGATGAATACCCAAACGGATGGCTCAGGGGTGTTAATGCGGATAGAATACGCAACAAATATTTGACCAATATATTGAACCGTAACACAGAGATAACAAAGAACAGCAAGAATATCGATGGGAAAAAAGACACCTTGCCTCTTGTTGCGAGAGAAAAATATGAAACTGGAACTATCGAACCGAAAACAGACGCAAGTAAACGACTTGTACAAATCACTCAGAATACATTTGAAGAGAGTAAGTGGCCGTCATTCCAGAACATACTGCTAGCAATAGGAAGAAAATACGACTGGAAAAATGATCGCTGGATTAAAGTTAGACAAAAATCCAAAATCAAAGCTAATATTAGTATCTCCCACAGCGATGTTAGTGTTAGTGACAAACACAAGTTTAGTTATAGTATTGTTAAGCTGAGTAAAAACAAGAATAAGAGAAACGTAGTGGTCGCAGTATCGGCAGTGAGATAGCTAGAGATGTGTTGTTTTGAAATGTACAAATACCAATATAAAGTAGACGAAACGGGACCAACGAAAGGTCGTTATAGTCTTGTGCCGGTACTCTTTACATTACATAAAACCATTTATATTTACGATAATTGAAACAAACAGCCCCGAAATACTTTTTAAAATAAAATCTAATTGTAAAGATAATATTGGCAATTCAAAATTGGGCCCTTTGTCAAGAATCTTTGAAAGCTATTACGTTGTACGTGGTTGTACCTCACTTTTCCTGCAGTGTCAGTTTTTCCGAAAGCAGGACTACTAAATATTTTGTTAGTTTTTTTATGAATGGCCTCTGGGGGCCTCTATGGGGACGAATTTTACGCTCGCGTCCTCACGAGTCACCAACCACAACCCTGCCTGTCAGTCAACTACATGTCCCCTGGGTGGTGCTAAATGAGCTCTAAAAAACTACAAAAGACAAGTGTGGCGAATAGGAAGAAAATGTATTGTCTCCAAAACTTAAAAACTGCTAACCTTACGCCTTACGTAAAATAAGAGGCCAAATATAATCAAGGCTAATGTAGATCTAGGGCAGAAAAAGGATGAGATCTACGATGAAGCAAGCTTTAACAGAAGGCACTGGTTTACGTGCTCACCGACGAAACGCGGCAAACTGTTTGGCGGTGGACTTTTACATGGTCGCCGCAAGCCGTGGTGCACCTTGCGTGGTACGCAAGGTTTTTTAGGATCTTTCAATCAAATGATCAAAGGAAAACAATCAAAGGATCTTTACAGGGGCCTAACCACAACGTCTTATAGCATTCTCGTTTTGATCTTGGATTACTTTGGCCTCATTTTTCTACACTGAATAGATAGTGCCAAAAGTAAAGTAAGATAAAAACAAGAATTCGATATGAGGTCGTGGTCTTACCACTATATAGAACTTGTGATCATTCAGCAACCGCTACCAAAAGTCACATATTTCGTTGAATTGGGTAAGCCTCCTAAGAGATAGATCATACCTACCCCAAAGTATCAATGAATTAAAAAATATTGTATGTGTGTCCAGTGCTAATTACTTTAACAAAACGATATTGCCAAAAAGGAATACACAAAGATTAATGTTGTTCCACCCTGTTTGCCTACAGCTATATAATACTAAGTATTCACGAGCAAGCGCTTGTAATAACATTGGAGAAAATAGGTTTCCATATTTTACTGTTGTTTCATCTTATACATTTTGTTATAAATTTTATTGGCTCTTTCGAATGTAATAAGATAATAATTTCCACTAAATCTTACGATGGTTTAATAACCATGTTTACTGTTAATAAAAGTTTATGGTAGGTACAACACCAATATCACATAGCTTTATTTATAAACAAGGATTACTTTTAGGATCCTCTGAAAGTTATTATGGATTTTTGTTAAGGTAGAGCCTCAGGGGTAGGTACGCATGAAAATGTTTTTGTCGAAATGTAGCTTCAAAACGCGCTGTGGATACAGATACATGAAATTTGCCACTACATCATCACCTTAGTCATCACCATTTTAGGTATTCAGGATTTCAATTTTCCTTGTTGGTTCCATAAATAAGTGAAAAGTTATGTAAGATTCCGTCAGTTTGGGAACCTATATGGAAAATCAAACATTTAATTAGAAAAATATTGTTGTTATTCGTTACAGATGTAGCTTGTATGTATTGGTAAATTTCACGTTTTTTGAATTCACAATGTAGGTATTTTGAATCAACAATAAACCAAAAACCATTTAACGCGTATCTAGGCCTGAGGAACACTTAAGTTGGTATAAAGGAAAGTCTAATTTGTTTTAAGGGTTGTTAATCTGCACATTATTGTTATTTTTTAATTCTACCTTTATTTATGGTCTTAGACAACACTTTTTCCTTTTTTTTCATTACATTTTGTGTGATATAAGTGCTGTTGCTGTGTAGATCCCATGCATTGCTAAATTTTATGATTCCATACTATGATTAAATACCGTTAAATAAATAAAAACCTGTAAATAGACACTGTTTTTTTATCTGTCAATTTTTTTCTTGTGTATTGGTATTTGTTGCACGGTGTGGCCGCGGATTTTCCAACGTATTCATAAAAAAAGTGGAAGTATCTTGTATCCGTATTAGAAGAAAAACGCATTATATATCCGTAAATTATTTGAATTGTTTTAAAAACAATCTATTTTGGATTCAGGGCGCACGTGACCTGGCTCTTATTTAGGCCAGCGAATCAGCATTGCTATTCACCGTGGCAATGCATTACTGGCTGTAACTTGGGCATGTTTCCGTTTGGTACTGGTCTGGATTAGTTAAGTTACACCTGTCCTTAGGTAATCCGTCCGTAGGCTGCCCTTGTAAATATATATTTATCATTTTTGTTTTCCAAATAATTTTTATTTCAGCTGTTTAAAATAAATTGATTTCTGACGTAAACACTTCGATGCGTCACAAGCGTTTTCTGAAATAATTTAGCGTATAATACGGGAAACATGTGTAAGTACGGCGTTATTCAAATCAGAAAGGAATTTAGATTGTTCTTTGGGTTAACGAATTTGTAAATTCAGAGGAACAAAACTTCCTGATCAAGATCTGTTTAACCTTTGATCACGTTCTACATGGTTAGTTTTACAAGAAAATTACGGTATACGATGTCTTCGAACAAATCCCTCCCGCCCCTTTCCACCACTGGACTAGCGGACCTACTGGCAGGCTGCAACCTTTACAGCCTGCCACGGCATTATTAAACATTTACAAAGTACGCTTTGTAAATATTTTATAATGCCGAACTCATCGATTTGCCTCAACCTTTATCTAAGGAATGGAACTCCTTGGCCTCATCTGTTTTTCCGCACAAGTACTACAGTACGCACGCACAGTCTTGGAGTTTTCAAGACCAGAGTGAATAGTTTTCTTTGAGACAAGCGTGCTCTTCTTCTTCTTCTTCTTCTTCATCTTAAACCATATCTTTACATTGTATCTCAAGTAAACTACTGGTCAAACGCTTTTCAATCACCAATAAAAAAATTAAAAATTTTTGCAACTAGGTAATCATAATAGTTAATATAAATATTATACTGTTCACATAATAGAAAAAACTGGATAAGAAGTAGAAAATGTTTGGTTATAGGTTGGTGATGCACAAATGAATAGGAAGTCTTGCCATATTTACTATAGGTATAAAATAACAAAAAAACAAAAAACCTAATAATACGTATTGATATCTACAGCAATTTCTAGAAGAATTATTCAATTTTTTTATTGTATGACGGGAAGCCTTTGGCCTTCATCTTGCCTGATGTCAAGCTATGATAGGGCCAAAGATGGAAGCGCACTTCAGCCGAAATCCTCAACAGTCTGAGAAGCTGGCTATCTTACCTATAAAATGCCAGAACACAATTTAGATTTGTTGCTATAAATACTTTTGCGAAAGACTTAGGTAAGGTGGTGGTAGATAGCCTAACACCGACCATACCAAGCACAATATTGTACTCCTCTGGAGATCGAACCCGGGACCTCTGGATTTGAGACCAGTGGGCGAACCACTAGACAACATAGGCGGTTAAAACCCACGAGAAATTGTTGGCTAGAAATAGTATAGGTTACATTTTAAGATAATTTTCTGATCAATTTTATAAATATAAATTTTACCTTCTTAAAATACGGTACCTTATATAAATGATAGCACCGCAATATTCTCAAAAACATGTGTCACGGGTAAATAATGTAAAAAGTCCCATCCAAACTCCAATCTGGAAGCGGTGTTATGAGAAGAAACTCAGCGTCATTTAGCGAAGTGCTCACAGATGATAAATTATCATTACACCTAAGTGACACCATGATCGATTGAGCCGTTTAGCTTAGGTCGTCCTTGTTTTGTTTGAAATTTTGTGGGAAGATTTTTGGATTTATGTAGGTTTGTGGTTTTAAGGTGATTAATAAGACAATTGGAAATGGCTGTCATTTAACGGTCAGCAGGTTATGATCAGCTCCAAAATGTATTTTATCAGCAAAAAGAGTTAATTAAAAAAGATTTACTGGGTGCAAAAAAACCTAACCTTTCAAAATCACTTTTTAATTGATATTGCTTGCAAATAAAAATAATAAAATCATTGTATTTTTATAGGTGACAATATTTATAAAAGAAAATGTACAATTAAACTAACTATGTAAAAATGAATCACTTAGATTAACTAGGGACCGTTACAGACGGCCTAATATACCATCATTGTCTCTTGTTTCTTTGTACGACAGGAAGCATTTAATTAATTGGCATTAAATTTTACTTTTATCTCTCTGTGCATCGTATTCTCAGGGAAGACGGTCGCGACCTCTTTGCATTATCCTTACTTTAATGATTGGTTAAATCCCACAACTCATTATTCCGTTTGATCATAGGATGTTTTTTTTACTTTCTGCCTCTGCTTCTAGCAAGCGTTAATGATCGCTTTTAGCAATAAGGCCGCCTATTGTACTGATACACTGAATCAACTAAACTGTGTGTTGTTGGATGTAATTTTTGTGTACCGTAAAGTGTTTTTATATTATTATGTGTTGATGACACTGCGTTTGGGTTATCAAACAAAACATAAATTTGCAAGCCGACCGTTATTGACCGAAATCAACGAAATCCAATGCATCATAATTAAAAATGTGTTACCATTATTATTATAAAATAAGTAATCATTAATAAATATTACAGGACGTTAATTTCACACAACGCCGCATAGCCCCAAACTAAGCGTTGCTTGCAATATGGGAACTAGATTACGGATAGAATACTTATTTACTTTTTTTATGTTGTAAATACATACTAATCATACAATACAATACCCAAACACCGAACAAACATCTATATTCATCATACAAATGTTTGTCCTGCGTGGCAATCGAACCCACAACCCACAGCGCAGAAGGCAGAGTTACTACCAACTGAGCTATCAGGCTTGTAAATGTTAAATGGTTGATCCCAAATAATATATCTTAATTAAATGAAAGTTTAATGTTTAATTAACACTAGCTTTTACTCGCGACTTCGTGCGCGTATTGTTTTTTTGAAATAGGTGCAAGTATTATATTATAAATATATATAACGAGGCACCCTGACCCTTGGAATTTTTAGAAAGAGTGACGTCAGCACAGCTGACGTCACAATTCCCATCACTAGGTTCGCTCATTGCAGACAATGAAAACACTTGTTTAAAAACTCAACACTTTATTACTTAAGTCTACTTCAGCTATTCCTATCACAAGTTAATATTAATAGGTAGGTACTCACCGGGCTTATTTTAAGTTACACGACACAACTTTACTTCAGCACGGCTCGAACAATAATGCCGTGTCCTACCCGCCCGACCAAAAAGGAAAAGATGGACGTCGGTTGTGACGTCGTCATCATAATGACAAATTACAAAATCTTTAAATCTTAATATTGTGTTTACAATCATTTAAAAATAACGTAAATTCATTTTAACATTTTTAGAATTATCCTGACTATTTATTTGTAATTATTTCAGTAAAAACTTTCATCAGGCCATCAACTTCCTTCCAAAGTTTTTACTACAAACACGTTTAAATTAAGGCTTAAAAATAATAAGGAAAATTACTTTTTGTAGATTAAAAATCAAAACAATAATTTAGAAGGAGTTAGCATTTGCAAAATCATTAGTTAAAACATTCGCAGAGTAACATCCGTCGAATGCTTTAACTGTGCAGGAAGTTCAATTTACGAGTCTGAATACAATTGAATGAAATTACTTACTGTTGTTTAAAAATCATAACATGAATTTAGAAACATTTGGAACACGTTAAAATTAATCCTAAAATAAATCGAGATCAATTATTTGCTTTTGGTCAATAAAACAAATAATTAATCATCTGTAATTTCAAACTTACTACCAACAATTACCTAAACCAAGATTATTCAGAAATAATCAATTACACATTAATTATACGACACATTAGGTTGCCCCAACACATGAGATTGATTTTATAATCTAATTAAAGTCATCAACGATTAGTTTTGGCGGATTTGCGCCGACATATATATTTGGTGGATGTCTGGATAATTTTGACCGATTAGCTTTTTGAACCCTTTAGGGTACGAATTTTCAAAATCCCTTTCTTAGCACTCATTTTCGCATCAAGACAAACATACCCTCCAAATTTCATGCCTCTACGATTAGCCGTTTAGGCTGTGCGCTGTTATCCGTGAGTCAGTTAGCATTTTATATTAGTATAAGATATCTGATAGATGGCATTACATCCTCCTTATTTTAAAGCTGAGCAAAAGTTAGCGTTATCTACACAATTGTAATCTCACCTCCAGTAATATGTTTACATTCATAAACATTAGTAGTATAGAAAGGTTCGGAGCGTTATCAACTATCAACCAAGTTAATTTTAGCTTGTAAAATGCTCCACGGCTATTCAATCCCAGTTTTTTGCAAGTCAACCTCCTTGCACCGAAAGACTAAGAGTGACTGGCTCTACCATAACTCAGCAATGTCAATACCTCTCAATGCGGCTTTACAGACCCTTCAGCAATCCATTGATGCGGCAGAACTACTGACCTGAATCAAAACCTACTTCGGTCGTTGAACACTCCAATAAATGAAACACGATCCATAATCATCATCAGCCTGTACGCTTTTAAAACAGACAGACTCACAAATTTTTCCTTTGTAATCTATATTCTGTCACCATTGTTGACTCTATGTAAATTAAGCCACTTCTATTGACAAAGTTTTAAAATAATATCACACAAGAATATCTCATCTTGAAATCGATATTAAAAAACGAAAGCATCTCAATCAACCTCAGGGTTATTTGTGTTTATTTTCCGGGTCGAGTGTTGCTGGCTTGATCTGAGCGCAAACTCGTCAGCACCTTCAGTAAACAGCCCAACTATTCCGTAAAAATCGTTTTTTTTCAAGTTATTTCAACTGTTACAGTCCTTTTTTTTTATTAAACGACGGGTAAGCACTTCGCCTTCATCTCACCTGGTTATAAGTTGAGATAAGGCATAAGGTGGTAGCGCACTTCACTTGGAATCCTCAACAAACTGAGGAACTGGCTATATTACCTCTGAATGCCGAAACACAACTATTTTAGAATTGTTGTTATGGCGACAGAATTAGGTAAGATGGTGGTAGATAGCCAGTCGGACCCAAACAAAGTTCTACCACCAACCAAACCAAGCACAATATATTGTACTTCCTATGGGGATCAAACCCAGGACCTCTGGATCTGCAATCGGTGGGTTGAACCACTAGACCATAGCGGCGGCTAGTCCATGATGCTTAGAAGACTAGGTAGCTTATTCTGCCTTGTTTAAACAGGATTTATATGACACGGCCGTGCCGGTCCCGGGTTAAAAATCAACTCATCCAACTCAGTCCATGAATGTCGTAAAAGCCGACAAAGGGATATCACCAGAAAGGCAGCTTCCTTCTTTGTATTATCTACTCTTTACTGCGATAATCAATTCGCCTGCCAAGCGTGGTGATTATGGCAAAATCCTCCAGCTTTGCAGGCGGCTTTGTCTAGCGGTGGATAATGATTCAATTAATCTGTATTATCATAATATCATAATCACATAGATGCTATCATCTATGTGACAAAATCACATTACATAATATATTTTTTAATTATGGGTTATCTTTTCACCTCTAGGCTTGTCTGGGCCTGATCAAGGATGGAGTCTACGATGAAGCGAGTTTTTCATAAGGAATTTCTGCGTACTGACTAAACATAACTAATCCTGTCGCCATAAAAACCTTATAAAAAAATTGTACTCTGGCATTTATAGGAAAGATAGCCAGATTCTCAGACTGTTGAGGATTTGGGTCAGTTGCGCTTACACCGCCGGCCTTATCATTACTTGAAACCAGGTGAGATGGAGGTCAAGCGTTTTCCCGAAGTACAAATAAAAGATAGTTGACCTCTGATAAAGGAAAATGGAGAAGAGATGTTGTCCTGACCCAGCTAAATGTGGGATGACGAGCACGAAGATTATGCTCAGTTTGTGGCTGACGGCGCTGTGTAAAAATTTAATGTTCCGTATTTAAGTATTTATCCGTCGAAACTTGTCTATTCTAGACATGAATAATGGAAAACCGCCACCGTACCAACATACGCCACAAATGACATAACTTAGCAGGCAAGTAATTCGGTTACTTCGTGATTGTCCCCCTGGGCTTTACATCTCCGTGTCCGGGACCTGAGCAAACAGCAATATCCGGTGAGTTGGAGCACTTTTGAAGCCAAGAACCCGCTGGGATTAGGCGAAGTTCTCTAGTTATTACACCGGCTGTACCAACTTGGTGAAAATTAAAAGTCTTCTAAGTAGGTGTAGGCTACGTTAAAGTACTAGACAGTGAACTTGATAAGCTTCTATCAATGGACTTTTTTTTTATTTTTATTTCTTTATTTATTTAATGGGAAAAGTCGTGCAAAACCTGCTCTTGCTTTGACATTGTGCATCAAATAATCATTATAATTATGAAGTAAACAAAACAAAGTATTATTATCATCATCATCAACAGCTATAAGTTAACCCACAGCTGGGCATGAGCCTCCTCCCCCAAACGCCACTCTAACCTGTTATGAGCCCTTTGCATCCAGGTTTTACCCTGTATAGTAGCAATGTCGTCAGTCCACCTAGCTGGTGGTCTGCCACTATCCCTACTAAATCCTCTGGGCCACCACATGCCTTACTCCACCTGCCATCACCAAATCTTGCCAGGTGTCCTGTCAGTATGATGATATATTTTTCATATATTAGCTTTGGCTTTGGAACTTATTCGTATTTAATCTGAATAAGGCCATACAATACTTCGACAGGACAATGGAATGCATGATAGAGACCTGTTTCTAGAACCTAGGCAATGAATTACGAGGAAGCGACAAATATCATACAACAGTACCCCTAGTTCACTAGTCCCTATTACCTTTCATTGTCCCCAGCACCTGAGAAAAATAAAACAAAATAATGATTGCAACCAATTCCAACTCCAGACAGCTTTATTATGTTGTTTGTCTTGCTTACAGCCGATATTATCGCACGATGTGAAAAAACATGGAAAATAAATCGCCAAAACACTCAAATACACACATCAATTTTTCATAGACAAGTTTTAGGCCCCAGGAGCATAGCAATTTATAACGTATTTGACGCGGACACGCAAAACAAATAGCAAATATGTTTTGTTTGTCATAATCTTTGATCAACAATATTGATCTGAGGTCAAAGCTTATATAACTCAAGCAAACTTCCGGGTATTCGTCTCTGCAATCCTGTGGAATTTCTCGAAATTCTTTTTGGTGCACACTCTGATTGGACATCTTGTTTCGGCTGTGCATTGACTGTCAGTCAGTTCGTTAAACAGAACTACATAACAAGACAATTTCTATATATATTGTGATACTTAATATATTACCTATAGATATAATTGTTACATTTCAAGAACATATTTTTATACAACTTGAAGAGGGCCAAGCAAGCAGCCCATCTGCTAATAAATGCAACTGTTGCCTTACCGCGAAGGTGACATCCACATAGAGCATGACCTACGCAGCACTTGAGGCTTAAATGTGTTACACCTCGCGTGCTGGTAATATCACCGGCAACCATACCCTTTCAAACCAGATCACAGAATTACTGCTTGGCGGACGAAGTAGCTATGGTGGTAGAACTTCCCCGAACGAACCCTTTCACAAGGATCTCTACTACTCTTTCTAATAGTTTAGTGAACAACACAAGCTACTTTTTAACCAGGTAAGAACCACATGTGCAAAGCCACGGATAAAAGTTCTTTCTTAGATAAAACAACGATATACCAAAACAGAAAGTAAGTAATAATTTCTACCAAAAGCAAACATTTTTCCCTCTCCAGTAGGTACCCAAAAATTTGAGCTTAGGATATGTAAAATACCGATCCACCCTAAACCACTAATTAAGTGAAGAGGCAATTAAGTAAAGTATCCTAAACATTCATGAGAAGGTAGAACTATTTCGGTAAGTAGGTAATTTAAACTTTTAAACTCAAATAGTTAAACTTTAGTGGAACATTTTGTTCGTGAAGTCAGGTTTCAATTTAAAAGTATTCTTTCAGGAAATAGAGAGATGGAGGGATCTTGAAGCTGTTATTCAATCAATTTCATAAGAAACTCGGTGTTAAGGTACCATTTACTAGTATTTCATATTATATGGTCACGAGCCCAAATCATATTGTTCTAATAAGTTGAAATTATGTCGTCAAGCTCAATCAGCGGAGTGCGGGCACTGGTGACCTGTATTACAGGTTTGTTTCAAACCTACCATAGGCACCAGTCTCACACAAAACAGGTTATTCTAATCTATAATTTTAGCTAAACCTACTATGTTACTGACCTTTTTGTATGAGAAAATAAATAAATATTTGATTTGATTATAAAAGTATATTTAGGTTGCATTTAAAGGCTAATGAAAAATTGCTATGGTTGTTTTGATCGTCTGAATTCATTGACTAGCTGAGCCCCGCTTCTTATGATCAATCGTGCCCGCGTTACGATATCATGGAACCATCGTATTGACATATCGTAACTCGGGCGCGTAAAGCCACGATTGGTCATACAGAATAAGGGTGCTAATCCCGCGCCGTTACACTTGCGCCAAGGTTCTTAGTTTATTATCATTTCAGCCGAATATAAGCCCACTACTGAACAACGCATTTTCTGGCAATGCTTGCTCCATTGTACCTCATTATTATACAGGCAAGCCTCTAGATGGGCTGACCCTACCTTAATAAAAAAACAGGCTCATCAGTGAACATGAGCCGCCTCTATCCATCGCCTCGTGACCGCCGGTCACAGCACAGCACTCGATGTGATCGAATCGTCTCCTAAATGTAGTGTTTATGAGCTCACCCATATAAAACTTTTAAAATGTTACAAAAATGTTTAATGAATCGTAGGTTGGCTATACACACTGCATTAAGAAGAAACAACAGGAGGTCCCATATTCATATAAGGTATACATTGGTATTAGATTTCTTGGGTTTACTTTTTTTGTGCGGAACCCAAATTCCCCACTACTACTAACTTATAACATATTTGTGTTAGTTGTTAATAGAACCCTTAACATTAATTACTTTCTATTTATATTTCAGACAGACAGTTTTTATTTTTTATTTTGTTTTGTTATCTATATGTATATATATATATAAGTCATTCATAAATACATAAAATATGACACATCGCTAGATACTTGCTCTGGCCTAGAACTAGACAATCCTAGATGTCAAGAGCTAAATCCAACGTTTATAAAAAAATACTTGTATTTCATATACAATGTAAATATTTACATGTATTCAAATAACATATCTGTATACTTTTAAGAAGGTATAATTCAATAAGTTAGAATTGGTTCTCTGTTTCTCTCACTACATGGTGAATGTAGTGAGAGAAACAGATTATTTATTTTTTTATTTTCTGTTGTTAACTTGCTCTCTTGATTTTTGTTAGCAGCCTTCCAATGAAACTAAATTGAATGAGACCATTGTTTTGAATGAAAATGTTAACAGAAAAGGTTTGTTGTGATGCGGATGCTGATCCGAACCATACAAAGATTTTATTGGGATCTGGTTCAAATAAATTAACTTGGTACTGTACTTTTAGTCAGCCTTAAAATATGTAATTTATATATTATTTATATATTAATATGGTACTTGTTTTTTTTTTTTTTTTTTTTAATAAGTATACATTTATTCAATAAATTAAACTGACTAAGTACAAAGGAATCAGTCAGATTACCTAAGGACCGTTACAAACGGCCTATAGGTAACTCAACTGTTCCAGACCAGTACCAGACGGAAGCGTGCCCAAGACACTGGCTGCATTGCCACGCTGAATAGCTATGCTAATTCGCTGGCCTAAATAAGAGCCAGCCCTTGGGTCACGTGTCGCCTCAATCAAAAGCCCCGCAATATTTTTGAAAACCCGGAGGGCACCGGCTCCCCACGGACCCAAGGTCTCCACCCCAAAAGGCTCAAATAGGTAAGCTCTGTCGAGACCACTATATTTGCGCCTTTTGTGATCCTCGGCCGAATCAGCCGCCGCACCAGCCCTAACTGATGTGCCAGGAGATGAGATGGCGCTAGGGTGTCGACGCAGGTAGCGTCCCACACCAAAGGCCTACCCATTTCCCAAGGGACAAGCGTCATACCGTCGGGCCGCTTACCATCATCACGTAACAGACCATTCGGTTCATGGTACTTGTTATATCTATAGCTAAAGAGAGATTACGGTTATCATGTATTAATAATCACAGTCGTAGTTGTACGCAAAATCCTCAACAGACTGAATAACTGGTCGTCCAGTTCTTCAGTATATTGATGATTCCGGGTCGATTTGCGTTTCCACTTGGCCTTATCATACAAACAATTATTACCATACAGATTAGTTCCATTTTTTATTTTGTAAAGACTTCGGTACGCAACTCAAAACGCAAATGAAAAAATGAACATTGTAATGGAACATCTGAAATTTTGCTATAATGTGGCTTTTCCAGAAAAATCCATTAGAAAAAATCGATACCCAAATAATACATTATTAAAAAACTTCAAAACCTCTATCCGTGCTCTATTAGAAAAAAAGACAAATCAAGTGTCAGTCAAACTCCGTCATATACAATATGGATACAAAAACGATTAAAGAGCTAATTTTGCGTAATAATCTCATGTCTAAAATTATTCAAAAAAAAATTAATTACTGTATTTCCCAAGGTATATTCCCGGATTGTTTAAAAGTAAGAAGAATAGTTCCACTTCATAAAAAGGGAGAAGTGTCTGAATTAGGTAATTACAGACCGGTTTGCATCTTACCCGTTATATCCAAAATCTTACTGCTATAGAATCAAGATTGATCTACAAGGGTTGTAGAACACCTATAGTAGGCCCTCTGCTATTCCTTATATATGTTAACGACCTGGCAAACTGTTTGCCAGACTGGGCTCTTGTAACGCTTTTTGTAGATGATACCCATGGGGGATACGACATCCTAAAATCGAAACAGTTAAAGAGCATACCAATCAGGCTCTCATAAATTTAAAACTTTGGTTTGAGGCTAACTGTTCAAGATATTTGAACACGCAGCAAAACGCATAGTGCATTGTAAGCGTTCACAATGGCAGTTTGCTGCGAATCAAGTAAATCTAAATCAGTTCGCGTCTTACCATCATCCAGAGCGGCTCATAACCATAATTCATTTAGCAGTAATAATTATTTAGAGTGTTAGTGCTAAGTGAATCAAACCAATATAATTTGTCAAAATAACCAGACTTTTATATACTTACCTATTTATTAAACTCAAGGGATTTGTAGGGGTCTCGCCGACCATAACATCGAGAAGCTAAAATCCTTTTCATGGTCCTTCGACTTATTAATTTCAAAGGAAACCTTTTCATGGTCCTTCGAAAATAAAAATTACCAGTGTCTATCGAGTGTACAGTGCTACAAAGCTGGGGGCTGCAGTACCTGCATCACCAAGAAGAGGGCTGCGGTGACTATCGTTTGGAGCAGACAAGGTCAGAGCGATCCATTTATTATATCTACATTGTTTGTGTATTGTATAGCATACCAGCAACACGATGGACGTAGAAAATCTCTTCATAAACCAGACGGAGATCTACGAAGCTCTGATAAAGTTGTTAACTAATATAAAAAAAGATGGTTCTGAGCGGAAGACCATCGATACGAGGGGTGATCCAAAAGTAATGATAATCAATAACAAACACAATGAATAAAATAAAAAAATAAATTTATTTCTCAACATAGTCTCCTAGCAAGTCTATACATTTAGTCCATCTCTTTTCTAAACCTAAAATTCCCTTAGAAAAAAAATCTTTATCTTGACTCTCAAAAAAGTCATCAACCGCGGCCATCACGTCGCTATCATCGTCAAATTTCTTGCCTCGGAGATGTTCCTTGAGTCGTGGAAAGAGATAAAAGTCACTGGGGGCTAGATCTAGTGAATAGGGGGGGTGATCCACCAGGTCAAAGCCCGCTTCCTGAATGGCAGCCATGGCAATTGCAGCTTTGTGAACCGGTGCGTTGTCTTGATGGAACAGCACTCCAGCCCGCAGTTTGCCTCGCCTTTTCTCCTTAATAGCCTCCCGCAATCTTCTTATTTGTTCTGCATAGTAGGAGCCTGTAATAGTGGCCCCCTTTTCCAAGTAGTCCACCATGATTATTCCTTCAGCGTCCCAAAAAACAGACGCCATAACCTTCCCTGCTGAGCTTGACACTTTGAATTTCTTCGGCGTCGGTTCATCGGATCTTTTCCATGTCATCGATTGTTGTTTTGTTTCAGGATCAAAATGGTGGATCCAGGTCTCGTCCATGGTCACAAAACGTGACAAAAAATTATCCTTGTCTGCCTGGAAATTTTCGAGATTTGCTCTTGACATGTCGACTCGTTTCTTCTTTTGCTCGTCGTTTAACATTTTCGGTACCCAACGCGCGGAGACCTTTCTCATATGCAATTCGTTCGCAATGATTCTTTGAATGCTGCCATATGAGATCCCTGTGACCTCAGCTACATGCCTGATAGTCACTCTTCGATCTTCCAATACAACTTCTTCAACTTTTTTCACATTTTCTTCAGTGAGGGACGTCGATGGGCGTCCTTCGCGGTGTTCGTCTTCCGTCGATGTTCTTCCCAGCTTAAACTCCTTAGCCCAGCGTGCAACTGTGGAATATGGAGGAAAAGAGTCCCCTAATGTTTCCACCAAGTCGCTATGTATGTCTTTGGTAGACATTTTTTTCAAGCAGAGGTATTTAATGACAGCTCTGATTTCGTGTTTTTCCATTTTGATGTTCACTCCTTGACAGTCCGTATTCAAATGAATGTAGCTCCCGGGAATCGTGGCCTATTTATATGATTTTTTTTTCCTGAACTAGTTGGTAATTGAGCAAGTGACTGATATTTTTTTTGTATTTTTGTGTGCAGTAGAAATAACTGATTATCATTACTTTTGGATCACCCCTAGTATTTATAAGCGGAAGGCTGACATGTTGGAAGCTTATTGGAAAGATTACCAAGACAAACATAGTAGATTGTGTGAGTTTGCGTCTCCTAATCACGCGTACTTCGAGAAAGGGTGCTATGACATTGCCCGAGAGGTTTACTTGCGTATTAGAGAGATCATAGATAAAACCTTTGACCAACTAGGTAAAATGAAGCTGTTAGGTGTTAGCCCCCATAAACCAGAAGTGGAGGCACCGCCGCCGCAACAATTACCAAGCATTTACGCGGAGCAGCGCAGCATTATCCAAGGTCAACAGGAGGTGACCCCCCGTCAACCAGGGACGGGGGCACAGCCATTACCATCGCCTAGTCTGTATGCGAGGAACCATCGCATCAGGCAGGATCAACCAGGGGTGAATCTTTGCCAACCAGAGGTAGAGGTGCCACAGCAACCATCAGCAAGTGTCTGCACCAGGCAGCTCAGCGTGAGTCAACGTCAACCAGATACGGAGGCTTCGCGGCCGCACCAAGACACTGCTTCTCGTTATGAGGAAATTTTCCCTTTGCGAGAATCTTCGTCTCCATCAAGGGGAAGAAGTAAACTAGATCACTTAATAAGAAAGCAGATTATTAACTTCAAAGCGTTTGAAAGAACTGTAGTTCGGATAGACATAAGCAAGTTCGAAAACAAGTGGCAGTTCGAAAGCACTCTGAAATCACTGGACAGCCGTTGGAGTGATATCGATAAGCTCCATTGGGAGATCGAAAGTGAGGACGGAGGCTGCGACAGCGCATACCAAGAAGATTTCTGCAAACACGAAAAAACGTACTGTGAGTTGACGGACAGCATCAATACCAAGATGTGGGCAGTAAAGCACCGCGAGAAGTCAGCTCCTCAGATAAATATTCCTGTTTTTAACGGGACCTACAACCATTGGGTCTCTTTTAAAGATTTGTTTAGTGAGGCAATCGATAAGAACCCGGCAATGTCCAACGCGCAAAAGATGCAGTTCTTAAAGAGTAAGGTGACCGGAGAGGCGGAGCGTCTGATACATCATCTGCAGATTAGCTCCGATAATTATCATGTATGTTGGGAAATTTTAAACCACCGCTATGAGAACAAGAAGCTTATTTTTACGTCTCATGTCAACATACTTCTTGGGGTCCCAAGCATGACACAACAATCGATGCCGACGATAAAAAAGTTGCATGATGTGACGAAAGAAACCCTTCATGCAGTTAAGAACTTGGGCGTCGACGTCGATTCGTGGGATCCACTTTTAGTTCATCTTTTAGCACAAAAATTGGATAACGAGACCTTCAAAGAGTATGTAGAGTCTGTGAAAATGCCCAGAGAGCTGCCCTCTTTACAGGAGTTCCTGGCATTCCTAGAGATGAAATTTACAGCTTTGGAGGTATCCCGTCGCAAGCAAGAGCCGGTCGCTAACCAAAAAGCTACGCCTCAATCGTCAAAATCAAATTACCATTACCATAAGAAAAGTTTTCAACAAAACCATTTAGTGAGCAAAGAAAGCTCAAGGCCTAGTTCAAACGCATTTCACGTATCTAGGTCTCCAACGTGCGGAGTGTGCAATGCTGAGCATGGATTATGGCAGTGCCCTGATTTTCACAAGATGACTAATGAGCAAAAATTAAATACAATCAAGCATTTAGATTATTGTAAAATTTGCATGTGTCATCACAAAAAACCGTGTCAATCGTCCAAACGGTGCCGGATTTGTTTAGGTCCACACAACAGTTTTTTACACGATGCCCTAGTTAATCAAGGTCCATCTCCGTCAGCAAGATCGAAGACGAACACGAGTGGCAAGGAAATGGTGTCAAGAACAACCAACGTGTCTTGGGATGAATCTTCTGAAATACTTCTCGCCACTGCCATAGTTAAAGTCATAGGGGTTGATGGCAGTCAGCATGAGATGAGAGCTCTAGTCGACCAAGGATCTCAAGTATCCTTGATCAGCGAAAAAGCGGCGCAAGTCCTAGGGTTGAAGAGAAACAGTTTTAAAGGTCAAATATTCGGTCTAGGACAGAAGCAAAATAACGCAAAGGGCACACTAGAATTATCGATCCAATCCTGCCACAGTGATTATTCCCTGAACATCAACGCTATCATCGTAAATAATTTGATGAAACAGCTACCAAATAATTCGTTTATCATGCCGGAATCATGGCATCATATCCAGGGTATAAAATTGGCCGATCCAAAGTTCAATGTAAGCAGACCAGTAGATTTACTCTTCGGGGCCGATATATACAGCAAGATTATGTTAGGCGGCATTCTACGAGGAGATAAAGATGATCAACCATTGGCCCAACAGACACTATTAGGATGGCTGCTCTGTGGGTCCACAAAACCACAATACCATTGTAATGTCGTTCTCAATCACACTGAAGATTTATTGAAATATTGGGAAAATGAGGATATAAATCAACAGGTAGAGATGTCAAACGACGACCACGAGTGCCTACAGTATTTTTTAGAAACCACTAAGAGGATTGAAGGAGGAAAATATGAAGTCCGACTACCATTTAAGCCCTCCATGAAAGAAAAGCTAGGTGTTACTAAGCCGCAAGCTTTGGCTCAATTCCGTAGTATGGAGAGAAAGCTAGAGAAGTGCGCTGAGTTAAAAGTGGATTACCAAAAATTCATGGATGAGTACATCAACCTGAACCACATGAAACCATTAACCAATAACCAGGTGGCTGGGTACTACTTGCCTCATCATGCAGTCACACGAACAGAGTCCACCACCACCAAACTGAGGGTTGTGTTCAACGCATCCGCTAAATCCTCTTCGGGCTACAGTCTTAATGATGTAATGTACAGGGGTCCAAATATACAAAAGGATCTTCAGGAACTTATCCTAAGATGGAGGCAATTTAAATACGTATACACTGCTGACATCGAAAAAATGTACCGCATGATAAGAGTCCACGAAGATGATCAGGACTATCAAAAAATTATATGGAGAGATTCAAACCAGCATATCCGAACTTATCAACTCGTCACGCTTACCTACGGAACCAAACCCGCGGGATTTCTAGCTATGATGTGCTTAAGACAGTTAGCGGCTGATGAAAGACAAAGTTTCCCCGACGCGGCAAAGGAGTTAGAGGAGTGCTTCTATATGGACGACTACTGTGGAGGGCACCATTCCATAGAAAAGGCGAACCAACTGAAGGCCGACCTCATTAAACTGCTAAGGCTAGGTGGATTCAATCTAAGAAAATGGGTCTCAAATAAACCAGAGCTCATGACAGATTTGGAAAAGGAACAATGCAACCAGTCTACGTACGAGTTCAAGCAAACCGATTCTACCAAAACGTTGGGACTCGGCTGGAACCCGCAAAAGGACAAGTTAACATTCAAGTCTACTATTGATCCGCAGTCGCCAATCATAGCCACAAAAAGATCCCTCCTATCCGACATTTCAAAATTATTCGATCCGTTAGGGTGGCTTACCCCCCTTAGCACTACGATGAAGACAATGTTCCAAAAAGTTTGGATGTCAAAGTTAGATTGGGATGCAAAACTACCAGAAGACATCAATTCCGAATGGACCAGTCTCAAGCAAGAGTTACCATTGATTAGCGATATCGAGATAAGTAGATGGCTGGGAATTGAAGAAACCCAAAATATAACATTATGTGGCTATTCCGATGCGAGCCTCAAAAGCTACTCTTGCGTTATCTATTGTAAGACAGTAAAGAACGGGAAAACCACCGTAAGGCTAGTCGCAGGAAAAGCCAGATTGGCGCCTCTAAACAAAAGTGTGTCTATACCAAGGCTGGAGTTGATGGGGGCACAGCTGTTAACCCAACTGATGCAGAAAGTCCAAAGCTGCTTAGCGGATTATCCGATTGATGTTCACTGCTGGACCGATTCGACCGCGGTGTTAGGATGGTTAAACGGAGATCCTGCTCGCTGGAAGCCATTTGTTGCTAATCGGGTAAAGTTCATCACCAAAACAATACCTGCGGACAGGTGGCGATATGTCAAAACCACAGATAATCCAGCTGATTGCGCAAGCCGCGGATTAACGGTCAAGCAGCTCAAAGATTACACATTGTGGTGGCACGGACCATCGTGGCTACCATCACATACCAATCAGAAAAATCAAACCATTTATGAAACCGAGCTAGAAATAAAAGCGTCGTTTTGCAATATAGTTACTCAAACGGATAACAATGGTGCAAGTGGTAGTGAAATAATAATTGATTTATTGCAAAAATATAGCTGCATAACAAAAATAATTCGCATTATCGCATGGATACTACGAGTGCCAGTTTGCAATAAACGAGGTTACCAAGGCTACCTAGATTCACATGAACTCAATCGCGCAAAAATGCTGATAGTCAAAAGCATACAGTCAGCTGAATTTTTTGATGAAATTAATTCTATAAATAAACGCGGAAATGTAGGTAATAAGAGCAGAATTCTTAATTTGAATCCCACTTTAGGCAAAGATGGGATACTACGCGTCGGAGGTCGATTAAGAAATGCTCATGTAAGTGAAGAGATGAAACATCCGATCATCTTGCCGCATAACCACCGCCTTACCACATTGATGATAGATCAAGCCCACAAATCATCCCTTCATGGAGGAACGCGTCTCACTTTGGCTACTCTCCGCCAGCAGTATTGGATTATCGGGGGATACAGTGCAACAAAAGCGCATGTGAGAAGATGCGTTATATGCAAAAGGCAGGATCCTGGAAAGCAGAACCAGCTTATGGGAGATTTGCCGGAAGCCAGAGTTAATCCTGAACATGCATTTCATCACTGCGGGGTGGACTATACAGGGTTTGTCGAGGTGAAAGCAAACAAAGGGCGTGGGATCAAAACCACAAAGGGTTACATTGCGGTGTTCGTGTGTATGGTTACAAAAGCCGTCCACCTAGAGCTTGTATCAGATATGAGCAGTGCAGTTTTTTTGGCAGCACTAACAAGAATGACAGCCAGGAGAGGAGTCCCACGTCATATTTACAGCGACAACGGAACCAATTTCGTTGGAGCAAACAGAATAATAAAGGAAGAGCACGACCAGCTGATGCAAGTGTTCAGCGAAAGTTGCCTGGTTGAAATAGCAGAAATGGGAATCCAGTGGCATTTCAATGTGCCTAGCTGGCCAAGTGCAGCCGGTCTGTGGGAACGAGCTGTTAGATCACTTAAGGGGCATCTTAGGAGGGTTGTAGGGCAGCAGAAACTAACCTTCGAGGAGTATACCACATTGTTGGCTAGGATAGAAGCATGCCTCAACTCTCGCCCTCTATGTGCCTTGACAGAAGAACCGGACGACCTAGATTTTCTTACGCCAGCACACTTTCTATCAGGAAAACCAGGGACAGTGCTCATAGAAACAGAAAACGATGCCCGAACCAGATGGCATCTGATAAAGAAGTTGTTTCAAGATCTTTGGAAGAGATGGAAGGCTGAGTACTTAGTGCAGCTATCATCCAGAAATAAGTGGCGCAAACCACAGAAAAACATTAGCATCGGTGACTTGGTTGTGATCCATGACGACAATCTACCTCCAGGAAAGTGGGCTCTTGGTCGGGTTATAGACACGCACCCGGGGGATGAAGGTTTAGTCAGGGCTGTTTCGCTAAAAACAAAAAACGGGGTCATGAAACGGCCGATTGTGAAACTTTCTGTGTTGCCTCTTAACAACAATGACATACAAACAGAACCAGAACCAAAACCAAAACCAGAATCAAAACCAGAACCAAAACCAGAACCAAAACGTAAAAGTATAGCAAGATCCACAATGACGACCATCGCAACCACGCTTCTGTGTCTCACCTTGCTATTCACACCAGCTCAAAGTCTGCACGAAATAAAACAACTATCAACCAACCAAACTTTATATTTCGATCCTATATCAAAGTTACATCTAATCAGAGATAAATGGTCCATAGTTGTATACTACGATATGGGACCATATTGGGGAGGCATAAAAACATACAAGCAAATGATGAATTATACAGAAAAACTATGCCAAGTGATTGAAAAAACATCGCAGTGTAATAATATCCTCCAGCAGGCGAACCATGATTTCCAAGAAATGACTTACTACAACGAACCTTTGCTGACACAGCGTTTCAGCGTCCACGCTAGACGGCGGCGGCGTCGCGACACGGCCCAGACAGCGAGGCGCCTCCCGCGGGGAATTATTAATGCTGTTGGCTATCTAGCGAATGATTTGTTTGGAGTTTTAGACTCACGCTTTGCGGAGCAGTATATCAAGGATATTGATATCTTAAAAACTAATGAAAAGCATCTGTCAAACCTGTGGAAAAATCAGACCTCCATAATTGAAGCGGAGTTTAATCTAATGAAGAAGATGGAGACAACTGTAGCACAACAAAATCAAGAAGCAAACAGAAAACTTCTGGTCTTCCAAAACAATGCCAATGTCGTTCAACGTGAAATTCAAAACATATCGTACATTCAAGACTTCACGTTGTCAGCAATGGCCGCAAATAATCTTCTTCTCGCGCTCAAACGACTACAAGATACTCTGCTGGACACCATCGCTGATATCTATCACGGGCAAATAAGCTTGCATCTGCTAACACCAGCACAACTCAAACGCGAGTTACAAACAATATACGGCAAGATGCCAAGCGAACTCACACTACCAATAAGCGATATAGATACAGATTTTCCCTATATCTACAAAACATTGAAGGTCAAAGCTAGGGCTACCAAAAGGTACGTACTTATCGAAGTCACCTTCCCGCTTATAGGTAGAGAAAGCTTTCAATTATACAAGCTGCTACCTATACCCCAACAAACAAATACCAACATGATCAGAATAATACCAGCATCTGAATACGTAGCGGTAAATCTGCAAAAAGATTCATATTTTTACGTCGCTCCAAACGAGATACTAGGGTGCTTACAGCATGAATCCGCATATCTTTGTCAGCTGGCAAAACCTATCTTTACCATTAAAAATGACGAAAGTTTTTGTGTAATGGACAAATCGAGCAATAAGTGCACAGTAGAGGAACTGACCTGCACCAACATATGGGCAGAGTTACACTTGCACCAGCACTTATTCTTTTGTTGCGACAAATGCACAATCAAAATAATATGTGGGGATCAAATTACACTACAGCAGCTAGAACGAAGTGGGGTCATTGCCAAGATTGCTTAATCTAGGGCAATGATTTCTTGTTATACTCGATCCGCCACCACTCATACCAGAAAACCCTTACACCATCCATCTTCATGCCCGAACTGGATCAGATAAATCATATTATCAACGTGAAAATCCCCAATGACACATCAACCAAAGTAAGCGAGGGATTAAACATATCAATGGCCAGTTTAGGAAGCGCCATAGAAAAGCTGAAACAGAGCAACGCAGATATAGAAGACATATCCGCTCATGACATCCACCACTACGCACTCGGCTATCTAACGCTAGCGGGGGTAGTGTGCATGGGTGCAGCCTGGATATGGAGGAGCGGTCGGTGCCGTCGGCAACGGGTTCCTGCCTACGAGCATCGCGGCGAGGGTCACCGCCGACAGGAGTCTGCGGCGACCCCGCCGTCTCCAAGACCCTCGAAGCGAATGTCCCCAACGACAGGAGGCTGTCGGGACAACCGCGCCGCCGGGGCCCACCAGTGCCCACAGTGAAGTGTTAAGTGCAAGTGAACTTAACCATAAAAGTGAGTGTTCGCTTCACAATTATGCCAATCGTTGGCCTAGTGTAGGTTATAGTGCAAGAAAACAAGGCAAAATGGACACGGACATGGACCACAATAATGACGGTTTTACTTTAGAGGAGATAAGTCATAATTAATTAGTAACATAGGCATATAAAGACTTTAATTTTATTTCATAACCATATTGTTTATTCATAATGTCTGTGTTTTATAAGTTATGTTAAGGTTGAACTGTTATACCATAAATTTAAGAAAATTACCATGTTTTGTAAGTAAGGTATTCATCATTCACCAGATGTTAACTCCATCCCACATCTCATTTCGGTCTCGGGAGTATGTTCAAGATATTTGAACACGCAGCAAAACGCATAGTGCATTGTAAGCGTTCACAATGGCAGTTTGCTGCGAATCAAGTAAATCTAAATCAGTTCGCGTCTTACCATCATCCAGAGCGGCTCATAACCATAATTCATTTAGCAGTAATAATTATTTAGAGTGTTAGTGCTAAGTGAATCAAACCAATATAATTTGTCAAAATAACCAGACTTTTATATACTTACCTATTTATTAAACTCAAGGGATTTGTAGGGGTCTCGCCGACCATAACATCGAGAAGCTAAAATCCTTTTCACTAACAGTATTATTTTAACAATAAGAGCACGATTATGTCTTTCTCAACTAAACAGAATAAAAAGGAAGTGAATACCGAAGTGAAATTTTTAGGGTGTTACATAGACTCTACTTTGTCATTTGAAAGTCACATTAAAGTTGTATGCAAGAGGTTGACCAGCGCCAGTTATGCTCTTTTTAAATGAAACCGATAGTTGATAAGAAAACACTGATATCAATATATTATGCTTGCTGAAATTCTATTCTTGGGTATGCCTTAACAGTCTGGGGAAGTGCATCCCAAATTGAAAGAGTACTCATTTGCCAAAAGAGATTACTACGAATCATACACGTGCTAAAAAAAACTTTTTGTTGCAAATTATAAAACGAAAATAAAAGTTTTATATACATCACATTAAATAAAGCTGCATCATCATTACATTACATTATATCAAAAATAAACTTGGCCTCTATACCAGGAGTAAACGAAAACAGTCCATCAAAATGTCGGAGCACTTTGTTTTTTTTCGCACAACTTCATTGAAAAATGTAAACGACACGAACACAGCGCAGAAATCGCATAACTCACGTGTGGCCAGCTTATATATCCATAATTTCTGAGAAAATATTAGGATTAATCATCCAATTGAATGAACTTGTCATAACCTATATTCCATTAGCGTTTGAATAAGCTTACTTGATATGACATCTTTGCTCAAGTGGTATAATAAACATTTACCCACCTGGTACCTACCTACCTTCTTTGTGGAACAACATATTTGGGAACGAACCTCATATATTAGGAAAAGCTTTTACGTGAAATGGAAACGAAGAAATAGAGAACACACCTTATTGACATAACCCGTTCCCTCAAAGGATATTAAGCTTTTTCGAATTGGGCTAAAGTCGAATATGCTTTAGAAGAAAATAATTTTTGGTAAAATATTTTCACCGTAATGTTGTAGCTTTTAATCATACTTTTCATAAAAGGTTGCCTACATTTTAATCTGGTTTTGGTTCAAATTCTTAACCTCCAAAAAGTATTTCATACTTATAGCTTATTTAAATATACAAGAAGCATTGCTTTTGACCGTTTTATGAAAAAACAATTATTTTAGCTTTCTGCGCTCGTCATAGTCAAAAATATGTATAACAAATCTCACACTCCTCTGCGTCAATGTTTTGGATAAGTGTATTATTAATAATAATTATTAAATTATATAACATGTTTTAATATTTCTCCAGCGTATTCATCTGATTTATCAAAAGTTAATTAACCCATTATGGGCTGAATTTATGTATGGTCTCAAATTTCGGTGAGCTTGTTATATGTAGTTGCTATAGACCCCTGGATGTAAATCAAGTGAAAAATAAAAAAAAACTAATAGTTTTTGGAAAAATGGGTGATGCCATTTGGCACCGCTAGCCTCTTAACGTGCAACCTTTACCCTCCGTAACATAGTCAAACATGAATGGACTAAGTCAGCTTTCATGTTAGTTTTATCAATCAAAACTAAATTATGGGTACTAATAATATTTAATTTTGCACATCATATACCTACCTACCTATTATCATGTACGGAGTTGGTAATTACAGCCTACAGATTATAGTGCAACACCACACTTGAGACATTCTGACCTAGTTTTGCTTTTACACGACTCCAAAACATATCTTCGCTGCTTTCCTTCCTAGGAAGGCACTAAAAAGTGAACTGCACCATCAAATCTTATGTTGTCTGTGACCCGATACAGATAGCTTGAAAGCTCCTGGGTGACTAGAACTGCGAGGCAACATTCGGTACCTCAAACGGTATGTCTGCACTATTTGTCTCCGAAAATCGAGTTGACATCGGCTTGCCGGCGCGTCTTGTTAACACCCAGGCGTTGCAGATGGCTACGACAGAATGATGCAGCTGGCTCAGCTTCATCAGCCGTATCAGCACTTGATAAATAATTTGTAGAGCTATCGGATATTGTCTCTCATACTTGGACGGTTCGACTTACTCCTCTACCTCGACTTACTCGCCTACGAGAACCTTTACGACATTAATAGTTCGACCACGGTCAGGACCATGTCAAGTCCTTCAACGATGATGACATCATCATCGATGAATTTCTATTTCCGAAACAGTTGGATTGTTATCTTTGCACATATTTTCTAGGCTTAGATTAGCATTTAGCTGACAACAAGTGAGGTTATTTTGTTGTGTTTTCATCGGCGAAATCTTCATCGGTGTAAATTGTCGGTTCTAGTGGTGAAATGTACCTATACCGAAAATTCAAATCTTCATCGTCTTCTAAAAACGTCAACGTTTCATGAAGCGTATACAAGGCTTAAAATGCATTAGCATAAATAATCTTGTATATTTTTTGTCTTATAGTGAATCAGACAATGTTTATTATATACTAATAATTATAATAAACCGCTAAAACAAAACAATATTGAAACTATGCCGTACATTTTGAAAATACACGATATCAAGCTAGCGATGCCGGCCGGCATCGCGTACTTTTTACACAAGATTGTATGAAACTCGAAAAAAAATACCAATTGTTTGTTCGTCAAATGGTTTTGATTTGTTTTTAGACTATAATTACATACATAAATAGGATTTATCAATACAACACAAATAAACGTGAATTACTTACTTGAAACGCACATTCATTTTTTCGCATTTTTTTCAATACTCAACTTTGATGACGTTTGTGCAATACATTTCTTTAGGATTGTTTGCTAACTATATTACCAATCAAAGGATACACCATCTGGCTCTGTGATTTGGGGATTGATCATCTTGCCGCATTGTTTCAAAATCAAGATAAGCGTGAAAATTGATACCTCGTAAAAGTGATGCCAAATGGCACCGCCAGCTCATAATGGGTTAAATAAATATTACAGGACATTCATTTCCGTTTAATGTTGCCTTTTTTAATTATTGTCTATTTATCCATCTATCGTTATCTGTAGTTACTTTGAATTCAGAATAATAACTACGGTTCCCCGCAAAAAAGTTAATGCCCATGAAATCCAAGCCATTACCAAAAATAATTATTTTATTTATGGGATAGCCCACAGTGGTATCTTAAAAAAAGTTGCTGTGCTAATCTAACATTCAATGACCGAGGTATGAAAACATTTTTTTTCTTTACATTAAACTTAAAACTTTCCTTTATCTTTTATTCTCTATTTCTGACTGACAGTCAACTGACAGTCAACTCACAGCTCAAACCATATAATCCTAGAGACTTAATATTTTCAGGGTACCTCCCTATTCCAGTATTCCCTAGACTCTATTTGACTAAGAAAGGATTTTTAAAGATTTCCACGTGGCAATGTAAACAAAGTCCCGGCCAATTCACTAGCTTTTAATAAAATAAAGCAAAGTTTCTAGCAACTTAAGCGATGGTGATGCGCAATGCAATTTCTAAAGCACTAATATTTTCGCCAAACAGAGCGAGAGCAGAAAACTAATGAAATATTTTCATTAGTTCACTCTAGTTTTACTGAGTGGACAAATATGACTTCAGTACACGACGTTGAAATGCTTAATGGGAAAAAATAAACTTTTCACGACCGGAAAAATGCAATACAAAAACCTAAATCTTGAACATCTGGCAGTGAAAATATTTTTGATTTGGGAATGGCAGTAATTAGAAAACTGACACTTTTTTACTTTTTACTAGCATCAACATTTTCTTTTCATAATATATACGAGTATACATACGGGTTAAAACACAATGCTTTTAGGGTTCCGTACCCAATGGTACCAACGATAACTTGTTACGTTAGGTCACAGACTTTGATTTTATTCTTATTAAAAACCTACCAATCTTAATAAAAGCTGTTTTTTTATCCAGAACTTCAATTGGCATAGCTTTTCCACTAAACTTTTTGTTCGAGACAGAAATAAATGGATCTGGGTCTGAGTATAGGGTTCTCAGTTAGTGACACCTGCGTTGCATAGTGCGTTGCGTTGTCATTTAAGGATAAGCTGGGGTGGAGGAAACAGATAAAACAGGCGATATGAGCTACAGAAATAAAAGCTTTAATCTATAGAGTAATGCCACCGTCTGAAGACATCGTGTTTTTTGTTTTTAATCTATAGAGTAATTCTAATACCACTGCCTGAAGACATCTTGTTTTTTTTACGTATACTCGAGGATCTGCACTAAAGTAAGTATCTATATTATTCACCGAGGGAAAAAAGTGACCAAATACTAACGAGCGTGTAGCTTGATACACATTAGTTAGGAATAACACATACTTTCTAAGGATACAAAATGTATTGACAATACCTACGAGAAAAGTAAAAGTCAAATTCTTTATTTGAAAATTCTGAAGGCTCAATACATCTTCTGCCCGCTCAGCGCGTTAACAGTGTGGATTTCCATGGATTCACTTATACCACCCGCGTATTAGTAATAGGTACAACAGTAATGATGTAATTTTTTTAATTAAAATAATAAGGCACTTTCCGAGAAGAATATATTAAATATAACAGTTAAAAACACATTATAATATTGCTTTTTTTTTTTAGTTTTTATGGTGAAATTGAATGATTTAAGTTTATAAATAATGATTTTGCAAAAAAAAAAAAAACGTTTTCTAAACCTGTCAATTTATACCAATGAACAAATATTAAGAGAAATTAATATAATTTAATATCGAGACTACTAGAAATCTGTTATATATAAGTTATTCTGTGACCACCAGTCTGGCGCACACGTCGCGTTAGCATGCCGATGGCGCTGTTTTATTGGCATGTCATGTATTTTTATAAGTTTTACCTCTATCAAAAATAAGTATTTCAACGCGGCTGAAGAAATTTTAAGGCTGTTAAGGATTTCAGGTGAAGTGCGCAACCTTACCTTCGGTCTGATTATAACTTGCTACCAGGTCAGATGAAGACCAAGTGCTTCCCCACGTATAGAAAAAAAAATCTTGGTAGCGATGGATGGTTGCTGTCCAAGATATTGATAGTTCTGTTCAGTGGGTAAAAGTAAACATAAAATCTAATTCTTAAAATTTGGTATCGAAGCGTGTTTTTTTTGCCTCTACCTATGCCTCCCCTTCTAGAAAACAGGAGTGAGGAACTACTTGTTAAGCATATACATGCATATACATACATACGTATTTATGAATGTACAAATGTTACAAAACAACGCTCTGGCAAAAAAACAAAGATTGGCTTTGGCTTGGATATAAAAAAAAATGTACATGACATATACATTTGACACAGTGACATCTAGCCCCAAATTAAACATAACTTTTTTTATGAGAACTAGATTACAGATATAAAATAGGTACTCTTCTTTTGTATATACCAATATCCTTGTTACAGTACAACACACAACACCCAACACGGAAAATAATTTTCTTCAGCGGCTTACAAATAGTTGGTGTATCTAGTGTAATATGAGATTAATGGATTGTCTAAATTCAAAGCGTTCCGTGGCTTTCGCATACGAATGAAAGAACTACGCGCAATAATTTTGTTTAAAACGGTTCCCTTACTCGAGATCTTGAAACTTTGTCCCGCAACAAATTTCCCAAAGGGCTCATTCCTTAGAATTCGTTTAATTCGGATTTATACTGTGGTCTGGTGGTAGATATTTTGAGCTGCGAGAAACACAATCAGCTATGTTAAATGGCGATGCATTTACTTGTAATGAGCATAAAAAATGTATCTATTTAAAACATGAATGTAAACTTTTTGTTTAATGCTCTGACAATCACAGAGTAGGTAGGTATTTTATTTGGCTGACACAGAGTATACGTTTGAGTGTGTTTCTTTAAGTTCCCTGTGCCAGTCGGGTGATTTGATTTTTCTGGTTATCTTCATTGTTTCATATTTCAGGCTAATTGGAAGTGATCACCATCATAATGGACATTTCATACCCGTATACCAAGCAACGCAAAGATTTTGGAAAACAGCCAGTGTTTTGCGAAGTTCCTGTTCACCTCCTGGATTCCATCGACTCCAATGTTACAGAACAAAAAAAATACTGTCTTCGCAATCCTGTGCACCAGCAATCGCAAGCCTCGTCCGTACAATCTGAGCGTTACGTCAATACGAGACGAGTTATTTACCAGGATACTGGAGTAAACCACGCGGAAGGGGGCTGGCCTAAGGATATTCCTTTCCATGACGAGGAATTGACAGCAAGGCTTCGAAAACGCGTTGAACGAGAAGATTGTTATATCGATGCAGTAATGAACACTTATCCGAAACTCGAGAGTTACATCAAACAAAATAATGCAATTGAGATGTATGACATGTTTTTTAAGGAAATGCTGTGCATAGAACCTGTAGAAAAATATTCGCTACGAGCCAGTGCCTACGCTGATCCTGACAAACGATCAATTTCCTGTCTATCTTGGACCTTAGAAGATGATCCCAAGTTAGTCGTAGCCTATTGCAATAAACAATTTCCAGTTACTGGACCAGTCAATAAAAACCTGACATGCTTTGTCTGGGATTTGGAGAATCCATACGCTCCTTCAATGGAGTTTTTGCCTCCTTCGCCTTGCTGGCAGATAGTTTGCTCTCCTGTCAAGCCTGAAGTATTGATAGGAGGACTAGAGAATGGCAGAGTATGTTTGTTTGATCTCCGTGTCCAGAAAGAGTCGGTGATGATGAGCCCGGCACACTTGGCCCACCGGGATCCGGTATCAGCACTGCTGTACGTGCAGTCACGTCAGAATACTGAATTTTTCAGTGGTTCTTCAGATGGAAGGTGCATGTGGTGGGATGTGCGTAATATCTCCGACACAATTGATCTCTTAATGATGACAGCTCGATTACCACCAGGTGAGCAAGCCAACCTCTCTAATGCAGAAGGTGTCAGTACTTTGCAGTTCGAACGTTCGATACCAACGAGGTTTCTCTGCGGCACAGATACTGGTTTGGTTGTCAATGTTAACAGAAAGGGAAAAACTCACAATGAAATTATGAGTGCAGTGTTTTACGCTCATCAAGGTCCAGTGCGAGCAGTACATCGTAGCCCTTGCACGACGAAGATGTTTGTAACGTGCGGTGACTGGACTGTCCACATCTGGAGTGACGATGTGATCTCTTCACCTATTGTGTCTGGAACACCTCATAAACATCAGATAAACGATGTAGTATGGGCGCCTCAAAGAGTATCTTGCTACATGTCAGTTTGCGCTGATGGAAAATTTCGATACTGGGACCTCTTGAGGAAGTATCGTGAACCTGTGATCGTTTTGCAGGTATCTAAAGATCCTTTGCTGAAAATAAAACCACACGACGAAGGAAGGCTGATTGCCATCGGCGATGCTAAAGGAGTGATGCACATTTTATCGTTATCTGAAAATTTGGTCGAATCTGCCAGTAAGGATAAACAGTTAATGATGCAAACCTATGATCGTGAAACGCGTAGAGAGCATATTTTAGAAAATAGAGTCAAAGAAATTCGCATGAAAAAAAAAGCTGAGGACGAGGCTGTACCGGTACCGGTTGAACATATGGACGACGAAGAAGCGATCATAAAAGCAGCCGAAGCTGATTATAGAAATGTTGTTTACGAAGAAATGCGAAGACCAGGAGCAGCTACTGATAGATATAAGCCAGGTCAAATGAGGCAGCGATAAGAGTAATGGGTGCATTTCGTCAAAACTAAGGGTTCACGTTTTAACTAACATTTTCGGTAAAATACACATGTCTTGGTTTTCCAATTGCGTATTACATCCGTCATACAATTTATGATAGAATATGTTTTGAAGTTAAGTTTACCAGTATTTTAAGTTAAAGTTGAAGTTAATGTTAATTCATTTATTTTGCATACATATTTCGTTTAAGTACTTACCTAATAGAGTAAGAGAACTCTGATTAATAAATATTTTATCTGTTATATGATTATTATTGATGTTTTTCGATTTATAAGGAAACTATAACACGCTCAAAATTTGCCCCAAGGATTAGCTGACCACTTCTGTGTACCCACATATTAATGTTATAAATGGAAAATCTTGTACAGTACAATTTATCAGCACAATATTAAGGGGTTTAATTGGAGGTATTTCTATAGATAAATAACAGTAGCTTGTTGTAACGCTTCTCAAAATGAAGCAACTAAACAAAATTAAACGTCTACGGGGCTACTGAATGGGATTCAGTACCTTTGTTCACACACAGAGCAACACTTGTACATTATCTGAGCGAAGTAAACAAACACGCCTCAGGTTCCACAGACCTCGTTAGGGACTCGCATTATGTCCAACCGATGGAGCCCTTTTCACGCCGCGCCGGACAAATGCGCCCTATTTAGCCGAACCCTTTCAACCCTATAGAGACTTTAGTAAGGTGCACTCATCTCTTTGGGGTATTAAATGCTTTTGTTCGTGATGTAGATCAACAAGTATAGTACGAAACATAGGTAACCAAGGTGAGCAACCAATACTACACGTTATGTGCTAAAATACACATACATTATTTGAAAAAATATTTCATCACTTAAATAAACTAAAGTCTTCTAACTAATCCATTGCAATGACATAAAAGAAACAACAATGTGACAGGTAGTTGGTATAAGAGATAAGGAATAGCCCTGCAGGGACGTGTAACTGGCGCCTGGAAAGGAACATATCGATTTTCCCGATCGTGTCGGTACCGGCAAACATTTCAATGTGTTTCAAATACGGGTTGGTACGATTCATATGACTATTGTTTTTGAATTTTTGATGCCATAAAGGTCTAAAGTCAATTTGTTTGGCGATAAGATCGCTATTTGTGCGGCGCCATCGAAAATGGAGCTCTGAATCAATAAAGGGTGGAAAGCTGTTTAATTAAGGCTGAATATTTTATGTTTTGCCGTGATTTATGATACAGTGTTTATGATCCATGCCTTGCCCAAACGGAAAATATGTGAAGAGTTGGCATTTTGTTTCAACTTACGTAGCTATATTTTTTTAGACTGTCTTACATCGAAAACGCGCATGTATATATATGATGTTAGAGCTTCTGAGAGTAGTTTATACCCAAGTTTACAACCGTGTGCACTTTCTCCCGTGGAGGTCGAAATACTTATTTCGGTGTTAATAAAAAAACCTACCTTCAGTAGCGTTATTGAGCTACCTTTTTTTGCAAAGTCGACTAAGTCTATAATTATAACAAGCCTCACAGCTCAGTTGGTAGTAGCTCTGCCTTCTGCGCTGTAGGTTGTGGGTTCGATTCCCACCCAGGACAAACATTTATGTGATGAATATAGATGTTTGGGTGTTGTATTGTATGATAAGTATGTATTTACAAAAAAAAAAAAAAAGTATCTATGTATTCTATCCGTGATCTAGTTCCCATATTACAAGCTATGCTTAGTTTGGGACTAGATGGCGCTGTGTGAAATTAGTGTCTTATAATATATTTAATTAAAGGTAAATTCGAGATCCCTGAGTAATTTTTTTACTACAGCCAATTAACATAGACAATTTTATTTTTTGAATCACAAATATTCCCGGTTCATATTATGGTCCAGAAAAGTCATGAAATTGTTGAAAATGAAATAAGCTTCAATTTGATCGCAAATGATAGCGTTTGAGATGTTTGCCTTTTTCAGTGCTAATTTAGAGCTGCCTTTTAAAATATAGAAAAGTAAATTTGAATTTACATTTTGGTTGGTGGTAGGACTTGTTAAAAATCCGCCTGGCTAGACAGCGACCATTTTACTAAGAACTGTCGCTTTAGCAACATCACAATTGTTGTGTTTCGGCATTTTTCCATTTAGCCAGGTTTCCTCATTTTCGGAGGTTGAAATGCGCTTCCACTTTCGGCTCCCAGCATAGAACTCATATACGAAAAATTTGTTGGAGGTATACCGGACACGCCAGCGCTGGAATATATCTATGAATTGATCCAGCATTTACTGGAACAATTTAACCGATCATTATAATAAATTATTTTCGAACGACTCTCATTATTCATTGAGATAACGCTGGTCAATAATTGAAACCACTCCATAAAATATTGCCAGAGTATTTAATTTGCAAAATTCTTCGATTAAGATTTAATTACCACCTCTGTGGTCTAGTGGTTCACCCACCGTTATCAGATATATAGGTTTGATCACCAGGACGGTACAAATTTGTGCTCGGTTTTGTTTGAGCTTGTTTTAAGTTAACTAAGCCGTGTTCCAACATACACCGTTAGATCGCTATCTCCACATTCTGTTGAGGATTCCGAGTAAAGTGTGTTTTCACCTTCGTTATTATTATAACTAAACCAGGTGAGACGAAGGACAAGAAACTCCCCGTCGTAGAATAAAACACTATCTACTATACATAATCATACATTGTAACTTGTAAGAAGCCCTATAAGAACATGTATATATAATAGTATGATATTGTACCATACAATATTTTAGGCCTCGTAGGTCTGTATACCGTTATTGTAAGTGAATGTAGTTTTTTGTTATTGTACGACGGAGAAGCACTTGGCTTTCATCTCACTGTGTCTGGTTACAAGTTAAGATAAGGCCGAAGGTTGAGGCGCACTTCACCCGGAATCCTCAACAAACTGAGGAACTAGCTGTCTTACCTCTAAATGCCAGAACAAAACAATCTTAGAATTGTTATTATGGCAACATAATTAGGTAAGATGGTGGTAGCTAGCCAGGCGAACTTAAATAAAGTCCTACCACCAACTGACTCGAGCACAATATCGTTTAAATTTTCTAGGCGCTTCATGTAAGAAAAAAAGTAAATTATCATAAGTGAATGATTAAATAAATACCAAGTATCCATAATTTTGCGAACCAGTTTTCGGCTCTTATAATTTCAAGTGTAACGCAAACCTTATAGCGCTTTACATGCTAGCTTTCTGTAGTAAAAAATATTTGAGAAATTTTCAATAAAATTATGAGAGCAAGGTTTTGAAACCATGTTTATTTTTAATCAGACTAAACGAGGTTTATAAAATGAAAAAAAAAACATTTTCTACTTGGAATGTTATAACATTCAAAGTAGAAAATGTTTTTTTTTTCATTTTATTTGGTTTTATAAAGTTAATAGTATTAGCTTATTGCAGTTAACCTTTCGGAGACCACCCATTCAAGTGGGGTAAATTTAAAACCTGAATTACATTTCATAATGCGTATGCAGTATTTGCTGAACATACACCATCATACTTGGTATCAACAAATTTTATAAAACAGCAGCTATATTTATGACGAAGGTTTATGTTTGGAGCAATAAAAGTATTATTAAAAATTAAAGTATAATTTAAGCTTCAGTGGAATTTCAACACCACTTACAAACAAATTACAAACGGTTCCTAGATTGTGATATAACCTACTTACTCATGTTTTAAAGACGTAATCAAGTCAAACATTCGGTACACATTTCGGTATTCGGGTTTGAATAAAGTAAAATGATAGTGACGATAATGATGTATAATTTAACATGAATGTGTTTTTGAAAAAAAAGGTTAAATTAGTTAGCAACTTGTAAAAATATTTTTTCAACCATCCAGCCTTTCAAATAAATCACTGAAAACCCAGATCTAATGAAATAAGTTGGCATTGAAAAATGCTTGAATTCTTTTCCATTTGCTCCCAATAAAAGTATTCTTTATGAATTCGGAACTGATTTATTTTAGGCAAACTGATAAATCACCCGGCTTTAGGACATCACAATTAATAAGGGGGGTTCTTTCCAAAATTAGTTTTTTGGCCGCAATTGTTATGTTTTTGTTAGTTTTGTATTATAGAATACTCGTCATCATTTCGACTATTAATTTAAAAATTAGCTGAATGCCTAATAGTCAAAAATGACAGGCAGTACACAGCCCAAACCAGAGGTCCAGAACCAGAGACTTGAAGTTTTTAGGGCAGCTGGGGTACATTACTCAGAAGGAGGATAGTAGGTATTTATGTATGTCTGTTTCATTTTGGAAGTGTCTTACGCTATAAAATTGTTTTATGGAGGATTTTAATAGAAAATAAGAATAAATTGTATAATCCCTAAAAAAATAAAAGTAATATGAAGGTAATAGAAAAAATACTTCTTAAATAATATTTAGAATAATTTTATTTTTGAGGCAAGGTTCTTGTACAATCATGATGTTTGTAATTTTAGCTTTTGTATGTTTCTTACATTTATTTTCTATAGAAAACATGCTAGTAATTCAGAATCTTTGTATAAAGAAATAAATATGCAGGATATTTATTTTACACAGCTCCATCTAGTCCCAAAGATTGTAATAAGGGAAGTAGATAACGGATATAATACTAAGATACTTAAAAAAAAAACATGCATAATAGTTGCAATACAACACCCAAAACACAGAGCAAACATCTATATTCATCACACAAATGGTTATCCTGGCTGAGAATCGAACCCACAACCTAACCAACACAAAAGGCCGAGCTACTACCAACTGAGCTGTGAGGCTTGTTTATATTATATTGTTATTTATGGAGGAGTAAATGGTTAAATCTCGCCCCAACTACTCATTACCCTGGCTTTATCGCGAGCGGCAGGACACGTCCTAATCAGGGATCGGCATCTCGTACGTAACCCTTTCTCTCCCTAGGGATATTACGTTTACATACGTGTCAGAACATGATTATTTATCTTCAAATGAAAGTGGACAAATCTGTGTTAATTTGATTTATTTGGGGTGTAAGCTATGTTGTTCAGAAGAAAATATTTGCTAGGGTTGTATTTACGATGACTACGGGTCGTTTATTAATTTTCTTAGTTGATAAACAATTTTTCATTTCCTAAGTGGTAGGTATATTTGGCAAATACATTTTTAAATACAGATGTAACTCACGTCACAGATAATAAATTAGCTCACGTATATGATTATTAAGGCAACAACTTTGAAAACCGTGTTTGAAAATATGTTATCATATTCACGCAAGTTTTGAATGTGAAATACTCGGCAAATATTAACTGGTAAGTATATAAATATATATATATATATATTAGAGGACATTAATTTCGCACAGCGCCATCTATTCTACCCACATTATTTTATCTTCAGATTCTTGTTGATCAATCTGTGACTTTTTCCCTAAGCCTCGATGCACCAGTAAATGACGCACCTAACTAACCGATGTGTACTTTGCATTTATAGTGCGATTACTAGTAAGCATGAGTATTGGTCCATTATCACAGTAACCATCTCCTCCGATTAAGGTCCTGATGGAGATCAGTCCTAACCAAATAAAACTTTGTTAAAAGCAAGTTAACATTGTTCAAAACTACTTGCGGCTAATTTGACTGCTTAGTTTACTATAGACAAGGGCTAATACAATCGGATACTCGATCTAAGACTCAGTAAGGCTTATTGGCTTAGCACTGGTGTTTTTAGGGTTCCGTAACCAATCCTTTACCAATGTTTTGCTATCCATCTTTTCGTTTGTCTGTTTATTCGACCTTTTATGTTCTGTTCGTCACCGTATGATCCACAATACTCATAACGTCAAATTTAGCGTGACTAATATGTTTTAGTATCGTAAGTGATTATTGTCACACAAGAAATACTAAAAACTAGCTAAGCCTGAGTCCCGCTTTTTTAATGTGTCGGATAAGAATCCTCAGTGCACTCGGCCGTTTTTATTTTCTAGAAGATTTTACCTACATTTCAAATTGCTGGATTGCCTTATGCTACCCTAATTCGTCAGAATTTTTATTATTAATTTGCTTTAGTTCAAGTACGCAAAAATAAAAAAGTGGCTCGAGATTAACAGCTAAAACTAGCGTAAAATAGAACAATGTATTTTGAATCGGGGTTACAGGAATAATTTACTAAAATATACCGTGCAGTGGCTAGTATCATCCAAAATGTGATATTGCCGTGACATAAACTGCGCTCAACTGCTGGCGAGAGCGCTCAGCTCATGTCAAACTTTCCAAGATACCCTGCGCTCGGTGCTCGAGTGTTTGCTGATAGTTTAGCTATGAGACTCCTATTTTAACCCGAGGCTGACATGTCAGGTCTCAGATTTTGTGTGATGTCTTACTTGAACTACTGCAAAAATCTTTTTTTAACGTACCTGCATACGTATTTATTTATTATTAGCCCGGAGTGTCACACTGCAGGACTTCTATCTCCTCTTTCGATACATTTATGTCGTAGTCTGTTCGCAAAAAGTCAAGTCTTGTTTGTGCATTACAAAACTGCTCTTACCTTATCTACGCAAAACTACAGAGAGTACCTATATATATTCTCTGTAGTTTTTCGAAGATAAAAAGCCTGAAAAGTTGTATATTTTTTTTACAAAAACAAATTCAAACTAGATTTCGATCCAATCTCTTCATGCTCAACCACTTAGATGCACTTAAGATTAATATTGTCTCGTAAAATGGATTTCGCATCCAACTTGCAAGGCTTCAAACTTAGTCTCAGCTCTTAGAGACTTTTAATACATGACGAACTCGTTTGTTGTTTCGAAAGACAAGTAAGTTGTTGCAAAAATGCTTAAAGCTTTGTGATACAAGTTTTTTCGCTTCAGTCGTTGACAAATCTTTTGAATAAATTATTTTTCAGTTGACGCAGAGACTCGAAACACCGTATGTGTTAGGAAATACTTTTCACAGATGGCATTTCTCGTTATAGGTCGAAACAGATTTCTTAAACATTATTTAATGGGGGATTTCTGGTGGAGGAAATTTGAATAAACATTTACGTATTATCAAAGGTT
The DNA here is from genome assembly GCA_951394065.1 of Venusia cambrica. Lineage (NCBI taxonomy): Eukaryota > Metazoa > Arthropoda > Insecta > Lepidoptera > Geometridae > Venusia > Venusia cambrica. Next base: position 11,057,781 of record OX596043.1, on the reverse strand, counting down.
TTGGTGGTTTTTTTCAGCCCACGGATGTCGTAAAAATTGACTAAGAGATCTCACAAGAAGATGGGCAGCTTACATCTGTGTATTTCTAACACCTTTATAGTGATCCCTGACAAGCGTGGTGATTATGGCGAAACCCTCAAAAACCCACAACATGTTTTGGTGTTCATGTCATGCTCTGTCCAGCAGTGGACATTAATGAGTTGCTGAATAAAAAAGTGAAGTTATATGGTTACCAAGCAAAGCTCTAATAAGTGTATAAATAAAAGCTAGAGTTGTTAAAATATGACCGGAAAAAAAAGCTTGAAAAATGTAGCACCTCTTTTTCGTACAAGCTTTTACTATGCCAACACTCCTCTATAAGCGTATTAAGCTTAAAAGGGGCCTGAAGTTTGCGCTTGGTGTATTCATAGTTAGAGGTCCTTTAAATACTAATCTCCACTGGTGCATTATCAACGCAATTGAAGTCTGAAAGCACACATCTGCCACGTAACAACCTTAGTTGTACCATTATCATAAACATGTCACAAACGTACATTGTAGTGTACGTTTCTAAGTAAACAGCAATGTAGGCCAACTAGATTGCATCTCAAATTACCCGTTTTCTGCAACTGTCATAGTCCACAAAGTGTTTTGAATATGAGGAAGAAATTAGTGCAAGAAGAACGGCCCATATGTAACGCGGTAAACGTTTTCAGGGAGAGAGGGTGAGTAGCTACCTGACTACGCCTTGGAATGTCGACGGCGAAATTAGTTTTTTAGAGTGATTCTGGCGGCTGAAATATGGTTATTGTTATTCGTGTTTGGGAAAGGAATCTACATTAGGTACGGTGAGTTTTGTAATCCTTCTGACGTTATTTCAATTTCTGGGAAAAACCCATTGATGATCTGCGTTTAGTTTATAATTGCTTAGGACTTGGGGTAGTCAGGGAAGCGGGAATATATTTTTTCAAGTTTTCAATGTAATGATTCCTATACTGTAAATAAATTGTGTAGGAATAAATAAAGCATTTCACATTTAAAAATGTGTCCGAAAACCCCTCAGCAAAATCTTCAATTAGGCGGTGTCACGAACTTTTCCCCCAAAAAATGGTTCCGCCAAACACAAGATTACTTTTTCACTCAATTTCTCGAGGAGAAGAGAGCATTACGAGTTTATTATTTGCCGCCAGGAATTACTTACAACGCTTGGAGCAGTTTGAGAAAGCTATACAGGCGTACAACGAGGCACTCCGCTGGAATGTAAGTCTTCATGAGTTTTTTTTACCATTTTTATTATATTTTAGGGTTCTTGACCTCAATAGTAATACAAAACCCATTTTTATTTTGGTAGGTTAAAAAACTTTTTTTAAACTTTGTTTAATTTTTAAAATAAAATTATGTTTTAATAACTAGGTACTGAGAAAGATTAAATTATTAAACAATATTAGTCCATTATAAAGGATATCAAGCATTCTTTGTTAAGCCGCGTACACAAGCTAATCGTGCGTTAGGAACAGCACGATGTAAATCCGCGCTTGAGTTCGTGAAATGGATGCGCACAAATTCGCACGAAAATCATCCTTTTCATGAAGACACAAATATTAGACAAAGTAAAAAACCTATTATCCAAATGAAGGTTTTTTTTCTTCAAGTATTTATGGTATTACGTTGTCCAAGTGTTCACACAGGCACAGATTTGCGATATTTGAGTGTGACGTTACTCTGTGCCGTCAGTTTAGTGGCAAGCAAACAGCTTGAGACTCCATTCGCTGCTCCAAACATGCAATTAGAAGCAGCGGTAATAATGTTTGACTTGCACTTCGTTAGTGCAATAATGTTGGTTTTAATAGCTGTAACGAAATTTACATTTCCCAGAATTACTCATATAGTTTAAGAATGTTTCTTTGTAATGCCTCTTTGGTGATATGGTAAGTGTCTGCTAATGGTTACGGCTGAATGATCACAATGCAATAGGACCTGTAAAATTCCGGCTAGCTACCACCTACCGAAGTCTGACGCCAAACGGATTGCCATTTTTCGTGCGCGGAAGAGCCAGTGCCTTTTAGAAAAGCTCGCTTCATCATATACTTAATTCTTGTTTTACCTAGAGCCTAGAGCAAGTCACGAGGTAACCCATTAAAAAATCAAAGATAATTTGCTTAAATTTTTCGCAAAAACTCTTTAACTTTTAAACTCTTAGTCACCACTAAGCGACAATCAGAAAAAAAAACAGTATTGCCATCAGTGCTGATGATAGAGGTGGTGGCAACCAGGAATTGACGTAATATTATACTTACTAGTTGTCGCTGTGTAAAATTACTGTCCTGTAATATCGAGTTACATTTTTTATTTATAACCGAGTTAAAAGTTGATTTTTAGAATGTCTGAAGATTCGTTTACAAATTTGTAAGTACGATAGCGAATAAATAGTGAATAGAGCGTTAGGCGTTGTGTGCTCATCATAGGGTAGCTATACCCACAGTTGCCATGCTGGTCATACGTGTTGGCGATTGCTAGCAAATATTGTTGCGCTTTTGATTTTGTTGCCTACCAGTAGCCAGATAACCTAGATATGCGATATTCGGGAAGGGCAATACCGCCATCAACCAGTCGCTAGAGCCTTGTTCATTACTGCAGGATGTTGGCGTATGTGAGGTTGATAATAAGAGCAAAGGAGGTAGTTGCTGCTTAATATTCCCAATGTGTAAAGTAATGGGTATAAAAGCGGGATTTTGAAATGCAAAAAAAAAGATGTCAAACATCGCAAAAAGGCAAAGTGGGGAAGCAACGTAGCTGGTAATATTTTTTACTTTGCACCTGCACTGCACTTGCTTGTAATGTATCTTTAAATCATGATATACTAAATTTATAACTCGAGTGTGGGTTAAATAGTAGGGGTAATAAGCAAGGAGAGGTAATTCAGACTAATTATGCATACTTACCGTTAGGTAAGAAAAAAATGAAGTCATCCTGTCTCAGTATAACTACTGAGACAGGATGACTTCATTTTTTTGCCCCATGGAAAACCTCTATCGCACTATTTAGTGCAAGTGAAACTACGCGTATTCAACTGGTACGAATAATCCTAACTGTTTCTGGCAATATTTCCTTATAAAAGAAAGAGATACCATGCAGTATAATTTCTGTAGCAAATATTATATAATTTGGCAGATTATCGTTTTGGCGCCCGGCTCTATGGGGCAAAAGTATAAAATGTTACAGCTTTACAACACACAGCGTCGGTACGTGGTCGGTACCCATTCAAAATGTAATGTTAAATAGTTTCACTATGAAAAGAAAGCCGAAGTAACTTTGTTCACAATATTTTTGTTTCACTCGTTGATGATTAGTGTCACGTTGTAGGTACCGACTTTGGTAGCTTATAGAGTTGAACATGGTAGGTACTTTAAGCCAGCGCCATTTTCACGTGGTCATACATTTATTTGACTTCACTACACAACAGTATTTAAAATAAAAAATATACACGTAAGATTTACAAAAAATAAGAAATAGATCGATCAAAATGTATATACGAACAGTGACTTGTGCAGCAGAGCCACTATTTAATTTAGTCATCAGCGTCCAGAATCTGTATTTCTGCTGTGTTACGACCCCTACGTCTTCAATTGGAGAGTTGATAGTACCTTCTGTACCCATTATCAAGTTTCAAGGTCAAGAGCTTACCCCTACTGAATTAAAAAAGTTCTCTATGTCGAAACAAAAAACTAATATACAAAAAACAGGCCAACCTCAACAAAACAGAAATATATATGCAAGCAATATATATATTTTATATGTATTCGTTCTCCTTTTTCCTATATATTATCTAACTTTATTTTGTATTAACTGCTTTTTTATTTTTAGCTACATATTAACATCAATAACAAATTATTTCAATACTAGTCATAATTATTTCTGACCTGTTTTTATCCCGGAAAGCTAATTTGAGCAGCAGTTTGAGCAATATATGCACTGCATCATCAATCTCTACAAAAGCGGAATAGCTAATTACAGGAAATCAGCTGAAAAATAGACACTTATAAAGAAACCAGACAGAAAAAAACCTAGCGTACAAATTCATGAACATAAGTTTGCTGCTGCAACCACAGGGGTGCCAGCATTAATCAGAACCATTTCCTCCAGTAGCATGCTTGAATGAGTCTTAATATACGGTCCATTCACGGAACGATGTCCATTGCCTGCTCGGTAGTGGTTTACTAGACCGAAAGCGACTCGGGCTAGGCAATACCGATGCAACGGAAATGCTCGAATTGGCTTTACCGTAATTTTTTCGTCGGCTAAATCCCCATCAGGTTTCTTGACTGTTAATAGTAAATAGGTCTAAGCACATACACTATAGTATAATATCTAAGGTCTCGAGAATGTGTTAACTTTTAATGTTTATAGTTAGTAGTATTTTTTTTTAATTCATGATTTAGTTTTTGTAATCTAAAATGTATATATGATCCATCGTATACATAGTCTTTGGGCACTATGTCAACAATTAACCAGTGAAATCATAAGCTAAGAATATCATATACAATGATATTCAAATTATAGATATGTTCAAAAGCTATCAAAGAATGAAATTTACAACCTGATTCTTTCGTTTCAAATTCTTACAACAATTCAGAGTAATCAGAATTCAATTCAATTCCTTGTAGGCTAAAATTTTAAAAGTTAGTAAAGTCCAAGATGATTTCAGATCATTTTTCACTACCATATAAACTGAGACAAATGGGTATGATTCCAGGTAAGCGTTTGATATTTTTTGCATATATTATGAATATATGCTGAATAAGATCACACCATGGGTATCAACCTACTCTTTTCTCACAGAACGCTGATGTCCCCTCACTGCTAGGGCGTAGCGTCGCTCGGGCGAAGGCAACGCACTATGCCGGTGCTTTAGCAGATGCAGCTCGAGCAGCTGGTAACTATTGTTATTAATTAATAATTCGATTGATACTCGATAAAATGTAATTTTATGCATATTTTGCAATTACTGTTGGAAACTGTCAGAGAACGAACAAAATTTGCTGAATCTTTCCGCCAATAATTGATTACGTTTTCTTAATTGGAACAGGAATATTGAATGGGAATGCGCCTTCAATTATATTATGTTATATTACCTCCACCCTCTACGTATTCACTTTTGATGTAACTTGATGATGTGCGTATTAGCACTTTGCATTGAAAGGGGTAACAGGCTTCTGTCCTATAGAAAATAGACATATCGTTGTAATGGAGCGAAATGCTTTGAGCGGGAATATAGGGCAATTAGTGGCGGTACTCTGTCTATGAAAATAGAAAAAGTATTTGGAGGTTTCTAAGCTCTATAAAAGCGGCATGCCATGAGCCGTTTTTGGTAGGCACATTAGTTGGAACAGTAGTTGGATCTTGTTTAGCGGTAATTTTACAAAAAAAAAAAACTTCTTAGTTAAAGCTAAAGGCTTGATCCATCGTAGACCTCAGCCTTGCATGTTTGATACTTTGTTGTGATAATCCTAAGGTCATGTTTTATTTATTCACAGAGCTGGAGCCAGAAAATCTAACGGCATTACAAATTAAAGCACAGACCGAGTATGAAAAAGGTGCCTTCGAAAGATCTTTGGTGCTGGCGCACCGAGGCCAGTGGATTCGGCGGTTGCCTCCTGACTTCGCCGAATGTGCCAGGCATGCCGAGGAAACGGTAAAATACCCACGTCGCGAATTTACACTTGAATTTGGACGATTTATCTAAACTCTTTGAAAACTGCTTGCTATTTAGCTTGAGCTTTTGAAATCTGGCCGTTCTGGGACGTGAAACTAGTACCTACGTAAATAGTGCAAAACGAAGCAAAATAACATCAAAATGGTTTTACGTTCCACGCTACCCTTTTGTCTGTTTTCATTGCATTTTCCTCTCTTTGCTAAGGATGGATTACGCTTCTATTCAACCAAAAGTTCTCAAATCTAGATTAAAATCTGGTCATATTTTTATGTTCTGATGCTCAAATGCTGATGAATAAATGAATTGAAAAAATCTTTATTGAATTATTACAAGAAAGACTAAAGCTATCAGAACTAAATTAATCTGATCAACATAAATGGGTAGGTAGGTATTTCGATCGTAGATACGACCACACGAATTGTATAGTAAAATTCATGGCATCCATGACCATAATTCTACTGTTATTTACCGTTGTTATCATATAGATCCGGGAATGCATTGGCAATACTTCGAAGAAGATCCTGTCAACTGCAGCTTCAATTATAAGCCGTGTGGATTACATTGCTGCTGAGGAAGTGGATAGTAATGTGCCGAAGAGAAAAAGCAGGATGCATGTGCAGCCAACGCAACAGGTTATAACAAAGTTTTGTTCAGCGATGTTGATGATTTTTTTTATAGTACGACGTGTAAGCACTTGGCCTTCATCTCACCTGGTTACAAGTAGATAAGGCCGGGTGGAGGCGTACTTCACCCGGAATCCTCAACAAACTAAGGAACTGGCTATTTTACCTCTAAATGCCGGAATACAACACTTTTTAGAATTGTTATTATGGCGACATAATTAACCACCAACCAATCCAAGCGCAATATATTGTACTCTCCATGGGGATCAAACCCAGGACCTCTGGATCTGAAATCGGTGGGTTGAACCATTAGACCACAGAGGCGGAATGAATGGATGTTATACCGGTTTAAAATTATAAGTATGATATGGGTCAGTTCTTGAACATGAAACTTAGTAGCCAAGAATGAGGTTTGAACTGGGTGAGATATTATTTCTACTTGAAGACATTTTGCTAGTAAAACAGCAGAAATAAAGACGTTGTAGAATAACTCTAACAAGTCATTGATTAATTAAGGATAGTACCGCCTCTGTGGTCTTGTGCTTTACCCATCGGTGTTAGATCCAGAAGTCCCGGATGCGATTCCGAGGAGTGCTTGGAATAGTTGGTGGAAGGACTTTGTTTAAGTCCACCTGGCTAGCTACCACCATCTTACCTGAGTCTGTTACTAAAACAACAATTCTAAATTGTTGTGTTGAAGTTTCCGGGTGAAATCAGCTTTATAATAAATTGAAAACAGGTAAGATGGAGGCCAAGGGCGTCCTCGTCATACAATAGAAACAAGAAAAATAATAACGGTACGCTAAACCATGCCAGTTTAAAAGTTATTTAGTCAAAGGACTTCTCTATTTGTGACTTAAGCCGGAAAATATTTTTTCATCATAATTAAATGTGTCATTTATGTGAAATATATAACGAAAATGTTGACAACAATGCTCAAACACAGAAAAAATCCTATTTGTTGAAACGACATTAATCCATAGGTTGAAGAAATATCCCGCGTAGAAATACAGAGGGCCAAACAAATATCTCGGCTAATGGCGTCGAAGTATTTGGAGCGAATGGCACATGACAAATATTTCTTAACGGCTCTATGTAAGGACGAGCGACTGGTCTCAGCCAATAAACAAGGATCTAAGAAACTGCAGGATCTGGCGAATAATGCGCGCGAAGATGTGGAAAAACGACAAGTGAGTTTACAGAACATTCAAGTGTACATTTAAGGTAAGTGAAAAAATAACAGAAGTGGTGGATATGCAACCATAATTTCCTTCAGAAACACTTATTTAACTAGGTTGCTAGAGTTAGTAAGGCTATTCACCTTTGACCAATGCAATTGAAATCTAGAAAGAATATAAAATTTAAATTTATACATATTTTGTTGAAGCAAATATTTAAAAATAAGAACCAGAGTATTCTGTAGTGGATTTCAATGATTAGATTGGACTGAAAAACTTTCTTTGCAAGTGACAGAGAAACATTTTATTCTTGCCGCAGGCATAATGTCTCATGCCTAGACCGCTTTGTCACGTCACGCCTAAGCTAAATTGCTTGGATAAGTTCATAGTGTGTGAAATGCTTTTACGAGTGCTCTAGTCACAAACAATATGAAATTTTTCTCTACTCGTTTTTGTTCGTATAGAAACTTTGCTCAGGTATGAATCATTCTGATTTATCAGCGTGTTTGGGGAAAAGGTAGAGCTTTATGAATAACACACATTAATCTCTTTTGTTTATTACTATCTTACATGCCGGGTAAGATTATTGCTGGCCCTTACATTAGAAATACAAATCACCTTCAACGGCCCGTCTACTTTTAGACACAAGCTACTAGCCTCCTTAAAGACTAGAATCATATCAATCATAACTGTAACGGTTAACCATGATTGGGATCGAGATCGCAGAGTTTTAATATACCTAGCAAAACTTTGCTATTTATTTTCTGTTCGAAATAGATGCTTTGTGCATAGTTAGATGAAGGAAAGGTGGTTTAAAATGTTTGGCTAAAAAGTTTTTATAAGCGCATTTCTATCATCTATTTCCCTATAACAGTATGTTTTTATCTCTACACAGGCAGCTCTCCGTGAAAGGCGTCCTCTGTATGCCGCCAGAGCTATTGAATCAGCCGCTCGAGCTCGTCTCTCTAAAGCAAGGCAGCTGCAAATAAGACGTGCTCAGAAACAGCACATCACTGACTCCATACGCCTCATCAGGCAAGTTCATTTCCTACACTAAACAATACAAAAACAACATTAGTTATCTATACTAGAGACAATATAAAATATAGTAAGCTAAGTAGCTACAAAAAAAACTACAAGGTAAAAATAATAATAGGTAAAAATGAATGTAAGCAAAATGATAGACACAGGGAAAGTAGTACAAATTGTCAAGGTACTTTTTGTAACTTTGTAGTTACATGATGAAAACAAGGAGCACAGATTTTTTTTCAAACGAGTATTATATGATCACACATATCGCTTATTCAAGTATATGGATTACAGTTTTGCAGAAGCTGCATACAAAGAACGAGATACGACCAAATGCTTGGAGGTGGTTGGGTTTGGGATTGATCAGATATCGAGAAAACCGGCCAATCTCCTGCCAGGCAAAGAGAAGTTTCTGCAGCAATTGTACGAGATTGTGTCTCAGAGTTTCTTGGATCAGGTATGTTCTAATGACTACTTTTCTTAAAATTTTATAACTGGCCAAGTGCACCCATCCCATTTCAAGGCAAAACATGCTGGCTTTTTTTCTGGCAGTTTTCAGCCTATTTTCTGGCTGTTTGCATTTTGTTCTGGGTCACACCAGGATTATCATACCAAGTTAACCAACTAAGCAGGTACCTATAACTGTTATTGCAATAAATCAAATGAGAAAAATGTTTAATAAAGTACGTTTATTTCATGGGAGTCACTCTTATTATTTTATTAATTTGTCAGGTAATCCGGTAATCATACTTGTACAATATTTATACTCATAGTAAATTCGAAACAAAGAACAAGGCGCTATAGTGAAACAAAAATTATTCACTATAGCACATATACGCGAAAATATCTAAAATGTAAACTGGTGAATGGTGAATCAGTGATATTGACGAATAAGGAAACTGCCCAGTGATACGCAAACTCTGTTTACATAGAACCTCTTTTTTTTCAATTTACCTGCACTGCAAGTCAGAGCAACTGAATGCCAAATGAGTTCGCATAGATTTTCAAACATTTCAGCGTCACAACTCGTAGGTGTTGAACTCGCGTTTCATTCTCGAGCCAATCACACAGCAAAATGCTTTTAGCGGATTTCGCCGCAGGCAGTTCTTAAATTTACCATTTGATTGTAGCTATATTAATAGCATATATGATGGTTTTCAATGCTGAAATACCCTTTACACTACACACAGACCATTATTTGTAAAGACGTTAAGTTAACTGTATTGAAAAATTTCTGATTGTAGACTTCAAGGTGTGTACAGCCAACCCGCTTAGTTGTGGAAATATGTTTAAACCTTTCATAACTTGCCAGGTTTACAAAAGGACTTTTAGTCCTTTTGTAAACCTGGCAAGTTATGAAATGCTTTTTTTAAAATACTCGGTCTTAACTAAATAGTATAATAACAGCATATAATTTAAATTTATGGCGTAGAACTTCAGAACGGTTGATGAACATCTTTCTTTTTTAAATTCATTTTGTTTGCTGACTAATAGCATTTTGGAGCTGACCAAAACCCCTTTAATTAGCTGATCGTTAAATGTAAATAGTTTTATTGTAAATCACAGTAACAAATTAGTGGAGTGTCGTACAGAATTTCACCTAAGTTTACTGTTGAAAGAGAATTTTTACATACATTGATAGCATCACATTTATAGGTAAGTATAACTTGAAAATTTTCCTAACAAACTGCAAACTTCTGACTTGCTAGTCACGTAGCTCCTACGATAAAAGGTTTTACTTAGGGGCCGAACACACTAAGCGGTTTTACTACGCGGCTCTTGGACTTCAAAGGGTCATCAAACGGCTACGCCATATTGACTCCTTAGTTTATGATGCTACTAACTTGCCATCATCATTATTGTTTGTTGTTCGTCCTTCAGTGTTAGATATTTTTATACGAATCGGGTCAGAGTTTCTGATCTAGCAGATGGAAATCACCTATTAATAATATATCAAAACATACATCAAATACGGCCAAATAGAACAATGCTGCAGATCCATTCTTTATAATGGAATTACTTACATTTGACATTATCCTTTCGTAAACCGAGTGTAGGCGTAGTTTTGAAACACGAAAAGCCTTGGAAATAAATGATAATATACCCAGACGTCTGCGTTCATGTTTACAATAAGTATTCAAAGAGTTTCGGCTATTACAGAAATTTTCGTGGTAGTTTATCAACTCAGCAATCTAAGTTTCTGCGTATTCATCATATTATAAGCTTAAAAGTATAACAAGCAGCTAACGCTACGCTTGGAGTATCACAACATGATAAAATCCGAAATGTGGACGTCCGTAGAGAACCAAAGTCACTGTCAGCCCTCAATCAAAATTAGCAAGCTGAAGTGGCAGTGGACAGTCCACATAGCTCGCAGAACCGATAACCGCTGGGGAATAAAGGTATTGCCACTGCGATTACACGCGAAATGGAGTGTAGGAAACCCACCAACTCGATGGACCGACGATTTTGTGGCGGTCGCGGGAGTCAATGGATGAAGGAGGCTCAGGATATTTGTGGCGTCAATTAGTGGAGGCCTATGTTCAGCCGCAGACGTGTGTAAAATGATATGATAATGATGTTGTTGACAGCAAGCAGTAACATAAGGACAAGAGTTCCGTACACCATTGCCTACCACTCAATCTGTTTTGTCAATCAAAAATACGCTACGTCAGTACAAATATGAACCTTATAATAATTCGCAGAAGCGAGTCCGAGATTGTATGAGCGAGTCTGATAGAGAGAAGAGGGCTTTCATACTCCTTGGGATGACGTTATCTCGTGAGCCAAGTCGTGACTCCGTGCTCCGTGTCAGGCCGCCGGCACCTCCTAGGGATGCTAAGTATGATATCCTATTACACCTGGTACCAAGATAGCTGACGATTTCGTAACAGTCATAAACAAAATTGTCGTGATCTTATAATTTTGTTCTGCTAGAGGCTAACAAGGAATTATTACTGCTTCTTGCACATCGAGAGTTCCGACTCACATTTAGAGACGACAAAATCAAGTTTATTGACCCTTTCCATTTCAATATGTTTCTTATTTTTGTTATTATGTTGTTATAGAGGCAATGGAAATTATAGTACTCTGTGAAACTATCAACTGTCAACCTATTACGGTTCATGAGATACTGTTCGCTAACAGACAGACAGACGGACAGTGAAGTCTTAGTAATATATAAGGTTCAGTTGGCACCGTTTAGGTAAAGAACCCTAAAAAGTAGGACCACGATAAAAATATCACTCGTGATCATGCTAGTAGGATAAAATATAATTACAAGAAAAGCTTCTAAATGAAGGCGCCGAGATTGCTCTTTGTAGAGTAGTTTGCTGCCTATGTTCCATAAAGGAAGTTCAAAGTTCGCAATGATGATGATATTGTAGCATGAGCCTGAGATTCAATTAACATAGTAATTCAATCTGTCTAAGCATCACTTTTTTAATCAGTGAAAACATACAACCAAATAATAGACATTTTGACCTTTGTTCCAACCACAATTTTCAGACAGACAATTTGATAAGTGGCCTCAAGAGGGCTGTTAACGTCTCTTTTCATTAAACTACGTCCATTGACTATAAGACTTTATATAATTTATATTTTGTTACTTTCAGCGGTTTTTACTCAACAATAAAACAAAATCTATAGCTTATATGATTTCTCACACACACATCGTTATTTTATCATTGCAGGCATCGTCTTCGCACTTTGGATCGCGTATTAGCCTCCAGCACACGTGCTGCTGAGAGGTGCTATATATTGCATGAGTTGGCGCGTCTTCACGTTGATATGAAGTTATCCTTGAAGGCTCGTTTCTATGCTCTGAAGTGTCAGACTGGTATGAAACTTTCGAATTCCTATATTTTTTTATCCATTAATGAATAACAGGACATTTTTACAAAGCGCTATCTAGCCCCAAACTAAACATAGCATGTAATATAGGAACTAGATTACGGATACCGATTTCAGATCCAGAGGTACCGGGCTCGATCCCCAGGGGGAGCAGTATTATGCTTGGTTTGGTTAGTGGTAGGATTTTGTTGAAGTCCGCCTGGCTAGCTACCAGGTGGACTTCAACAAAGTCCTACCACCAACCAAACCAAGCACAATATATTGTACTCCACATGGGGATCGATCCCGGGACCTCTGGATCTGAAATCGGTGGGTAGAACCACTAGACCATAGAGGCAATGATCCGATGATTTCTATGAACTAGAAATATTGATATCTGTGATTGGTATAAAGTATTTTAAACACACCGCTACTTATATTAACATTAAATTTGTATGTTGCTTATGCGATATAGCAGAGAACATGTTTTGTGATACAAATACAGCAACAACAATAAAAGTTAATTTAGTAATACAATACATAATACATACAACGAAAGAGGTATATCCACATGCAAAACTGCATATTTATTCAGATCCGAAGGTGAACTGTAGTTTATGTTCAATAAAGTTTGCTAAGCGTGCCACCAAGACCTAGTTCCAGGGAATTTAATGTGCCAACCGAACGTGTGACTTGAACCGAATGTCGTAAATCGCGGGACGGCTGATGCGTGACTTCGGGGAAGGCTGGACTTGGAGACAGTGTAGAGAACACTACCCGATCCATAAACCTAGCTTTATCATTTTAAGAATTCTCATAAAAATAAAAATTGCCTTAATAAGTCATCAAAGTACAAGTGCCTTTACCAACCAAAAAAAAACAAACCTTTTTTTTTATTGTCCGACGGTTAAGCACTTGGCCTTCATCTCACCTGGATACAAGTTGAGATAAGGCCGAAGGTGGAGGCGCCAGAATTAGGTAAGATGGTGGTAGCTAGCTAGGCGGTCTTAAATAAAGTCGTACCACCAACCAAACCAAGCACAATATATTGTACTCCTCTGGACTTCTGGATCTGAAATCGGTGGGTTGAACCACTAGACCACAGAGGCGGTTTAATCTAGACAAGACTAGGCCGTGGCCCATGTAATGACGTGTTTGTAGCAAAAAAAATTATTTATATAGTGTTTGATAAAACTTATTTTGCCCCTTTGATGAACAATAATAGTTTATCGTGTTTTGCCATTCATAAAACACATAAATAAATTACTAATTGAACTTTGTTTCCTCATTATAATAAGTAAATACAAGTACTTGTCTAACGAAGACGTAATATGTCTCAAAAGATGTACAGGAGACCCACCACAAAGGTAACAACAACCCTTCATAAAAGAGATTCATGCTTCATCTAAGCTGGTAATTTTCTCGCCGCCAGCTCCTCAAAAGCAGCCGTGCGAGTGAATTACGCACCAACCAGCCAGGAAAAGTAATGCTTTTAGCTGTATAATAAGATACATCGATCTTTGAGCATGATAAACACTCAATGAAGCGTGTCTTTGCGTTATTTGAAAGGAGGTAAACCTGTAAATGATCATGTCTTGGTGTGAGATGAGGCATGCGTAATTTGTTTGCTTGTTGAGTAATTGTTGTTTATCGTATAATTTGAATATTGAGCTGTGTAGCAAAGTAAAGTAAGTTGCTTTCAAACAATTTTATGTGCGCTTGAAATATAATTGAAGCTATTTGAAATAGGAATAGTATTCACTGTTATTACTACACTATTACAGTCATACAAAGATGAATGACAGATGCGCCTTTTGAGTGCGTCCTTCGGGCCTTGATTTTTATCATGAGACATACCAAGACCATCACCATTGCGTTACCACATATTATTGTTCAGTTTAATACAAAATCAATAAGTTCTTGCAAACAGGTACATCATTACTCTGCAAAGCCTTAATTAAAAAAAGTGCTTATTGTAGAACGAAAAAAACAAAAGTTATTCCCAGGCGGTTCCCTTGTGCAAGACGCGTCACGTTTCCTGGCTCGCTGCCATAATGCCATCTTGCTCCGGATCTGTCAGTACAACGTGGTCTGCTTTTAAATACACTTGTTATGAGTATTTTTGACCAGCGTTGCTACGGCGTAGTTGAGCTACGGCGTAGCAGTGCTACGCTGTAGCTCAACTACTATTGTAGGCACGTTGCAAATATTTTTGTACCATAATTCGAGGTGATCAATCGTTGTAGTGGAGAGATGGTTTATCTTCATATTTTATTTTCTTTGTAGATTTTTGTATCTCATACATACACTAAATGTTACTTTTTTTAAGAACTTAATTTAAGTTATTATTTTGCCTCTCAACCTTATTTTTGAACTAAGAACAAGCTGAGTTCTGACACATTTTTTTCCTATTGACAATTACAGTCTTTTTAACCGACTTAAAAAAATGGAGGAGGTTCTCAATTCGTCGATTTTTTTAATTGCTATTGAATTTTATTTATCGAGAAAAATCGAGGGAACACTTCAAATACTATAGGCACACTTGAAGCGATTTAGGTGTATTACCTCAAAAGTAAGGAAAAAACGGACCCCATATAGGATCACGCGTCTGTCAGTCTGTCCGTCCATCTGTCATCAAAATAATTGGTAAAAAACGTCATCCAGGTAAACGAAATTGTATCTATCATATTCTTC
This sequence comes from Venusia cambrica, assembly GCA_951394065.1. Classification (NCBI taxonomy): domain Eukaryota; kingdom Metazoa; phylum Arthropoda; class Insecta; order Lepidoptera; family Geometridae; genus Venusia; species Venusia cambrica. The sequence goes on along the minus strand of OX596043.1, from coordinate 11,042,734 downwards.
ATCGAAATCGACTTTCTTTTTAGTTTTAAAACGTAATTATATTCAAACTACGTTCCAATATGTACTTTGCAGAGGCCCGTAAATTGAACCACCAGGGATGGCTGCTGAATGCATGCTTTTTGCTAGCTCGCTGTCATCTGATGCAAAGTAACCGTCCTGAGGCTCGGGTGGTGCTGCTCGAAGGACTTGGCCTAGCTCGCTCCTACGGCTTCGATGACATTGCTGCGTTCTTTGATACGGTAAATCTTTGAGATTTTTTTATTGGTGACAGTCAAGCTTTTAACCACCAGCTTACATGTAAAACAAGTAACGAGGTGGCCTAAGATGGAGCACGCTTGCCTAAAGGTACCTATTTACTCTGGACTTGAAGACTCCAAGATTGTACTCGTGCGGAAAAACAGACGAAGGCAAGGAATTCCATTCCTTACTAGTATTAATGATAAAGGTAGATGCGAAACGATGTGTTCGGCACAATGGAACATTTACAAGATACGCGTTGTAGCCTGCCGTACGTCTGCTAGTCCAGTGGTGCAAAGGGGATGGAGGGACTGGAACAAATATATCGTGCGCACACTCGCCAAAGTGGAATTTATAGAACACACAGCCTGGCAACCCGCCGTTTATGTTCTAGGCTCAGTTATCGTTTGTTAAGGCAAGTTGGCCTTAACAAACGAATCATCAACTATGAGTTAGGCTCATAGGTGGAACATGAAGCTCAATCGAATTCAGGGCTTCAAGCTGATACTTGGCTGAGCCATCCCAGAGATGGCAGCAATACTCCATACAAGATCGGACCTGAACTTCGTACAAAATTATTGACTTGCAGCCTGTTACGTGCTTTAAGCTATCTCAAGCCGAGGACATGTGCCAAACATTTATTAGGACATGCGTCTGACTATCCCCTAGCAGAAGATCCTCAGACAATCCTCGAAGGGGGAAAAGTCATGTGTAGTATATTACATTAAATAAAACCTTCAAATACTTAGCATCTCTCATCATCTCTCATCCAACTATTTGCCAAGTTTTATGTAGGTAACTTTGTGTTTTAAAAGTATAGTCTATAATAGCTTTCGTTTATTTCAATTTAATAAAACTAATATTATATTTTGTTTCAAGCTCCTATGAGTGACGACCTACGTCTATCTTCGTAGTGAAATTACCACAATCATATTTATACCTATGTTATTATACATGACTTTTTTTTCTGTCGAAACAGAAAATTACTTTTAAATTTGAACATTAAAATCTATGCTCTGAGAAAATTTACAGTATACAAATGCACGAAAGAAATAACATCACCATTACCTACTCATTTTTCAAGTTCTCTATTTTTTCATCGACGAAAACTATCATTTGGTCTAGCAAATTGCAAAAAAATCATTCACCAATATTATCTTAACAGTATTTAGTGAAATATTTTATTTCTTATTAGTGTCATGAAGATGCTATCTTGCAATTGAATTCCATCAACCATTCCTCAATTAGCACTTCAAAGTCAATTCGAAATATCGATAGTGGTCCAAGTTCTATTAACATCTGGTGAGACGGCAAAGTTCAGGCAGGTGAGGGCTAAGTTAAACTCGAACTCCACCACCACCAAGGTTGTAATAGCTATGCTGTGGTTAGCAATTCTTGCTCGGTCTGAATAATTCAAACCATTGTTCCTCAAACAAATATTTTCGAGCTAAAATTACTATCTTAAAATAAGAATTATGTTTTGTAACATTTTGTAAACAATTTATGTTGAAACAAACATGTAAAATCGGGAAAATTATGTATGCTTTTATTGTTTTTCAGGTTTGTGCTCTAGTTTAAAATTAGTTAGCCATTTGATCAGCAAAATTATTATCAATATCCATAGTTAATTGGCTGATGTTGGTTTATAACTTATATACCAATGTATTAATGCATATGATGTGGTGTACTATATAATAATAAATAAATAAATAAATATACCATTTGTGTTACCCAACTGCTTTCCGTGTCCATAGTTAGTTCAATTATACTTATAATTTTCACTTGTTTGTGAATACATCAATACTATACCCATACAACAATCACAATATTGCTACGTTCAACAAAATTAAATGAAGTCACCAAGTGGATCGAATTTCACGTCTCTTGCTATAAATACTGAAACGTGCGGTGTTGATAAACTAGGTATATTGGGGATTGTTTTTATTCCTGTTTTCATTCTCATTGTTTCCGTTGAACCTGACAAAATATTTTTCTGCGAACAACATTTCAAACACCACGCGGACAAAACTCGTCTTTCTGTGGTCGATTTTTTTTGCACTAATTTGAAACAAGGAGAGCAAAAATTTTTATTCCACGCCACGCGTGAATAATAACACCTATTGACTCAATCTATTTTGACTGACTGTGAAACTAAAAGTTGAACGGGACATTTTGTGTGCTCCTAGACAAGTATCAAAAAATAATACCAGACCAGTACTAGACGGAAGCGTACCAAAAATACTGGTTGCATTGCCACGCTGAATAGCTTTTCTAATTCACTGCCATAAATAAGAGCCAGCCCTGGGTCACGCGTCGATTTTATCAAAAGCCTCGCAAGATTTTTGAAAACCCGGGGACACTGGCTTCCCATGTACCCAAGGTTTAAGCCCCAAAAGGTTCATATAAGAATGTTCTGTTGCGCCACTTTATTTACGCTGTATGTGATCCTTGGTTGAATTAACCACCGTATCAACCCTTACTGTTGTCCTAGGCAGATTAGATGGTGCATGGAGGTCGATGTAGGCTGCGCCTTACACCGAAGGCCTACCCATTTCTCCAAGGACAAGAGTCAAAAGAAACGAATGTTAATGACAGTAACTTATGGTACTTACGTTATATTAATTGATCGTGAATCAATCTACCAGTTTACTTGCTGGTAACTGCTACGTTGATCTTATATATACGTAATAAGAAGTAACCGGAACTGCATGGCGTTTGAATCATAAGGATCATTAACCAGTAACCATAAACTTAAAACAGAATCGTAGCAATACTGTTTAGTTATTATTATGTGAGTCCCTTTAATTCATTAGAAAACCGGCATGATACACGGCATGCATATATCTTACCCAGATTACTAATGAGCTGAGGAAAAACTCCACAGTCTAGTTATTTTTTCCTTTGCCTCAAAGAACATTCTGCTCCTTAGTGCGTGAACGTGTCAGTGGAAGGTGAAGTGGCGACGACAGATGCGCCACTCGAGAAACGGGAGCGGGCCATGGTCAGCCTCATGCAAGACGACGACCTGCGCTCTGCCGCGGAGCACCTCTTCAGGCGAATGTCTGTGTTACCTGCGGCTAGGTAATCGTAACCATTTCAGCCTATATACGTTCATTGCTTTTTTGTGGATTAGCTATTGATCTCTTGGCTTGTTTAGCTCTAGGCCAGAGCAAGGATTAAGTCTATCTACGATGGAGCGAGCTTTCGGAGACACACAAGCTCTCCCGTACACCGATGGATCGCTCGGCAAGAGGGTGGTTGCTGGCCAGGTGAACCATTACAGGTCCTACCACCAAATGTGATCATTCAGCCGCAACCTCTATCAAAAACTAGCAGTTCCGTTGCCCGGGATAGAGTACTAGGAGGTAGATCACACTAAACGCAAAAATACAATCACCGATCCCGAGTCGATTCTCCCGCGAAGTTATCATGTAGTTGGTCCATTGAGTGATCTCCCAATATATGTTTCGAGTTTTATGGTGGTCGTTTAGTCCCCAGCGTAAGGTAAATATAGAAAAATGGTTTAAACGTTTCACCCGTCTGTGACCTCGGCTATTTATGATCACATTGATTGTACAAATCTGGTAATAACATGGGACCTGGGGCCCAACCACAACGACTTATAGCATTTTTGTTTTGATGTTACATTACTTTTGTCTCGTTTTTTCGTTACTGGATATATAGTGACAAAGGAAAAGTAATATCAACACAATAATGCTATAAGAGGTCGTGGTACGCCCCCTGGTAAGCACTTAAAGACCCTAGATAGAAGATACCTAGCTTAATTTACGCGAAACAATTTACACGAAAGTAACTACGAAGGTTTTACACTTCTGTCACCACCACACGCTGTTGATAACAAAACATAGCTGCAGAGGACCTAAAAATGGTACTACCAGGTATATCTGGTATATCGTGGTACACATGGGTACTACCATGTAGGTGAATACGCAACAGTAGACACTCGAGAAGGTACCTACTAACTAAGCTTTAGTTCCGCTCGAGCACCCCGCTAGGGCTCTTGGCAAAGTTACAGTTACAAGCAATTAAGGCAGAAAATAGGTGCTTCTTGGTACAGTAACGTACTTATTGGTCTGGTTCTAGTATGGACTGAATTAAATTCCACGTAATTACGAGTTACAAGTAGTCGTTGAAGAAGTTTGTTGGCTTCGTACTCACGAGGAGTAGATAGGTTGAGTTTCAATGAGGTTTGTTGTGGTTAGGTTAATTTATCGTATGATATGAATCCATGCCATTTAAAGGTTTTTTTAAACATAGCAGTTTTTTCTCCACACCCAATTTCTCAACGGCGCATGATGTGATTCAAGATTCAAGATTCAAGGTCATTTTATTTACATGGATACAAATCATTTATTTTTCTTTCACAAATCTTATTTTGCTAATGTACTTGGCCTGCTTGTAGGCGTGCAAATCTTAAAAATATATTAATATATTGACTACTAAGATTTGTTCAAATATTCATCTAGGGTATAAAGCAATTACACATCAACCAATTGATAAGTTTTTTAAATGCAGTTTCTTCATAAACTTTAGGATGGTCAGGTAAATTATTATAAATGACTAAAAACATGCTAATATATATTCTTAGAGCATAGGTAAACGGTAAATAAATTATCGAACTTGGTCAGCGCACACCACTGAGACTGACCACGTTCCGCAAGCATTAGCCCATCCATTCCACCCCAATTAAAATTGACAAGTACACGTTGGTTGCAGACGGTTCTCGATAATGCCTGGAACGAGAGCGGAGGAGACTGTACCAGCTTCCAACCGTCGTGCTTCTATTGTACCGAAGTCCCAGCAGCCAGCGAGAGTGGCTTTCAAATCCCGTCAACCTTTGGGACTCCAAGATTTTGATATCTAAACATACTTTTGACACTTACTACACAATTATTTTACTTTCGAGCACATATTTCTTTTACACTATTGAGTTTTTCAGATAGTGTGACCCAATACGTAACTGAAGAAACGTTTCCGGCTTTAGGAAATATACAGGTTCGAGTCCCGTCGCGGGTTGTGATATTTTGTGTCATTATTACATTTGTAAATAATATTTTGTTTTCCAAATTAATCATGGAACGTTTTTCTATTTGGTTTTATTGGATCGCTTTTTTTATTGGAAGTCTTAAAAACTGCTATGTGTATTGTGTGTTATGCTACAAATTTAAATAATTTCTATTTTTTACACATTTATTATTTTCATATACATTTATTAATATCAATTTATAAATAAATGATTTTCATTCAAGTGGCCTTTGCTTTATTTCCTAGAAATGACCTCGAAAAAAATGTTCAATGTTGCCAACAGTCATAACAGTTTAATTGGAAGCAAAGTAGGCCACCTAGTAGGCATTCACGAAAGGGCGCCTTTAAATCATTCCTAATCCCCAAGCTTGACAGGGAACAAGCAATTAACTTCCGGGTTCAGTCACATCGTCTTGAGGCTTTCGTTTCCCTGTTATTTGTTACCCATGGACCTTGTAACTGTGTAGTACCTATAGCTTATAGCCTATCGAACTATGATATCCAAATAGGGGCTCTAACTGAATGCCTGTGGTATACAACGCTTTCATATACCCTATTCTATCTCACACAGATAGGTAAGGGTTAGACCGAGAAGGCTAAGCCAATCAGCGGCGGCCGGCGGCGGCATTTCGGTTCCCGGCGGCCGGTCGTCCGGGCTCGTAGTAATTTAGATACATAACTTATAAAATCTACTTACTGCCTATTTTCGTGTTCATTATAATATTGTTACCGGGGAGTGACAAAGTTTACCTACTTATGTAAGATACCTACATTGTCAAAGTTTATTTAAGGCCCTCATTATAAGACTTGTAATATAAGGTTTCATCGAATTGTACCTACATCTTAGTCAAACCTGTAAAGGTTTATTAGGTGTTGATACGAAAAAAAAATTTCTACAAAATTCAAAACTTTAATATTTTTATAAGTACATAAATACCTAGGTATTCAATAAATATAACGTAAAATAGGAATAAAGCGGCTTAGTGCGAGTCAGACATGCACCCCAAGGGTTCCAACCCAAAAGTCAATAGTCACATTTCAAAGCAAAAAAATACAAGTTTTTTGCACCTCGTTCTGGAACCGGTCAATTCCGACTCCCGATTTGCCAGTTTGGATGGATTGGTGATCGCAGTAAAGGTATATAATACACAGAAGGAAGCTCTACTTCTGGTTAGATTCCCAGCCGGAGTAAAAATGTTGTGATTGGTTTGGTTGCTGATAGGACTTTATTTACGTCCGTCGGGCTAGCTACCACCATCTTACCTAATTCTGTCTCCATAACAACAATTATAAAAACTGTTGTGTTCTGGCATTTAGAGGTAAGATAGCAAGTTCATCGGTTTGTTGAGGATTTCGGATGAAGTGCGCCTCTACCTTCGGCCTTATCTTCACTTGTATCCAAATGAGATGAAGGCTTGCCCGTCATACAATAAAAAAAAAACACTTTATCGTCTTTTACGACATCCGTGGGCTGAGATGCAGAGTTCGATTGTTATTAGGGCCGCTACCGCCACGGCACACTGCAGGTACGCTGCAGAAGAACCTGCAGAAGAATAATTGTACCAGCAAGATCTAAGTTTGAAATAAGAACTTAATAAATTTTCTAGCAAGAAGCACGTTGTTGTTCACTGCGCCGCCACAATTCAACCAGAGTGAAAACTGACCTGCAAAAGCTGACCTCGACCTATCTGCTAAGTATTTGTTACTTAGCATCACATTTGGGTACACTATAGCAATGCTATAAGCATCACAGGGTTCCCCGCTATTCACATGAGTTTCGCTGGCTGGGTTCAGGATGGCAGGCAATACACAATACAACCCCAGTGCCGAAAATCTGTGCAGAACCTGCTCCCACCCTTTTTAATTTAGAATAAGCTTACCTACATTATTGTGTAACGTCAAAGAAACAATTGACAAAACTTCCAAAAAATAAACGGTAAGAGAACCTGCTTCTTGTCTGGTTAAAATCATTTTCCTTCAAACGTTTTCATTTACAGAGTTTTCAGGCTTCTTGTTTTATTAATGTAGATACCTACAGGAAAACAAATCTACTCGATTACTCGATTATACAAATGGTCCCATTTTGGTAAAGCAATCTTCCCCCCGAAGTCGTTCCCCAGTAATTAAAAAGTTGCACAAATAAGTCCATTTATTTAACACGAGGCACCGTTTTCAAAAGTCCTGATGCCAAAACTTTTAAAACATGCTCATTCAAATGTGAAAGCCAAAGTTTGTTTACAGTTTGCAGCTTTGAATTTAGCTTTATTTATTTTATCATCTAATCTACTTTTTGGGGTTCCATACCTCAACAGTGCCAATGTGACATAGCCGCCGCTGCCCATCCATCCGTCCGTCCGTCTATCAGCAGGCTGTATCTCTTAATATATTTTATAAAGCGTGTATTTCTATTACCGCTATAACAAAATATATATATATAAAATTACAAGAAACGTGTTTTATTTGTGCCTTGAAATGTGGGTCGGTACTCTCAATGTACTTGTCAGCACTTGGCCGGTTTGAATAGACACCTTGTTTTTAATTCAAAAAAGAAACATAGCCAAATCATAACAAAAATCGCGCCTCCAGGTCTAAAGATACAAAAAATTTGTTGATCATCAAGTTTTGGTTCGAAAACAGCAATACCAACTGATAGAAGAATAAACTAGTGTGGTATCTAGGCTACATTGTTCTAAAGAGGAGTCACCTCAAGAAATACATTAAAATAATAACAAAAAAGGATGTAAAAATAAACGTAAAAACGTTAAATTTATTAACATTATATAGAACTACTGTTAGGTAACAGATTTCTTAATTTATACTTCTAAAAATATGAGCATTTGGATGCAATTTTTTGTTGAGTAAGCTTACGTCGCGAACACTAGTTCGCGACGTAAGATTCGACCCCTCCAAATCAGCCCACGGATGCTGTAAAAATCGACTAAGGGATCTCGCCACGAGGGCAGCTTCTAGCTCTTTCTTTGTATTATCTAACGAATATGCTATCACCAATCTCGTGCTGAGCGTGATGATTACGTGACACCAGGCACGATGAAAGCCAATCGTTTCAACGTCGTAAAATAATGTAATGACAAACACAAAACTGTTTTGGAGGAGGCTCTGTCCAATAGTGGACATCACGAGTTGACTTTGTTTTTTATTGACGGGTAAGCGCTTGGCCTTCATCTCACCTGGTAAAAAGTTAAGATAAGGCCAAAGGTGTAGGCGCATTTCACCCGGAATCCTCAACAAACTGAGGAACTGTATATCTTACCTTTGAATGCCGGAATACAACAATTTTAGAATTGTTATTATGGCGTCAGAATTAGGTAAGATGGTGGTATATAGTCCGGTAGACTTTAACAAAGTCCTAACACCCACCAAACCGAGTACAATATTATACTACCCCTGGGGATCGAATCCGGGACCTCTGGATCTGAAATCGGTGGTTTGAACCACTAGACCACAGAGGCGGTTAATTGTACTCCCCCTGGGGATCGAGCCCGGATCTGATCTGACGATTATAATGATACTGATTTAAGTTCTACTCTAATTTTTGTTTTATGTCGCGTAAATTTAAAATCCTAATGTCAGCTTGGAAATCCACAAACGTTCGCTAAATGCGGATTTAGTTCGCTGGTTCATGAAAGACTAGCTGCGACCGCAGTTTTGCCCACGTAGAATTCAGTTTGGGACTGTGAGATCAGTATTAAAACAAAATTATACAAAAATCACCTTAACTAAGAATAACAATAATATACCGGTAAATGGTCAGGTAAATGGACATTAACAGTGAATTATGTTCATCTATTTATCTACAGGTGCGTCCATCTAATTGTAAAATTGCTGCACCTAATGATTCAAAATCTGTACAGTAATCGAAACGGAAGCCAAAACAATAGCTACATTATTTAGATTATATTATAGAAGTATATTGTAAAAGCTACTTTCTGAGTATATTTTAATACCAAGTGTGGTGATTCTGAAAAACATTTCAGTTATTTTTACATTAATTAAGAGAAATTACTTTTCATTATTGGATATGTACGAGAGGGTATTATATAAGTAAGTGTGAGTTAGATATATGATAAAGCTGATAGACCAAAGTTTATCATTGATTTTCCACTATATTTTACATTGTTGGGTAGGGATTGCACTATTATTCTCAACATTCAAATATTTTCCCATTCGTAGATAAAATTTTCTATAACACAACACTTTAAGATGATATGATGTGATAGTAATAAACATACAAACAAGCTGTCATAATCACATAACATTTTGATTAAATCCTCTCTATTTTTTACCGCCTATGTGGTCTAGTGGTTCAACCCACCGATTGCAGATTCAGAGGTCCCTGGTTCGATTCCCAGGGGAATACATTTTATGCTTGGTTTAGTTGTTGGTAGGACTCTGTTTAAGTCTGCCTGGCTAGCTTCTTCTATCTTACCTAATTCAGCAGCCATAATAATAATTCTTAAAAAAATTGCCAGTTCCTCAGTTTGTTGACGATTCCGGGTGAAGTGCGCCTCCATCTTCGGTCTTATCTTAACTAAGCGTTTGGTCTGTATCTCACCTGGTGCAACCTGGTGTATACAGAACAAGCGCTTCCCCGTCGTACAATAAAAAAAAATGAAACTGCACGGGGTCAGCTATTTCTAAATATTGGTAAAAGAATTCTTGAAATCCGGTGACTAGTTTAATTTACTTCCTCAACCAAACATACAAACTTTACTTCTGTAGAATATTAGTGTACACTATGTTAAATGCCTATTGGGTTAAAGCTTTATGCGCCGCTTTCTGCAATCAATGCTCTATCGTAGATCTCATCTAAATCTAGACAAGCCTAGCTGTTAAGAGCTACCTATCATTTATATAAAAAAATCGTAGTCGATTCCACTACCTGAGCACCTATGATTCAGTTTTGATGCGAGCACACAAGAAGGTATGTTGTACATTTTATTAACAAAATTATTGATAGCTTGTACTCAAACGTAGACATTACTCGAAGCTTCTAGTTTTGAAATGCAAGTAAAAATAAAATATACCAGATCGTATAAGTATATCTTAAAATAGTAGCCGGGGCTCGGGGTGAAGTCATGAAATCCAGTAGCTGGTGACGTGCCTCGCATGTTAACGACACTCGTGCATATTTAATTTTTTATCTGTGTTCCTCATAATTTGATGCGGCTGCTGTGCGCGAGGTGGCTGAATTTGAATTATTCATGATTTTTGTTATATCACTTTTATGAGTACTTTCCAAAATGTATATTCAGAAGCAAATCGTTATTTGTTTTTTCGGGACTATCGAAGGCTCCCGAATAAAAATTAATGTTACTTTTATTATTAGCATATTTAATATTATTACATATAGACATTCAACAATTTTGTAATTTATTTCTATTGATTATGTAGTAGGTACCTATATAATAAATAAATAAATATAAATAAATATTACAGGACATTCATTTTACACAGCGCCATTTAGCCCCAAACTAAGCATAGCTTGTAATATGGGAACTAGATTACGGATAGAATACTTAAATACTTTTTTTTTTAAATACATACTTATCATACAATACAACACCCAAACACAGAACAAACATCTATATTCATCACACAAATGTTTGCTCTGGGTGGGAATCGAACCCACAACCTACAGCGCAGAAGGCAGAGCTACTACCAACTGAGCTATGAGGCTTGTTTATGTATATGTTTGAACCAAGCGAAACATTATTTTAATATTTCATATTATTATGAATTATACCTTTCTCACAGGGTCTAGGGACCGAAATGGTCTCGGCTGAAAAACAGTGACCATTGTTTACCAGCAGCGGGCATTTTTGCTGATCCGTGGCCTATTTGCTACTGTTGCACACGCACACCTATTTTGTATTTTATTGACTAAGTACATTGTTTTTTTTTATTTTTTTTACCCTATTTTATTCTTGTTTTTTTTTTAAAGAGATGTAAATGTAAGTGTACTTACTGTGTTTTTTTTTACGTTTTATGTGTAGTGTATATAGTGTTGTGTAGTGTGCTATTTTGGGTAAATAAATGTTTTTCTATTCTAATAATACAAGTGCACATAACAGGAACATTTTAGGTAATAACGAGTGAAAGATCACTTATGAAGACATAATCCTCGATGGGGAATAAATCGTGAGTCTGTTAGTTTACTATAATTTTAGATAGAAAATAATACATCTGTTGGCATTTCTCTATTTTACTTGAAATCGTTTACATAAAAACAGGAATGATTCACGCCATATAGCATTTTGAATGAAGGTTGAAAATAGTGCAAATTTTGTACTATTTGTTCAGTTAACGCTCACAGAATCAGAGAGATACTGCGCTAATATCTTTGTATTGAGTTGGAAATAGTTTGTTTGATCAAAAATCATTATCATTCGAGCTAAGCTAGCTTTGTTCCTTGAAGTTTCAGAGGTTGTTTTTTTTTTATTATTGTACGACGGGTAAGCACTTGGCCTTCATCTCACCTCACAAGTTGAGATAAGGCCGAAGGTGGAGGCGCACTTCACGCGGTATCCTCAAGAAACTGAGGAACTGGCTATCTTAACCTCTAAATGCCGGAACACAACAATTTTAGAATTGTTATTATGGCGACAGAATTAGGTAAGATGGTGGTAGTTAGCCAAGCGGACTTAAACAAAGTCCTACCACCAATCAAACCAGGCACAATATATTGTACTCCCCATGGGGATCGAATCTGGGACCTCTGGGTCTGAAATTGGTATAGGTTGAACCACTAGACCACAGAGGCGGTTAAAATTGATTACAGAATTGTAGCATCTACTATTTAATAGAATTGTTCCTTGCGACTGAGCCTTTTGTGGTTGAGACCTTGGGACCCTAGGGAGCCGTTCAGCGTTTCAAAAATGATACGGGGCTTTTGATTGAGGCGACACGTGACCAAAGGTCTATTTAGGCCAGCAAATAAGAATTGCTATTCAGCGAGGTAATGCGCCAGTGTCAATGCCAATGGCACGCCTCGTCTCGTACTCGTCTGGATCAGTTGAGTTCATTATAGACCCTTTATAACGGTCTTTGTAACTCGACTGCTCCCCTTGTAAATAGTTTGTTTAATTTATCATTTGCTTCTATTTAAATAATGAACATTACATAACGCACACCGCCATCTATCCCCAAACCAAAGCATGCATGGTTGGAAGGAAGACTTTGTACGAGTTTTGGCTAGCTACCACCATCTTACCTAAGTCTGTTGCCTTAACAACAAAACAATGTTCTGACAATTATGAATGGTAAGATATCCTCAGGGCGTTGAGGACTCCGGGTTCCACGTTAGGTTTCCATTTCTCGTTATCATTTTATCAACAGTACCCAAATAACCCATGACATTCCACACAGGGATTCATCACAAACTTGTATATAAAAAGTAACTACAAACAATCTACTGCAGGAAATGAGCTACCTTGCACTACACTGAGACCTATCAGCTCGTATTTGATTGTATCCTGTATATCATTTGAATATCAAAGCTTCTCCGGTTCAAAGAGAATACAATACGACTGCTGTTGCTGAATATTAATGTACGTCATAACTGACTATTTGCAACGCAATCAAATTACGAACAGGCAATTTGTTGTATCAATATTGGTGCATTCAGTACCGATAGCTCAACAGTGTGCCGTTCTAATGAACGAAGGTATTCCAATTAAAGTGACGGAAGCCAAGTGGGGAACTATTCAACTTATGTAAGCAATGCAATTGTGGCAAGTTGATACAGTGAGCATCATCTTCTACAGTGGTGAATAATATTAAACTCAATCAACACATCGTTTTATATTCCTACGCAAAGTGTTCTCGGTTCTCTAGGTATCTAATTTGTATGTTTAACCTGTTATTCTATTCTTATATTCAACTGTATTATCTTTAAATAGGCAATAAGTATTGTGTAAACAAATATTATTATATATATGTAGCAACTTACCATATTTCCAAAAATAATTCTATTGATACCTTTTTAATTGAACACATCACACATCTACCAGCCCATTAGTGCCCAGTACACTGCACACGTACACACTGCTGGACAGAGCCTCCTCAAAAATTGGAGGGTTTTGCCATAATCACAACGCTTGACAGACGGATTGGTGATCACAATAAAGGTGTTGGGTTGTATACAGAAAGAAGCTGATATCCTTCAGCTGTTGAAAATGATAATTAAGTTTTTCCGGTTAATCATTTCCAATTTATAAAGGGATCGCTACGAAAATACAAAACAAAGTAATTTATGCAATATTTGTTTCAGGGGTTTATGATCATTATCGTTTTACATTAACGACTTATAGAATCCAATCTATAAAAAACAACCTAATATGAGCTCTCTGTACAAAGAGTTTACTACGCGCGAGGGGCTTTTATGCTATTTCCATGCATTTGATTAAATTCAATTACAGATAATTACCTCTTGGTTTGACTTGAAATATGTAATATGAATTTGGGAAAGCCCCCAGTTGTTTCTTCATAATTGTTGCTGTGTATTAGCTATACACTACCTCTACATCTAAGATTCAGTGACGATGTATGTTTTTTTTTTCATTTGAAATCATTATCTTGAACTGAGTATACTAATACCTACATTTTTTTATAGTGCGACGAGAAGGTGCTTAGGCTTCATCTCACCTGATTTTTTTAGTTGTGATAATGCCGAAGGTGGAAGTGCACTTCCCCGGAATCCTTAACCAACAGAAGAACTGACTAGATAGCCAGTTCTTCTGTTCCGGCATTCAGAGGTAAGATTACCTCTAAATGCCGGAACACAACAATTTTTATTTAAATATTGTTGTTATAAGATTGAAGAGAGTAGTAAGATTACGAAGGTAACATTTGTTAGAAACACTACACTTAGCAGATGAATAATTAGCCACGAAAATAACTGAAAAAAAACTGTTGTCATGGGGCGAGAACATTGAATCACTAACAAAAAACTCTGTTCGGCAACATGCGTTCAAAAAAAAACAAGAGATTTATGTGGAGAAACAAGAGATTTATGTGGAGAAAAGGTTGCGCAATTAGTTTATTTCGATTATTATTTTTCGTTCATGACTTATGGATAACTCTTTTAGAGGAGGGAAATAGGAGGTAAATTTGTTTTTTCTATCCAAAGCGAGAAATTCACGGAATGGGCTATATCGTATAATGAGACTTGAAAATGTATCTATTGTCCCTATCGTGCTATCTACTACCGGCGTTATACCTAAACAACTGTTCCGATTCCTCACTCTCTTGGATCTACCGAGGCACACCTTTGGCATTCTGCAAAAGGCTGTCATTTAAAATGCGGAATAGTAAGGAAGTTACTTCAAACCGATATTAATTTCACCAACACATCAAAATGTTATTAGGTACTGGTACATAACACTTCTTCCCATACTACTGAGGGACACTTGGTTGACACCCGTGCTCTAAGGAAATCCGGTACTACTAAGCCGCCTGATAACATCATAAAACAAAAATAATAAAGATAATAACATTTTATTTCAGGCATCAATAGAAAAGTAACAAATCTTATTTAACTAATTTTACGGTCCATAGCAATATTTACCTTAAAACTAGCATACATTTATTATTCAAAACTTAATAAATAGGGAGGTACCATATAGAGGCGGCGACGTAACCGCTTCTGTCCACACTAAGTGGGCAGAGCGAAAGCAAGCGGGCGTGCGGTACCGATTGGCGAATCCCACACTATTGTCTTCGCTTGCTCTCGCAAATTTCTTCTTTTCTTCATCTTAAGTCTTACTAACGCAATCTCGGCGAACGATGCGCGGGATCACGTTGCGCGTTCCGCTTTGAGGAATATTTTAGAGAAGTGGGCATAATTCCTACGAATGGAGAATAAGCTATCAAAATGAACTTCACGTTAGAAAAAAATATGTATGTTCTTAATCAATAATTAAATTATAGCACCAGACGTAAAAATCGCCTTGTAGTTTTGACCAAAACCAGACTAACCAAGATTTTTTAAAGCTTTTTCTATACAGCTAGAAGATTATATCATTTGTCACCTAATAATGTAAGAAATGTGTCTGATGTCACTTATAATACAAATAAGTATTAAAAAGCCGTATTCAGATGCTTCTTCATACATAAAAATGTAACAAAATCAATTGGCTCAACTGTCCTTAAGTATAATGAAATATAAAAAATACAATACATTCAATAGTCAGCCCTAACCAACAGACTTTTTATGGTTATTACAGGACATTAATTTTACACAGCGCCATCTAGCCCCAAACTAAGCATAGCTTGTAATATGTGGACTAGATTACGGATAGAATAATTAAATACTTTTTGTAAATACATACGTCCTATATGATACAACACCCAAACACAGAACAAACATCTATATTCATCACACAAATGTTTGCTCTGGGTGGGAATCGAACCCACAGCCTACAGCACAGAAGGCAGAGTTACTACCAACTGAGCTATGAGGCTTGTTAAGCTTGTTATAAAGAGGTACTTTTACTTTCTTTAGTATTTGCTGGGGTTAAGTGATAAAACCCATGTCTCTAATGGTCACCATTAGTAGAACAAAAGGCTAATTGATAGTCAATACTGTGATTAAAATCGGGGAAAGGGTAGAACTTATAATTGGAGGTAGGGTTCGTATTATTAGGGCAAGTTGACTTTTCACTGTTAACCTACCGTGTGCAAATGCTTTTTGTTTGGCACAAAGTCCTTCTAATACCAACATTATAACATTAGAATGTCCTCATATATGATATTCAAACACACCTAAAAGCGTTTTAATTTTTATTATTTAATTTATATAACTAATTGTATTATTCAAATAAACATCTAATCCATTTGAAATTTTTCTTGTAAGTTCGTAGGTATATATAGGATGTTCATTTTAATTTAATATTAAAAAAATATTGTTATTTTAATGGAACTTCTATCGAGAAAATTTTATGTAATCGTGTTTTCGCAACACAAGCGTTCTAGCACTAATCCTGAACTATAACATAATATTAATTTCAAAGTAAATGCTACAGTATTATGAAAGATATGATCGCTGAAACTAAGCCATTTCAGGTATCATAGACTCTTAAGCATCGTCCAATTGGCAGTAGTATTGTACTCTCTTTGATGTGCAGGTTCCAATGACGTTCCACTAGTTCATAATGCAATAGACTTTCCATAGAGGCAACTAAAAAGGTTCACACGTCGCATTCTCCGACGAAGACTTTTTCTATGCGTATATTTTTAATCGTTTTTTTTTCTATACGATGAGCTTGATTTTGAAGCTTGCCAGGAAACGGATAAGGTCTATAATGGAGCGAGCCATAGCAAAAATGCCTAATACTCGAAAATTAATAGTAATGCAAATGCAAAGGGTGTTGGTCGTACGTTACTGAAAAAACAGGCGCTAACAGGTGATTATAAATGACAAGCTGACTTCGAGCTCGAAGACACTTGCGCCAAGGTGCTAATTTCATCACTATCGTTTTGGCCAATATAAGCCCACTGCTGAACAAAGCATTTTCTCGGAAGACTTATTTCTTGACCAAACTGCCTCGAAGTTCAGGGCTGGTAACTTATTTAATCAAGAACCGCCTCTATCCATCTACTACACGTGTCCACCGGTCACAACACAGTCAATGAAGTCGCGGCCAATTAATTTGCTAAGTGTGGTGTTTATGGCCAATGTTATGTTCAGTTCAAGAGTTAAATAGGCTTTTGTGATCCTTGTCAATGATACCAGTAATAAATATGTAAAATTTTATTAATTTGATCCAGTATATCATTATATTTTTCTGATAATATTTTTAAATTAATGATATCTTCTTTAGAATGAAATATCGAATTAATATAATTTAAAAAAAACATCTACAGGTACTAAAATAATAGTTCCTCAGTCTGTTGAGGATTTTAGCTTTAGGTAAACAACGGTCTGGTCATAACTTGACACCAGATTAGATGAAGGTTAAGCGAAAAACGAGGTTTTTGGTAAATGCGTCATGTGTTAAATGGCCATGAGATTTCATAATAGGTCTGCATCGTTACTTTTTTTTATCACCGTTGCAGTTTTATTTTTCATGTTGTAATGGTCGGGGGTAAAATACGAGTGACAATTCCATTTTATGGTACTTTTATTCGCATTTAGTTACCCTTGGCACGGCTCGTTCAATATCGTTTGTTTCAATATTATCGCAGTAAGCTACAACTTCCGGGTAGTTTTTGACGTTAAATATTGAACTTTTATGATCCTATTTAAGTTCGAATTCGTATTTTTTAGAGGAAACATACATTTCTTACCTAAATGATAGAATGAATGTTTCTTATGTAACAATGCTATTCTCTAAAAGGTTTACTTAGTGAGTTAACCTTTTTAGCTACCTTCCAAACAGGTAAGTGGGAGGCCTTGCCATTTTTGCAGGAAAAAAAACATCATTTGTAACCAATGTATTTGTTATTACTCCAGATATTATTTTATTTCATTAATGGCGCATCGGTGGAATCGAAATTGCTGGTTAATTGATCAAAGTCAATGCTTGCTCTATCATAAGAATGTAATAAGGAATAAATCAATCGGCCAAGCGTGAAACATGCTCATCGATGGTTCCCGCCCAGATTTCAAGGCATTAAAATTGAGGTTTTTGCAATTTGCTCTGGAACATTATCATAGTTCCTACTCAAATTTGATCGGATTTTAATATTTTTGTCATACATCAAGGTATTGACTACAATCACACTTGGTTTAAACTAGGTGTTACTGTTTTAAGATAAAGCGAAAATATAAGTAAAAACGAACGTTTCATAGAGGTATTTTTTTATGGTTTAAATTATCTATTAAATTTAATTTGGCTTGTCAGGGATTACCTGACAAAGACCTGACGCTATGATAAAAAAAAATTGACTAGCTATCGAAATTAAATCAGCCGTTTAAAGGCAAGATAGACAGACAGACTAAGCAGTGCCTTAGAAATAGGGACCCATCGCCACCCTTCAGGAAGTAAGAACCCTAAAAAGATTGGTAATAATGGAAAACTATACACGGAAGCCGTTTTACAAATACGCATTGGAAAATAGGAACCATCGCAGCAATTTCTATTTACAAGGACACAGGTCACAAGTAGTCAGGTAAACACAAACACACGGTTTCAATCTACGACCGCAGATGGCGTTGCAGTTTACTCGGAAATAGCGTGTGCAATTACGGATGCAATCTGCAGCAAATTGGAAACGACTTTCGTGTCGCGCGTCAAGTGTTTTGCATTTATTTTCAGTAGGTACAAAGTACATGGTAGTACTAAATTTTACGCTACCCGCATGTCCGGGAATAGCTTCTTTATTTTTATGTTAACCAGCTTTGCAAAAATTTTCCTCAGCTCATTTGGTTAGTAGCTCTGTCTTCAGCGTTGTAGGTTGTGGGCTCGATTCCCACCCAGGACAAGCATGTGTGTGATGAATATTGATGTTTGTTCTGTGTTTGGGTGTTGTTTGTATGATAAGTATGTATTAAAAAAAACATATAAATATCTGCAATTTATTTCCCTTATTACAAGCTTTGCTTAGTTTAGGACTAGATGGCGCTGTGTGAAATTAATGTCCTTTAATGTTTATTAATTATTAATTTATTATTAATCTCCGTGGTAGCGTTGTTAATGTTCTAAGGCCATAATTTAAGCTTAAATAATAAAGTACTTTAATTGCAGCCTACGATAGAATTTAATGTTTTTTGTTTCTATTATTTACTCTATTTTATCATTTAAATTGTCAAACATTTCGGGTTTATTACCACGGTAATATGTAATTTTACCTCGATATTTCGAAGCGGTTTCACGCTCCATGGTCACGAGTAGACTGGTTCGGCGATTGTTTGCAGCTCCTAAGGACAGACATATCTGTCTACCCTCTTTCGGATCCGACGACTACCCTCACTTCGAATTCTTGAACCACTACCATTGTCACTCACTTGTTTGTTACGGCACACAAAACTCACTGTGTCCACACGCGAACTCGTAGTCGACCACTTTTTACGATTGTAGGCCCTTAATACTGGGTTCCAAGTACTGGACAGTCTAAAGCCATCTTCACGATTGAAATTTTTATATTTCGTGATTTCGATTGCTTCTCGCACCAACCGTGGTATGTAGTGGCGTTCCGTCGACAGTACTTGGGGGTTATGTAGTTCTATCCAGTGATTAATCTCCGTTTGCGTAAGATGTTGTGCTATGGCCGATTTCTGTGCGTCGTTGTTTTTCACAGCACGGATGTGTTCTTTCATGCGGTCGACAATGGTACGTTTGGTCTGACCGATGTATGAACTTCCACAACTGCAATTAACTTTGTAGACACCAGGCGTTTGAAAAGGTAGTGGGTCCTTGGGCGAACGAAGTAGCTTTCCTATTTTGTTAAAAGGAGTAAAGACAGTCTTTATCGAGAATTTCCCTAACAATCTGCCTATTTTATCTGTTACTCCTTTCACATAAGGTAAAAACGCTGACTGTCGTTGCACTTCTTCTTTCCTTTTCTTCGGTGTGCGTTTTGATTGGCATGCTTTCACGCGGTACCCGTTTCGCCGTAGAACAGTTTTGACGTGATCTAGCTCATGTGGCAGATGGCTTGCATCGCATATGTCATAAGCTCTGTTCGTCAACGCTTTGACTACCGAGTCCAGGTGACGTGGATGATGATGTGAAGTAGCATGCAAATATTTGTCCGTGTGAGTTACTTTTCTATATACCGAGTGACCTATAGTTCCATCATCTCCAACTATTACCAGCACATCTAGAAAAGCAAGTCTCCGTTGTTCTTCAATCTCACAAGTGAACTTCATTTTGGAATGGATGTTGTTCAGATATACCAAGCACTCTTGTATCTGTTGCTCCTTCCCCCTTAATATACAAAAAACGTCATCTACGTACCTCTTCCATAATTTGACAGTTGATGGGGCTGACTGAATTGCAGTGTTTTCAAAATGCTCCATCCAGATATTTGCTACAATTGGAGCAACAGGACTGCCCATAGCGACACCATCAATCTGTAGGTAGTATTGACCATTGTATAAGAAGTAACTGGTATTTAAGCAGTGTTCAAGTAACTTAGCTATTGCCATCGGGATGTCATGTTCCTGAAGTTTCACCTTAATCACATCGATACACTCCTTTACAGGTACATTAGTGAAAAGAGACTCAACATCAAAGCTGACCATTGTCTCACTAGTACTGACGGTCGTGTCTTTTAGGATCTCGACAAAATGTCTGGAATCCTTCACAAAGGAGGTAGTCATGCCCGTAAGAGGTTTCAACATGCGGGAAACGTACTTTGCCAGTTCATAGGTAGGCGAGTCAATCTGACTTACGATTGGTCGTAGAGGTGCGTCAGTTTTGTGAATCTTAGGCAATCCATAGAGTCTTGGTGGCAGTACGATGCGTGGACGAAGCAGCTGTTTATAAACATCCTCTGATAAAGCGTCTTTGCACTCAGTAATTATCGCACTCGTCTGCCGTTTCACTCTGGGAGTAGGATTGTAGTTCACTGGTTTGTAAGTGGAACTGTCCTCTAGTAAGGTTTTTATTTTCTGGTCGTACTCTTCTACATCCATTACCACTGTTGCGTTTCCCTTATCAGCTTTTAGTACTAAGATTTCTGTATCGGCACGAAGATCTTTTAAGGCTCGCAATTCTTCAGTACTAATATTATTTTGTGGTGGTCGAGAATTTCGTAAAGTTACAGCAATATCTTGGCGTAACGTTTCTGCGGCCCCTGCGGGGATTTTATTTCTCGAAATGGCTTCTTCTATACCACAGATGATATTTTCATACGGGATACGTGTGGGTGTTGGGGCGAAATTTAAACCCTTTTCAAGAGCACTTTGTGCAGGTTCAGTTAGTGGCTTGCTAGATCTATTTATGACTGTTCGAGTTGCAATCGAGTTTTCGTGGTAGTCTCCATTACGATGTTGTTTTCGCAGTAAATTGGCAAACTTATTTTCGTGTTTAGATGCACACCACTCTGCTACACGTTGAGCTTGTAGAAATGTTATACGATCACATACCTCGAAATCACTTTTGTCTAACCGAACACTGCATTCCAGATGTAACAGGTACAACTCACACGACACTTTATCAAGCAAGTAACGGTTATTTCGAATCATTCGGTGAAGTAGTTTGACACTCGCTCTCAGTAGAATTTGCGTGGAACCGTAGATATATTCGCGTGGTCTAAGTTTCACACAGGTTGGTATAACATTATTGTCCCGACACTTCGATAAGAAAACAATAGATTCACGTAAACATTCCCGTTTTTTCCGCGCACGTTCTAGTTGTCGTATCATTTTAACACATTCCGGCCCGTACCGGTTTGCAATATAAGTTTTTAGGTTTTCGTGGTTATTCACTACATTTAAATTGTCAAACATTTCGGGTTTATTACCACGGTAATATGTAATTTTACCTCGATATTTCGAAGCGGTTTCACGCTCCATGGTCACGAGTAGACTGGTTCGGCGATTGTTTGCAGCTCCTAAGGACAGACATATCTGTCTACCCTCTTTCGGATCCGACGACTACCCTCACTTCGAATTCTTGTGGTAATAAACCCGAAATGTTTGACAATTTAAATGTAGTGAATAACCACGAAAACCTAAAAACTTATATTCTATTTTATCAGATTGTATTTTTGGCTTTAACTCAATGGTAGACGTGAATGAGTTGAAATGATGATGATAATGATCACGTAAAGTTCCTTTACATAATCATAATTTCAACTCACTCTCTTCTTTTAAAGACAGAATATTGCGCCACTTACATAGACTCATTACAATAAATTAAAAAATATATATATCATTCTTCATTTTATAGCACTACGGTTCAAAATTCAATCCCATGTCACCATTAGTTACCGAATCCGCTGCGCGTATGGTGTCCGTTGTCCTTATTAATGGTTTACCTGTCGCATCGCTGAGACGGATAAAGGTGACCTAGTGACCTACCTTCAGAAATGTAAAATACACGGGCATCGATATAGTTGGTGTGGTCACCGAACGCAATGTAAAAAAAAGTCATTTTTTATTTTTATTGGACTACGGGTAAGCACTTGGCCTTCATCTCACCTGGTTACTAGTTGAGACAAGGCCGAAGGTGGAGGTGCACTTCACCCGGAATCCTCAACAAACTGAGGAACTGGCTATCATACATCTATATGCCGTAACACAACAATTTTATAATTGTTGTTATGGCGACAGAATTAGGTTAGATGATGGTTGCTAGCCAGGCGGACTTAAACAAAGTCCTACCACCAACCAAACCAAGCACAATATATTGCACTCCCCATGGGGATCGAACCCACGACCTCTGGATCTAAAATCGGTGGGTTGAACCACTTTACCACATAGGCGGTTAGACTTACGTCTTAATGTCACTAAGAGTCCCTTTTGCACGATAATTGTCTCGATTAATATCGTTTATTGTTTTGTAGGGTAGAGACCCAGGATAGGTATTTCATTAGCAGCCTATACTCTGAACCTATACATCGGGTGCACGATACAGGCTTGGCTATTGTGAAGACCGCTGGCATTGTTTGTTTAATTAGTGCAAACATTTAAGTATAGTAGATAAAGATTTAGTTTCATGATTGCATCGTCATACCTAACCTCGGTCCCTGCTTTTAAAGTAAGTAAATTCATATATATTTATTTTGTGCAAACATAATCGCATATTTTTAATCAGCTCAAGTTGGTAGTAACTCTGCCCTCTGCGCTTCAGGTTGTGGCTTCGATTCCCACTCAGGACAAACATTTGTGTGAAGATGTTTGTTCTGTGTTTGGTTGTTGCATTGTATCATATGTACATACAAAAAAAAAGTAGCACTTCCAAAAGTTAATAGTTAAATCCTGTTTTTTTTGTTTTCGCTTTTTGTATCTTTTTATATTTCGTTTTATATAACAAGTTAATAGTTATATCCCGTCTTTTTGCTGTTAATAAACATATTTTCATTTTCATACATCATATTATGAAGGTACTTTGTTTTCAGTGAGCTTAGTTCAAAGTATCTGAAGCTGTGTCCCTTATTTGAGAAGGCTCTGCACTCAAGCGTAGTAATTAGCTGTTGAAGAAGAAAAAGCCCGCACGTATAGTGTGTAAGAGGTCGAGTGGTAAATATCGTATGGTTACAGCAACTTTTGTTGGTTTCCTTTTATTCAGATTCTTATTATAATGTACCAATGTTTTTTGATGATTATTTTATTGATGAAAACCTTTATTTCAATCTTCAAAGGTTTCATACATTTGAAGATTGAAATGATCCTTTTCGACAATTTTCAGACGTTTCGACAAATAATAAGTATCAGATTTTATACATAGCTCTAGCCGTATAAAATAAATGACATATATCCGTCTATCCTTAGAATAAAACTGAAACGGATCTGGACAATAAATCTATTTTGAAAAAATCAATTGGAGGAAACACTATTTACTCAGTTGTCAAAACAATCGTTTTTTTTTTTCATTTTTGTCTGTCTAAACTACATAGGATTTTAATGAAATTGTCACAGTTTAAATAAGCGGTTAAAAAATTTTTTTTTTTTTCCAAAAACCCTTATGATTTTAGACTTTACGTCTAGAGATTCCGAATATTGACGCCTTAATTAACATAGAATTACCCACTTCGCTATGTATTAGCATGGTATTAGTCTGTTCGTAATTATCTACATTGGCACGTGAAACATCTAGAGACTAGGACTCTACGTTGAGTAAACCTGGGGGTCTACTTTGAAAACCCGCAGTAGCGTGTGACGGATCGCACATTTCCCTACCACAAAGTCCCTACGTGCCCGTAGTCTGAAGGCCTACTCTAATTCACCGAAGTACGAAATTTCGGGTTGCGTTGCGTGCCATTGGTACTCTAATCAAACGAAAACCGAAACTTCGGCGCGTTCGCAATTTGACAGCTTGAGCGTTGCGTACCCTACTCTAATACACGAAATGTACGACCGAACTTTTGGATTTGACAGACTTTGTTTCGTGAGTTTTTGTCAATTCGCACGATAGCATATAAGCTGCCTTTTCATTTTTGCAAGCTTTTTTTTGAACTTATCGGGTCGGTTCTGCATATTAATTTCAGATAATAGAACGTTCTATGATAGACTAATTCAAGTAAGTGGTATTATACGTGATGTTCACACATAACCTTCTAAAAAGTTTGATAGTTTATTACCTTCATGATAGCTATATACCTTGTGTTACTACTTAGTCATTATATTTAACAGAAAATGACAAGATAAGTCGCACTAGGTATTTGAAACCGAGAGAGAAGAGCGTCTAGAAAGAAAGAGACGCCGTTCTCTCAACCCTTTGTGAAACCAAAGTTAATTTGGCTTAACTTTTGTTGTTTTCTATAATTAAATAATATAGGTATGTAGCAAAATAAATATATATGCATGGCCGTATTTCTTTGTCCATGGTATATGGAAGTAACGTTTCCCAGTCAGCAACAATACAATACTATGGTCAACAAGGACTGGCATAACAATAAATAAATATAAGTCCAAGTACCAAAACAAATAAACGCAAGTGTCACTGCTTCATACAAAAAAACGATGTATGAAACATGGCAGAGTTTTAGTGGCGAATATTGTTATCTCACTCACTTTCTAGACAGCCCCGTTTTTTAGAAAGGAGTCCCGTCTTTTCTTCAATAGTACTGTATTTTTTTTGACAATAACACTGACAGATTTGAGCAGCAATTCATATTCTTTGTTATATTACCTGTGGTTTCATTCTGTATCGTTCACGACGGTTGTCTCTAGATCACCGCACCGGCAGATGCGGATCCGAAAGTAAATAAGAGTTGGTACACATTACGTTTTGCGGTCGTACTTCGTTCGGTGCCGCAATTGCGGATGTAAATAATAAGAGTAGGCCCTCTGATCCGTTGTTCGGTTGATCGTCATTTTGATCGTCACACACGTTCTTTCAATAAACTCTACTTTGAAAACATTTTAGACTTCACAGGCAAAACGTCATTTAGTAGTACCAGCACATTAACCTGATAATGGTTAAAACCTGACTTTTAATGATGTTTTTTTGGAGCAAATAAATGTTCATAAAACGTATCCTGTAATTAAAATGTAGGGTTCCGTAGCCAAACGGTGGCAGCAATTATTTAACTTCGTTTACCATTCGTCTATTTTGAACCGCAACCGTATAGCTAGATAAGTAAATTTTTTGACAAAATTGTATATTTTGTCAAAACCCACTAAAACACGCAAGAATGAAGCAATCCTGAGTTTTTAAAGGAATTACGAGATATATGGTGAACCTAGCATCTATCTTAACACTGAATATAATTAGACCTATTGACCTATATCCGTAAAAATTACAATAACATTTGATTGAAAACAGGATCCCTAATTTAAATAATAATAATAGTGTGTGTGCCCATCATAGGACTTGAGCATCATCCCTGCTCGAGCCAGTCAAGTTACAAGGTACTTAGGCCAGGCTTAGATACTCCTCATCTGCGGCTTTTATCTGAGTGTAAAAGAAGCCTTCGTTGAACTTTCAGACTTAGGAGAGAACTCCCCCGTAACTTAATGTATATAGTGTTAGTAGTAAGTTGGTTCACTATACATGGAATAAGGCGATCAAATCCGAAGTTGTCATACGTCGTTAACCACATTCATAAAACTTATTAAATTATTTGGTGACCCATATCCACATAGCTTTTCTTCGCTTCTTTACTTATATTCAATCGATAGTTTAATTTGGTATTGGTCAATACTTGATTTGAATGGTTGGTTTTATAATGGGTGTTGTATTGTATGTATTTTTTACAAAAAAATATATATCCATAGTCTTGTTCCCATATTACAAGCTTTGCTTTGCTTTGTTTGCTTAGATAGCGCTGTTCGAAATTCAACTCCTGTAATATAATACGAGTGTGTTAGGTAAGTAGATAATCGAGTAATATAGTCTTATTAACGAGATAGTTTAATTTTAATTACTTAGGTACTTCTGTCTTAGGTATATACAGTGAGAAATAATCGAATAAATATGAATAAAAAAACAGGTAACGGCGGTAGCGCCTATATTAACAAATGTCGCTCAGTTTTTTGTAATAAGGATTTTTTAAGACGTGCGGTGAACATTTATTCAGTTTTAAAGCTTTCAGCTATGCAAATACCGACTCGCGAGATCTACAGCTCACATTGCCACATGTAATATAGGTATATTTAAATAGTATACCCTTCTTTATTCGTAAGGGTTCTGGCAATAATCAAATCATCAAATAAGATTATCTTTAGTATAATCCGTATTACTACAGAAACCGTAAATCTGCTGTACTACTTATCAAATTACCATGCTAAGTGATAGATCGATAGGCAGTGGCCTAATCCAAAGAGTCATAACACCAACAATCAGGGAAACCGTTATTTGCATTGCTTTTTAAAGGTTTGAGAGGATCTCAATCAGGCCGCAACGATCCTTAATAATTATGGTAAATATGTTACATTGACGAGCGGGAATACTGTACTCGTCGGGATCTCATGCGGGAATCACATCCTGATGATGGTTGCCAAGGAAGAAGAAACCTAGTTGGTTCCTACATCCACTATCGTATCCGCAAGTATGCCATTTTATAATGTAAGTGTGACATAGAGTTAATTGTTACTTTTCGGTACACAAATGCGTAATAATTTGCATTTTCAAAGAGTATAACGCGGCAAATTTTCGGCAATGTTTAAATAAATAAAACGTAAATACGAACTTAAAATATTAATTCTACAGTTCTAGAATGTTCGAAAAATGTTAAAAAGTTCTAAAATGTCCAGTAGAAATACTACTAGACATTTTACACAGCGCCATCTTGGCACAATGTCCTTGTTTTTTTATTTTACGACTAGAAAGCGCCGTGATAAGGCCGAAAGTGGAAGCGCACTTCACCCGGAATCCTCAATTGTCTTAGGAACTGGTTATCTTACCTCTAAATGCAAATAAACTATTTTGAATAGTTGTTTTGATAGACTTAGCTAAGATGATGGTAGCTAGACAGGCGGTGTCCCAATATCATTCTACCTGGGGATTGAATCCGGAACCTCTTGATCTGACCCCAAACTAGACCACAGAGGCGGTTAAAGTTATGGGAAATAGATTACGGAGAAATAGACTAAGTATAAATAATCACATCCTTAATTTTTGTTCATACATACATACAGTATAACACTCAAACAGAGAAAAAACGTCTTTATGAATCACACAAATGTCTATTCCGGGTAGAAATGAACCCACAACCTACAGCACCAAGGCAGAGCTGCTACCAACTGATCTGTGAGAGCTGTATTGACTATTACTTATCATAACTTGTAACCAGGTGAGATGAAGGCCAAGCGGAGACCCGTCGTACAATAATATTAAAAAAAAAACTGGGCTTTGGTTTTAGTATGAACATGCGTAATGTTCGTACTCTATTGCGCTATATTTAGGTATCATTGGTTCACTGAAACTAAATCTAATTAAATAATTGATGTCACTAATCCGAACATCGATGCGTAATTTCTAATTTGTGAGTGGAATACGTGAGAGTAGGGTAAGTAATTAAATAGGTGGGTGTGCCTAATTGGATAACGCCTTACTAAATAGGTCGAGTAGGTACTAAAAATGTATTCAAATTGCGATATTGCAAATTTCATGTAAAGATTTAAATATTTTAATATTCCACCGTACATTTCGTAGCTTTTTATCACCTACTTTAATACAATAAATGAATCTTTAAATTCAAACTGTGTACATTCCGTACCATTACAATAATTTCAAATGTGTTACCTTGTTGCTGAACGGATTCTTAATAAATATTTGGCATAGTGATAGATAGTGTTGCGATGGGGAATAACATAGGCTATTTTTTTTCGAGTAGGTACCACGAAGATACGTCGAAAGGTACGTCGAAGGCGCAGGCAAATACTTGTTCAAAATATATTTTAAAATAGCTATCATTTCAACCTGTGGTCAAGTGGTTCGCCAATCAGTGTCAGATTCTGAAGTCCCGGGTTCGATCCCCAGGGGAGTACAATATTTTCTTGCTGAGCAACATACAAGAAAGAATCAATTTAATGCAAGTACCTTTTAAAATAATATTGAAACTCTAGTAGGCGCACACAAGAGTTTCAATATTATATCTCGCAATAAGTACAAGAACATATTAATAGACCATTTTTTTACAGAACAACGGGGAAGCGCTTGGCCTCTGGTTCTGGTTACAAGTTGAGATAAGGCTGAAAGTGGAGGCGCACTTCCCCTGGAATCCTCAACAAACTGAGGAACTGGCTATCTTACCTCTAAATGTCTGAATTAAAATACATATGATTGTGATATAAGTATTGCAGGTAATAATTCAGGAAGCTTTGGTAGGTAGTTCTTGAAATGAGCTCTCTCACAAAAACTGCCTCTGTACAAGCCGTTTCAGAAG
Source organism: Venusia cambrica (assembly GCA_951394065.1). Lineage (NCBI taxonomy): Eukaryota > Metazoa > Arthropoda > Insecta > Lepidoptera > Geometridae > Venusia > Venusia cambrica. The sequence continues at coordinate 11,013,991 of OX596043.1, read as the reverse complement.
TTGCAAATACTTGTTAGTTATTCAAGACAATGAAACTAGCGTTTGTTTGCAACTAGTGCATGAGTAGAACAAAAGTTCAGATTAACAATACAAGTGTACTGTGTAGTCCGTTGCAATATAGCTTTCAGTCGCCTATTACGTATTAAAGTGATTCCACCAAAATTGCAGTCATATAATTTATATTTCTCTGTAAACTAGTCCGTAAGACCACGTCATAGAATAATAGTTCTGCTCATATACTACGGCTATCTCCTTTGTTATTAATATCTATGATCCTGGTTTCAATCTATGTATAGATAGAACCCACAGCAATATGACCGCAGGTACTGTGTGACTGTACCGTAAGAAGATAGGCAAAGTTCCATAAGCATAACTGAATTCTGATGTTGAGATGAATGTGCATAGTAATAATGGAAAACGCAAATAATACCCGTTTTTGTTATTGCTTTAATTTTCTCCAATTTCCATTCTCCTGGCTGATGATACCAAAAAACTTTACAACTGTCTTAGGCCAAATTCTTAAAAACAAAGGGAACCGGGAGATATATCAAAGTTTGAGGCCATATTTTCACCAGCTTCTATAAATATACCGTTTTTTCTATGGTATAAACTTTTTTTTATTAATATAGACCTACGTTTGACAACAGTCTCGCCTGATGAGTGTAGTTTGATTTATTTACACTTATATTTGAAATGGTCACATGTAATAGGGTTCACACGTGATTAATTAAAGCGTACTGGAACCCGACACTTTCTTTGTTTTACATAAACGAAAAATATTTTGGTTGGTGGTAGGACTTTGTTTAAGTCCGCCTGGCTAGCTACCACCATCTTACCTAAGCTTGTCGCCATTAACAATTATAAATTGGTGTGTTCCGGTATTTAGATGTAACAGCCAAGAAGTAATAGCTTCTTCAGTCTGTTGAGAATTCTGGATGAAAGACGCCTTCAGCATTGTCATAACTTGACACCAGATGAGATGAAAGCCAAGCACAATAAATAAAAAAATCGGGCCCGGGAGATTTTAAATGAGTATTAGTAGGAGTATTTACTGCAGAAACATTTGGGTTAAGGAGAGTCTTAGTTATTCAGAATATCCTTCAAAGTTTATATAATAATTTACATTTCGTTATCAAAGTTATCCCTTCAAAGTTTATATCACGATATCCACTACGAACACATAGTAGAAACTACGAACAATCGTGTCCTATTTTTCAAACAGAAGAGTTATTTGAGCTGATGCTGATAAATATCCGCGTAAGAACAAATACACGATGCAGATCGGTATTTACTATCAAACGCCACAGTGCAATAAATAATTACTAGACTTTTTAAATGTCACTCCAGAATGAAGCTTGAACAAACCTGTGTTTGTTCAAAATGTATTTCCTAAAAAAAGAACATTCTGCAATGCAGCATGCATGCGAGAATCTTATTCTTCAAGGAATTCTTTAACAATACCTAATAGAAAGATGTTCTATGATAATATGAGCAATTTTATTACTAGGTAAGACTGGGTGGTGATTTTCTGCTTAACATAATCGATGACTTTTAGTTAACGAATCCTTTTTTTGACGGGGATGTGCTTGGCTTTCATCTCATCTGATTTTCAGGTTTAAGGCGAAGGTGGAAGCGCACTTCACCCGTAATCCTCAACAAACTGAGGAACTGGCTATCTTACCTCTAAATGCCGGAACACAACAATTTAATAATCGTTGTTATGGCGACAGAACTAGGTAAGATGGTGGCAACTAGCAAGGCGGACTTTGTTAAAGTCCTACCACCAACCAAACCAAAGCACAATATAGGACTCCCCCTGGACATCGAACCCGGGACCTCTGGATCTAACAGCGGTTTGCAAACCACTAGAACACAGAGGCGGTGAAACTCCTGCCAAAAGTTTGGTACCAATAGATTGCTGTGTTCATCGGTACGCGGGAATGCCAGTGTTCAGCTTCTGGGAAGCTCGTTCCATCGTAAACCACATCCTCACTCATACAATGAGTGAGAAAAGCCTCGAGGTCAAGTGTTTAAAGAGTTCTCAAGCTCTTGAATATGGTATTTATTTATTTATTCGTCTGGCATTATTAGCACAAGCGTTCGCATCTTTTTTTCAGAAACTTAAGATTACTTTGTAATCTTGGATTAAAAATGGAATTGGAATGTGATATGTGCGAGTTGAACTTCAGCAGACTTCGTAGTTAGGTCTATGTATAAAGGTTGCAGTGTATAGTACAGCAGTACAAATAAAAACAAGCTTGGGAAACTGAACCATATGTGACGATAATAAAGCTCATATTGCATTGGATTCTATTCAAAGTAGAACAAGCCCAATGCACGACGTTCGACAGACTTCCGCTCCTCGTAAACAACATTCCAACCGACTTTTATTACATTGTCAGATTCTAAAAATCTCTTAAAACTACAAAATTGAAATTCTTCGGTGAAATTGAATTAGATGTTTGACATTTTAGTGGGTTTTATCCAATTTTCTCAGTAGGAGGGTTATGTTATTTGAGCATTACGTTCTTTTTCATTGGCACAGCCTAAACGGCTTGACGGATTTCAACACATGTCACGTGAGGTGTAATTCCAAATTGTGGAAGCGACATGGGTTAGTAATGTGTCTCAAATAATTGATCTCATCTGTGCTATGGCACTATTAAGTAATAAGTTTCAGTTCAGTTGATAGTTCATACCTACCGAGCGTGTAGTATGACATTAACCATCAAAACAATAATTAATTAGTTCAGTTCGCAATTACCCCATATTCCCTAAATGCCAGATACTGCTTTTGATTCATATAGTTAAGGAGTTAGATAGAACAAACACGACCATAACAACAATACACGACAATATCTATATCGATAGTCTTAGTTTCACCAAACACATGTGTGTTGATTATTTAGGATTCAAAATGATCCTAAAAAGTCATATATTTTTAATCGTTTGACAGGGAGTTACTTCGCAATATTGTTTTCCCATTGGGGATCAAACCTGAGACCTCAGGATCTGACACCAGTGGGCGAACCACTAAACCACAGAGGCGGTTAGTTAAATACTAAATAGTTACAAAATAAATATTTTTATTTGGTGTGTTACGTAGCAATTGCTGTCACTCGGCGTCCCATATTTATAAATTTACTTACAAATACTATAAAGGATATACATGTGCATATATATGTGGATGCGATTTGAATATTTTATTTATTATGTAATTACTACCTATATTAACTGTGCATAAATATGATTCCTTGTTGATCGAAATAAATGAATTAATTTGAAAATATATAACACTCTTGGCATTTCTATTAATCCATTCTCAAATCAAGATTCTCTAAAACCTCTTGTGCCTTTGATCGTTCGTCAAACAGTTAGCTACAACACGATTTTTATGTAAAGATATCGTGTATCAGGGTTCAAATTACTTGTATTGATAGCGGCAAAGTCCACATAGTGTCCAATGCCAGTCATTGTGATAAAACCGTGTATAACTTCACGTACTGTGTTCTGTTTGCCAGCAAAACAAATCAATGGCTCCTAGACTGTAAATTTGTAATTTATTGATGAGAAACTGTCTAGTTCCAATCACGTGTGGAGACAGGCTCGCTTTGAAATAATAATGATGTACGATAACGCCACAATCCGTGGTATTAACTAGGTAATTGATTTTCGTTACCCTACAAAACCAAAGGTATAATATAATATAATAACCTTTCATATATATAATCGGCTTCATCTTCATAATTAGAGCCCGTAGTATTTCATTGTTGTTTGTTCGTGTTCTCCTTCAAAATTTAAGGATTGACAAACCACTAAAGTTGCTCACATCAGCCTATGCAAGTAGAGAAATAATCAGACTGTGAGCTGATAGTCAAACCCTTGACCACCAATCACCAATAAAATAAAATAAAATTACAGGACATTAATTTTACACGGCGCCATCTAGCCCCAAACTAAGTATTTAAGTATTCTATCCGTAATCTAGTTCCCATATTGTAATACGGGATAAACTAAGCATACCTTGTAAGCTATGCTTAGTTTATCCCGTATTACAATATGGGAACTAGATTACGGATAGAATACTTAAATACTTTTTTAAATACATACGTACCTACTATAAAATACAAAGAACAAACATGTATGTGTTTACAAAAAAAAAATGTATAAGTATTATTTTATCCGTAATCTAGTTCCCATATTACAAGCTTTGCTTAGTTTGGAAGTAGATGGCGCTGTTTAAAATTAATGTCCTACAATGTTTATTATTATAATTATTATCTATGTTCATCACACAAATGTTTGTCCTTGGTAGGAATCGAACCCACAGCCTACAGCGCAGAAATCCAATAAAATAGAACTAAGTTCCAGATAGTCAGATTCAGGTGTTTTTTTTTGCGATATGTTAGTGATTTTGCAATTACTCTGACAAAAGTGATATTGAGTGTTCATGTAACATATTTATTTATTAGTTGAGTTACCTATAGGCCGTTTGTAACGGTCCTTAGGTAATCTGACTGATTCCTTTGTACTTAGTTAGTTTAATTTATTGAATAAATGTATTGATATTAAAAAAAAATTATTTATTTTATTGTATTTGGAGAACAAACAGTTTCACACTTTATAAGTAAGCTTACACAATAACTTATAACCATTTAAGTGTCCTCGCATATAAAAAGCTAAGAAAGACTTGCAGAGGATAAGTATAGATACAGTTCCATCTTGTACTAATATTGGCCAATTATAAAAACAGGCCATTGTGTTAGATGGAACTTTTCTAATAATTACCTAATAGTGTTTGTTTTACGTATTTATTTTCACTGGTTAAAATTTTAAAACAGTGTAATTTTTATGAGAAAAGCAATGTGCTTATTACTAAATTAAGTACAGCGGTGGAAAAGCATAACATTTTCAAAGCGTACAGAGGGATTTTGCCATTATAAGTACGTTGGGGAGGCAGGTTGATACGATATTCTATATCAGGTAGATGATAAATATGCGATGAATATACCCGTTTTGAGTTCAAAAAATATGATTGTAAATCTGCGAACTCCTTTCTAGAGGTTATAAGCTCCTTGCACAATTTCAATGAATAAAGTATGAGCGCCGGTCGATTGGGACGTAGCGTAGCTTTGATCCGATTACCGAGTGGAGGTATTTAAACAGTCGCGCAGTCGCTTGCATATAAGACCATGGCTGACCACAGCTTGAACATATGTGTAGCTAGATCAGTTATTTACAATTTTTATTTATTATAAATCTTAAGGATATTTAGTGTGATGGCCTATATTACAATCTAGCCTGCGTATCCCAATGAGTAATGTTATGCTAACTTAGTATTATAACAGTAATTATGTAAAATAATGCGTTCAATGTCACGTTTCTTACAGTTTCTATTTAAAGGGAGACACTTTGTTGATGTGTTCTTCGAAGTAGGACTATCACTTATTTTTATTTATTTTTAACCGCTTCTGTGGTGTAGTGGTCACCAGTGACAGATCCAAAGCTCCCGGGTTCAAACCCCTGGGGAGTATAATATTGTGCTTGGTTTGGTTGGTGTTAGGACTTGTTCTAAGTCCGCCTGCCTAGATACCACCATCTTAGCTAAGTCAGGCGCAATTAATAACAACAATTCAAAATTATTGTGTTCCAGCATTTAGGTAAGATAGCCAGTTCCATAGATTGTTGAGGATTCCGGGTGAATTGCGCTTCCACCTTTCGGCCTTATCATAACTTGTACACCAGGTGAGATGAAGGCTAAGCGCTTCACCGTCGTACAATATAATAAAACACTGATTTTCCATTATTCTATTTTCACACTATATTAACTCAAAAGGTTTAGTTCTTCTCAGTCATCTCACAAAAGTTAAAGACAAATCAACATTCGCAATTATATTTGGGAATAAAGCAAAGTTCAGTACAAAAAATAAATACTGGAAACAGCAATAGTTATTTAACTGTTACGCATGACCACCTCCAAATTAGATTGTGTCATACTAGTATTAATTAAACATAAATAAATACACACAAAGAAGAAAACAATATTCAATTAAGTGTAAAAAGCCCATGTTAAACAATATTCTTTTGGAATGAACATAATGTAATAGAAATTTGCAACATAATATTATTCTGGAGATGAGCATCTGTAATAAACTAAACAGCTCAGTCATCAACTTTATCTCTGCAAAGGTGGGGGCGGTATAGCATACTTTATTACCTATTACCACCATTCCTCTCCTCCCGAGAAGATAAGTGTAGATATGGCCCAAGATAGAGCTCGCTTGGCTGGAAATGACGTATAAACTCTACACTCGTCTTTAAGACTGCTGTAGAAATACGGCGTAGTGTATCTGCGTCGTAGAATGTTTTCATCATTGTATGTCTATGTCGTAGCAGGTCTACATCGTAGAAGGTACATAGTATTAGCCGCCTCTGCGGTCTAACCGCCTCTAATGGTCTAGTGGTTCGCCCACCGGCGTCAGATCCAGGTCCCGGGTTCTATGCCCAGGAGAGTACAATATTGTGCTTGGTTTGGTTGATGTTAGGACTTTGTTTAAGTCCGCCTGGCTAGCTACCACCATCTTACTTAATTCTGTTGCAAAAACAAAATTCTATCAAACGTTGTATTCCGGCATTTCATGGTAAGATAGCCAGTTCCACAGGCTGAGAGAAATCCGGGTGAGGTCAGCTTCCAATTTCGGCCTTATTTTACTTAAAAACAAGGTGATGGATGAAGTTCAAGCGCTTCCCAATTGTACAACAAAATAAAATAAAACAACTTGGTAGAGGGTCTACGTCGTAAAAGTTCTATGTCGTAGAAGCTGTATTTTCTTCGAAGTAAACCTGTTATAATGTTGTAACCGGGGAGTGACAAAGTGTACCTACTTATGTAAGATACCCAAATTATTTAAGTTTATTTAAGGCACTAATTATAAGACTTATAATATTAAGTTTCAAGGAATTGTACCTACATCTTAGTCAAACCTGTAAAGGTTTAATAGGTGTGTTCTATTAGTTAAGTAAACATTTTGTACATATGAAATAAATAGAAAAAAAAAAAAAAAAAATGTTTGCGCATAAAATTGAATGATTTAAAAAGCAAACAGGCCGTTCTCTCTTCAAAATATGTGTGGCAATAAACCCGCTCAGTACATAATGAATTCCCACAAGCCCGCTTGCGTAAATCATCGACTTAGCACAATGCTATATTCAAAAGGAATTTGGAATTACTTATTTAAGATAAATGTATGTTATTAAATAATTGTTTAGCTAACAAATGTAACGTTGTGAAAGTCATATAACGGGATGGAATCGTCATGTGGCTATCAGATTTACTTTTCGTTTTTTTGTTCAGAAGTGATGTTATCATTATCTCAAAATGTCAGCAAATTTTTAACAATTATATATTTATTTATTTTCTGTCACAGAACTTACTAAGATATACTTATAAACTATGGGGTACAGACATATTTTGGTAGGTTCTTGCATTGGGAGAGACTGGTGCCTGAAGAGGTTCTTATAAACCTGTATTACAGGTCTTGGTGACCTGGTGTAATTTTGTTGAGTTGAGTGGTAATTAACAAGTAGTGGTAATTAACAGTTGGTTATTATATTTCAATTGATTTGTAGTTGAAGCTATTCACCTTAATATATAATATTAATATATATAATAATATATTATAATAAATATATCAAATCGTCATAAAGCTGACTGACCGTTTGACTGACAATTAACGCACAGCCCAATCCAATGATCCTAGAGACATCAAATTTCCAGGGTGGCTTCCTTTCTTAGTGTATGGGAGCACTAAGAGTATTTTGAGAAATTCTTACGGGAAGACGGATGTAGGATTGATTTCCAAAAATAGCCCGCCGATTTCATAAACAACTAATATATTTTATAGATAGGTAGCGTCTTAGAGAAAACAGCAAAAATTTGATTGAGTTCTCAATGTGTTTGGACTTCAACCTTATAATTTGGAGTTCTAACAAAAAATATGGTACCTACCTACCTCATTTATTATTACCATTTGCCAAAAATCTCGATAAAGTTTTTTTATAAGTTATTGATCAGTCGCGCGCGCACATCGTGCTAGAACGGACGTGCTGTCGAGCGTGTGTCGAAGCGCTGTTACAATGGCCGTAACGGTTAAGTGCAATTCGTGCAATATCGTAATTGACGAATTATTATCGTACGTGCAAAATAAAATTTCGATCATCGATGAAGATAGTTTGACGAGAATATGTATCTCGTCTTTCAAAAGTGACGAAATCAAGCGGTCAAAGGATTTACTTTTTGAATCGTTACCAACCGAAAAAAGGAAGATTTCACGTAAACGACAGGGCAAAGAAAATCGGGATGTTGAGGATATAATTTCCCTATTTAAGGGGACGGATCCAGAAGTCATGCCCGTTTTTGTTGCACGTGATTTGGAGAGACTGCCACCGATTTTATTTGATCATGTGGATGTTACGAAGCTACTTAAAGACCTGCTTATTCTTCAAACAGAGCTTACAGACATAAAGTCAAGATATGTCACAACCCAACAGCTAGAGGAAATGCGTACTGAAATGTTGAATAAGTTTTCTACACCACATTATACACCACCGAATACGTATAGGAATATTCGGATAAACACAAAAAGAGGAGCTTGTTTGGACAGTGGCCCTATGGGCCTTTCGCCGTGTATAGATATGACTTTGCTAGATAATGCATCAAGTTCGCCGAACGAAAATACTTGCTCGACTCGGAACTACCCGCCAAAACCGAGTGATGACTCACTTTCAAACGTGAGTACGATTCCATCGCAGCGGCCAGCGCGGCTGCCGCCACCGCCGCCGCCGCCACCTTCTACACAGCTGATATCGCCGCCGGGCCAGGGGGGAACTGCGGCGGGGTCGGGGCCCGAGGAAGCTCACCTAATGTCGGCCGGTCGTCAAACATGTTTGCTACGCGAGCCGGGTAATACTCGCCAGCTGATCGACGACTTATCTACTCGCCCGAGCCCGACTGTAAATATTATGTCTTCTAATAATGAGCAATCTCCACGAATGAAGTCGTTTGCGGAAACTATGAAAAATAGAGGTGAATGGAAAACGGTCCAGTACCGTAAACCTAGGCTAAATCATCGTTATCTAGGTACGATGGGTTCCTCACTAGATAAGGAAGGAAAATTTAGAGCAGCCGAAAATAAGATACCGATATTTATAACGAATGTCCACAAAGATTCGTCTGAAAAGGACATAACTGAGTACGTGTATAATAAAACAAAAGAACGGATTTCTTTGGAGAAGATTGTATTTAGACGAGAAAGGGATCATAGGGCTTTCAAGTTTTTAGTGTCAGAACAAAAGGTATCATTGTTTTTGGATGACAAGCTGTGGCCACAAGGAATCATTTTTCGTCGTTTTGTTAACTTCAAGCCAAGAAATGTGAACGGTGGTGACACTGTAGGCGGCCCTTCTAAATACAATGGTTGATAGCTCATCATGTAAGTTAATCAGTTTTAACTGTAAAAATGTGAAGAGGTCGGTTGACCACATACGAGAGCTGTGTCAGACAGCGCACATCATTGCATTACAAGAGACCTGGCTGCTTCCGGGGGACATTCCTTTCCTCAGCACCATTCATCCTAACTTTGCCTACACCGGGACGTCAGCGATGGACACGTCGGCCGGCATGATAGTCGGGCGGCCTTACGGTGGAGTAGCGTTGCTGTGGGATAAGTGTGTCTTCCAAAACGTGTCAGTGGTACAGTGTGGTCATCCGCGTGTGTGTGCTATTAAAGTTGTCTTGGGGCAGAGATCGTTTTCGGTTTTAAATGTGTACATGCCTACAGATAAAGTGACGAACTTGGTTGAGTTTACAGATTGTCTGAGTCGGGTGAGTGCTATAATAAGTATTGAGAACACTGAGTCCGTGTATATACTTGGAGACTTTAATGCGCATCCGTATACACAGTTTTTTAACGAGCTGACTAGTTTTTGCACTGAACAAGACTGGGTATGTGTTGACGTGGAAATGTTAGGCGTGCACTCAGATACGTATACATTTGTTAGTGATGCGAATGGCTCCAGACGATGGTTGGACCACTGTGTTGCATCTAAGTCAGCTGCTCGGGCAGTTTCGAATGTGCATGTACAGTATGATGTCTTGTGGTCGGACCACTTTCCTATTATTTTAGAATGTGATTTTAATATTATTAAGCCCAAAATAGTAGCAGAACAAAGTTATAATAACATCAGTAAAATAGTATGGGGGGATAGAAAAGTAGAACATGTAGAAAATTATTATAGAATATGTCATGATGAGTTAAGACAAATAGATTTTCCAAGTGAGTTTACACTTTGTAGTGATTTTATGTGTAATAATTTAGACCATAGATGTATTATTGACAAATTGTATGATAAAATTGTTAGTGTTTTAAGTCAAGCTGCCACTAGTAGTAGTGCATTGAATGGGAATTTCAAACATAAACGAAAACCTATCGCGGGGTGGAATAGATATGTAAGTGATGCTCACGGGAAGGCGAGGTCGAAGTATGAGATCTGGGTAAATTCTGGCAAACCTAATACTGGCCGCATTTATAACGACATGGTAGAAAGCAAAAAGATATTCAAATCACGGTTAAGATGGTGTCAAAACAATAGCGAACAAATAAAAATGGATAACATTACAGCTCAACATTTCAATCAAAATTTCTCTAGTTTTTGGAAAGCCACCAATAAATTGAATAGTAAACCCGGTCTCCCTGTGAGCGTTGCTGGTATCACTGATAAAAAAGATATAGCCGAAATGTTCAGGAATCATTTTGCCGTTCATTCACCTTTGGGACCATCGCAGTCGGTGAGCGATGCGGGATCAAATGGCCAGGAATTAGGAACTAGGTTTATAGCCAAAGACGTTTATAAAGCTATAAAATCTATGTCACGTGGTAAATCTCCTGGTCATGATGGTCTCAGCATCGAACACCTAAGACATGCGGGCCCCCATCTGCCTCGAGTACTTGCCATGTTCTATACCTTATGTATGGGACATTCATATCTACCTGCGGAGATGTTAAGGACTGTAGTGGTGCCCATTGTGAAGAATAAGACTGGCGATATAAGTGATGAAAATAACTATAGGCCAATTTCGTTGGCCACAATAGTAGCAAAGGTGCTGGATAGTCTGCTTGACACTCGACTTAGTCCTTATCTGAAACTACATAATAATCAATTCGGTTTTAGACCAGGTCTTTCCACAGAGACGGCTATTTTAAGTTTGAAGCAGACTATCAAGTACTACACCGATCGCAAAACACCCATATATGCTTGTTTCCTCGACTTGTCTAAAGCGTTTGACCTGGTTAATTATGACGTATTATGGCAGAAGTTAAAACAGCTTGAATTGCCTCCAGAACTCAACCACATATTTAAGTTCTGGTATCAAAATCAAGTCAATGTGGTGCGATGGTCAGGTGCTTACTCGGAGACATACAGGTTGGAGGCCGGGGTGAGGCAAGGGGGGCTGACGTCTCCAAAGCTGTTTAACCTTTATGTCAACGCGTTGATTGTTGAGCTCAGCAGCACCCGTGTCGGCTGCCATATTGACGGTGTTTGTGTCAACAATCTTAGTTATGCAGACGACATGGTGCTGTTGAGTGCATCAAATTGTGGGTTAGCCAGGTTACTAGGCATTTGCGAGAGGTATGCTTACGAACATGGCCTAAAATATAACAGTACGAAAAGTGAATGCATGGTTTTTCGTGCCAGAGGAAGCTGTCCAGTGTCCACTATACCTTGCATAAAACTGTGTGGAGTACCGCTTAACGTAGTAGATAAGTTTAAATATCTGGGACATTTTCTGACCTCTGACTTGAAAGACGATGCTGACATTGAGAGAGAACGGAGGGCGCTGTCTGTAAGAGCGAACATGATAGCTCGTAGATTTGCACGCTGCTCAAAACAAGTGAAAACTACACTTTTTAAGGCTTACTGTTCGAGTTTCTACACGTGCAGCCTATGGGTGAACTATACGCAAAAACAGTACAGCGCTCTGCGTGTTCAATATAATAATGCGTTCAGAGTGCTGATGGGACTGCCCCGGTTCTGTAGTGCGTCAGGGATGTTCGCCGAGATGCGCGTGGACTGTTTCTACAGCACCATGCGCAAGCGGGGTACATCTCTGATGCGCAGGGTCCGGGCCAGCTCCAACAGCATTATCAACGTATTTGCAAATAGGTTTGACTGCATTTATTTGTATCACTGCGCCCAGATGCATGCTCTCAATAATAATAATAAATTCAGACTTGACATTTTTAAATAATTACTTTGTTGTGGCTTTTATGAATATCTTGACATTTTGCAATTCAATTCATTTTTAAATCATTATTTTGTTTTTTGACTTTTATTAATATTTTATTTTGACATTTTGTAATTCATTAAATTTAAATTTGTATTTTGTGACATGCCCGTTATACTTCCAATTTCTGCTAGATTTATAAGTATGTACCTATTTTGTATGAAACTGTGTGTGAATCAAATGATCCTGAGTTGATTGAAAATAAACGATTTGTATTGTATTGTATTGCTATAGTTGACATCATTGTGACTTACAATTAAATTTAACTGAGTATCATTAATATTTACTCAGGTAGCCTAATTGCTTGCTTTGTACATAGTTAGTTTAATTGTACATATTATTTAGATTTTTGTGAATAAAATTATAAGATTTAAAATAATGTATGCAATTAAACTTACTATGTACAAGGGAAACGGTCAGGTTACCTATTTCTCATAATAACTTTAGTTATAACAAAATATCTCGGTTTATTTCTAGAAATATTTTCCGAGTTCCTAAGTATGACAAAATATCGTCTTGTCTTGTTAGCACAACGTATTGTCACAATATTTATGCACTTTACTAGATACGACTCGGAAAGACAATATATATTTTAACATGGATTACAAGTTCGCGTGCGTTGTTACGATATATTTTAGTTACGCGGTCTGACTAAGGGGTCTCACCAGAAGACGGACAGCCGCATCCATCTGTGTATTATCTACACCTTTAAACTACTGCAATCACCAATCCACGTGTCAAACGTGGTAATTATGGCTTAAGATTTGGAGGCTCTGTCCAGCATCCTAATAGATCCTAATAGGCTGTTCAGGTGTAAGTGTGTGAGTTGCTAAAGCTGCAGTTATACATGAATAACAGAATATTAATTTCACACAGCGCCATCTTATCCTATAAATAAGCTAAAAATAACCGCCTCTGTGGTCTAGTGGTTCTACCCACCGATTTCAGATTCAGAGGTCCCGGGTTCGATCCCCAGGGGCAGTACAATATATTGTGCTTGGTTTGGTTAGTTTTAGGACTTTGTTTAAAACCTGTTGTCCGCCTGGCTAGCTACCACCATCTTACCTAATTCTGTCGCCATAATAACAATTCTTAAAAAAAATGTGTTCCGGCATTTAGAGGTAAGATAACCAGTTCCTCAAGTTAGTTGAAGATCCCGGGTGAAGTGCGCCTCCACCTTTGGCCTTATCTTAACTTCTTACCAGGTGAGATGAAGGTCAGTCGCTTTCCCGTCGTACAATAAAAAAAAAACTAAGTTTGTATCATGGGAAAGTTGCATGTCTGTATGTGAGTAACAGTGTTATTACCTTTATAACGAATTTAGAGTGAGGAACTCCATGTAAATGTACGCCTTATGATCTTACTTAGACGTGCATCTAGGTTTAATCTGATACTGTTGTTCAACGCTTCCACCACCAATGTTCGCATTCCTTGTTTTTGTCAGTAGTATGATTTAGATTTATTTTACGTGTTAATATTGTATAATACTGAATTAAACTATTATATTCTATTCTATTCTAACTGTTTGTAAAACTTATAATCTGGCCTCAGTGAGGATCTACCTAGCCACTCATGGCACAATCGATGACCTATGGGTATAGCTAGACTTGCATCTAACAAGAAGGATTGCTCTATTCGTGCCTCCAATAAGAACTACAAAGCTCAGTGGTTCACCTGCCTCTTTCATAGTCTACATGCCTCAAGTGGATCACCACAGGAGAGCACTTGGGACTCAAGTGCGATCCAAGATGGCTTCTGAGAGAATATCAGACCTCTACATATAACGATGATATAGAAGTGTGACATTGTTGTATTGAGTAACAAGGTGTCGGATTCGATTCCGGGTTGGATGCAATTGTAAAATTATGATTTAGGATACATCCTTTTTTTACTCTGTATCTTTAATAAATAAAAATGAAAAAAAATCTTTTTTGTACACAAAAAACATATAGGACAATTTTAAAACTAAAGTTAACAGTACAATGGGCGGTCTTATCGCTGAAAGCGATAGTCTCTTTCAAACAAACTTAGGATGAAGAGGATAGTACAAGTACGGTTGATGGTAGGAGGGTGCACAAATTAAAAGAAAATAAATAAATATTTATATTGACAAAACGAAAGATATCTAATTTAAAACGTACCTAAATATAATTCAAACATGATTACAAATGTATTATTGGTACATTATATACAATGCACATTACATAAAATTAGTAGATATACCTTAATATCGTACCTATTTAGTTTTCTATTCGTTACAATTAGAACGCTCAGAACTTCTACCATCTTCTCGTTAGTATATAGAAGAAACCCAGAAACCCTTGAATGTAAATAAATAACACATTTAAATTTCAGTCTTTGAGTAATTGTCAGTCAGTTGTCAGTCCTTGTTGGAAAAAAAGATTTTAAAAAAAGAAAGAGGTTTTATTGTCAGCTATCCAATCTTTATTGTACTGTAATATTGTACGACGGGGAAACTCCTTCATCTTATCTGGTTTGAAGTTATATATGATATGCTTTAGTGGAAGCACTCTTCACCCAGAATCCTTATCAGACTAAAGAACTGTTCATCTTACCTCTAAATGCCAGAAAACAAGACTTGTTGTAATAGCGACAGACTTAGGTAAAATGGTGGTATCTAGGTAGACTTACCAAGTCCGACCACCAAACCATTTGTCCTATTCCAAAAAAAATGATATTCAGCATTTTTTTTTATATTGATGATAGCCAAGCGTTTGACCACCAACTCACTTGAAAAACAAGTAAAGATGTAGCCTAAGATGGAGCACGAATGTCTAAAAGTTCTTGTTCTTCGAGGGTTCACGGTTTAATCTAATGACCACGAGCTGATCTCAAGTCTCTTATAATCTTATTAATATTAATAATCTTATTAATATTATGGGATAGATGTTGAATATCTTCCCAACATCCATTCCACGCGTGTGAGAGTATCTTGAAGATCCCAATAAGAAAAACAGTATTAACATAGATGAGGTACCCACCTTAACAAGTTTTGCATACTTTATAAATGTTATGAAAACAATTACGAAAAACGTAAAAACTTGTCATTGAATTCAATGTTGCAATTTGCGTATTTTTACCGACTCGTACGAGTATATGCAAATGAAAACAATTTGGAATTTTCACACCAATATTTTCGGATATGTTATGTCATTTATTTTGCAGGAATACTAAAAAACCTTGTTAACAGTGAAATATGTATTTTGTGCAACAGGCATACAGCAGGCAACAGACACCGAGAGTTTAGACCCAAAAATAAAAAATCGCGTTTCTTGTATTTATTTTAAGGGTCCTTTAATTTAAATTTTATAATATATCTTTATTTTTTGTGATAGCAGTAATAGAATTTTCTGTAATATTTGTCTACCTATAATGGTTCATGAGATAATGCTGAAAGACAGATAGACGGACAGCGTTGGTTTTGTAATAGCATCCGTTGCCATCCCTTAAAAACCAAAGTATTTCAAAAACTACGTTGTTTAATTCGATTTTGGATATTTAATACAGTACCGTACATTACATTTACTATCACTTATTATTATCATGTTCATACGTTACATTCGGTACCTTTGAGGAATCATTTCAATAGATTGCCTCCCTTGTGAAGAGTTGTTTTTATTATACATATTGTTTAAATGAAATTATTTTTTGATGTGTTTGTAAGTACTCGTACAGACATCATGTAGGTACTATAATAGTATAGTTCCTACATGATGTAATTATTTCTACACAGAAATTTCCACATAAATAACATACCACATGACTCTTTAAATTTATACATATTATTATTATAGTATCTAAATTATCTAATTCACAGACTCACGACTTCTTCCCCTGCGATTATTAATCTCTTAATTCAGAGCGTGGATCTCATGAGGATCACAAACAACACATAGTCTTCACATCAACCTCTGGAACGGAAGGCGGGCCCATAGCTCATGTATACCTAGAGGTTATATAGGCCGTTTGTAACGGTCCTTAGATAATCTGACTGATTCCTTTGTTATGTACAAACGTTAGTTTAATTGTACATTTTGTTGAAAAAATGTTGTAGATTATATACAGATATTTTGAGTGTTTATATTTGGTCTGTTCTACTATTTAGACACGACTGCGAACTACTAATTACAATCGCAAATCACAGCAAATACGTTTTCCATCTATCAAATAGGTTGACACTAATCGTTATTACTGTAATATGCAGGCAGAACAATATGTCATTCAATTAATTTGATATCCAATGGTAATCACTATAGCAGCTGGTATGATACCTATAACATACATGTATGTACAACATAATGTAGTATAATAAGTCGCCTGCACTAAAACGATTCACTTCATAATTTTCAAAATGAAAACTTTTATATTTGTGCCGAAATTCAGTAATTTCTTTTGCATTCAAGCCTATAATGTCACATTTCAAACCATATAAATAACATGAATGCGATACTAATTTTCTATAAAAAGGTATAATAAAATTGTAACTGGTCGAAATATTGTAAACATTTCAATAAGAGGAAAGACTATTATCTGACTAACTGAAGACCATCTGTATCTTGAACGTACAATCACGCAGAACCTACCGGATGGATTTGAACGTAATTTGCATAAGTTGCCTCCCAACAACGTTTTCCAAAATCAATATTTACATTTATCTTTCTTTACTGAAAAATTGAACGATTGTCACAATATTCCCGACACAACATTTTTTTTTACTACTTAAAAAATACTAAATTATTATTTAAAAAAAATATGAGCCCTAAAAAGTCAGCGTTGGTATGTGTAAGTTTATTATTATTAACGAATAACCTAGTTCAACGCGAAATTAATTATATCTATTCCGCATCAAAGTTTATTCGGTCACAAGCCGCGATCCCGGACCACGTAGCTCTAACGACCTCTTTAAAAAATGATGCGCCAGCAAGGTGGGTGATATTTGCTGTTCCTCATTTCATTTGATCACCGCGGTGATGTGACACGGCCAGATTATGGTGATTGACTCGGCATAATAAATTTTTCATAATCATTTTTAGAGCCATGAGCAGCGGCACAGAAATAAAATATTTAATCGTCTTTACACTGACTAAATGAATAAAACGTAGTCACTGACCCACCGCTCAACCTAAAAGGTAAGATAAAAAGCTGAGAAGAGGTTGAAGAGGTCTAAGCTCATTGTAGATAATTTTGGCAAACTCACATGTTACGAGGGAAATAAAACCTTGCAAGGGCACCGAAGAAAAATGGGTGGCGAAGATGATGTCACAATAAAATCAAACATTCCATCAGATATAACGGTTTAACCAATCTCATAGCTCAGTTGGTAGTAACTCTGCCTTCTGCGCTGTAGGCTGTGGGTTCGATTCCCACCCAGGACAAACATTTGTGTGATGAATATAGATGTTTGTTCTGTGTTTGGGTGTTGTATCATATAGTAATTATGTATTTAAAAAAAGTATTTGAGTATTCTATCTGTAATCTAGTTCCCATATTACAAGCCATGCTTAGTTTGGGGCTACATGGCGCTGTGTAAAAATTAATGTCCTATAATATTATTATTATTATTAATATTATATTATTAATCTTTGAATATAATGAAGATTTACTGAGCATTCATAAAATGACAACAGATTTGTTGACGGTCGCAAGATATTAGTCAACTATCCTCACAGCTCAGTTAGTCCTAGCTCTTCCTTCTGTGCTGTGGGCTATGTTCTATTGCCACCTGAGAGCAACATTTTATGATGAGACTTCCTAGTTTGGGTACTCTTTGTTCTATAAGTATTAATATATTTACAATGAAAACGTGCTATATCGTAATTCTACGTGCACCCGAATTACAAGCTTTGCTGGGGCAAGATGACGTAGTGTAGTCTGTCTAGATTACATAATTATTATTAAGTTTGAACTCGAAAAGAAGCTGCTGTCCATCTTCTGGTGAAATTCAGAATTCTGGTTCATCTATAAGCTAACATTTGAAACTTTACCACGATTTGATGGTTGATGAGTTATCCGATATATCGACGCAGATGCATGTGCTTTTGTCACGGATACACTGATATCTAAATATGATTTGTTAGCTGTCGGTCCAATAAGCAGCTCGTTCAAATGGAATTTTGATTCGCATTTCGTCCAACACATGCTTGGTCCAACACGCACTTCGTCCAGGCATTTCGACTAGCAGAAATTACGTCAACACGCATTTGGTCAAACACGTATTTCGTCCAACAAGTATTTCGCCCACCAAATATTTCGTTCAACTGCACAAACTATAGGGATGAACCGAACAAATTTTATCATAGTCCTCCAGGTGTTTCATACAAGCCTGTTACTTTGTTTTACAAGTGGAACTCTCTTTTCCATTTCTTTTATTATAAAATACTACCGCTTATATTGTAATGTGACTTGTTAACTGTTTTGAAAGGATATATTTATATGCTACATAATATCTTTTGTAATTATGTCGGTATTTTTGACGCTACTGAAAATATGCATTGTGCGTTTCTCTCCCCTCCCCTGGGGCCCTGTACTCCTAGGCTGTACCTATAGTTTGCGATATCGTAGCGTTTTGGTAATACAGATATTAATGTAAAATTGGTTTGTAATTTGTAATATTGTCACCAAATGGACGAACTGCGTAATGACGAATCTCGAAATAGACGGACTGCGTTATGACGAACCTCGAAATGGACAAATCCAATTATGTCGAACTGAGGAGTAGACGAACGGCAAAATGCGAGATGGACGTACTGCTTATTGGACCGACAGCTAACAAATCCTAAATATATCATACATACATCTACATATAGATATATTCTAGAGCTGTGTGGCCAAGTGGATATGGATATAGCCTTAAAATCCGGAGATTGGGGGTTCAAATCCAGTCGTGCACCAATTGACTTGTAGTATTTTGGGAAAGTTTATGTGCTTATTTGACACGTGCACATGCTTTGACAGTGATCAGTGACATCGTGAGGACTGGCATGTCCCTAGGATCAAAAATCCGAATCTGCATAGGTCACACCCACAAATAACATAGAGAACACGGCACTGCATTGCGCCCGTCAACTTGAGGCATAAAGGTGTTAAGCCTCGCGTGTCCTTAATGTCACCGGTAACCATACCTTCAAACCGGAACACAGCAATGCTGCTTGGCGGCTAAAATAGGTATGGTGGTAGTACTTCCCCGGACGAGGCCTTTCACAAACGGTTCTACTACTCTTAAAAAAAAATCTTAACGTATCGTGTTGAGAATTAGCACATACCATTCTAGACCAGGAAAAGCATACAAGCACAGCCACGGGTAGAATTTAGTCCAAAATAATTTTTTTTTTTAAATTACAAGCATGTACACACCTCGGGCGGGGCACCTTTTTAATATTGAATATCTTTGCTCGAAATAGGTTATATTTCAAAACGATTGATAAAATAAAATTCGTGGGCAATTTTATGATTGAATCGAAGCGCACCTATCAATCTGGAAAAAGACGCGAAATAAAATGAGTTAGGGTTTACAATTTACGAGTTTGCTGTTTACACGAACGATCGATGTAAGTTTATAGCACTCAAGTTTTAGTATCTTTTAGATCTAGGTGGTTCGCGTGGAACCAATTTCAAAAGATATTTTATGGCTTTTTAGATAAAGCAGTTCAAAACAACCCTAATTATTCGATCGCGCGCTGCATGCATTTCTTTATTATACGACGGGGAAGAGCTTAGCTGCCATCTTGCCTGGTTATGATAAGGCTGAAGTGCAAGTCACCTGGAATCCTCAACATAAAGAACTGACTATCTTACCGCAAAATGCCGGAACACAACTATTTAGAATTATTGTTATAGCGACATACTATTCTAACAAATTTCAAAATTAATAATGATAATGAGCAATATTTGAAAGTAGGTTACATAATTAAAAAGTATAGTAGTACATCTCCTCAGTCCAGCACAGTAAGGCACTAATACATTTGCTTAATCATCTTCAATGGCTTTGCGAGACTGAATAAGCGATTTACGTAATTTATTTTATTGTAGAACTTTTAATCGTTTTTAAACGACACTCGTTCTACGGTTTTATTTATTTTGCTAAGAAATAGAATAAAGGGAATTGAGCTGAATAAATGCTCGTCAAATATTCTATAGCGTTTCGATATTTCACTGCTGCAATTGTGGGTTGTTAGGTTCTAAATAGAGTAACCAAACGACCATGATACAAGTACCTGTAATACGTGCGACTTGTTAGAAACCACGTGATGCTTAAATTAATTACCTACCTGCAAAGCGGTTTTAATCTTACAATTAAGGCTTTCCTAGGCAAGCATATATAAAGTTCCCTGCCACATTTGAAATTTTACGTATAAACCATAAAAATAAACATACTCAAACCAATTTTGTAAGGTAGGTAAGGAAGCTGTATAATAAATCAGGTTGGTTGGTAGTTGATAGTTTAAGATGCTCTACGTCTGACTATAATCTATTAACTTAAGAACCCACCTAAATGGATAGGGTACATGGAGTAATACCACAAATTAGAACAAAACTGCCAAGCTGCTCAAGTGACTTCCCACCCATAAATATAGGTAGATATAGCCATACGAGGCCGGCCACTTTATTAGATGGGACGAGAGCTCGGTAAATGTACTAAATGTGTCTTCTTAAGTGGGCTCGAGCAAAGGCAAATTTGCTCAGCCATTCAATGCATCTATTGTGGGGCCATCTCCTGATTAAAGCATTTACGAACATAAAATATCGGATCATTTTCTCGTGATAACGTTCGGAAAATAATCACGGTTATTGAGACGTACTCAGTGCTGATTTCCCGAGCGAAAAAGGTATTTTATTCGGTGGGTTGATGCAAAATTGTTGATGTTACAGGTAATGTGAATACGGAATCATAGCTTGATAACCTGGGAATAGCTTACATATTACTACCTGGAAGCGCGAATATGTAGAGCTATTCTGAAACGGATCCGAATTGGAAGCTTTGGATAAAGATTCCGGCGACGCTATTCTTAACTCAAAATTTTGAGATTGGTATTTGAAATTTCCCACAGCAGTGAAAAACTGGTGGAAATGGTGTGAGAATAACGTTAAAATGTATCTAATTCTCCGTCAAATCCGACAAAAAGTGATATTTCCGATCGGAAAATATCCGTTTATTTGAAAATCGCTACTCAGAAACCTAAATAACATGTAAATATATCAGTATAAGTAGTCGTTAACGTTGAGTACATGTCCTAAGTTTGCAAGTCTGAATTATTTTTGGGTTATTTGGAATGGGCCTTTTCGCTCGTTTCGACCGTGTTGCAACGTTGCAACAACCGTCTTCACAAGAATACTGAATAATATGGTAATTGATCATACTTATCCAAACCAATATTTTTAATCAAAGAGTAACTCTGTTTGTTTTCTGTTCCTGACATGCATTCTCGTTAGAGGCCCATGTCTTCAGTGGCCTCTTTTGAATTGTAATAACTAGTAGTTTGCCCCGAACTGAGATCTCGTGATGTCTGGTTTGTGACGGATATTATTTCTCAAATAGAACGCAATTAACAAACGATAAAAGTATCCTTTTTTACACCTTTCTTACCTAGCATTTTTTACTCAAACTCTCTTTATTCACCTGAGTAATAGATAATAAATTCAAGACTCTCTCTTGTACGTAATGTAATAATATCCTTGCTAATATCCTTGCTAACATGAAAAAGAGGTTAATCGTTTTCTATATGTTTTGAAAAGTGCTCTAAAAACTGTTTCCTTATAGTCGTGGTTTAAAATCTATCCCTGAAGCCTACGGATGTCGTAAAGTCAACCAAAAAGACAGCAGTTTTTTTCTTTGTGCGAACAAAACATTAACTGTGAGCACCAATCTGTCTGCTTAGCGTAGTGATAATGGCCGTTCCTTACAGCTATAGAGGAAGTTCTTTCCACATTGTGGTGGGCAATAATGTTCTGTTGTTATGGAATATGCGCAGTTGAAACCCTTGCATGAATATACAGACACCCCAAAAGTCATTCTTGGATTTTATCGGCAGCCTCTGTGGTCTAGTGGTTCAATCCATCGATTTCAGATCCAGTGGTCTCGGGTTCAATCCCCAGGGGGGTTCAATATTGTGCTCGGTTTGGTTGGTGGTAGGACTGTGTTGAAGTCCGCCTAGCTAGCTACCACCATCCTACCTAATTCTGTCACCATAATAACAATTCTAAAAAAAAAATGTTGTGCTCCGGCATTCAGAGGTAAGATAGCCAGTTCCTCAGTTTGTTGAGGATTCCGGTGAATTGTGCCTCCACCTTTGGCCTTATCTTAACATGTTACCAGGTAAGATGAAGGCCAAGCGCTTCCCCGTCATACAATAAAAAAATAAAAAAAACCATTGAGTGAATAGATAAATAGATCAGTTTTAATTAAATTTCGTCTTTATAAAACATAATTTACCCTCTCTTATCATACAAGACATTTTGATTATTCTTTATCGCCTTCATCTTAAAAACCACCACTAATAAGCGCAAAATAAACTTATTTTGAAATCTGCAGTCTCAACCCTATTTCATATGATATTTCATATGATATTTCATGTTTTCAAGACTTCAATGTTACTTACCCCTTTTGCAACCCTTAATGTAAATACAGGGGTGGTTTCAGAAAATCAAAAGAAAGTTAATTGTGAAGTCAACCCCCTTTCACAGTCTATCCTACAAGACATACCAAGCGTTTAACCCCATTAACGCGCCCCTTTGATACGAAAAGCACCCCTAATAAAAAATAAAATATACATTTTATGAATGTGCAGTCGATACTCTTTCAAATGACATCTCAGAAGCCAAAAATCTTCTCGTCTCACTTAATACCCCCATTTCTCAAAAACTAACCTAGTGTCAAAAAAATCCTCATGCTGATTGATGAATATTAGTATAATCTCTGCATGTTCAAAATTTTGAATGGTTCGGATCAGCCATTCAAAAGTTATGGATGAAAAATTGTATTTCTTTTCACCCCAATATCTCAAAAACTACCCCACTTATCAAAAATCCCCCACGACAATCAAATTATATTTACGTTATCTCTATTCAGTTCAAATTTCATGAAAATCGGATAATCCGTTCGAGAGTTATGCCGTCACAAACATTGCCACATACATTCATACATACATACATACATACATATATCAATAATGATAAAAGCTATAGAGCAGACTACAAAGGCAGATTTCATCATAACAAAGCTGAAATCTCAGGTGTAGGTTCACAGAGCCAGCCAAAGTCGAGTGCGAAACTTTAATCCACTCGAACATTGAAAACGCTGTGCTGCTCTGATAGTTATGTCCAAAGTTTTACATTTTAAATACCGATTAATTAATTGTTGACCATTAACAGGGTTATTGATTCATAAAACTACCACAACCACAATGTATTACCAAAATTCATGATTTAAATTAGTGAAATACTTTTACATGGTTCATGTGGGTTTGTGCATCATTCAATCGCCGCTTTCATACATAAGTCATGCCGTGGAGAACTCTATAAATTCCCGAAACATGGCCGTTGGTTGGCATTTCCCAAACCCCTTTCCTTTGAAGTCTTGCTTGGCAAATAAATTCGTGGTCATGTCAATCAATCAAAATCAAATGATTTCATACAACTTAGAGTTTACCCATAATAATTAACTAGATGAAGAAAAGAGCCTTTTCCAAAGTCAAAGTTAAAGTCAAAATTCGAGGATTCATTATTATTTTTTAAGGATTATTCAAAAAACATTTATTTTCATATTTTAAGCGCCTCCGTGGTCTAGTGGTTTGCGTACCGGTGTCAGATCCAGAGGTCGTATCTCAACTTGTAACCAGGTGGGATGAAGGCCAATTGAAGGCCTGGCTAGCTACCATCGTTTTACTTATTTCTGTTGCCATAACAACAATTCTAAAACTGTTGTGTTCCGGCATTTAGAGGTAAGATAGCTAGTTACTCAGAATGTTGATGATTTTGTGTGAAGTGCGCTCCCACCTTCGGCCTTATCATAACTTGAAAAAATCAGGTGAGATGAAGGCCAAGCACTTCCCCGTTGTAAAATAAAAAAAAAACATAAAATCTATCACCTGTTCGAAATCGCGACCAACACACTAAGAAAAAAGCAGAATCTAGTTATTCATTGATTATCCATTCAATATTTAGGTATACAGAGCTTTAAATCATTTTTTTCGGGGCCTAAGGTCTAGGTATACCTAATATCAGAGTTAATTAAATTACTATACAATTAAAGCAATAACCCTTCGCCGAATAAATTCAAATGTTTTTCATTTTTATGGGTATTTCTTTAGAACATAAACTATTTAGCTACCTGCACTAAGCTCTTATTAATAAGGAACTCGAAACGAAAAGAAATTGAAAAAGGGCTGAGTAATGTGTTTGATTAGAATTGCGAACAATTGGATTGAGTATTACTTCGCAAGTCTATTCAAATTTCCAATGGATCAGCTGACGCTGCGGCAAATTTGTTGTCTGCTTGGAACTGAGGAGAGCCACGGAAACATTAGAGCAGGACCTCTCACAGTGCGGTCGGGTATATTTATTTAAGAGACCTCGGAGTACCACTGATTTTTGTTGTCCAATACAAACGTAGTTTGTCGTTTATTTAAACAAGGCGTTTCCGACTCATTTTTTTTGTGATTGTATAGGAAAAACAGTTTGTTTTTTTTTTCATTTGTATCATGGTTTTATCGAAAATAAAGCACTGCAAACCTAAATTACCCCTATCTCAATAAACCAGTTATATTTCACTTGAATTAGATTATATAAATTTACTATTGGTATTTTCCAAAAGAACGACCGTTTGTATGGCAGTGCGGTACAATATCGAATGTTATAACAATAAAAATAATAAAGGTTCTTTCTGTTACATTTTGGTTATCATTGAAATGATCAGCTAATTTAAGGGGGTTTGGTCAGCTCCAATATGTATTTGTCAGCAAATAAATTGAATTAAAAAACAAGGTGTTTTTGGGTGTAAAAGAACGTAACCACCTTCTCACGTATACCGCCATAAGTTCGAGTTATTGTATAAAATTTATTATATGCTGTAAAAACAACTTTAGGCTATTTTTTTTGCAAATCCAATATAAAACAGAACATTTAATTAAAAATTAAATGTAGATTTAAACCAACTATATACCTACAGGGGGCGCAGTTGGGTTACCTAAGGACCGTTACAAACGGTCTTAGGTGACATTACTTTTCCAGACTAGTACCAGACGGAAGCGTGCCTAAGATACTGGCTGCATTACCACGCTGAATAGCTATGCGAGCTAAAACATCGGACCACAAAATAAACCGAACACAAATTATACCCAAATTGTAAATGATTAACAAGCCTCATAGCTCAGTTGGTAGTAACTCTGCCTTCTGCGCTGTAGGTTGTGGGTTCGATTCCCACCCATGTCAAACATTTGTGTGATAAATATAGCTGTTTGCTCTGTGTTTGGGTGTTGTATTGTATGGTAAGTAAGTATTTACAAAACAAAAGTATTTAATTCTATCCGTAATCTTATTCCCATATAACAAGCTATGCTTAGTTTGGGGCTAGATGGTGCTGTTTGAAATGAATGCCTTGGGGCTCGAACTCGGGACCTCGGGATCTCATACCGGTGTGTAAGCCACTACACTATAGAGACGGTTAAATAATTAATTAGTCAATTGTATTAGGTAACTCCTTGGGTTTAAAAAACTCACAGTGTAGTACCGAGTATGAACTCAAACGAGTCAAACGAGTGTTTCAGCTTCAATGATATTTCTCTCTCGATAGAATGAAATCGGATTTTCATTTCCGTGGTTCCCTTCGTTTCACGCAAATCAATTTTGGCCAGATCTTCGGTGGGTTTATTGGATTTACAATGTGGCCCTCCAAGACCAGTTGCCAAATGTTTTATCTTATGATAGGAATTTTACTTTACTATGCTTTTTTACAATGGCATCAAAGTCTTAACGTACACATAATATAGTTTAGTGGTATGTGTTAATCACATTAAATACATGAATACTAAATCTAAGCCAGTGACATGATCACAAAAAAACTAGCTAACCGGTTCTTGCCGCTCTCCTTGAGTGCTTATATTATTATATATTCTGTGGATGGTGCAATTCCAAACAAGCGGTAGAATTTAAATGATCTTAAAAAAAATACTGAACAAACGATAATATGTTTTTCACCCGTATCATATGTTTTCTGTATTATATCTATACCATAGTATTTATTTTTGTGGATCATTTATTTTTACCACATTCTTACCTACTTTCTTTATTCTTTGTAGGATATTTTTTTATTATATAGGTTTGCTTTCTCATTTTTATACTTCAATATCCAATATTACTTACCTATACCAAATATGTATTGTTATATTGTTTCCTGTTCAGTTCACACTTTTTTTATGTTGGATACATAAAAAACTACTCTAAACTACAATTCTACAACTATACAATACATTGGAGCTTCGGGTTTTCCACAACACTACATTCTTTGCCGATACAAGGCGATTCAAAGCAGCAGGTATATATGGATGTACATATGGTTCACGTATACGTGTGAACTGCTTCGTGAGGCTTTATTCTGATATTCATAGCTGTATAGTAGGTAGGTAGGTACCCGTATGTGTACTAAACCTAGTGGTTTAATAATAAGTAGCTAGAATATGGTACAGTGACCATTGCGAAATGCTTTGAGATGCATTTGAGTTACTAAATAGGTCATAGTCCAGTAATTGATGGATAGGTATTATTGTCGGAATTGTTCTAACAATTTATAATTACTAACGCACTTTGGGCGTATCTACTTTACTATATATACTTCGGTTTGGTTAAGCTCATGCAAGCTTCATTCAGTAGATATACGTACTATTAATATTTTTTTGGATCATGACGTAAGCTATACTATTATATCATGATTACATATTATAATCTACAATGAACAATGCTTACGCGAGTAAAATAAAATAAAATAAACGTAAAATAAACATCAGTATGGTACCTAGCATTCGTTTTCAGTTGATGTCGCGTTTTTTGTGAACAACTTAATAAATAACTTTTTAACCGCCTCTGTGGTCTAGTGGTTCAACCCACCGATTTCAGATCCAGAGGTCCCGGGTTCGATCCCCATGGGGAGTACAATATATTGTGCTTGGTTTGGTTGGTGGTAGGACTTAAACAATTAAGTCCGCCTGGCTAGCTACCACCATCTTACCTAAATCTGTCGCCATAATAACAATTCTTAAAAAAAATGCTGTGTTCCGGCATTCAGAGGTAAGATAGCCAGTTCCTCAGTTTGTTGAGGATTCCGGGTTAAGTGCGCCTCCATCTTCGGCCTTATCTCAACTTGTTACCAGGTGAGATGAAGGCCAAGCGCTTCCTCGTCATACAATAAAATAAAATAAAACTCAACAACGAAATTTGTGTTCTGTCTACATTTATAAAATATGCCTCTCCTTTAAACGATACTAAGATTGTATGGGTATAAAAGAGTCTTTACAACATTTAAAGTATACCTTAGTCCCAGTTTCCAAAACAAAGCGGTACAAAAATTCGGGTGCTTCCTATTCAGAGGCAAGATACAACCGCTGTCGCGTGATGCGACCGAGATACGAGCAAAGTAAACTGAGGTTTATTCACATTCATACCGACGTCAAGTGCGGAGAACTTGTATAAAAGCTGCTGTTTATGCAAGATTGTTAAAATTACTTACTTTGTGAAGTGGCAAGCACTATTAAAAACGTCGCTGTAAAAATATCATATCCAGACGTCCTAGGTTCGGTCCTCAGGGGGTACAATATTTTGCTTGGTTGTAGGTTTTTGTTGAAGTCCACCTGGCTAGCTACCACCATCTAACATGTGGCTGTTGACATAACAACAATTCAGAATTGTAGTGTCCCGGCTATATATAGAAGAATTATAGCCAATTCCTCAGATTGTTGAGGATTCCGGAGGAAGTGCGCTTCCTTCGGCCTTATCTTAACTTGTAACTAGGTGAGATGAAAGCCCTTTAGACCAGGGTAGAAGCCTTTAAAAATAATGAAAAGTGAAAGAAAATTATAGTAGGATGAAACCCATTAGAAAAGGAGGGAATTATTATAAAAATGAAAGGAAAAATAATTTACGGGCGATCTGAGGTCGGGAAGGGGATGGGGGTGAGTTTTTAAGGGTAAAAAACGGTTTTTCCCGATTTCCGTCAAAACTAAAAGTCCTATCGAAAAAAGTCAAATGGCAAAGTTGTAGATAATGAAAAGATCTAAAACTTTTCTATTTACACTTTTTTCACATAACCTCAAAATTTATGTGAAAAATTCAAAGAATCAAGTTTTTGGTTTTTTATTTTTATCTTTTACAAACAATCTTTTTTCTTAACGAAATTTTGTGAAAACTTACCTTTTTATGTCCCAAATACGCTGTAATTTATTTGATTAAAAATATTTATTTTTTCACCTTATTTTGAATTAATATCGAAAAAACACCCTAATTTTCAATCGAAAATTCACCCGTCAAAATATCAGCTTTTTTCAAAAAGTTGGTATGGTTTCTGTTCGTTGAAATCTCTACTTTTAGATGGTGAAAAAAAAAATATATGTTACTATGGTAAATCTTCTCAGAAAATGCAAAAATTCAAAAAAAACTTGAATTCGATTTTTTTTTTTAATTATTATAAATAATTTTGAGCTATTTATTAAAATTTACACTTTAATTACTCGAAAAACGTTAGATTTCATGTGACGTTGATAGCAAAAAAATTGCAAATAAAAATATACTACTATAATCAAGAAACAAATAAGTTAATTAAATTAATATTTAATAAGACATATACAATATTTGTAGAAAGTTACATTTTTTACATACATTTATAGAGATACATTTTTTATAGATTTATAATATATTATTCATACATTTTGACATTTATTTCTTTAATATATTTTTTTTCATGAGAGTTTATTCACGATTAAATAGGGAAGACATTATTAATTCGATTTTGTCTTTTCAGATTATCAGTATGGATGAATCTGTTTGTATCATTTGCAATAAGGCAGATGATAAGCAAGTGTATGCAATAAAAAAAGCAGCTTTGAATCGTTTAGTGGTATCCAGCAAGAAAAGAATCGACAATAAATACAAAAAATTTGAGACTTTAACATCAGCTTTTATTCATCGAAGTTGTCAAAGTCAATATAATGACGAGACCGCAATAGCTACATTTTGTAGTTTAAGACAAAAAAAAGCAAAGGAAGGAAAAGAAGTAATTAAAGATGCTCTTGGATTTAATTTTGAATCTCATTGCTTTATCTGTGGTGGATTTTTCGGTAATATCTCAAAAGAAAAAAATTCATGTGTTCAAAGCAACGATACAAGAGATAATATATTACAGTATATTCAAAAACAGAACACATTAAATGATTTTGATAAAAAGATTTCAGCTCGTTTGCAAAATGTGCCTGATTTAGTCGCAGTAAAAGCGCATTATCACACTGCTTGTATGGCTAATTTTTATAACAAAAGAACAGAAAGAAAAAGGGGTCGCTCAGCATGTGAAAACACTAAGAATTTTATTAATTATCTTATTAATTATATCGTTGACAACGAAACAGAATGTCAATTTTCTGTAAATGAAATAAAAGAGGGATTTTCAGGAGATCTTCCAGACTACACAACTATTAAAAATAAATTGAAAGAGCATTTTCAAAACGATATCGAGTGTCATTTAATTAAAAGGGACGGGAATTTTTTTTAAAAGGGAATTTTTCGAATTCAAGTTTTTTTTGAATTTTTGCATTTTCTGAGAAGATTTACCATAGTAACATATATATTTTTTTTCACCACCTAAAAGTAGAGATTTCAACGAACAGAAACCATACCAACTTTTTGAAAAAAGCTAATATTTTGACGGGTGAATTTTCGATTGAAAATTAGGGTGTTTTTTCGATATTAATTCAAAATAAGGTGAAAAAATAAATATTTTTAATCAAATAAATTACAGCGTATTTGGGACATAAAAAGGTAAGTTTTCACAAAATTTCGTTAAGAAAAAAGATTTTTTGTAAAAGATAAAAATAAAAAAACAAAAACTTGGTTCTTTGAATTTTTCACATAAATTTTGAGGTTATGTGAAAAAAGTGTAAATAGAAAAGTTTTAGATCTTTTCATTATCTACAACTTTGCCATTTGACTTTTTTCGATAGGACTTTTAGTTTTGACGGAAATCGGGAAAAACCGTTTTTTACCCTTAAAAACTCACCCCCATCCCCTTCCCGACCTCAGATCGCCCGTAAATTATTTTTCCTTTCATTTTTATAATAATTCCCTCCTTTTCTAATGGGTTTCATCCTACTATGATTTTTTTTGGTTTTAAAAATTATCGACCCTGGACTACTTGTTGTATACAATAATACAAAATAAAGACATACATTGAAGTTGTTGCTGTTGACAGTCACAACTGGCGCGGCGTCTCTGGACTGGGTAGACACTGCGTACATTTAGTGCAAACTCGTTAGCCAGCAATTTGAGCGAGCTCCATGACTGGCTACACACGGTGTGATAATTTAGTGACGCTAGTCGCTGGCATAGCTGACGTACCACAGTCTAAAGCTGGGTCTTCTGCAGCCTGTACATAAGACAGCAAAGTTGACACGGCATAAAATGGATAAAAAGTGGACGTGTTTAGGAATACAACAAAGTACGCTTAACAAAACTAGCCGAGCCAACATTGTTTGCCGCGGCGGATGGAATTTCCGCATTCGTCTATGAAGGGGGTGAGGTAGCTTATTTCTATAGTTGCGTGTGTCGAACTTTGTTTCACGCTCGAACAGATATAGCTAGGAAATTGCAGGAGACAGAGTGTTCAGTCAACATATTCATCAAAAACTTGTTGGTTCATCAATGTTTCAAAATTCAGGCAGCAGAAGAGCTGGCTTTGATGTATATTAATCATAATAAAATAACAGCGTTGAACAATTAAATTAATATACCACAACCTTACATCAATCGCTATCAATTTTCCATAGGTACCTTCAATATCATGGTCGACAAAGAATGACATGGATTACGGCCACTCACTTACAAGTCACTGTTACTGACACCTACCTGTCATTTCCTTCACAGGATTGGCTAAAAATTCATACCTCATTCCAAGCGAAATGTAAAAAATGACTGGATTTCTGACACAGTGCTAAAATAAAATTTTTGTTGAGAGCGGGGCCATATTTCGAGCACGAGTTGGTATGCGAGGAATACCCGAAATTCAGTTAACTGCAAACTTGCAACGAAAATACCTAGTTTCTCCGTTCGTAGTTCGAGTTCGTAGCTTTCACAGTATCACGGGTTCGTAGCAACGCAGTCACATTGAATTGAGGTTTGTTTTATTTATAGATAGCAGGTGGATGACTGATCCGAATAGTAAAATCACAATGCATTTCAAGCGCCTGCGGGAGAATCTTCACATGTTTCGGAAATCTTTTGATGTAATTGTCATCCAAAGAAGAAGTATAGCATCCATAAACTGCTATTCTTGATCTTTTAAAGAGACACAATCTCAGACTAGATCATCATCATCAATTGTCTAATTGACGTTCTAATGATTCTTTGTACACCTGGATTAAAGACGTTGGCTTGGTGAAAAATTATGCAAAAAATATTAAAAGCGAGCCTATTTTTAATGTTTCCATCCTTGAAATAGATATTGTTTCTGATTAAGTGATTAATAAATGCAATAACAACGCAAAACTTACTCGTTTCAGTGATCTTTTTTGCGGGAGCTAGGAAAATTTGCGTTTGGCTGGTTTCCATCTCATAATACCCTCCCGATTCCACGTTACGTAACCAGTACCCATTAAAATAAAGTAACTCGCTTTGGAAATGGAAACACTGAATAAGATATTGTTCTATTGAATTTAAGCGATCTAAATAAACCACGCTTTGGAAGTTAAGTAATTTGGTATCTACGGAATGTTAAAGTAGGTAGCTACTGAATATAAATGAATTGGCTTATTTGGAGATTACAGGACAGGAGAATGGGAAATCACCAAACAACTCAAATCACAGAACGCTCCTGGGAAATCGTTATCCATTCAGAATTTATTCTTCTTATTGGGCTGTCGCTTTATCACCCCTAAAGTTCACATGTCTATAGTGTACTAGTGGAACACACATACTTTGTTTCCGTCATGCCGTAGGAATAAAAAAAAACATAGTATACCCCTACACCGTTGAAGGAACTCGACCTCCAAATTTTAAGGAAGACTAGCGGTTCAGGCTGTACGTAGTATGTCAGTCACTGAGTCAAGCAAACACAGCATTGTTTATGAATGATCTAAATGATACATGATGGCACGCTGGTTATTGCTTTCTGATTTCTGAAGGGAAATGATGAAAATGTTTCGCTTACATATTGGAAGTGTTGCTATCATGTGTAGATTTTAGGAAAGTCAGAAAATGCAAGCAAACATAAAAGCCCTCTAACCTGACTCCCGAATCCCGCTAAGATCCCGCAGTCATATCCAAAGCCTATCTCTACATAAACAGACTAAAAGTAAACAAGTCTGTCCGACGCTATCTGATTTGATTACAATGTTTTATATTTCAGTATTCTCCATATTTGTTGTTGGAGTTTATCTTTTCGACGTTTTATGAGATTGGGGCTGTAAGAACTCCAAATTAACGTGATCGAAATGTTAGATAAGTTATGAAGCTTTTGATATTTCGAGTATCTCCTCTCCTGGCTTCAGTGTTGTTGAGTATTAGACTTCATAATTTAGGAATGACCTAACAGGTTAGAGCTCCGCCTTCTGCGCTGTGAGTTGTGGGTTCGATTCCTACCCAGGATAAACATTTGTGTGATGAGTATAGATGTTTTTTTCAGTCAAAAATATAAATAGAGAAAATTATATTCTTTTCATAGTACAAGCTTTGCACAGTTTTGGTCTGGATTGTGGTGTGTGAAATTTACAGTAAATTTGTTCCAAAGTCAAAGTAAATGTTTTTATTCATAAACACAATTTTTAGGATCATTTTGAAAAGTCAAATTTACCGCCTGTTCGGAATCGCGGCCAGCATGAACTTGATGAGCCATTTCATATTTAGGAGTACAGTTTTAAATAACATATAACATAAGTAGGTAGGTAAATCATAAACCTAAACCTGAATACTATCTTAAAACATTTATTATTACCTAACTACCTACCTAATAGGCAGTTTGTTAACATTGAAAAATCACCATTTAGTTGTGTTGTGTTTGTCTTTTTCTTTTAACAGCTTTTTACTTAAACAATGTGTGTTACATTGTAGTCTTCTTTAATCTTGTTAAAATAAACGGAGTCTGCTCCCTTTAAATTATTCTCCATTGATCAAACAGTAATAATAATAATAATTAATAAATAACTAATTGTATTGTGCAATTGATTGCTCGTGAAGGCAATCTGGAACCGCACTACTATAATCAAGTAATGAATAAAATAAAAACTACTGAACTCATTTTAAAACATTTTACAAGTAGAATGCTGTATCAATAAGTAACATAGGTTACCTATATTTTTTATCAGGTTATATTCTGGATCCGAAAACTCTAATAATGTAACCTAAGGTAAAGGAAATAACCGATAAAATTCGTTATATCGCGTGCGTTGCGAAAACATTTCTGAAACAACAATGTAATGTTCTACAGTTTCAGAGAACATAATCAATATCTACAAAAAAAAACAGCTACCTTTCATATCTTGGCCACTGAATCTTAGGTTAGCTTTAAGCTGCAAACATTTTGAAGAAACAACTGGAGATTTTATTAACAACACCTTAGTACATGTTTTTAATTGAAGATAATCTAGTGTATGGAAGTATTAGCATCCAGCTAAGACCCATCGCGCGTTTTAAACTCTTCGTACAGAATGTTCATTATAAGGTTGATTTTTATAGATTGGTTTCTTTTAACGCATATAAAATGATGAATATCATAAACTCGGTAGTACTTATGTTTCATCATATCTTTTACTTGATTGACTTTCAAGTCAATCCGTGAGTGTATTCTATTTATAAAAACAATCTTTGTAACCCTGTAGAACAGCACCGGGGGCAGTATATATCTCATAAACCGTAATAGGTAGACAGTTGACATCTTCACAGAGTGTGTATTTCTATTGCCATAACCAATGATACAAAAATATTCAAATTATTAGTATATTAAGGCCCCCCCTTTAATTTATGCAGGAAACTAGGTCAGATAGTCGTGTACCACGGTGTGTGGACAAGCACTTGGTCGGTTTTTTGTTAATATAGGTAAGTTTTGTTTTAAAGTAGCCGTCAGCATTCCAACGGACAGAATCAAATATCATTTGCAAATACAATATTTCGAAATAATACAGACAAAAACATTTCAGTTGGAATTTTCACAGATAACAAGCCAATCAAACAGCCAATTACGTGCTCAAATTAGAGTCATGTCCTATCTTTAAGGGTTGTTTGAGTCTATTTGGCAAGCATCCACTCGGTATCTTGTTTTATTTATTCTCGAACCAGACTCACAAATATAAATGTTACAGAACAGCAGATGTGAAACTGTCGCAAAGCTGGTAAATTGACCTTGTTTTGTCTAAGGTTTCCACAAGTACCCAGGGTATTTGACTATCTTTGCAAATTACGCGCGGAAGTCTGTTTTGTATTCTCTGAGGTTGCTCAGAGAATAGGAGATAGGAGAGACGATACTTAGAAAATCCGACAAATTCCATAATACGTATATTACCGATCGCTGTGGCACCCGAACGTACTGATAATATAAGGCTATAATTTAAACGGTCTACTAATAACAAGTCCATAACGAGAGAACTAGTAAAGAGTCAGAAACATTTTATAAACGGTCAGCTAATTAAGTAAGTTTTGGTCAGCTCCAAATGTTTTGAGTCAGCAAACATAGCGTGTTAAAAAAAAGTAGCTGAGAAGATTATTATCTTTGATCTCGATTTTCTTACGAAATTAATAAAAAACTGCCATAATTCAGGCACAAGCGAGGCTTGGTTTCTATTTTTTTTAATACAGCATGGTAGCGGTACAAGCTGTGTACCCGATGTTAAGGTGCAACTCTTGCCTATAACAAGGCTGGGCTGCGTAGGTCATATCCACAAAGGCCATGACCTACGCAGCACTACTTTGTGCCAATCAACTTAAGTCATAATGGTATAAAGCCCCATGTGTCCGTAATTTCACTGGCAACCGAAACGCAGGAATGCTGCTTGATGGCTGTAATAGGTATGGTGGTTCTTCCCTGGATGAACCCTTTCACAAGGAACTCTACTACTACGTGGCCAATTCGTCTGCTAAGTGTAGTATTTAGGCTAATGTTGTAATGTTACTATTATTGTTGTGAGCTCTTGAACGGGAGCTTAAAAGCTCCCATTTCAAATAAAAAAAATATTGAACCTTATGTTAAATATAGGTACACTGAATGTACGTAATAAGCATCCAGCGAAGACCCTTCGCACGTATATAGTCCAAAGAACTCATAAAAACTGATTTTAATAGGTTGTTTTCTATGAAAGCCCTTAAAACAATATTTTTTAACAACTTTCAAGTGAATCCATCAATATTTTCAATTTACAAAAAAAAAGTGCTTAGTTTCAAGAATTTAATGTTCGGGTATATTATTGTTTACCATTACGAATATTTACACTAAGTTTTGTGTTCCAAATCCATTCCAGTAAAAAGTTTCATACAAACGTTTTTCGCTTTTCGCCCCTCGAAATAAAAAGATAAAACAGTTTACCTGGTCTTGGCCAATAGTATCAGTTATTATTAAACAAAGTATTATTCAAATCCATGCAGTAATCCCAGCGTGATACACGTTTAAGATATACACAGACATACAGACAGACAGACAAACAAACAAAAATGGATATATGACTATTGTTTTGCCAACTGTATTGGTAATAGTTTTCCCTCCAATGTACTTAATAAAATATATACAATTTATAGATTCTTATCCATTAGAGTTTTATTAAAAGTATCTATCTATATTTATTAGAGATAGATATATCAATTGCGAACTTAAATTGTACCATAAGTACCTACTAACAACGGGTCTGGTGACCTACTAAACTGATTTGTATACCACTTTGTAGGCATCACCCACGTTTCTATGTCTTATTTAGATTGTGAGATAAATAAACAATCCATCATGCCAATGTAATATGGCAGGGCTTCTTTGTGTCTGTGCAGAGCATTTTGCCATACTGAACACTTTTCACATTCACACCTGCTGACTGGAATAAAAATGAATGAATGAACACTTTATTGTACACAGAAAACAATACACATAACAAACATTTAGTAACAATAGCGTCTAATTACAATGGGCGGCCTTATCACTGAAAGCGATTTCTACTAGGCTGGACGTGTGGAGTAAACTATACACAATACGATATAAGGTACGAGTTACCATTTTTTTCGTTAGCATACTCGATAGAACCATTGTCTTACGTTTTATACCAATACTAGACAATGAAGGTACCAAAGCGCTGGATTACAGTTATAATTCCATTGCGGGCTCGACTCTCTGAATAAATTGACGGTAAATGTAAGAAACTTTTATGTATAAACACGTTTGGCTAAGGAGATAACATTTGCTTTGGGTAGGTAATAGGATTCTACATACTGACACGCTTATTTGAGCAGCCTATTTATTTCAAAACATTTTGCAGCCATATGGTTTCTTTTATAAAAGTAAGTGTAGAAGGTAAGTTATATATTGTTTTGATAATAACTAGAGTACAAACATAATATTCATGTTACAGGATATCAGTAAGGCTTCGGCCTAATTTACAAGTATTTTGAGTTTAAATATTTTGTCTAGAACATTCAAAGCAGTAAATTATTTTCTTTGATCTTAGAAAGCAAATTATATTTTCAGCTTCAAAGCAAAATAGACCGGCGGCTTCAGAAACGAATAGATCAGAGAACCGTTTTATATGAAATGTAGGGACCAATGATATAACTTGTATGAAAATCCTTACTATTGTGTTCGACCCTCGCAAATCTTCATTCATAACACTACAATAGACAGTCCAATATAAATGTACATCTTCTACATTCGTGATCTTGAAAAGAATACCTATCAGATATAGGTATTTTCAAATAGCTTTCACAAATTGCGATATCTACGTTTCGATGGATTACTCGCATAATGACAGATATTGTTCACGCATATTGACGTACACGCATATTGACTTACACGCATTATTGACGTACTCGCATATTGACTTACACGCATATTGACATACACGCACATTGACATACACGCACATTGACTTACACGCATATTGACTTACACGCATATTGACTTGTACGCATATTGACACACGAGGTATTGAACACTAGTTTTTCGCCGAGCAGCTTCAATTCAATTGTTTTTGATTTCTGATGATTAGTATGGTAAATGTTGCAGCGGTTTTACAGATACAAAATTTAAATCAAAATCGTCTAAATCCGACCAAAAAGTCATCTGTACATTATATTATGTGTCTCTGCCCAATTCATAAGTATCATAGCGTAGTGATTTGTATATATAATGTATTTATAATTCTTCCAGTAAAAGCGAATGAAAGCTATGACCAAGATATAAATTTTCAATGACAGCTGTTAAACTTCAAACAACCATATCTCAGAAACTACTTTTTCTAGACTCTCCATTATTAATTAAAATGAAAGCTATGACCAAGATCTACATTTTCAATGACAGCTGTCAAACTTCAAACGGCCATATCTATGAAACTACACGTCATATAGGTACTCTACGTTGGTAGTTCAAATAAAAGCTATTGAAGAGAACTACATTTCAGATGGTCTAGTTCAACCCACCGATTTCAGATCTGAGCTGTACTTGTAACCAAGATGAGATGAGATGAATGCCGAGCGCTTCTCCGTCGTTCAATAATGCAAAATAATAAAAACTGGGCAAGCATGAGACGTACCCACACGAGTTATCTAGAACGGAATTAAAAATTCAACCTTTTTGCCTTATAATATGGGTCGGAACCCTTGGTACTCATGGTCAGGCTCGCAATTGACCGATATATTCCTGACATAATGATTATTACTAAAACCCCGTAATCAACAAGTACGACGTTTTCTACCAGAACTGTGAAGATTCAACCTTTTCCGTCATAGGTAAGATTCTAACCCTCTTTTTGACCGCAAAACGTTTTAGACGATACGTTTTTTTATTTTTTATTCTTATTTAAAAACTGAAATGAGCAGTCAATAAGAAAATCATCATCATCATTGTCAACATCTTGTATTCCAATATTGGATATATGCCACCCCTAATTCTTTCCACTGTGCTCTATTCTGAGTATCACGCCTCCACTCGTGGCCAGCTACGGCTTTTATATCGTCGGACCATCGTGCCCTCGGCCTGCCGGGTTTTCTGCTACCAGTCCGGGGTCTCCACTCGGTTATCTTGTAACTCCATCGGTCGTCTGAGTTACGCATAATAAGAAAATAGTCAACAGTTTTTGAATATAATTCCATTCAAATCATGAAAATCAACATATTTGCTCAATAGCTTTATATTTTGAAACGAACTCTTTGTTAAAGAATTTGGTCAAACATATACGGTATGAAAGCGCATCAACATGCATGATAATGAAGTGGGGCTAACGGTGCCAGCTCTCAGTCCATTGTGGAATTTCTGGCACTGTGAAGGATTATAAAAGTTTGTCACATCATTCTCCCGCTTTGATGTAGGTAACTATATAGGTACGAAACTCCCTGAAAATGGTTGATTATGCTCGCGGGCGGGTTAAGAGTCTTGTTTGATTAAAACTTTACAACTCGGGGGATTCACTGCTAGTTTAAATTGAGCAAATACACATACTAGCCATGTTTGTGTCATTTTGAATGTAGGTAGTGTTGTACATTGTGAACCACTTTTAACGTTAT
Organism: Venusia cambrica; assembly: GCA_951394065.1. Lineage (NCBI taxonomy): Eukaryota > Metazoa > Arthropoda > Insecta > Lepidoptera > Geometridae > Venusia > Venusia cambrica. The sequence goes on along the minus strand of OX596043.1, from coordinate 10,974,696 downwards.
ATAACTTTTGAAACTAGTTATAGTTATGAACGTTTTAACTAATATTTACGGGATATTTACCATGATTTGTTGCTGAATGAGAATTTTAACGCCTATTAAATTATATTTATAAATTAAATTGTGCAAAAATTGTAAAAAAACTGGTCAAGTGCAGACACTTATACCGAGGTTCCGATCAACATTTTATGGCAAAAATCACATAACTTGTATTTATTTTATTATTTGCTAATATAATGGCAATGTATCACAGTGTTCACTTACAATGTGAACATGTCATTTCTTTTTTTTTATTTATTACGACGGCTTAGCCTTCATCTCATCTGATTTATTTTCATGTTATGATAAGGCCGAAGGTGAAAGTGCTCTTCATCCGCATCCTCAACAAACTTAGGAACTGGCTATTTTACCTCTAAATGCTGGATCACAACAATTTTTGAATTGTTGATATGACAGAATTATGTAAGATGGTGGTAGCTAGCCAGACGGACTTAAACAAAGTTGGTAGGACTTTGTTTAAGTCCGCCTGGCCAACCAAACCAAGCACAATATTGTGCTCTCCATAGAGATCGAACCCGGGACCTTTAGATCCTTTAGGATCAGACAGTTGAATTCCTAAAATGTTGAGTTTGCAAAAAGTTGAATTCGCAGCATGTTGAATTTGCAAAAAGTTGAATTCCTAAAATGTTGAGTTTACAAAAAGTTGAATTCCTCAAAGGTTGAAACCGCAGAGCTGGTTAAACGAACTTTATGAGATCAAACCGCTGACAGACAAACGGACGGACCGACGGGCGAACAGCGGAGACCTTAGTAATGCACCCTTTGGATACGCAACCCAAAAAGCAATAAATAAAGAGTGAACGTCCTACAGAAAAAAACAAAATTCACTTTATCGAAAAGACGATTTGCAGAAATCTAATTTGTTCGCGTATTGCCTCTTACCCAGGTCATGACATTACAATTTTAGAAAGCTAAACGGGAAAATCTCGCAGTCGGTGTTCGTTGCCAGGAAATTAAAGTTGCCAGATTTCAACCGCGCAGAACTTTGCCATAAAATATTAAAACGGCTTTTAAAAAATGTGCCCTTTTTTCACCAAGTTCAGCGAGCGTTTCCCGAGTCCGGGAGTATCAAATATATTTTAATGAACGCAACACGTTTTATTTATGTAAATACGTTTAAATTTCTGACTTTTTTAAAAGTATTTTTATTATAATTTTTAAGCAAAGTATTTTTGACTCATGAGAGTATTAATACTCCGTTAGACGTAAACACTGTGAAAGCTTAACATATTAAGATAGTGTTTGGTCGCATACACATTTTTAAAGGACTTTGTTTTGAACTATGTTTTTGGTTTCAATCTGTAGTAGGGCCTACTACTTCATACGCGGCTAGTTGCTGGGCAGAAGTGACATAATAATAATATACTCAACACTTGTCGCATCGTCCGAAAATTCTTTGTTCCAATATAGGAACAAGAAGATTCACCAAATCCATGAAAATGAAGCCCACTTGGTGTAAGCCCGTGTGCTTCATTAAACCACCGAAATACTTTATATTTCGAGATAACGTGACGTAAAAAAAATAATAAGCCCCTCATAGTCCAACTCCACAGAGCAGAACAGTAAAGAAGTACGTATATGGTCGCTTCCCGGGGTGATCGCAGGGGCACGTCTGGAGCCGTTGATGGACGTCACAGCATGCAAGCCATCGGTGGCGAGGGTAATGGGCGGCCCTCTGTCGGGGAGCCCGAACAATGTGTGTCCAACAGAAGGTACAACCTACGACCACTGAAAACAAGGAGCCGGAGAACATCTTCCGGCACTGCTGGTCGCAACACGACGAGTATGTACGACGTAGGAGCAGCTCAACTGGCCACGACACAACACGAGCGGATGAAAATGACCAAGAGGCCCAATCTCTTGCATCCTCACCTAAATCACTATTTTCTTCTATCACCTCTTCCTCACCTTCATACCTTAACTTTAACTCTAAGCCTTCTTCTGTTTCTCCCTCTTACAACTCAACTGCAAGTTACACACTTTAGATAGGAACAGCAACGTCAGCCTAATCAAAATACAACGTGGCATATTCCAAGGAGACGCTCTCAGTCCCTTATGGTTTGGTCTAGCCCTAAACCCCTATCTAACATGCTTAATACAATGAATCTGGGCTACAGATTTGAAACAGCAACTAACAGACTGACTGACAATCGAGATCTTTCATTAACTCACTTGTTGTATATGGACGACATTAAAATCTATGCCCCAAACAAAAATTACCTCGAACTAGCAATTAAGGCCACGGAACAATTTTCCACAGACATATCCATGAATTTTGAAATCGATAAGTGTAAAATTAATTCTATCCTCGCAGGAAAAAGCCACCAACAACACACTTACTATATTACTATACTATACTATGTATATATAATTACTATACTATATAGATATCGATTGTAAAGGTCTTAAACAGTAAATGTTACTATACTTCGACAGAGCCATCCTGACAGATAAGACCACTCATTACAATAGACCGGACCTAACACTTGTAGACAAACAAAACAAAACAGCACTGCGCACAATTTACAAAACACCATCGCAGAGAAAGTTTCAAAATACATTGATCTCATGGACGAAATCACACGAATGTGGAGGCTGAAAAAGGTCTCAATTATCCCAATAGTGCTTTCTTCAACAGGAGTCATTCCCAACCAGCTGTTTCAGTAACTTGAGCTATTAGACTTACCTAAACACACATTCGCCTTGCTCGCTTGCAGAATTGTCCACAAATTTCTTCAAACGGACATCTCCACCGATACCCTTTCACCAAACTTGCAATCATTAACGTATAGGCCCGCTATCACTGAGGTGCACTTGGCTTAGGCCCGTGTACGCCAGGTTATTCCGACATAAATAAGTTGAGTTGATAAAAATCAAAGAAAAAAAAAATAATAATAATAATATTTGATTTGAGGCAACTATAGACAAGTAAAAGATCTTATTTAACTTATTCTACGGCCCATAGCATTAAATACCTATAGTATAAGTGATATAAGTGAAGCTCAACAAATCGATAGTCAGTTGTAGCCTGTTAACATTTACTATCAATAAAAATTAAACGTTCGATCTGTAAATAACAAATTAAATCAAATCATCATATTAAAATCATGTTGTATAATTCCTCAACCAGGAATAAAAATTACGCCTTTTCTCTCTAATGGTTTCTGGGTTCTAAAACTTGAGTGTGAGAGAGAATGAAAACATACATACAAATCATTGCGTATTAAAGTGAAACCTGACATTTTCAAATTTCACATTACTATACTTAGTTGTAACGTTTATCTGTATCTGGAAATGACTTTTTAATGAGTATGACATAATTAGCATGTCATCGAACTTTAAATTAATTCCGGTCTCGCTTAATTTTAGGAGCGTCAAATGAGCATATTCTTTTAACAGGAATATAATACCACACAGCGCCATTCTAAACTAAGTAAAGCTTGTTATATGGGAACTAAATTACAAATAAAATACTTGTATACTTTTTTGTGAATACATATCACACACTTATCACTACAATTCCCAAACACCGAACAAAAATCTATATCACACAAATATTTGAATCGAATTCACAACCTGCAGCGCATAAGGCTAAATAACGATTCAAAATGATTCTAAAAGATAAAAATTTAAATGTCAGTAAACAAATTTTGATTTTGATTTGATTTTGACCTGGGTAGATGGTAAATCTTGATTAATCGTATCAGTACTATTGTGAGAGTGATAATCACTCACAAAATCACTTTATCAGAAAATAATAAACATGTGTTCTAACCAAAATGTAGTTCCCATTACAAGCTATGCTTAGTTTGGGGCTAGATGGTGCCGTGTGAAAAATAATTACCTGTAACGTGTTATTGAAAGGTAAAATGTATTATAAACCGTTTCATGCCTAAATAGAGAGTAATATTTAACACAAAAGTATTACTAATGTTTCTGGTGTGACAACAATGACTGATATTCAGAATGCATATTAATCACGCAGGAACATTACAAATTTGTCAGATGAGGGTAGCCCGCAACGCCTGACGTAACGTAATAATTAATGAATCTACCTATACTCCCGGAACAAGTAATTAGGGCTTGGGCTTCGGAATTTTTCAGCGTCATTTTGTATCGGAGCCGCCGTCTATCAGACTATGAACCGGAAAATTGGTGGATATAAATATACATTTTTTTAGGAGTAGTATAGTTCCTTGTGAAAGGGCTCGTCCGGGGAAGTACTACCACCATACTTATTTCAGCCGCCAAGCAGCATTGCTGCGCTTCTGTTTGAAGGTGCCGAGTGAAATTACGAGCAGACGGGGCTTAACACTTTTAAGCCTCTATTCCCTCAAAAATGCATTAAAGCGTAGGTCATGTTCTTTGTGGATAGACCTACGCAGTACGGCTTTGTTATGGCATGAAATGCGCTTAAAATATGTTGCCTGTTCCGTCTTTGCTCCGTTTCCATGTTGTAAAAAATGGAATCAACCTTATATTAATATTACCATTGGATTATTGTAATCCATTCCGTCGTTTAATCGTGGAAAAGTTGCAATTTAACAAAAAAGAAAACAGTCTGCATGTGCCGAACATAAGTTTGAACGTGATTCTTATTATCCCCTAGTAAGTCCACATAAGACTACTCACTACTTGGTCATTGATCATCAGAGGTCCTCGAAAGGGAAAATTTGTGAGTCCGTTACTTTTTACTTATTATTGGTTCATGGATTTAAGAAATAGGTCCTGACATATATGCCTATTATAGTATATTTAAAAAACGACCGTTGACCTTTGAGCTTACCACATGGGTAACCATTTTTTTAAATGGTCGCCTTATTTATTGATAGCGATTCTATAATTCTTCCGGCGCTTTCATAGTACTCGGGGTCAATTAACATTTTTCGCTTTGCATTTGGAATAGGCAAATACAAATCCAAGCCAACAAGACTAGGCGTTTCATTTACATGAACCAACTATCAGAATAACAAAAGATAATGGTCTCTCTGTCGTGTTTCGCTGACTACTGCCAAGTATGTCTTATTAGCTCTGCCAATTCTTCCGACCGATAAATATGTTACTCTAGATTTCTTCTCGATGTCTGATCCACTAAGCTGAGTGGGGCTGAGTGGCATGTTGTTATTTTTCCCATATTCTAATGGGTAACATGAAACTTTGCATGATGTCGATGTCTGTTTGATTTACGGTTTAATAAACTACACGGTGAATTCAATATTTTTAGTCATCTCCTTATCTATTTAGTAAATTTAAATTTAGTAACAATACTTTTTATGTATAAATGATGGGCTTGCTCTTGACGTAGCTTTATAGTATACTAGGTTTATCTAGCTTAATGCCAGAGCCAGAATGGGATCAACGATTAATGTCATTGTGAATGCTGTCTGTTCCTTAGTCAATTTATATGAATTCTATTGTACCTAAGTATATATAGAAGGATGTGTAGGACATTCAAAGTAGCAATATCATTCGTAGAAACAAACTTTTGAATGTTGGAACATTGCACGCTGAGAACGATGCTTCAACTGTATTCAGCATCACGACTCGCTGGAGTGCTGTTTTCACGGAAATGTCGCGCATCTTTACATGTTATAAGGTGTAATACCACTTAAGGTTACCTTGCTCGTGGGTAAGTTGGATTAATATTGTAAAGCTACTCGACTTAACAGTAAAAGTTAAAGTATTCGTTGGCTATTTTACGCGGAGCATTTTTGTGATGTTTGTTTTTTGTCTCAAGTGTTTTTCCTCCAATAGATATGTTTTGCTTTGAGTAAATAAATTAACGAAGGTAAATACGGTTTGTTTCTTTGTATGATGGGTTGGCTCTTGAAAGCACTGGCTCTACCGTATATCGCATCGCATTACGACATTAATTTTCCTTATTCATTTCTAAATGTATATGGTTAGAGAGGAAAAACAAATAGGTACTAGTCAATTCAAGAACAAATAGGTTGCTCATATCTATCAAAAATACTTTAATTTCCAAACTTTTAATATGTGAATGCTCTAGGAAACAAAACAAGCCAGATCATGTCACGCTAAAACAAAGACCAGCCCCCTCAGCACGGGGAGGAAATAAAATTTTTGTCGTATGTTTTTATCCACCTTGTCAGAGCATTTTGTCTCCCGATGGTGGATAAAAACAGAGGACAAAAATGTTATCCCCTCCCCGTGCTGAGGGGGCAGGGAGGATAGATGAATTTTATTTTCCATCTATCCCTAGAGTGGACAGGAGATTGAAAATGGCTGAATTACAAAGCTGTGAATTTCGATGATTGTACAGCATTCATGGTAATCGATTAATGTTTAATGAACACCTTCATTCATACGTCAGGTAAACTGTCAATTAGCGTTGGTAACGTTTGCTTGCGTGAGTGGGGGACATTTTGTGATTTATTGGTCGTAAATTATGCTGATCTATAATTAATATTAAAGCCAGTGATTGGTCTGATTGACTGACCGAATGACAGTCAGTGTGCAAGCCTAACGAGAAGTGCGATTGTTTTGCGCGGACTTGATAGTTCTGCCTTGAAGTTTTCTGGCTTTATATAGCTGTGATATTGTGTTTTGTGTGATTTACCTCCTAGTAGCCTACTCTGGGCTACGAAATCACTGGCTTTGCCGAAGTCCGGCGTCAAACGGTTTGCCGTGCTCCGTCAGTGGAGAGCCAGTGCCTTTTGGAACAGCTTTCTCTATCGTAGATATCATCCTTGCTCTGTTTAGATCTAGAGATAGACAAGTCAAGAACTAGCCCAACATTCATAAAAATACATAGGAGTGCTATGAATAAATGATTAGGTATGTTATTGTTTTTGTAATATCACTATTCCCATACAAAGCAGAAAGATAGATAAGAAGTTATTACCCATTTTTTTGTCTGGAGCAGCAATCATTAGCAATAACTATGAATAAAGGCTCAAGATAGCTATAAATGATTCAGACGTTTGATCTGCGACACAACTGGACCAAAGAGGCGGTAAAATTGACAACTAAATTCATAATCTATCAATAATAATATTATAGGGTTGCATCTTTCATGAAAAACGTCAGGAAGGGTTTTTGAACGATTCAAGTTTTGCTATAATAATGATGGGTTAATATTATTAAGCTTTGCATAATTGGTGATCAAAGCCTGAACCTTTTATACTATTGTTGTATTAATACGCTAGAAAGGGAGTTGGAGTGAATCTTCTCATTAAAATTCATAGCGGGGTTTCTGCAGCCCATTATTTGTCAGCTTCAAGCAATCCCGCAAACTAATCTGTCGCACCTTAAACTCACGCGACTTCAAACTTTATACTTATACATTACAGGTTGAAATCGCTCGTGATGTTGACGTTGACAGATAATTTAAATGAAGTGGTTGTTGCTGGCGCTTTGTTGTTCCTCGACCAAAATGAGGTTGATGTTATTTTCACCATTATGTTTACTTACCTGTGAAAACTATTGTATAGCAAGCAACAAAAATAATTGACTGGCTGGAAATGTACGCCATTATAACAACATGTTCTCATGTTCTATTTACTTTAGATAATTTTTAGGCCGTTTGTAACGGTCCCTAGGTAATCTGACTGATTCCTTTGTACATAGTTAGTTTAATTGTACTTTTAATTTAATAAACTTTAGATAATGAAAATAAAGGCCTGTATTTTCAAATATAAACACACTCATATAGGATGCTTTTACGTGAATCGACTAGCATTGATGTACAAAATAAAGCCAGCCTAGCCGACACGCACAACGAGCGTTCCGAACCACATTTCTAGCCAGAAAAAAACACGTTTCTTGTAATGTTTAATTATAGCGGAAATAGATATATAGTCTCTGTGAATTTCAACTACCTACCTATTACGGTTCATGAGACCGACAGACGGGCAGATGAACTGACATTTGAGGCCGTTATTAGGGTTTCGTTGCATCATTTTCGTACGGTGCCCTATAAACCTAAAAATGTACAAGTATTCCGTCGAATTTAGAGAAGAGTAACAAGGAATGAAAGAGAAGATATCGCCTTTGTCTAAAAGAAAAATATAGGTCTAATGAAGGAAAATATAAATAAAACGAAATACCTACTTAATAAAGTATATAATTCCACATGGAGAGCTCAACTCACTTTAAGTTACCAATCAAAACTCTTACCGATTCTACTGGCCAAATTTTATTTATACCGTGCCATATCTGAATAAACGACAAACTACATTTGTATGAGAGAACGGTACTACTGATTTGCATTTCTGATATTTCATTAAACATTTACGTGTTCATTCCATTTCAACATGATATTACCTAAATAAGCAGCCAATGCCGCCTACCTACGCACATATAATATTTATTCATCTTTTCATTTCACTGCTGAATAAGCACACAGAAATGTACAGATTATAAAAATAAACCGGCCAAGTGCGGAAATGCACACCCGACACACATTTTAAGGTATTAATAAAGTTTATTGGGGTACATATCAGAACCCATGTAGCAAAACGACGATATTAACAAAACGCCACTAACGTAAAATATGCTTGATCCAAGTTGTCCTAGTAAAATGCTATGTAGCAGAACGTCGTGATTGCTTTTAGTCAGTACACTAGTGTGAATAAACTCTTTCCATGATACTGAAACCAAAATGTAAATGGTTTTATAATTTTTAGCTACCTTGCTAATTTTACAGCTATTTGAATAGGAAGCTACCAAATTTACTTTAATTCCATAAGAGCGAGCCCTCTTTGTTTTTGAATTGAAGCCGACTTGGAGAGTGCATCCATTTCAAAACCAACAGTGGCTAGTCAAAAAACTTCAACATCCAATTAGCGGGAGTGTGTGCTGTCGGAATGAAATTTATACACAACTACAAGCTACTTTAAACTCTACTTTTATTTTGGAGCCAATAAGTACATAGTACTTTATATGTATATCTGTAAATTATGTAACATTTGACTTTTTGGAGCCTTTTATTTGATCATTTTTTGAATTGTAGTTTTAGTATTAAACAGTAGTTATAGTAATATTTTTTTTGTAATAAAATTTTGTAAGTTTTTGTAATTAAAATTTTGCATGAACGTTAAATTGATCAATAATTTATTTTTGCCTACATTTATCTATACTTATTATTAATCTAAGAGTGTTCCTGTTTCCTAATTTGTTTGTGTTGTTACTTTTTCATGACTAATTTGGCATGGATATAGTGAACGCCGGAGAAAAATATAGCCTACTTTTATTCAGATAGCACGTGGGCAATGCTTTGGGCAAATTTAGTTATGCTTAAATATATCTGATTAACCAATTTGAGTAGCTAGAATTTCAACAACACAATTTTCGAGTAATGCCATTTTGTCAAAAGCTTGGCAATCATGGCAGCCCTGACAATATTCTCCTGGTGCTGATGTAAACCGTTCTCTAACTTATAAAGCGAGGGCGCTCAGATAAGACAAGCTCTTTTCCATAATCGAATAACCTGGTGCTTCTGTATTGAAGTGGAATGGGGGTATTATCAAATCATTCGAGCCGCGTTGAGTGAGGACTTCAATTTGTTCGAGCATATGGTAGCGATAGGTATCTTATTTTTTGCACCTTTCTATGGACATCCTTAGGTAGTGGAGTGAACAGCCAGTCCGTGAGTGAAGGGTATTACGCAATCGTGATGCGGAAATCGCGTAATAGTCGTCAAATTATAGATAATTTTAAAAATATATAACAGTTTTTTTTTTCTGGTTTCGCGTTTCACTCTAATGTGAGTCAAATAAAATTTTCAAGTGAATAAGTAGATAAATAGTACAGGTCATTAATTTCATACAGCGCCATCTAGCACCAACCTAAGCATAACTTGTATTATTGTTACTAAGATTACGGCTAGAATACATAAATCCTTTTATTTTTTGTAAATACATACTTACCATATGATACAGCACCCTAACACACAACAAAAATATATGATCATTACACAAATGTTTGTCCTGGGTGGGAATCGAACCTACAACCTACTGCGCAGAAGGCAGGGTTACTACCAACTTATCTATATGGTTTGTAAGACACTGTACTGTAAGAAAGTCATAGTAGGTGGACAGCGAATAAGTCACCCCACCCCTTACTAACATTAATACATAACAAAAAGTTGATTTCTACTTTTTTAAAAGGTATCTCAACACCGTTGCCTTATAGAAGTCGTGGTTTAAAAATCTACGCACCCCTCCAGCTAGACAGGGAAGGTTTTTAAACGACATCCATGGGGATGTGTCTACTAACAAGTAAAAGAAACATTACTTCGAAGAAATCCTCAAACGACGTTATTTAGTAGCTTAAAGCATAAGTTTGCAAAGTTTCAATTCAGTATCGTTTTCTCTAAATTTTGTTCTAGCATACTGGCTTAGTTTTACAATCCTTTGAAATGAGACATCAGAGTGCCCTATTTCCACTGAAAAGGAAGTAAATTACAATAGAATTTAATTAAAAGGGTCAAATACGCACCATTGAACTTTCTTTGCGCATTATCTCTGAAATAGTCGCATGGTTAATCGTTTGTGGGAGCATGGATTAAGCAGCAATTACTTCAAATTACAGCAATTAAGCCGACCCGCAATCATAGTGGTCTCAGATAAAGAATAGGAACCCTATAACTTAGTCTGTGGATGTCGTAGAAGACGACAAAAGGATCTCACTGGTTGCTGTGCAGCAGCATTAGATGTAATATATATCCTAGGACATTATTTTTTCACAATTTACCACTTGACCTCCTCTGTGGTCTACTGGTTCAACCCACTGATTTCAGATCCAGAGGTCCCGGGTTTGATCCCCATGTTGAGTATAATATATTGGGCTTGGTTTGGTTGGTGATAGGACTTTGTATAGGTCCGCCTGACCAGCTACCACCATCTTACCTAATTCTGTAGCCATAGCAACAATTCTCAAATTGCTGTGTTCCGACATTTAGAGGTAAAATAGCCAGTTTCTCAGTTAGTTTAGGATTCCCGGGTGATGTGCGTCTCCACCTTCGGCCTTAACTCAACTTGTAACCAGATGAGATGAAGGCCAAGCGCTTCCCCGTCGTACCAAAAAAAAAATGCTCTAAACTAAGCAAAGTAAGTGAATTTAAAAAGTTTTCAAGTAAACTAAGTAATTTAGGAACTAGATTACACGTATAATACTGAAGTACTTCTTTGTTAAAAAATATTTATTATACACGTCACTAACATCTATATATTTGTTTACTATTGTGAAGATTTTTGGAAACCAATCAGATTGTATGGGAGTTTATTTCCAACGCAAGTAGAATCTGATTAAATTTAGTGAAACAATACCTACAATATTAGATCGAAACTATACATTGCTATTTCAGATTTTATGTTAAAAGGGTACGGGATATTAAAATTGGTTTCTCTGAAAATTGCCTTTATTACTTTCGCAAACTTGTATTGAATATCGCTTTATGTCGCCCAGTAATTAATGCCATTAACTTTGGGTGGTTTGTTTTTATTTCATTACAAGAGCATGTGCTTGTTGTAGGCTTACGGGTATTTTGTTTTATTAATGTTTACCGAAGGCACAATATATGGAGTGGCCTAAAAAGCCACCTGATTGAAATCTACGGAAATTTATATTAAAAAGGGCATAACATATAATTGGTTTGTCTTTTATACACGACTCAATCAATATAGAACCAGACCCTTGCCAAGCAGTTGGATGACATAAAGTTTGAACACTACCTCTAAGCTAGCGGGACCATAAGTCTGATAGGTCGAAATTGATGCAATCGCTTGGCCTTCATCTCACCTGGTTACAAATTGAGATAAGGCAGAAGGTGGAGGCGCACTTCACCCGGAATCTTCAACAAACTGAGGAACTGGCTATGTTATTTTTAAATGCCGGAACACAACATTTTTTTTTAAGAATCGTTGTACTAGACAACAAAAGCGGTTATTCTTTGTCTGATGTAGCCAGTTTTCCTAGAATCTACTTATCAAGGGCACTAATACATCGCCGGAACACAGTGAACTGCATGGCGCCTGACTTCTGCTGAAAACTAGTAAAACTGGTTGCAAACTAGGCGGACCTTTATACAGGTCCTACCACAAGCGAAATATAAAAAACATCATCATCATAGTAGCTAAGGCTGTGCATCAATTACGCCTGAATGTATGGTTTTCCAATGGACGGTTCAATTCCAGCAAAGGTACGCAAAAAGGCACGGTGACGGTTGTCTCGATAGCAAAAAGCTAGGTCTTTTTGCAACAACATCAAAGCGTGTTCAGATCCCTCCATCCAAAGGTATTTTGGACTGTGAAGAGATCGCTATCTAGCTGTATTATATATCTATCTATCTAGCTATTGGCTTTATATTATATATAAGCATTATATAGGCTATGTTAAATAGGGCTTTTAAACACCGGTAATTATTCTGAGTGGTTGTAATACATACATATCAAATTGCAATGTACTTTGGTGTTTCGACTTCAATTAAGGTTTTCAGAAACACGATTGGTAATGAAATAGAATTAATATTATAGAAATAAAATAAGAAAAAACTAATAATAATGTGTTATACACATTTTTAAATTCATTTGTGAAATGGCGCGATTACATTGAGTGGAAAAGGTAGGTATAATGTGTATCTTAATTCAGGGTTTTTTTTTTATTTAAGATGGTTTAGAATTGTTTCGATAGTTTAGATTAGCCATCACGTGATTCACAAAAATGAAAAGTTAGTAATTATGCAAGTAGTATAGCACTGTCTCTCTCATGTTACGTAGTACCTAGGGTATCCTCTTAAATTTCTTTTTTAAACTGTTTTTGTAACCAACTACAACTTTTCCTACTACGACAGCCTACTTCCTCAAATTTAGCTGAAATTCACACTCGTTCACAGTATTGACTAATGCTGTAAACATTTCAGTAAAATTGATGAATTGACGTGTTTTTCTCCACGCAATTAACATAGGGTAAAGGTTTCAACGCCTGTAAAAAATTCATCACACCTGTTAAAATATATTTTCCAATCAGCAAGAAACCTTTTAAAACCTGAGGGTTTCGCTTACAAAATAATTATTAATAAATTTCGATACCTTTGCAAAGACTGTTAATGAGCTAAATAAAATGTACCTGTAATTTGAGAGTTGTGGGTTAAATTATCGTTTAATATAGCATTTTATATCGCAAGTCTAGTCTAGAGTAAGCTTTCAGATAGCTAATGCTATATACCAGGAGTACTTTGCTAATACTATATACTTATTTGGGCCTCTTTCATTTTAGAAAATATTAAGGGTATTATTATATTAAGGGTTTCGCGTATAAATATCATGATTTTTTTTATTTTACGACGGGGATGTTCTTGATCTTCATCTCACCCGCTTTTCAAGTTATGATAAGGCCGAAGGTAGAAGCGTATTTCACCCGGAATCCTCAGACAACTGAGGAACTGGCTATCTCACGGGTGATCCAAAAGTAATGATAATCAGTTATTTCTACTGCACACAAAAATACAAAAAAAATATCAGTCACTTGCTCAATTACCAACTAGTTCAGGAAAAAAAAAATCATATAAATAGGCCACGATTCCCGGGAGCTACATTCATTTGAATACGGACTGTCAAGGAGTGAACATCAAAATGGAAAAACACGAAATCAGAGCTGTCATTAAATACCTCTGCTTGAAAAAAATGTCTACCAAAGACATACATAGCGACTTGGTGGAAACATTAGGGGACTCTTCTCCTCCATATTCCACAGTTGCACGCTGGGCTAAGGAGTTTAAGCTGGGAAGAACATCGACGGAAGACGAACACCGCGAAGGACGCCCATCGACGTCCCTCACTGAAGAAAATGTGAAAAAAGTTGAAGAAGTTGTATTGGAAGATCGAAGAGTGACTATCAGGCATGTAGCTGAGGTCACAGGGATCTCATATGGCAGCATTCAAAGAATCCTTGCGAACGAATTGCATATGAGAAAGGTCTCCGCGCGTTGGGTACCGAAAATGTTAAACGACGAGCAAAAGAAGAAACGAGTCGACATGTCAAGAGCAAATCTCGAAAATTTCCAGGCAGACAAGGATAATTTTTTGTCACGTTTTGTGACCATGGACGAGACCTGGATGCACCATTTTGATCCTGAAACAAAACAACAATCGATGACATGGAAAAGATCCAATGAACCGACGCCGAAGAAATTCAAAGTGTCAAGCTCAGCAGGGAAGGTTATGGCGTCTGTTTTTTGGGACGCTGAAGGAATAATCATGGTGGACTACTTGGAAAAGGGGGCCACTATTACAGGCTCCTACTATGCAGAACAAATAAGAAGATTGCGGGAGGCTATTAAGGAGAAAAGGCGAGGCAAACTGCGGGCTGGAGTGCTGTTCCATCAAGACAACGCACCGGTTCACAAAGCTGCAATTGCCATGGCTGCCATTCAGGAAGCGGGCTTTGAGCTGGTGGATCACCCCCCCTATTCACTAGATCTAGCCCCCAGTGACTTTTATCTCTTTCCACGACTCAAGGAACATCTCCGAGGCAAGAGATTTGACGATGATAGCGACGTGATGGCCGCGGTTGATGACTTTTTTGAGAGTCAAGATAAAGATTTTTTTTCTAAGGGAATTTTAGGTTTAGAAAAGAGATGGACTAAATGTATAGACTTGCTAGGAGACTATGTTGAGAAATAAATTTATTTTTTTATTTTATTCATTGTGTTTGTTATTGATTATCATTACTTTTGGATCACCCCTAGTATCAATACCGGAACACATATTTTTTTAAGAATTGTTGTTATGGGTAAGATAGTGGTAGCTAGCCAGGCGGACTTATACAAAGTCCTACCACCAACCAAACCAAGCACAATATTGTGATTCCCCATGGGGATCGAACCCGGGACCTCTGGACCTCACACTAGTGGTCAAACCAATAGACCACGGAAGCGCTATAAAAAAACATAATAAATGTATCTTGATCAATATCACAAATACCCTTGAAATCCAAAGAAATGAAAGAACGATGGGAACAAAGTCCCGGGATTTCCACTAGTAGCAGATCAAATATTTCTTAAGAAAGCCATGTAATACGTAGAAAACAACGTCATTATTTCGTTTTAGTACATTTAACATTTGTAAGTAGACAACTCAAGCAGACCAACAAAGAACCTTGGAAACAAGTAAAAATCGTAAAATCGAATCAT
Source organism: Venusia cambrica (assembly GCA_951394065.1). Classification (NCBI taxonomy): domain Eukaryota; kingdom Metazoa; phylum Arthropoda; class Insecta; order Lepidoptera; family Geometridae; genus Venusia; species Venusia cambrica. Next base: position 10,959,485 of record OX596043.1, on the reverse strand, counting down.
AACATTTGAATATTTTTAGCATCCAGATGTTGATTTTTATAAAAGATCTAAGAGAGCTTCGAGTACAAAATTGAATAATGTTAATAGATTTAAAACAGAATATGACTCTTATTTTGTACCTTTAGTTTCGAGAACAAAATTGAATAATGTTAATAGATTTCAAACAGAAAATGACTCTTATTAACCGACTTCAAAAAAGGAGGAGGTTCTCAATTTGGGTGTATGTTTTTTTTTTGTTTGTTACTTGATTTCTCCGCCAACTCGAAATAGATTTTAATGATTCTTGCTACGTTTGGTAGGCCATACTCGGTAGGTGGTCCCATTAATAATTTTAATAAAAATCGGTTTAGTAGTTTGGTTTTTATATCAAAATAACTGGAAAATATATGTCATCCAAGTAAACGATATTGCGTATTCTGCTTTTCTGTGGTATTTACGGTCACTAGAGTAGACCATTTGAACCGCTTACCTTCCAGTATTATCATCATCATCAGGGTTTTGCCATAATCACCACGCTTGGCATGTTGTTGATCGCAGTAATTATGATACGTAGTAGTAAGTGGAATTGACTTTGACGCATTCTGCCTATAAATGCTGTTACATGTATCATCATCATCATCATTACAGCCCATAAAAGTCAACTGTATAGGACATGGGCCTCCCCCAATGCTAAAGAAAGCAATGGAGGTTTTTGAACTACGAATTTGGAAAATATATTTTCATACAAAAAATAACGTATTATTGCACCCTCACACGACTCTTAAATAGTGTGTCGGAGACATCGTGGTATCGTAGGTTTTACAACAAAATAAGCTAAAAATAAACTCTTTTTGGAAAAAAATGGAACCGACTTCACCACTAAAACTTACAAATAACTCTTAGGGTAAGTTCATATAATTTGAAGGCGGTGCCACACAATAAACATGTTGTTGTGCTTGGCAATTCGGCACCAACTTCAAATTATATGAACTTACCCTAAGAGTTATTTGTAAGTTTTTAGTGGTGAAGTCGGTTCCATTTTTCTCCAAAAAGAGTTTATTTTGTACCTTTAGTTTCGAGATACGTAGGTGTGAGGAGGGTGTTTTTTTAATCAATTGGGAAATTTTGTATGTTTTTTCTCAATAAGAATAAATTGTTTATTTTTTCAAATCAAATCAAATCAAATCAATGGGATGGAAGGGATGATAGCCATCTATTGGAAAAACTCTATGGTAGATGAGGAAAGCCCAGGTAAAACGAAACCGATGGAATTTTAAATATTTTGTGTTGATAATCATTATAGTGTACAATAACACAAAATATCGAGAAACAGAGATATTTAAGATGTTTATTCACATATTGCTTAAATCCACTTAAGCAATATATGAATAAACATCTTTGTGTGATGAAAACTGCTGACTTATCTGCAAAAGCTGCCGACAAGCATTTACTTTCCAAAGAAAAACATCTCGGTATGTGAAGCTTGAATAAATAAAACAGAAAAGTATACAGAGACATATTTATACAGAACACACAGCATGAAGAATAACAGTACCTATCATATAAATGATGCATATTTATAGAACTGATACTCCGCTCAGACTTCTTTGCCAGTTCCTCAGTTTATTGAGGATTCCGGGTGAAGTGCGCCTCCACATTCGGCGTTACCTCAACTTGTTACCAGGTGAGATTAAGGACAAGCGCTTCCTCGTCATACAATAAAAAAAATTAAAAAAAAATATATATGAGAAAGTTTTACATATTATATAAAGAAGTAAGAAGCATAAAGTAATCAAAGAATTCTTAAAATTCTTTTTCATTTTTTATTATACGTACAGTATAAACTGTTTCCGTTTCGTCTCACGACTCTAGACCCTATCTTCAAGATTAAAGTTAATAGGTACCTATATGGGTAAGCTTGCTCGACTGTAGACACCATCTTTGCACAAATTTTAAGATCAAAGGATTTTTTATTTATCAGTTATTCTGTTTGTATAATTTTGTTTTAAATTTCATTTTTATTTATTATCCGATGTTCATAGTAGTGCTTGACACGGATATAGGGTATTGGGTCCAATGGTTCCTTTTTACTTTCCAATTTCATTTTACTTTTTAATTTTATTTGTATGATAAATATATTTAAAATATATTAAAAAAATAATAAATATATTTTAATAAAAAATATATTTTCAAAAGTTAATTGACCTTCAAATCAATTTAGTTTATACTAGCTATTAGATACTAGCTGTTGCACGCGAGTCTGTCCGCTTCGTGTTGATAAATAAATTAGCTAGTGCAGACTTTAAGCTACTATAACTGTCAATCCACTACTTGCATCTGAAACCTCATGTCTGAGGGTCGTGATACTTTTGATCTTTTCTTTTATGATAGCGCGCCATCCAACTCTATCCCCCTGAGCCCCCTGTTTTATTTTTATTAATTTACGGGTTATTGTATGTGATCATATATATTATCTGCTACCTGTTACATCTAAAAATATATAGCGCTTTAAAGGTTGTTTCCTTAAATATTGTAACGCCTAGGCATTATTTAAAAAAAAAATAGAAAACCTCTCAAATATGCCATTGCTTATTTCATATGGGCAATCTACGTCTATAATTTGCGGTTTCGGAGATATCCAAAATTTCACTCCAAACTTTGAACCCCAATTTCACCCCCTTAAGATTATAATTTTGTAAAACCCTTTCTTCAGTACTTTGAATTTGATATAAATATATAGATTAAAAAAAAAAGTAAACCGGAACTGTCGGACACAAAGCCTCCTATATCGGAGTCTAGGCACTACTCTGAACGGATGTCCAGTGTCCGATGGTCAGAGTAGTGCGTCGTTCAGACTTGGCCGTATCATTTTCATAAATCACATAATTACGTTTTAAAAACTAAAAAGAAAACTGACTTCAATGAAGAATTTGATACAATTTCATTTACCTGAATGACGTATTTTTTTTCAATTATTTTGATGACATATGGACGGACAGACAGAAAGACGCGTGATCCTATATGGTCCGTGTTTTCTTTACTATTTAGGTAATACATACACCCAAATCGCTTCAAATATGCCAATAATATTTAAAGAGTTCCCTCGATTTCTCCAGGATCTGACAGTGGAATATCAGATCCTGACCTGACGACAATGGGTGGTCCCATCGGTTGATACCTTGAGCCTTGACCTGATGGTCAGGATGAAAAATGTGAAGTATAAGTAAGTAGACCCTTTCAAACAAAAAAAGAAGTTTTGAAATCGGTCCAGGCGTCTTTGAATAATCGGGAAACATTCATAAAATAAAAAAAAAGTTTCCGACGAAATGAGAACCTCCTCCTTTTTTTTAAGTCGATTAAATATACCTTTATTTTCAATGCGCTTCTATGTGTAGATAACTACGCAATGTCACAATGAAGATAAACATGTGGAAAGTAGTGAAATATTGTTTGAATGATAAATGGAGTGTCGTCGTTATTAGACCGCGGGAGGGAGCCGGTTGGTAATATGTTCCATGTCGGCTGACACGTCACTATGGAAATGTGTGAATCTACTCCATGTCTTAAGTACTGTATCTCATTGTGTGCTGCGTCATTATATTCTCATTTGGCAAGTAGTAGGTAGGTATCTTAGATGGCGGCGAAACAAACAGAGCAAGAGCTAAGAATATCATCATCTTTTCTGGATAGTATTCAGTTCCATTTTGAATACCTACGTGATAATGATGTGGTAAGTAGCCCAGCGTCGTAATTAAGATATATGGATTTTTATTAGGTATGTAGTAGGTTGTAAGTATTTCAATTCGTTGCTTTATAACTAGTTTTGAATATTTTTGGACTATAAGTCACCTTCATATAGTAATTAAAAGTGTAGGTTGGTAAAAATAAATAAACCTTTTTATCTCAGAAGGAGGGTTACGTTTTTCGAGAATATGTACGAGTATGACGTATGTATGTATGTACGGATTTTCTAACTTTCACTCAGCAGCATTAACGGCTTTATGAAATTTGGCATGTGATGTGTCGTTTGATTTCTCAGAATAATTATGGTAGTGACATAGACTGTATAATTTTTATTTGGGGGGGAGTGAATCAAAAGTTATAGGGACAGAAAAAATGATTATATTCCATCAATATGGATATCAAATGACAGCTAGTATTAAGTTGAAAGAACATGTTTCAATAATAGATTCAACCGTTTTATCAACAATTTAAGGTACGAGTTGTCACACACTTTGAATATATTGTTAAAACTGGTTAAAATTATTGTCTGTGTAAGCTGGTGATGTCTATAATATACACCTGTTTTCATAGAAATGTTAACACCTTATCTACTAAAAATTTTACTCAACTAAGTTTTTTATAGTATATTATCTCAATTATAATTATTATTTCTTATTTCAATTTAAAACTCGATGTCACCACTGGAAAAAATTGTACGCGCTATACCTTATTAAAATATTATGCAGTCAGGTATTTGTTTTTTTTATCTTTCAACTTGTTAACTGTTTATTCCGTAATAATATTCCATAAGACACAACATTTTTAATGAATACGTCTCGTAGTTTATTTTTGATAATCTCAAAGGAACGTAACAGTTTTCCGGGATTAATGTATTTAAATTGTGTGTCAGGTAATAAACTATCAGTGTACTAAATTTAATCTAAATCTGTTTCGAAGTTTTGGCGTTATAGAGTAACAAACAACTAAACATCCATACAAACTTTCACATTATATAATAATTGGTAGAATATTAGTAGGATTTAAATATTTTTTGGCGGAACCCTATTTTTTCTAAAATTAAAGTTGCTAAAGCAATCTTCAAGTGAAAGTCCCATCCAAATCAATTGACAGACTGACAGACAAAAAAAAGATTTTTCTGTTATCAGTACCGTACATGGGGCACTTCAATTTGATTGATTTGTCTCGAATGTGGATAGATTAATCCAGGAAATAAACTAGCAGTGTACCAAACTTCATTCAAATCTGTTCAGCCATTATTTCATGATCAAGTAATAAACACCTTAACATACAAACTGTCACATTTATAAATTAATAGTCTTATCTATAATATTAAATGAAAGTAGGACTTTATGGGTTTTATTTTTCTAAAATGAAAGTAGCCTAAGTTACTCTATATGACATCAGTTATCTGCCAGTGAAGGTCCAGTCAAAATAGGTCCAGCCGTTTCGGAGATTAAACGGAACAAACCAATGGACGGACAAAAAAACCTCATAATATGTACTGTATATACTTTCTCATACAAATGCATTTGGTTAACAGATGCTTTACTTTTATTTATTTGTACATGTAAAAATATTCTTGTAGTCGGTTATAGTCGGTGTAGTCGGTTCGATTAGTCGGCAATAGAAATACATATTCTATATAATTTCAACTATCTACCTATAATACAGTTCATGATGTACAGCCCGTTGACAGACAGACGGACTGACGGAGGCTTATTATAGAGTCCTGCGGGAACGGAAACCTTAAAAATATATAAAAACACAATTTCATAACCGTCCATTGAAGTACTACTTATATTCAAGTCAGTTGAAATAATGAACTAGCGTCAAAACCATACTTTTCACTTGACAAAGAACTGCGAGGTCGCCACGGTACACATTTATATTCAGCATTCCTTACCTTTTGAATTTAGTGCCACTGCGCTCGTTATCGCTAGAAAAATAGGATGTCGACTTGTTCAAGTTCTTATTTCAATTGAAGTTGGTCGGATTCAGTGCGGCGTTTGAAAGTGCAGTATTCGCGACTAGGATTTATTGCAGGAAGTTATTTCACCGTGCCTGTGCGAGGAAGCACCTAAAGTACACCGCGGCGAAATGGAATACGAATGAAGCCTGTTTCTGTTGTTGTCGAGCATTGTTATTTCAAATCAAAATCTCTGACGATTCAGTGTTTTGTTTTAAAAAGTATATGCAAAAAAAATCGGTTAATTTACCTGAGTTATCTGGGTTTCTTTTCCGAAACTTTGCTGGCTAGTTAGTAATCAACCTTACATATACTACTAGTATATGGTATATATTATGAACTTTCACCGAGCTATTGCGGTGTAAGTTTACACCTACTAGATCTTCAAAGGATGAACATAGTTAGAACATAATATAGTTCCTATTAAATTTTGTAGATTTTGATCATCATTTATTCACGTTAAAAGTCATGAGCAAGCCAGCAATCCCATTCATCTCATACATAACATATGATAACATTTTCTGCCGCTAAGTTTTCGGGACGCTGAATCCTTCGCGGTCAGCATCAAACCCAACATCAAATCGCCTAATTCATTCGTGTTCAAAGTCCCTTTATAATTTTATCCACCGCACTGAACACTGCTTGGATCACCCCATTCGACTCTGCCCGCGGTTATCGTAATGAACTTAAGTCATTTTGTGAAATGATGAAAATCGAGGTTTCATCCACTCGCTTTCGCATAGAATGCAAATGCTGGCCCTGGAAATGCTTAAGTTGAGCCCGTCTAAGAAACTTTCCCGTTTAAATGATGTGGTGAAGTGCTTGAGATAAATTCGCGCACTTTCAACATTCTGCGGTTTTTGAATAGATGAGCTTTTGGATGAGTTTGGATTCTTGAACTTGATTCAAGAATCAAGAATCCTTCTTGTTCATTTAAGCATTCTGATTACCCAACGAGAAGCTTACAATCTTGAAGTTTACCAACTTATTGTTTTCGTAACATGCTTACACGATGATTTCTGAAGATTATAAATGTAAGAGGTAATGGTAAGAGTATCAATGTCATTCTCCTGCCCTTACCTACATCGCGTACCTTATTATATTCCCAATAGTTTCAACCGTATTACAACGGCCGTGATCACGAAGTAGACTCATAAAAGGTACGCGATAAAGACGTTTTTGTTATTAATACTGTATAATAATCGCTAAAAAAAGGTCCAATTTCTTCCCTCCCTCTTCCGATCACTCCTTCTTATTATCCGATCTTATTATCAACCGTCAACCCACACCTTTCATACACATACATTCACACAATCCAGCCATCTCTTCTTACGGCCTTCCTCTGCTGGCATGTCTGACCACGCTCATTTTCATAACCTTTTTGGTCAAATGGTTGTCATACCTCCTCATCACCATACCATCCATGACCATGCTAACTTAGGACTCCTTGTCATTTTCACAACTGGCACCACTTTAAGACTTCCCCTTATAATACTTCAATGTTTCTATCGTATTTTACCTTGTCAGCCCACACATCCATCTTCATATTTGAATATCAGTAGCATGTACTGCTTAAAACACTTACTTGTAGTTCCCATATGGTAAAACGCCCCATCCCAATCGTAGGAAACATGTTCATCAATGATGACCTATTTCACGCGACCACATGGAATAGCCAGTAACTATTTCATGTGGTTACAATGTCCACCTATTCCGCTATCCAATACGATGGAATGCCACCTGCCACAAGCTGCAACCCGAACAAAGAGATTTCGTCATGCGAGATATTATCCCTTCAGTCTGACATCAGTGAGATTGAGGTCGTCACGATACCGTTCAAGTGAGGCATTTGCCCGGGTTTCTACAACATAATGCTATTTATAAGGTAAGTCATAATGTCTAGACAAGCCAAAGTTAGTTCAGATAATTTGAATTCCTGTCATTTCGTTTCATATTTCAGAATAAAACAGTTGAGGAGCGTGCTCAAAATAACTTAACAAATTTATTTAGTTATTAATTAGTACGGCTTTGGCCACTTACACTAGTAACATCTAATAAATCGAATAAATTAATATCAATAATAACAATAAAGTCAAAACAATTGCAAACAAAATATAACATAAAAAACAATCAAATACAAAACCAGTAAACGTAAAATTTTAAGACTTTTCATTAGATCAACAAGCCTCATAGCTCAGGTCGTAGTAACCCTGCCTTCTGCGCTGTAGGTTGTGGGTTCGATTCCCACCCAGGAAAAACATTTGTGTGATTAATATAGATGTTTGTTCTGTGTTTGGGTATTGTACGATAAGTATGTATTTGCAACAAAAAAAAAAGTAATCCGTAATCTAGTTCCCATATTACAAGCTATGCTTAGTTTGGGGCTAGATGGCGCTGTGTGAAATTAATGTCCTTTAATATTTTATTTTAGGTTAGACAGATACAAATAACTATAATAAGCTAATTTTATCCATAATATCAAAAACTATAATTTCGTTTCTAGATATGAGTGTTAGAGTGAGATTCTATAGTAAATATACTATGTATTCAACGTTTGGATCATTATATTGAAAACTATTCTAAGAAAGGGTCATATAAAAGGAAAGGGCAAATCGACGGTTGGCCCTTTCCTTTTAGATGACTCTAAATATAGTAAATCGGTGGTACTGAATGACTGACTGACAAATAACGCACAGTTCAAACACGCGAAAGGTACTAAATACTGAGTATAATTGAAAACGAGGCGTTGTCTGCATCTGTATTTCCTAAAAATTACATTCTCAAGGTGAGAGTGAATAGGTGTCAGAGACTAAGAATTCACTCAGCAACTGCAGTTCAGCGTATGTGCTTTACAAGCTATCGTGGACGGTCAATACTAAGTCACTTATCACTGCTTACTAAGGCATTGTAGTGTCTTACTTAGATACGGCATAATTTTCTGGAGTAACTCAACCGATAAAGATATCATATTAAAAAGGCAAAAGAGATGCATTAGGGCATGTTTAAGAAACAACTGACTGATAACTACCAGCCACTTTTCAGAATGCACAAGATACTTACACTTCCGTCACTTTATATAATTGAAATATCACTATCTGTAAGATATAATACTGTATTTTTCCACGTATGGCAGATCTTGGCAAAAGAAATAGACGGGATGCTCATAAAATTCACACTCATAAGAGCAACACAACACTACTGCAGAAAAGTATAGTCTGTATGGCAACTACTCAATACAATAAAATACCACTGCCAGTAAAAGAGCTCAATGACTCCCAATTTAGGCTAAATCTTAAAAGTTTCTATTAGACAAATGTTACTATAGTATTAATGATTTTTTAGATGACAAACTGTGATTATTATAAATTTGACACTTAATTTAATATGATTTTTTGATTTTTTGATTAACATTTTAATTAACTTATATTATTTCAGATTCAATAAGTTAATTTACATTTTTATTAAATTTGCATGGTCTTTTAAGGCAGAGCATAATTGATAACACCTATAATTAAGATCTATGTTACATTATGTTCAAGCAAATAAAAATATCTTTATCTCTCCGGACTCCAGAATCTGGTCCGGATATTTCGGCTATCTCGCTTCCTCCTCGAATATAAATAAAATCTGTCCCAATTTAAAGAAAACATAAAATTTTCATGGTTGCATGGTATTCGTAGAACGCACGAAGATAGGCAATTTCCACGGAATGACGAAAAGGCCGCTATGCGTGTCACTAGCGAGATAAAAATCGAGTTAATTTTATGATTATTATGCACTGCGCCCTATAGACTGCGCCTAATGTTACTGTCATTTTACGTGTACTGCATGCGTAACATGGCCGCAATGTACCTACCATACCTCAGAATAAATCATTGTACTACAATAACGGCATTACTGTCTACGGATCCTGTAGCATCGTAGGCAGAAGCAATCTCGTAGATGGATCGTAGAAAGTTTTTTTTTGTATAGCAAATGTGTTTATGTCCGAAAGAGGCTTCATCACTAATTTTAACAATAACTTTTTTTACATTTGCTTAGTATGAACAATTTGCTAAAAATAACACGGTTTTATGGCACTTTGGGGGCGGACCAAAACCTCTATGACGAGCTGACCGTTTAAATAAGAAAGTACCTCACTGTTAGTATTTCATATTCCTGGTAGTATTTCATAAGGATGGCTCTTAATGTATTTTTATTCAGTACAAAGATACCTATTAGGTTATTTAACAATATATTTTTACAAGGAGCAATACTAAGTGTATTTTTTTAGGGCCAATAAACAAGTGAAGCCTCAAGCCGTGAGAGTTATCGAAAAGTGTTTAGTTTTTCAAAATTTCTTAGATTTTATACGCTTTTAATTATTACTAAGAAAACTCACTTTGTATATTATACCTATATTTTAATATCCAGCTAAAATTGTTTGTACTCAAGAAAATGTAAAGAAAAGATACTTTGCGTCACAGCGAGCGGAAGAACTGATAGCCGTTATCTATCATCTTTTGTTGGAACGCTACCTGCAAGGAAAGCCTGGTGTTATACTCCGCTGTTTCATACAATTTTCCGCACAAACTAATTCATTTCAAATGATATTGCTGTCAACAAACTCGGCTCTTTTTTTACCAAGTACTCTCTGAAGTTTGAATAAAAAATTGTAGCTTGTTAATTTGTACGAGTCATCAAATCGAATATATTTTTAGAATAAAGTAACTAAAATAACTCCTCTACATGTTACATTTTCTATGAGTTTGTGTTTGACAATACCCAAACTGTATATGTGTATATAGACAAAAAAATTCACTATTCTATCCGTAATCTAGTTTCCATTTCTAGTTCCTAAGCTTGGTCTAGGGCTAGATGGCATGCAAATTTAAGCCATGTGAATTTAATGTTCTGTAATATTTTCTTTATTATTTTATGTGTAGGTACCTATCATACTTGTTTGTATGTTTTTTTTTTCTATTGTACGACAGTAAACTCTTTGAATGGTTTAAATTTAAAATTGAACCCGAAAGGTGTCGCTGTGTCACGGGATGACAGAAACGTTCCAGGCGTTCTTCTAGTATTCTAAAAATATAATATAAATGTATTATGCTTTGCTTGAATTGAAATATAACAAAATAAAGCTCGCATATAAACTGCGCATAATGAGCGATATACAATTGCAAAGAGGTGTAACATGTTATCGTAAATTGTTACGATTAGCAGCCAAACTGCTATCGAATCATTTGATCGCGCTGGCTTTACGAGCGATAATTATCTACATTATGCAAACAATTGTTGTGTTTACAGTGAAATAATTACCTACATTTTGCTTGATTTAAATCGATTAATTAATTGGTGTTTTTTTTTTTATTTAAATTGTATTGGTTTAAAATGCAAAAATACCGTTCAAGACATAGTAATGCAAATAATAAAGGTTAAAGTTCAAGTTAACACATTAAGGTGGGCAAACGCACAATGACACCATGGTGTCTACGCATATTTGTTACATATTCTAATACGCGAAATGACACATCGAATACTTCGAAAATGTTTTGCTAGGGTAAAGAAGATTGTAAAAAAAAACTGAAATGTATGTCTATGCTTTGACATGAATTTCAACTTTTCATGCACTCAGAAATACTTTCAGCCGACAGCACCTGCGAGTGACGTGATTATTGATTAAATATTCAATATGCTAATTGATTTAGAAAAAAAAACGAAGTAAAAAACGTTTCAGAGTCAAGTAGGTACCTACCTACATGACTCTGAAACGTTATTACTTCGTTTTTTTCTAGGTATTAGAAATATGTAAGTATTAATGTTTATACCCTATTCTGGTTAAATCCAAGAATGTGATTATCAGGTATTCTACCGAGCGATAGAACAGTCCCGTAAGTGATTACCTACTCACTACAAACGAGAAATAAATAGTTCTTATCTTCAACCTTGCTTTCAAAGCCTTAACGCTTAAATTACCGCAGCTCCTTGCAATAATGGTAGCTGAAGTATTTATTCATAGCCACAAAACAGGATTTGGTGGAAAGAAACTCCATTAATATTTTATGGCGTGCGGGTTATTCAGAACGTAAAGTGTATTAAATTATTCAAATAAACACAAGCCAGTGTTGGAAATATGTAATAGAACTGACGCTGTAGGTAAACTATTTACTCAACACATGCTGAAACAGCTACTGAGATATCTGAAAGGCTGTGATATTTCGCTCGTAAATTAAAGAAATAAACTGTATAAACATCAACGGCTTATTCTATATAATGTATTAGGTCTTGAACTCAAGGCTTGTCTAGCTCTAAGCCAGAGTAAATATGAGGTCTACGATGGAGTGAAGAAGGCAATGGCTCTCTCCTAGAAGGCACTGGCTCTCCCGCATTCCAATGGGACCAGGCAAACCGTTTGGCGCCGGATTTCGGCAGGCAGGTGGTCGCTAGATAGGTGGACCTTCAAAGCTGTTGACGCTAGCAAAAGCCAGTGGTTCTGTTGCCCCCTTTTGTCTAGCAATGATGAGGGGTGATAAATCCCAAACTCATCTGGATATATTATCTAGGAGAGACTAGGAGAGACTAGACTGAGAAGATTTCAGGAGATTCATATCTCTATTATGTTATTGAACATTATTCTCTATCATGCGTTAACATTGGGCATTGTTAATAAGATACACATATATCGGAGGATGGTTATTGCCTTGAATTAGGGGAGATACGACCAAGTACGCCATAATTTTAAATGTTGAATGAGTAAGGCCTGACTTTGCAAATGTGGCCAACCCCACTTCTGATTTATGGAGATACGGAAGATACTTGTATCCGGCCTTGAGCCATACTCATAAAATTTATATATTTTGGGTGAAATACGAGGAATAAAATAGATTTACTTAATTATGGCTAACCATTATCTAGTCTGCTACCTAAGTAATCCGTTTTCCGCAAAATTGTGATACAACGAATCTGGCAAACTTTTTACTTTTTTAAATATTCACTGTAGTAAAATTTTACTACAGTGAATATTTAAACCTGTCAATAAACATAGCCGGAATTCACACTGCATTTTAAATGTGTAAACGACAAAAACTAAAATAAATAGTTTGTAATATTCCGAGGATATGCCTAACGTAATTCCTTGTTAATTTATACATAAGCGAAGCTTATGGTGTGTAACGAAGGGTTGATGCAACCCCATTTGTTGCCTCGCAACTGACCGTGGAAGTTTGCTTAGTACGCAATTCACTATGCTACTAATGCGTCGTCTGTTTATTACAATTAAATGTTAAAGATTTAGATTGAATTCGATAAAACCTTTTTATTGCAACGAAATCTTAAGTAATAACGAAACTTGACTCACGTAAACCAAATAAAGGTCGAAACGCATCAATAAATTTAATAAGTGACAGTTCTCTAACAAGACATTAAAAACCACTTGGTCATGATTGTAAGTTTTATTTACTTTTATTACTATTTTATTATTGTAACTGGATTTATGGTATTAATTTGATTGCTATTTTTTAGGATATGGCTTCGTCATGCAAGAAAACGACACTATCGACCACGTACGGGCGGGTAATAAGTTCTGCAGTAGACGGAAGGAACATAAACTTTTGCACAGACTTTGAAAAATCTATTGTCGTGAATAGTTTTTTTAGGCGCGGATGGCGCCAAGTGTCTCCCGAAGAAGAATGGAACGTTTACTGGTCAAACACTGTAAACTGCAGAAACATATTCAGTTTAGACTACGGATATCGACTCAGCGATCACCAGATAATCAACCACTTTCCAAACCACTACGAATTGGTCCGAAAGGATTTGCTAGTGAAAAACATAAAACGCTACAGAAAAGAACTTGAAAAAGATAATAATCCTCTTGCAGCAAAGTCGGATTTTGGACTGCCATGTGGACAAACCGTCGCCCGTTACACATACCTAGATTTTATCCCTCTAACATACGTCCTGCCCTCAGACTACAAAATGTTCGTCGAAGAGTATCGCAAATTCCCCCAAACTACTTGGATCCTTAAGCCTTGTGGAAAATCCCAGGGCGCCGGCATTTTCCTCGTAAATAAGCTGTCCAAGTTGAAAAAATGGTCGCGGGAATCCAAAAAATATTTGCAACATCATCTGACAAGCAAAGATACTTACGTTATCTCGCGGTACATCGATAATCCGCTTTTGATCGGCGGGAAGAAATTCGATTTGAGGATTTACGTTCTTGTTACATCGTTCCGGCCTTTAAAGGCTTATATGTATCGGGAGGGTTTTTGCCGGTTCTGCACAATGAAGTACGACACAAGTGTGGCCGAGCTCGACAATATGTACGTTCACCTCACTAATGTGAGCGTGCAGAAGCACGGCGAGGACTACAACAGTCAGCACGGTGGAAAGCTCGGTATGCAGAATCTGAAGCTCTATTTGGAAGGCACGCGTGGTAGTGAAGTGACTCAGAGGCTGTTTCAAGAGATCCAGTGGTTGATAGTGCATTCGCTGAAAGCCGTGACGTCCGTTATGTCGAACGATCGCCATTGTTTCGAGTGCTACGGGTACGATATAATCATAGACGATAACTTAAAGCCTTGGCTTATAGAAGTGAACGCGTCCCCTTCGATGACGGCGACGACGGTTAACGACAGGATACTCAAGTGTAAGCTGGCAGATAATCTGTTATCGGTCGTTTTGCCTCCGGACGGCATCCCGGACGCGCGCTGGAACAAAACGCCTACGGATGAGGCTTTAGGGGATTTCGAAATTCTCATCGACGAAGATTCCATGTACAGGGGTGGGGGGAGGCGGACGTGACGCGTCGTGAAAGTAAATGCAGTCGTGCGAAAGCGTACTAAAGTGTTTTCCTTATCGCGTAGATGTTTTGTGGTTTTAATTAAACGAAAATCTCTTTGACTCTACATTTTTATTTCATAAATCTCTCTCAGTATTATTGATATAATAAAAATAAATAAAATTAATAGACTATCAAACAATCACGACCTGAAACGATGATACTTATTGTAGCGTGAATTGGCATCTTCTCGTTCCATAAGTTCCTCGTCGATCAACAAATCGAAGTCACCCAAAGCCTCCTGGTTCGGGATCTTGTTCCACCTGGCGTCGGGGATCCCATCGGGCGGCACTACAACGGTGACAATGTTATCGATTAATTTATACTTTAGTATTCTATCGTTGTGCGTCGTGGACTGGAGCGACGGTGACGCATTCACTTCAACGAGCCACGGCTTCAGCATGTTATCGATTATGATATCGTATCCGTAGCACTCGAAACAATGACGGTCGTTCGCCATCACCGGAGCGACAGCTTTCAGCGAATGGACAATTAGCCACTGCATTTCCGCAAACAATTTATCGGTCACTGACCTCCCTCTAGTTCCCTCCAAGTACAAACGGAAATTCTGAATGCTCATTTTGCCTCCATGTAGGCTGTTATAATCCCCGCCATGCTTCTGCACACTCACATTTGTCAAGTGTACATACATGTTATCTAATTCTGTAACGCTAGTGTCATATTTCACTGTGCAAAATCTGCAAAATCCGTGCTGGAACAGATAAGCTTTGAGCGGGCGAAAGGACGTCACGAGAACGTACAATCTTAGATCGAATTTCTTGCCACCTATTAGAAGAGGGTTGTCTATGTAGCGCGATATCACGTAACATTCCTTGCTTGTGAGCTGAGTGAACGGGGTTTTCGCCTCACGAGACCACTTCTTAAGTTTGGAAAGTTTGTTTATTAAAAATATTCCAGCGCCCTGGGATTTGCCACAGGGTTTCATAATCCATGTACTCTGTGGAGACTTTCTGTATTCTTCGACAAACATGTTATAGTCGGCGGGAAGTACGTATGTAACGGGTATGAAGTCTAGGTGCGTGTATCGCGTGCTTGTTTGCCCATTAGGAAGCGGCACGTCTGCTTTCTCACCTAGGGGATTTCCCTCCTTTTCGAGTTCCTTCCGATATCTTTTGATGTTTTTTATCAATAAATCTTTGCGAGACAGTTCATAATGGTTGGGAAAGTGATTTATCATTTGGTTATCGGTCATTCTGTAACCGCTTTCTATGCTGAAAATATTCCGGCAGTTTGTTGTGAAGGACCAGTAAAAGTTCCACTCGTCATCTTGTCCGACTTGCACCCAGCCGCGGCGTTCGAAGTTAGTCATAATCACGGATTTCTCCAAATCCGTGCAATATGTCACTCTGCCCTTTTCTGTTGTTGTTGGCAGGGGTTTCCCGTGTGGGTATGATGGTGATTTTTTCGTTTCTAGTGCCATGTTTGCTATCACTGGTTTTTGGATAAATGTTAAAAAAATTACGAATACATTTTTAACAAAAAATATAAACTCAAAAAAATCAAAATTTTATCAAAACATTAATGGCATATTATGGTCACATTGTGATGTCATTGTCACTAATAGACGTCCATTTATTTCATTAAAGGTCTTATCTAAACTCGTAGGTACATTTCAAACATGTACAGAAGGTACATAACAGAGATATCACGAGTTTTGACAACCCTTCCCTATAGAGGTAGAATAATACTATTTCAAACCCTGGCTATGTACATATATCTATAGCAACGAATACGGTCGATGCTAAATCAAATAATACAAAAATGATTGATTGATAGTCGTACGATGAAAGCCGGTTTTAAGGTTCCATAAGGTGTTAACGGGACCCTGTTACTAAGCCTCCGCCGTCCGTCCATCCGTCTATCAGTCAGCGAACTCTATAACGACAAAATAACTAAATTAAAATAAAATAGCAATAATAATAATCAACATCTTGTTTTTCAGACGAGATTCATATAAACATCCTACAATGCAATATAAGTCAAGTCAACATAAAGCAATAAATAAGACTAATTAAAATGAGTAATGAACATTAAAATGTGTATTACAAATAAAATAAAATAATGTTTTGTAAATTAACAGTTTAAATACAAAAAAAATGTCTAATAGCCACCCATTTCCGTAATGTTTCGCTTAATATATTTTTTTTTATATTAATTCGCGGTCAGCTAAACTTCCTATGATGGAGTTGTTACACATGTCAACTCTGGACATAAACGCTATTCGCTTTCATTGAATGGCATGAAACGAGTCTACACCAGTCTACATTTCTGACACGCTACAGTACCGCTTGTGAACTATATGAGGTGTTTTTAATATACGTCACATACACCATCATGCGATTTAACGGTATAATCCGTCCAGAGTTGACAAGTGTAAAACGACTGACATGACAAGGTCGTTGACAAGGTACGAGATTTTCACGTCAGATTGGTCATACAGAATAAGGGTTCATGTGATGCTCGAAATAACCTTCTAGCAATCATGTTTTCCACAACGCACAGCGATCTACGGTGCCGTTCGATATCAGCATCATCTTTGACAACAAAAGTACCAAAAAACATGTAGAAAAGTGTTTTCTTGTCTCGAAATGTGGGTCGGAACCCACGGTGTGATTGCCGCGCTTGGCCGGTTTTTTTCTCACCATTCACACCACGGTAAGGTAAAAACCTATTGTATTTTTTCTTCAGTTTTCTATCCAATTTTAGTAAAGGCGACTTCAATCCCCTAAGGAAATCTTGTTCAATATTTTATTTGTTTGTTTGCGTCATTTTGACTATACTGGGCCATCTTTTTTTCATCCTTTGTATTAAATTATGTTTTACGTTTAAGGAAGCTCAATTAAATAAGCAAAAATCACTCGAAAATAATTTCATATAGTTTTGTTGTTACTCTATTTTGTTAGAGTTATAGTTAATAGTTAGAATAATTCTACTGCATTATGATAAATAAATAATTATTATAATACACTTTAGATAGGTGAAGTTCCTTTTTTTTCCTGATAATATTGCCAAGGAGTCCAAGTAGCTCAAGATTTAGAAAATCTTTCAAAAAAACAATATCGGCTACTCTAAAATGTTCTTTATCTCACTTCCAATTATTAGCTTGCAAAGCTTTCGAGCAACTTCAAAGGCTGACACAGCTTTGTAAAAAAAGTGAATGATGAGTTGGTCATATTTTTGGACGTTTTTTTAGATGAAACGTACAAACTACCGATCCGGTATTTCATTCCACAACAGTAATTGGATTGTGTGTACATCACTTCTCTTCACACAGTTATTACACAGCAGCTTTTCAGCATTTGACTTACGCAGTAAGGCATTGTTACAGGCAAGAGTGCACTTAACATCAGGTGGGCTACTTGCTTGTTCCGTCTCCTAGTCGTATAAAAAAAGGCTTGCTCCGTTGTAGATCTCATTCTTGTCTGTGCAAGTTACGAGGTCAATAGCCGGCCCATTTTTTTTTATTAGCTACTGTTGCTTGCGTATGGGTGCCAGAATTCAACACAATCCAATGCAGGATGACCATTGCATGAACATAAAAAACATTCGACAAGTACCTTTTGTTATATTCTTATTATATTTTTATTATTCTCGCGATGATATGTTGCCACCATGTTCACACTATAGAGGTAATTAAATTAGCTGCGCTACACACCTATTCAAAGCGAACTCTCACTCACCAATACGGTTGATAATCAACGTTTTTGATAAGTAAAATGGCTATAGCTCAAACAATCAGCTAATTTATACACGGTGGTATACATGTATACAGCTCAAAAAATTGTTTTACCAGCAAACAAAGTTAATGGTAAAATCAAGGTGTTTCTGTGTGCAAAATAAAACCTAACAACCTACTGAAGTACTCCGTTATATGTTCGAATTATATAAATCAAATATACTTGGTTAAAATTATTTCTTAGCTAATTTTTCTCGCTGACTTGCAATAAAGAGCTAAACATTACCAAGCCAGTTGTTTTTGTTTTTTAACTTTTAATTGCACAAAGTTCCATTGTTATGAAAAACGAACTTATTTCATTGAATTCGGAACAGCAAAGTTGCCAGGCGCCTGTGGAAAACGTAGAGAATTCGCTTTACAGTTGCAAAAAGAGCAACGCCAATTATTTTTTTTAATGCTTGATATTTTACACGGCGCCGTCTAGACCCAATTCTGTTATTGTGCCCAAACTAAGTAAAGCTTTTTCAAATGCGAACTAGATTACTTAGGATATGCATACTAAGATACTTTTTTTTTAAATACATATGTACTAATGATACAATAAAACACCGAAACAACCCATATCTATACATATTATTCATCACATAAATACTCCGGCTGGGAATTGAACCCACAACCTACAGCGCTGAAGGCAGAGCTACTACTAACTAAACTGTAAGATCTATCTAAATGTTTTTTACGTGCCATCGAAAACACTCGGGAGTGCTCGCCCCAAAATAGGATAGTGAGCTAAACCGATAACAGTGATTGAAGGAAAAGGATAAAACAATAGTGGGTGTGCAGCACGCGTGACGGGTCCCAGCGGCCTTTGGTCTGTGAAAAGGGTGGAATGATAAGGGGATGGCATATCATTGCGAATCTGCGAATCTTTTGATATCTTTCGGACAGAACGATTACGATCAAGATGTACAAGCTACTGATTGTTTTTTTTATTGTACCACGGGGAATGGCCTTCATCTCACATCTCACCTGGTTTTAAATTTAGATAAGGCCGGAGGTGGAGGCGCATTTCACCCGGATCCTAAACAATCTGAGGAACTGGCTATTTACCTTTAAATGCCGGAACACCACAATTAAGAGTTGTGGCTATGGTGACAGACTTACCATAGTCCTTTTTCAGACATTTCCTCGATTCAAATCCACCTCCAACATAAGTTTTGGTATGCTTGGTCGTAAGTATTTCCTTGACTCGAACGTTTCTCAAAAAAATCCTGATTTTAGGAGACGAGATCATCTGTCAACTCAAGCTAAGTCGCTGAGTCGTGACTTACCTTGAACCGTCCTTGAAACATCATAGTGATTTATTTTGAAGATTTTATTTGCTGTAACCTACTGCGATGATGATGGTACAAAGATGGTGTGAATAATTTTATATCGCGAAGATATGCCGATACGAGATGCCGATGGCCCAGTGAAAGTATACTTATAAAGATATGGAATTTCCTGATCGGTACCACTTTAGAAAGGACACGGTCGTTCACTTATTACTGCCACTGCTTATTGAAAACAAATAAGCTTTTTTAAATTTCAAATTTTCTTTGAAATCAGGTAATGTAATAAAATTTACGGATTCAAATAAAAAAAACAAGCAAGCAAGCAAACGTCAAAAACAAATTCTAGCAAGTCGTAATTTTATCGACTCAATCTGGACTATACCTCATTCGAATCGAGGAGAAATACTAAAATAGTGGACTAAAGATACAAATTTGAGGATGGTTTTGGAAGCACGTTTGAGGCGTCCTCGAAAATTTCAAGTCGAGGGTTTTTCGAGGAATTGTCTTAAAATACGGCGATAAGGTAAGATGCTAGCCAGGCGAACTTAAACAAAGTCCTTGGTAGGTCTTTGTGTAAGTCCGCCTGGCTAGTTAGATTGCTGGCCCAACCAAACTAATCCCAATATTGTTCGGATAAACAATCACAATCGAACTCGGTACGTGGAATCTGAGATTTTTTTATTTTTTTTTATTGTACTACGGGGAAGTGCTTGGCCTTCATCTCACCTGATTTTTTCAAGTTATGATAAGGCCAAAGGTGGAAACGCTCTTCAACTGGAATCCTCAATAACTGAGGAACTGGCTATCTTACGTCTAAATGCCGTAACACAACAATTTTAGAATTGTTGTAATTGCGAACCACTAGACCATGGAGGAGTTATCCGAATATATAGTCGCGTGTGTGAAATCTATGTGATTGTGATATTTAACTAAATGTTTACTATGAATGATCTCATCTGATGATGGTACACTGAAAGAACCGAAACATTGCTGGTGTCTAACCAACTATTAGCATAAAAATGTGAGTTAGTGTTCAAGTACAGTCGCACGCAAATTTTGGACGTAAATGATTGCAATACAACCTTTTTTAGAATAATGAGTTAGCTCCACCTCTAGACTGGTCTAGCTCTAGGTGAGAGCAAGAATAAGTTCTAAGATGAAGCGATCTATCTTAGAAAGAACTGGCTCACCTGGTTCTTATTTAGGCCAGCGAATTAGCATAGCTATTCAGCGTGGCAATGCAACCAGTGTCTTGGGCACGCTTCCGTCTGGTACTGGTCTGTAACAGTTACCTTTAGACCGTTTATAACGCTCCATAGGTAATCCGACTGATTCCTTTGTACATAATATCGTTTAATTGTACAATTTATTTAATAAATGTGTTATTATCCTATTAGTAAATTCTAAAACGCGTAGTTCATTTTAGTTGTCATATAAATACACTATACAGCAAATTAGATTCCCCTGTGTGAGGTGGGCAACAAGAAATAAATCATACCTAACATGCTTAGTAGCCCACTGCTCCCAAGTAAATTACTAATACACGGTAAAGTAAAACTGCCTCCTTAATAATAAAATCTTGTTTAGTAAGTCTAATTCTACCACTACAGGGCAGAAGTCTTCGTTCCAACCAAAATATTATAAAAACAATATCTTACTTTCTTCTTGCGTGCTGGTCGCGATTCCGAACAGGCGGTAGATTTGACGTTTCAAAATAATCCTAAAAAAAATTACTGAATATTAGATATGAATATATAAATATAAAAAAAAAAGTTATCACTTGTGTTTTCTCTTACACCGCACTCCTACAAATAATATTGAGAAAATAATAAAGTACCTATTTAAGGTAGTTAGATAAGTGAGTTCTTCCCACACCGTAGTTATGACTAACTTATATTAAGAAATATTATGTTGTATTATGTTGGTTGGATTGGACTTTTTCCAGTTGTGGCGTAAGTTATATCTAGCCATACACTATTACCTGATATTACGCAATAAGGTGAACAGTCCAACCATTCTGGGAAGTTTATCTTTGTATGTTCCCAATAATTATTTGAGAGGAGTCCGTCGTCGTCGGCGGCTGTTCTACTAACACACCACACGAACGCAGCATGCCAAAAACGTGCCGACCCAACGAGCACTTCTAATTCTGAATGCTTTTCTTCAGGAGGTCCAACATGTGGACCTATTTTATGATATAGGGACACTCCCTAGTATATACAGGGCTTTAAGAATGTATTTCAGTTGTTGCAGTTGTAATAGTGTATATTTTATTGATTTATGTGTAAATTATTTGTATGTTATTTTTCTTTGTCTTTTCAAATTGTTATGTAGTTACGGATTGGCTCGAGCTGTAATGTAACTATTATTTAATTAAAACATCCATTCATAAACTATACATAAACATATAAACTATGCATATCATATAGTACGTATGTATTTACTAAAGTATTCAAGTATTCTATCCGTAATCTAGTTACCATATTACAAGCTATGCTTAGTTTGGGGCTAGATGGCGCTGTGTGAAATTTAACGTCCTGTAACGTCCTGTAATACACATAATACAGTCGTATAAAAGCTGTGTCTGTACATTTTTATCCAAGTAAAAAATTGTGTTATGTACTAAAGAGCTGAGTCTGAAAATACACAACCGCTTCTGTGGTCTAGTGGTCCGCCCACCGGTGTCAGATCCAGAGGTCCCGGGTTCGATCCCCAGGGGAGTACCATATTGTGCTTGGTTTGGTTGGTGGTAGGACTTTGCATAAGTCGGCCTGGCTAGCTACTACCATCTTATACCTAATTCTGTCGCCAAAACCAAAAATCTTAAATTATTTTATTCTGGAATGTAGAGGCAAAATAAGTTCCTTAGTCTGTTGAGGATCTTCGGCCTTATCATAACTTGACTTCAGGTGAGATGAAAGCTAAACGCTTTCCCGTCGTAGGTACCCTAAAAAAAATCTTGCCCAGGCAACGATAAGTTGGTAAAATTTTATCAATAAACACGTAGTCTTTCAAACCGAACACCCAGTCTCGTTATTTATTAGCAAGATACTTGTTAGTTTAGGATTAAACACCGTGCTTTCGTAAATCTCAGTATTGTTATGGAAATCGCACGGATTCCTGCTTTGGCTAAGCTCAAAATTAAATAACTGCGGTGATGAAGATACCTATTTCAGTTACCCAAGTTTATTTAATTAAATTGGGAGCTGAGAATAATACAAGTATTTTTAATAAAACGTCTGACGATACTCTTGTTTGAAATTGTTTAGGTATTTCTGTAGTACAAATATGTAATCTGGACCTGTTAAGGTACACCTAGCTAGTGACCACCCTCCTGCGAAACGGTTTGCCGTGTTCCGTCAGTACGGTAGAGCCTTAACAGGCTGATGCTGAACAGATTTGAATTATGTTTTACAGTGTAGAGGGATTTTCAAGGTGTATGTAGGTATACCCATATTAATCCCGCATAAAAATCCCGGCGCAGTTCTAGGATTAACTGGTAAACACGAATGTTTACACACAATGTCTCCACAACGGTCCGCCATCACTCACATTCATCTAGACAGATTAGGTAAGCGTTTACTTTGATCGTAAAATAATTGGTCTTAGAGACAGGTCTGCGATTTACATGCTCGAAAATGCTGACAAGCGAATCAACAACACGGCGAGGCGAGGGTTCTACCTCAATTCATTAGACAGAACCCCAATTTGCAGACTTTCCACTTCACAAGGGAAAAAGATGGAACTTGCGTATTTTTTATTTCGGGTCAAGGACTTGTCATTATCTTCAAGTTTTTGTTCTGCACACCTCATAATAAATGAGGTTGCTAGGGCGAGGATTTAAAGGCCCGGTTCATTAGCTGGTGCAGATTTAATAAGATAAATGTACATACCTTCTTAGCAATTACTTATTCAGGTTTATTTTTTAAGATACTCTACACGCTGAATGGTTTAAATAAAGAAGTACAAATCACTGAATTAGATGATAACGAGAAATAAGACAAAGCGGCAATATTCATAGGTATTTTATACGAAGCGCCAACTTTTCAGAACTAAAGACTACAGATAAATATGGTTAGATGATAGCGGAGCTTTATTTGCTAAGGGACCTGAAAATAATAAACAATCAACGAATAAACTTCATCATCATCTTCCTGCCCGTTATTAAACACATATATTCTTATATATTACAGGACATCAATTTCACAGCGCCATCTAGCCCATAGTTTACACATAGATCGGTTGGCACAACATCGTCTTCTTCGATGCAATATTGTTATTGTTTTAGATGAAGTTTTTGAAGAAGAAGTTTTAAGACTGGCCTGTCTGACGTCAACCCTCCATGGAAATACTCTGTCGTATGGGATGATGGGATATGGATTAAGTAAGTTTAAGTGAATGAAGTGGATAAGGGGGTATGAAGATATTAATATCACGAGAGAATGGTGAATGTGACACTAGCAGCTAGAGAAGTCCGGGCTTGCGTACCCGTAGACGGTCAGATATCGATAAAATAAACATATTCTGCATTATTTTTCTCATGTAAGAAAGCTTCGGAATATTGCGCGCATGTTTGAAGAGTGCAGAAAGCTAAAATATAATTTTTACCGTCCAGTTTTAGGCACTGCAGTGGAATACGAGTATTATGTAAAGTATATAGCAGGTATTTTATTTTTGTTGCTCCACAAATATTTTTGATATCTTTTGAGATCAAATCTGTAGAAATATCTCACAATACTAAGATAGGTACTAAAGTTTCAAACAGTTCCCTAGAGTTTCTACCTTCCACAGAACAAAGTACTAAACATTGAATCAATTCAATCTCGACTGTCTCTGCCCAACTTGGTTATAAGTTAGTAAACTTAAGAAAATAACAATTTTCCAATAACTTTCTTATAAATCTAACTACGTCTTTACAAACAATATTATCAACATAGTCCCGTGGGATTACCCGCGGTATTTGTAAAATCAAAGTAAAACAATTTTATTGATAAGACATCACAGATTGTCATTTTTAGGGTTCCGTACCTCAAAAGGAAAAAACGGAACCCTTACAGGATCACTTTGTTGTCCGTCTGTCTGTCTGTCAAGACCGTTTTTACGTTGAGGTATCATGCTGAAATTCATATCAAATACTCAGGTATACTGTCCCTTGGAGCTGTATCAAAATCAAATTTCTATGTCAATACAATCAAAAGAAACAGCAATTTAAGCCGCATATTTTGAAACTCGCAACTACTCCAGTCGACCTAGAATCTTGAAATTTGGTACGAAGCATCGTTTTATAGCACACATAAAGGAAAAAAAAAACAAAAACCTCAAATTGTTAGTTGTGGCATTTTTGTTTTTTTTTTTATAATTATAAACGACAAAGAGACCTTTGTCTTAAATTTATGCTCCTCCAGCTATCCACATTGTAATGCTGTGGATTTCATTTAGCTATAAAAATACCACAACTTTTACTTATATACCTACAGGTTTGTACGGAACCCTCGGTGCACGAGTACAACTCGCACCTGGCTGGTTTTTTTATTATTATTATTTTGAAATGTTTAATTTAATAATCGTGACCAGTAGACAAAGACAAAAGCAAGAACCTCGGGCTAGTTAGTTGTACGGGAGAATTATGCGTATCTATCTGTCCACTTGTACTATCAATAGCATTTAGCAGCATTATATTTTGCTTTCTACGGCAAGACAGCGACTTCCTCATCTTTTCTCTTTGACTTTATTTGGCACATTTCATGTAGGTAACTAATTCAAAGCCTCGATAAATACTCGCTTTACCGATGGTACGTACATATATTATAAATCGCAATCAATAATTTTATAAACAGCTTTTGCTTAAAGCTATAAACTTACAAAGCTTGAAATAGAGCACATTACTCACGGACCTAGAACTTTCTAATTACTAAACTTTGATGATTATATGTACATTGTAAAGATTTGTCACTGTAAATACCTAGACGCTTGTTTCTTACCGCAAACCCCAGTGAAGACTAACATGAAGTATAGGATAATTCTTCTAGATCATGGAAAGAAGTTCATAGCTACGATTGCACATGCTAGCTTGTAGGAAGATGTTATTTAAAACTATGATTAAGCAATATGACCAATGTTATTTTTTTCACTTCATAAACGTCCACAGGTAGGTAGGCTCCAACCGATGCCATAACAGCTTTGAGATAGATAGATAGTTAGTTCTATTTTTTGTAGCTTTGGTTTGAGATAGACAATTTAACGTCGAATACAATCTTGATGGTCACATTTTACTAGTAAGGTATTCGTCTGATAACAAAAATTAAAAGTTTCAAGTTTTTCTCACTACCAATTCATATCAGTATATTATTTTTCTGAAACATGAATGTATGATCATCATCATCATCATTATCATCACACGCAGCCAGATTTCACCTACTGCTGGGTAAAGGCCTCTCTATGTATATGCCATGCCCAACGGTCTTGTGCCAGTCGCATCCATGTGAGATTTGCGATGCTGGTAAACATATTAATATTTATTTTAATATATAAAGATACATTTAGCAAATCATGAAACAAACAGAGCAAGAAAACGTGTTAAATGAAAATCTGTGATTTATAATTAATGAATGAATAAAAATTTACACTTAACTGCACACAGAAATCACATCGAACAATGCAAATATTATGTTTTAAAAGTAATGTTCAATCCTATAAAACAGCGAATCTAACTCTTTTCCAAGAACACATTGAGGGAGGGTAAAGAAACCGATTAATCATGGGTGTTTTTGGCCCGAGTAAACACTTTACTTTTCACTTCATTTTATTAAAAACTAGCTGACCCCGACCCTCCTTAACTTAACAACCTTAACCCTAAAAGTTGTAAAGTTAGGTAATACATTCACAAAGTTGCCAAAAAATCTGTTGATCTAATCATTTTTTAATGCAAGAAAAGATTTTCGTGTTACGTATTTAGAATAATTTCTGCCCTGTAGTTCCATTTCCATATTAATTTCTTCATTTTGCTCTATGAATTTATCACATAAATATTTATTTTCACTTTCACCTCAATTCTTATTAAAGTAAATATAAGTGACTAAGTGAAGTACTATAGATATTTCACGGCATTTTGGTTGGTGGTAGGATTTTGTTTAAGTCCGCCTAGCCACCATCTTATCTAATTCTGTCGTCATAATAACAATTCTTAAAAAAAATGTTGTGTTCCGGCATTCAGAGGTAAGATAGCCAGTTCCTCAGTTTGTTGAGGATTCCGGGTGAAGTGCGTCTCCATCTTCGGCCTTATCTCAATTTGTTACCAGGTGAGATGAAGGCCAAGCGCTTCCTCGTCGTACAATGAAAAAAAAAAAGTAGGCATCAACAACTTTTTTAACTTAATCATAGACGTTGTTAAACTCACGCACGCATTACCATTCTCACCACACGCAACAATCGTCAAGAAATGCAGTCTTGTCAGCTCTATTTTCAAATATATAAACTTTTATATTTAAATAAATAAATATTTTGTTGTACATTAATTTTACACAGCACCATCTAGTCAAAACTAAGCAAAGCTTGAAATATGGGAACTAGATTGCGGATATAATAGGCACTTCACACTTTTTTGTGAATTACTTATCATACAATACAACTTCCAAACACAGAACAAACAGCAATATTCATCACACAATGAATATTGATGTTTGTTATGTGTTTGTCCTGTGTGAAAATCGAACACACAGCCTACAGCACAGAAGGCACGACAAACTGAGCTGTGATATTTTATGAAACCAAATAGAAACATTGAAAAGCCGAATAATTTTCTTTGATCACAATATTTTTGTAGATAATAGACAAAAATTATAAAATAACTAATGCCCTAGGGCTGAAAATGGCATTTTAGCCCCGGAGCGTGAGAGTATGATGACTTTGGGAGCAAGTGAACAATAAAATAGTTAGGCATAAGCTTGAATTTAATTAGCAGCGAATACCTAAAAACTAAACTTGCTACTCAAACATTATTAAAATGATGCGAAGCTGGTCATAAACATGAAACTTTATCTGCATTCGAGCGTTATGTTTGCAAAATGAAAAATAGTAATACGCTGGGCAGCGAATTAGAGCAGCGAGGAATGGTTTGCATTATTGATTATAAGCGTCTGCTCTTCACAAGACTTGTTGTGGTCTATTATACTTTGTAGGTACCTAACTGTTATTTCTAGACATTCTCACTCGCAATACTTTAATTGCGGAGTCTTTGTAAATATACGATACATCGGCTGCCATGCATGGAGATTATGGAAAATTCCTTCTTTGGTAGAGGACACCAAACCCATGGCCTGTAGTAATCTTTTTTGTGCTGTGATGATGATGATGATGATGATATGTGTAAATTGCCCTGTCATCATGAGTGATGGCTCATGAGAACTCAATTATAGAGGTTACTAAAAAGTTTTCTCCATAACTCATCCTTGCCTACGAAAGTTTTCAGGTCAAGAGCTGAAACTATTTCAGGTTCAATTTTGCATATTTTTTCTACATGCATTTTGGTTAAATCCCAGAAAACTATTAAAAACAGTGCGTCTGCCGCAACCACTCAATACAAATAAAAAGTTAAAAGGGTCGGGTGGCGTATGTTATCCTTATCAGGCAGGACTTGACAGCATATTCATGGTCGGAACTCGAAATTTCCAAGTAAAGGTGCACTTCGGCGAGAGGCGACCAAGCTACCATAATCGGAATAAAAGAAACACTTGGAAACCCTGGATAAGCACACCTTATCCAGGGTTTCCAAGTGATTTTTTCGTAGAGTTAAGTAGTAAAATAAATAAAAAAATGCAATCACCTTTGTATTCTGGTACTTTTTTTTACCAGATAGTAATAAATTATGGATTTAAAAGTAGTTAGTTTATTTTACATATATAGTACTTTTAGAAAAAAATTAAAAGTCCCAACGGTCGACGAAAAAGTCGACGAGGAAGCTTCATTAATGTACGACTACATTGAAAAAAATCAGAAAAAAATTAAAAGAGTTTGAAAGGGACCTCAGGCATAAGTGCATATTGAACTATTGGGTATGTTAAGTAATGATCTAATGACAAGCATAGGTTAAACAGGATCCAGTAGTCATCTATATAACTATAGTAAAAAACCTCATATTCCGGAGAAGGCTTTGTCCAGCTGTGGATATTTTTGGGCTGTTGAAATGGAAGATTAGAAGAGAACTTGTATTACAAGTCGCAGGCGTGTACGCGGGTCGCATCTTCGAAATCCTACTTTCAACTGCTACGTACACGCGTTTAATCCGTTTTATTGGACAAAAGTTTCACCAATGCTGTATAAATTCGGTTGATAGTTCCAAATATCTGCGCCACTTATTTTACCTTCAACCTATCGTAAACTGCGGTTTGGTAACAGTCGTATTTGAAGACCAGAGAATCAGCTGGAATATTTTAGAACACAGTTCAATTACAATGTTACTCTACTTTGAGAAACTATAAATATTACTCTGCTCTTTTCATTTGGGAGTTTTGATATGCAGTTGTTCGAGGCCTACATATTCTAACTGAATAATGTGTATCTGGTGTGCTGATATGGATTTCAGCGGGAGTTATTTTCTTGATTATTTTGTTAACAATAAACAAATTTGGATTGTTGATTTTATGTTAGCTAGCAACCGACAGGAAAATAGTTCGGTAATACAAACATACCAACTGACATGGCAGTCGTTTGTCCATAATTATTTATGATGTTTTTTGGAGTATTTCCTTTATCAGAGTGGCATTTTTTTTTGTTCACATTTTTCTTTATTGGTCTCCGTTCATTACCAGATGTATCTACTTAGTTGTAAGCACGTTTTTTACCTTAAAATCTAGATTTGTACCTTAGTTTTTTTTTTTTTTTAGTTGTATTTTTATTGGTTGTAAAGTGTATTGTGTTTAATAAATAAATAAATAACGAATGAAGTTGTGAGATGGATCTTCTAGAAAACGAACAACAGGAATGGATCGAGATCGAACATCGAAATGTTGGCTGATTTGCTTTGAAAATGTATTAAATTCGCTAGTAGCGTAATTGATTTTGTACTTTTTTTTTGTACGACGGGGAAGCGGGGAAGCAAAAACTTGACCTTCATCTCACCTGGTTAGTAGTTAAAAAAAAGCCGAAGGTGGAGGTGAACTTCATCCGGAACCTCAACAAACTGAGTAACTGGCTATCTTACCTCTAAATGCCGGAACCCCACAATTTTAGAATTATTGATAAGGCGACAGAAATAGGTAAGATGGTGATAGCTAGCCAGAATTACTTACTCCAATCCCTCCATTGTTGATTTTGTTCAGGGCTCCATACCCAAAGGGACTCTACAACTAAGCCTCTGCAGCCTTTCCGTCCGTTTGTCCATCTGCGTCAGCTGGCTGTATCTCATGAGCCGTAATAGCATATAATAGGTAGACAGTCGAATTTTTCACACAGCGTGTATTTCTTTTGCCGCTATGACATAACAACATAAAATTAAATAGAAAACAATAGAAAACGTGGTTTTCTGCCTTGAAATGTGAATTGGTATCGGTATGAGTGAATAACACCATTACAACTAATAAACCCAGGTACCAAACACTAGGTCCACAGGTTATTAATGAATGTTTAAACTTTGTATGTAATTTTATTTTTGTGTTTTTGTGAATGAACAACTTAGTTTTTATGAGAAATTGTCTTACAGTAAATGCAATAAATTACCGAAATACCTTGCAGTAAATACAAGCTAGATAATCGAATTACCAGTTCTTACGAGTAACTCATTTAATTTCACGTTCAAGTAAATATGTCGAGAATCGCGACGCGTAGGCAACTGTTTGCGAAGTTATTACGAGGAGCCGAGAACAAACGCGCCAACTTTAGTCACGGGGTGCGTAATACAATTACCATTACGAAATTCAAATTGTCATTACATCAAAACTGTCGAATCAAACTTTTGATGACTACCGTGTGCAGAAATCTTTGTATGGATTGTGTTTTAACCTACTTAATTAATAATTAAACAAGCCTCATAGCTCAGTTGGTAGTAACTGTGCCTTCAGCGCTGTAGGTTGTGGGTTCGATTCCCACCCAGGACAAACATTTGTGTATTAGATGAACTCAGTTTCTACTCTACAGTACTTATGTAGAGTATAATCTAATTAGCTGTATCAGAACTTATGGAGGAACGCAGATGTATAGTATATATCACAGACTTTTAGACTAAATATACCATAAATATACATCTAATCTCAATAATCCTTTTTCAATATGACATTAATGTTATGTCATTTTGTGTTATGTTTATTGTATCGAAAATGTTTGGTTACATCTGGTTTTATGCCTATTTGAAACTAACCAATTAATTTTAAAATTCATCTGTCCCGCACAGATGAATTTTAAAATTTATTAAGCACTTTATATTATATCTAACAATGCTGAAAATGATTTTAGATATAAATTAAACAAGACATTGTATACAATGTCACATAATAATAATTTAATCCATCTGATTGATTCTAACAATTGTGTTAGTAATAATGTTTATTTGACCCGAGGTAGTTACTACCTACCAAACTTTTACAAACGACAGGTAGCTGTGTCGCTATCTTATTTTTTTAGTATAACAGCCAAGAATTTGGCTAATCAGACTGCTTTTATTGAGCACAGACAAGATATTAATGTATTGGAAAATATTCCAAGTAATTTAAATTAGTTCATAAGACAATAGAGGAAGCCTCTAGCATAAATGAGCCACCAAATATGTCACATAGCAAACATAGCTTAGTAAGGAAGTCAAAAATGTGTTTAAATAATTTGCCTAAATCAAATAAGTCAAATAGGTGTAATACTATACTGGTAAATAATACTAAGAAAATATGCCCTAAACCCAAAAATTATATCAAATTGTTAAGTCAGAACATTGAAGGCTTAGAAAACAAGGTGCTTGAACTGGAATTATTCATGAACTCTGATCATATTGACATCATTTGCATAACTGAACATTGGCTTAAACAACATGAGCTCATGTTTAATTTCAGTAATCACCAGATTGGCAGTTCTTTCTGCAGAGTGAATCACATCCGAGGTGGCTCAATAATATTGTTAAACAAACAAATAAAATTTAAAGATCGGACTGACATTGTTAATCATTCAGTTGAAAAGGAAATTGAAATAGCTTGTGTAGAGCTGGAGCAATTCATTATCATAAGTGTATACAGCCCACCTTGTGCCAAATATTCAATTTTTGAAAATGTTATGGAACAAATATTGTTTAAAGTGTCACAATCAAAAAAACAATTGATAGCTTGTGGAGATTTTAATATTGATCTATTGACCAAAGACACATATAGCAAAAAAATTACTAACCTGTTTAACTCCTTTAATCTAAAACCTATGTTTATGGAGCCTACTAGAATAACTGAAACCTCAGCTAAATGTATAGATAATATATTTACAGATGCCAACATTGTATGGAAGAGTGTAATAAGTAAAATAAAATCTGACCATCTAGGAGAAATTATTAAAATCGAAACACAATGTAAAACTAATATAAAAAGGAAAATTAATTTTGTACCACTGACAGCTGATAGAGTGGAAAAATTAAAATCAGCACTAATGTCTAAATTACCTGTTTCATATAATGGCAACTATCCTGATTGTTTATATAATACATTTTTTACTAAATTTAGCAACATATTTAACTCAATATATACATCCAAAACAATCACAGTCTCTGATAATGCAACATTTAGTGAGTGGGCAACAGCGGGAATACATAAAAGTAGAAGAAAATTGTATGAACTTTATGGTGAAAAACAGTACAACTTTAGTGAAGAGTTTAATGATAAAGTAAAAAAATATTCTAAAATCTTTAAGGAAGTTTGTGTGGCCGCTAAATCCCAATACTTGAGAAAACAGATTGTAAATAGTAAAGATAAAATTAAAGCTACTTGGAAAATTATTAATAGTGAGACTGGAAAAGGGAAAAGCAGCAACACTAACGAATTTAATTTAAAAATAGGAAATCTTAACATATCCCAAAATATTGATGTTGCAACAGCTTTTGAAACGTTTTTTACTGATATACCTGTTTCTACCACAAAATCATTGAACTCTTCAAATATTATGGCAGAGTCAATACTGAAAAACAATGTACCATCATGTAATAAACCATTTTATTTCAAATATGTTAATAATAACGATATTATTAAAGCATTTAAACTTATAAATGAAAAGAAGACCTCTGACCTCTGGGGCATCTCTGTAAGCATTGTTAAACCTATAATAGGCGTTATAGCGCCTGAATTAGCTTTTATTTTCAACGAATGCATCGACTGCGGCGTATTCCCTAATTTAATGAAATATAGTAAAATAACTCCTCTTTTTAAATCTGGTAACAGTTCTGATCCAACAAACTTTAGGCCGATATCAGTACTACCGACATTTAGTAAAATCTTTGAGAAGATTATTCTTACACAGTTACATAGTCATTTTTATGCTAACGCCCTATTTCATGACAAACAATTTGGATTTACAAGAGGTCGCTCAACTGCTGATGCCGGTATTAGTTTAGTATCGCATATTTTCGAGGCCTGGGAGAAATCACATGATGCGTTGGGAGTCTTTTGTGATTTGTCTAAGGCTTTTGACTGCGTGCACCATGAAACACTGATTATGAAATTAGACCACTATGGTATCAAGGGTGTTGCACTAGACTTACTCACGTCTTACCTAAGTGATCGCATACAGCATGTCGACGTGAACGGCCAGCGTTCTTCAGGATCTTTGGTTACCATGGGTGTGCCGCAGGGTTCTATATTGGGGCCTTTCTTGTTTTTAGTATATATTAATGATCTGCCCCAAATAATTAAAGATGACCATGAGATTGTTCTGTTTGCAGATGATACGTCACTTCTATTTAGATTGAAGCGACAAATGACTAACTTTGACAACGTAAACAATGCAATCTCAAAAATTGTTAACTGGTTTAATGTAAATAACTTAGTACTCAATCAGAAAAAGACCAAATGTATTCGATTTATTTTACCAAATGTAACTGAAGTTAAAGCTAATGTAAAAGTTAAAGAGGAAAACATAGAATTAGTCAAAACCACTGTATTTTTGGGATTAACTTTAGATAATAAACTTCAATGGGGCCCACACATAGATAAACTGGCGAAGAGACTTAGTTCTGCAGCATATGCTGTAAAGAAGATACGTCTTCTCACAGACGTTGCTACAGCAAGACTAGTTTACTTCAGTTACTTTCACAGTATTATGTCATATGGCATAATACTGTGGGGAAGTGCTGCAGATATAGACACCATATTCGTTTTGCAGAAGAGGGCTGTTCGCGCTGTTTACAAAATGGGTCCCAGAGATTCATTAAGAGACAAGTTTAAAGAAATAAATATATTGACTATGCCCTGCCAATATATTTATGAAAATATTATGTACGCGCGTAAAAACATAAGCTTATTTGACAAAAACTGTGATAAACATAATTATAATACTAGAAATAAGAATAAACTCGCTGTTCCCACAACTAGGCTCCATAAGGTTAATAAATCGTTCATAGGGCAAACTGTACGCTTTTATAATAAATTGCCAAGTGATGTGCTAAGCTTGTCAAATAATAAATTCAAAAATTTTGTAAAACAAAAGCTATCCAGGAAAGCTTATTATAAAATTTCAGATTACCTAGAAGATAAGAAAGCCTGGCATTAAAAAAATGAATTTGCTCCAGTGAATAAATTGTAATTAGTATTAGATAATTTTAAGCTATTGTAATGGATCATGAAAAAAAAAAACTAGCCCGAGGTTCTTGCCTTTCTCCTTGTGTGCTGGTCGCGATTCCGAACAGGCGGTAGATTTGACGTTTCAAAGTGATCCTAAAAAATCTTACTGAATAAAAATATTTGACTTTGACTTTGACTTTGACTTTGCACAAGTTCATCATAAATTGAGATTTTAGACCTGAAATGTACGTACGTGTAAGAACCTTCGTTAGTGCCAACTTTATTAGAATCTGCTTTTATATGCATGAGCTTTTCCTGGTTCGATAGACATTTCGCTGATGCTTCATAATTAACGAGGAAAATAACGAGGTTCATTCGAATAGCTAAGCCAACTGAAAACTTGACGTGGCAAGCTGATTCCTTTTTTGCTCGGTTTTGTGAATTCATCTGTTTTAACTTCCTATGTCTTTTGAGGTCTTCTTTTACCACGTCTCGCTATCGTTCTTAGCTAGCCTTTTTTTAGTTTCTAACTTATTGCAACTCATTCTCAATATACCTGATGGCACTGGGACAGTGGGGATGAAATCCCATCCACCCCGGTGGCTTGGTGATAGTTTTCACCGGAGTGGATGGAAACGTATATAACCAAGGCGCCAAGTCAATTGGTAGTGAAGTGGACGGATAATTCTAAATCAGAAAGTATACTATTTCTGCCTTATATAAGTGAATCAATATTACTAGAACATAACGTCATCTAGCCCAAAACTTAGTAAATATTGTAATATGGGAACTACATAACGAACAATATGACCATTATAATAATATATATTTATATATACCATTACAATTAAAAGTAACAGTTAATTTTAGAGTAACGGGATATTTACTATGATCTGTTGGTTAATCGGTTATCCGACCGAATGAGTGGGAGTGAGAATGAGTATGAGATAAAAACACTGATCTCTTTTCGAATAGGAATAAAGTTAGTTATTGGTTACCTTAGCTCATTCGGTGTGATAACTCAGTCACCAACAAACCATGGTAAATATCCCGTTAATATTAGTTACTGTGTTCATCACCATGATAATTTCAAAAGTTATAACTATAGTTATTATTTTAATCTAAAGAAAAGTGTCCTATCAGTGTAGTTCTAAAGACCACCCTAGAAAGAAATATATCATAGAGCGATAATAAATCTATAAAACTTAGCAGCACTTTGTCGTAGCCGCTACAAAACTTTAATCAACAGCACAAATAAAATAAACCTTCGGCAATATCTTCGATTTTACCAATATCAGTGTGTATATATTATATGTGTATATATTATATATTGTAAATATTATAGAGCGATAATAAATCTACAAAACTTAGCAGCACTTTGTCGCAGCCGCTACAAAACTTTAATCAACAGCACAAATAAAATAAACCTTCGGCAATATCTTCGATTTGCCAATATCAGAGGCACGCGGCAGTGCACTAACTCAGATGCACGTGCCGCCGAATGCAGCGCTATAGATGACACTCGGTCTGTGCACGGCCTTATGGACCGTTCGGAGATAGATACGCCTCCATTGAACGATTCTTAACCCCTTTCGCATGTTTAGAATTATAGTACAACAAAACTATGCATAACTCTAGTAAATATTAACAAGCCTCATAGCTCAGTTGGTAGTAACTCTGCCTTCTGCGCTGTAGGCTGTGGGTTCGATTCCCACCCAGGACAAACATGTGTGTGATGAATATAGATGTTTGTTCTGTGTTTGGGTGTTGTATCATATAGTAAGTATGTATATAAAAAAAGTATTTAAGTATTCTATCCGTAATCTAGTTCCCATATTACAAGCTATGCTTAGTTTGGGGCTAGATGGCGCTGTGTAAAAATGAATGTCCTATAATTTTTTTTTTTTTTTTTTAAATGGATGATTTGAAAACGTTTGATATAATGTTCACCATGTCCAATTGCCGGTACACAAGATAAGATAAGATTTATTTATCGAAAAAGATGACAACCAGTTAACATGTTTTAGTTAGTTTATGAAAAAGTTAATGTGACATTAGTGTCTCAACAAAATCTAGCCTGGGCCCCATATATTTCTGAATGAACTCTTTTATGATATGCCCTTCGTATTTGCCTACATCTATATGTATATATATTCTATAATATACCTATTAATTGTATTTATGTACATGATCTGTAAATTGTTTGTCGTGTTATCGTCACGCCACTTACCACTAAAGACCTGGCTGAAAACCAGCGCATCATCAATGCATTATGCTAGAAGCTGCAATAAAGCTGTTTGTAGCTTGGTTTAGGTTAGTTTAAGCTATTAAGTTTTTCTTTTAATATCTGTTTTAAAAGGGTAAATAAATCTATTTTCTTTCTTCCTTTTCAAACACAGGCTATCTGGCTGTCGGAACATGTGATATAGGACTACTGTCTGTCGCTCTAAAAAGGTTCAAGTTATACAAGCGCCACCAAACGTTTATCAGCAAAGTAAGACCACGAGACCATCTAAAATACAGATTCATAGCCAAAATATACAAGATTAAATTTAAAATGAAGACAGGCCAAGCGCTTTCCCGATTACAATAAAACAAGGAAAAAATGGCTGTTTACTAAAAGATGATCAAGATTAATAGGTGACCTCCCTTTACCATAAGATTTGGCTGCGTTGCCAGTGCCGGTTACCCGGTGGCTTGAAAGGTTTGAAAGCTTTTATGTCAAATCAGCTCCGAAATCGAACATATCATATGTTAAGCTCATACATTCTGATATCGAACGTATAAGCATAAACATGAAACATATAATCCGTTTAGTTCCCTTATATAACAACACTAATTACTATAAATAACACCGTTTATTGACTACACTTCATCACACGTAGCTCGTAGCTCGAAGCACCGTAGTGGTAGTACTATTAGCTATTCTGTAACCGTAGCAAGTGCTACGTCAATGTCTACGCGACACGACGTTTATTGCGAGCACCTATAAATTATAGAAAATGTGTTTAAATCAGAATGTTTTACTGAATTTTAATGCTTTTGCACTACTGTTTTTCAGTAATACGAAATAACTGAGAACAATGTAATATTTCTTTCTGGCGACAACTGATCCAGATGAACGCGATTTACCGCTTAATATATGTAATTTTGTATTTAAGTGCCTAGATACGTTGCAAACGTTACAATATACTGTGTAAATGCGCTGTAAACGAAACTATGGCTATAGAATAAAAGTAATTGTAAGTTCGCTTATAAGTAAGATATTTCAAGTTATAGAACTATGGAGCTCGCTGGCAATCAGCTCGAGTCACGTATAGAGTTCTTTTGTTTAATCGATGGGTAAGTTAAGTATAAAGTAATTCGAAATGCTATTTAAGTTTACCGATTTAAGAGAGTTGTGTTCTCTTATGTGTATTAAATTCTCTGAATTCGTAGTTATTTAAATTTACCCGACGAATCAGATATTAGATAGAGCACATGTTTTAAGCTTCCGTGTTAGTTTGTGCTCTGAATTATAAAAGTGTACCGTATGTCTATAATAAAATATCTAACAATTACGAGTGGTTCTTTAGCAGTCACGTAGGTGCCTCTACTCCTATTTGTTGTACACGTAATTTGTAGGCGCAGCAGAGCCTTCCCAATCGAGTGCAATTTCCTACAATTCCGCTTGATTCCGGGCTACGCTCGAATCACGTAGAGAGCAAAGTTTACCGTGTTACTTTGAAACTGTGACAGTGGGTACTTATTGATTGGGGTTCTACTTTTAACCCTCTTCAAGAATTTGTTATGCGATTCATACAATCGCAAACCAAATTCTTGAAGAGGGTATAGATTATACATATTTGAGTCACTTGGTTCACTTAAGAAGGCGCCAGAGTACCGCTAATTTTTGCTCTAATACAAATGTAGTTTGTCGTTTAGATAATTATCGTTCACAAATTTTGCGAAATAGCTATTATCTAGCTGTAGTAGTTACTTCAAAGGCTCGAGTTTAAAACCAAAAGAAATTGGTGAAAGCAAACTGTATGCGAAAATTATAAATTCTAAAGAATACTTAATATCGACAAAAGCAATTTCTTTTGGTATTCACACCATTAAAGCCATTGAAGTGAATAACACAGCTAGAAAAAAGCGATTTTGCAAAATTTGTGAACATAATTTTTTAGGTCAATATTTTTATCCTCAGGGCAGCACGAACAAGGCAATCACGCCAAGTTTATTCATCCACACAAAAGCGAAAAGAACTTTACGTTTGACATAATGTAACATTCTTCCGTGAATTTACCGCAGTGATTAATAACGGGGCGGTGACGCGACAACTCTGGATTTTTCAATCGAAGTTTGGTATCCCGGGAAAAAACGTGACATTCAAATATTCACGAAGGTCGATTCGATCGATGAACAACCCTCGAGCAGACACAAAAAAAAAGCTCTAATCACTGCGAAGACAAAGCGTAATTCACTTTCAAAAGAAACAAAAGACGTAATATGAACAATGTTCTGTACATCGAATATTCTGTTCCAAATAATATGCCGCGTGTTATCTCTATCAAAGCCGGGCACGTTTTTCATAAAGGCTCGTCGTATCTTGCTTGGTAGAGCGTGGAACAAAGTTATCATGGTATGCATGAAAGCTCCTGTTTTTGAAGAGCGCGTAATTTTCAAAGTTACAGTGTGAGGCAAAACAATTCAAAAAGTTAGCAGGCAATTGTCCGTCGTGTAACAAGCCCCAAATTATAAAGTTCGGCTACCAACGCAAGTTCAGCGCACAGCTCTATAGCAGCTGGATCAAATCTTCACATGGAAAGGTTTCCTTATCCCAACTACACAGGTGAGATAAAGGACAAACGCTTCCCCGTCGAACAAAAAAAATACGAAAATGTGACAGAGGTAACAATTTAAAGCAATAGATATAAAATCGAAATAAGTAATAAAAATCCGTTTCAAATTAAAAAATATTAAAATCGTTCAACAATCGAAACAACGTTATAAATTTTATATTTACGTTCGTATTTTAATTTCTGCGTTATTTTTTGGAGGACTCTATTTCCATTCTAGCTTTATGCAATCGTTGTGATCTAGCTAGGATAAAACTTGTGCAGCATTAGCCGGAAGTTCTTATTATTTAGCATATAGAATGGCCAAAGCGGAGTTATTTTTCCACGGCCGAGACATTAAAATGCTAATGTCCAACATGTTCCCAAGTGCCACAAAGTGCGACTTCTTTGTTTTACTTCATGCTAATTTTCTATGTTGATACAAGCTGTTTAGTGTTCATTTGATAGTATGGCGTGCAAAATAGTATTTTTGTAGTGTAAAACATTTTTATACCGTAAAATGTATTTAACAAAGTTTTCTGATATTATCCTTACATCATATAGTTCATAACACTATTTCACTTTACTGTTCTTACCACCGCGCGTGCTAGATCCATGATCATCCTTTTCAAAAAGCTCTTCATCAATCAACAAATCAAAATTTCCCAAAGCGTCAGCGCCGGGTACTTTATTCCATCGAACATCGGGCATGCCATCCGGCGGCAGAACCACCGACAAGATATTATCAATTAATTTGTACTTTAATATTCGATCATTCACGGTAGTAGACGTGAGGGACGGTGAGGCATTCACCTCGACCAACCACGGCTTCAATTGATTATCTATTATGATATCGTAGCCGTAGCATTCAAAGCAATGCCTGTCGTTGGCCATCACAGATGCCACAGCCTTCAATGAATGCACAATCAGCCATTGCATTGCAGCGAATAGCTTTTCCGTCACAGCACTGCCCCTGGTCCCTTCTAAAAACAAC
The DNA here is from genome assembly GCA_951394065.1 of Venusia cambrica. Lineage (NCBI taxonomy): Eukaryota > Metazoa > Arthropoda > Insecta > Lepidoptera > Geometridae > Venusia > Venusia cambrica. The sequence continues at coordinate 10,919,395 of OX596043.1, read as the reverse complement.
CGCAGATTTTGTACAGTCATTTTCCCTCCGTGTATGTTGTTATAATCACCTCCATGTTTCTGCACACTGACGTTGGTAAGGTGAACGTACATATTGTCCAACTCCGTAACACTTGTGTCATACTTCACCGTACAAAATCTGCAAAATCCCAGCTGGAATAGATACGCTTTCAGCGGTCGGAACGAAGTGACCAATACATAAAGCCGTAGGTCAAATTTCTTCCCACCTATCAGCAGGGGATTATCTATGTAACGAGATATAACGTAACTTTCTTTACTCAATTGCGGATGAAAAGGGGTTTTAGCCTCGCGGGACCATTTCTTCAATTTCGAGAGTTTGTTTATAAGGAATATTCCGGTTCCTTGGGATTTTCCGCAAGGTTTCATAATCCACGTGCTTTGGGGGGATTTGCGGTATTCCTCTACAAACATATTGTAATCTGCTGGGAGCACGAAAGTAACCGGCACGAAATCAAGGTGGACGTAGCGTGTGACGGCCTGTCCACCGTGTAAGCCAACCTCAGCTTTCTCTGCAAGAGGGTTACCTTCCCGCTCCAATTCTTTCCTGTACCTCTTAATATTTTTTACCAACAGATCTTTCCTTGATAGCTCGTAGTGGTTTGGGAAATGGTTTATCATTTGGTTGTCGTTCATTCTGTATCCGCTTTCGACGCTGAAGAGGTTTCGGCAGGTCTGTGTCGACGCCCAGTAGAAGTTCCACTCGTCATCAGGTCCAACTTGGTTCCATCCGCGTCTTTCGAAGTTGCTCATCAGCACTGATTTTTCTAAATCAGTGCAGAAATTAACTCTGCAGCGTTCAAGAGTCGGTGCCGTGACTCTTCCGTACATATTATTTGCCGCTTTCTTCGCATCTTGATACATGGCGAAACAGACGCGATTTTCGAACCGAAATAAAGGTTTTATTGACCAAATATTCGCGGGGCAGGTGTGTTCACAACGTTGTCATGGCTTCCGCAAATATTGCCTGCTATTGGCCGATATTCGATCTCCCTCGTTTCACTATGACTACGAGCAAACACGGCCTGTATTGATTTATATCGAGTTTTATCAAACACGTTGAAAAATACTGTGAACGTTGCTGCTCAGATAATTATTTTCCTTCAACAACATAAATTGACTAAATCGAGCTGTAGAATTACACGATTCTATACGTGCTAAAAACTAGAACATAGGTTATAACAATAACATAAGTCAAAAAACGATCCTTATATTAATTTAAAAACATATTCACTGAAATGCGCCGTAACGTATTAATATGACTGTTTTTTTTATCGTACGACAGGGAAGCGCTTGGCCTTCATCTTACTTGGTTTCAAGTCAATAAGGCCGAAGGTGGAAACGCACTTCACCTAGAATTTCCAACAGTTTGAGGAACTGGCTGTATCTTACCTCTAAATGCCGGAATACAACGTTGTTGTTATGGCGATAGACTTAGATAAGATGGTGGTAGTTAGTCAGGTGGACTTATGAAGAGTCCTACTACCAAGTACAATATTGTACTACCCTGGGGATCGAACCCGGGGCCTCTGGATCTGACACCGGTGAGAGAACCACTGCACCACAGAGACGGTTAAAATTATGACTGATTTCTAGTATGAATCAAATTATGTGCAACCTTGATTGCACTAAAGTGCTATTTACCCTTTATGATTACACCACCACAATAATATGTTTACTGGTTGCGGTTGTGCAAAACCTCTATAGTGTGAGATATCGTAGCAAACCGAATAATACAGTTCTTGAAAACATGTGATTGAAAACGTAAATATTTTTTTGACGAAAATAATTTAAACATATGAACAAGCGTTTGTATTAAATACAAATACAGAACCAATCGAGTGTTTTTGAAAAAATATTGCCTCGAAGGTTCTGCATAATATAGATGCAATAACCAGGCAGTAAGTAGTTCCGAACAACTATATCTCGGTATTCCCGGTGTTGCCATACTCGTAGTTTCCGTATTGCCAACAACTAATTTATTGCCACAGAACGAGCTCGGATTTATCGCTTTGTCTTTCGAACGACCAACTTTCTCTGGTCTGCAGCCAGTACACATGGAACCCACAAATACTCGCAATTTCCTAAGATCCAAATAGTAACAGATGTTTTGGAAGTTCCATGTTTCTTATTTGATAGTAGGTAAATAATACAATACGAAACCACGGAAAAGATCCATTCTTGACCTGTTTTGATAAACGACTCGCAATATAACTTGAAACATTGCTCTTCTAAAATGGTTATATTGTTTTTATGACTTAGTCTTGAATAAACGAAAGAAATACCTACTTACTGAAAATTACTTGAAATTCACCGTCAGCCCTGATACTTTTAGCCCAAATACGTCCACTGCTAAATAAAGACCTTCCCCAATCGACGCGCAAGTATGGAGGCGGCTCAGGATGGCTATTTATAGCCATCCTGAGCCGCCTCCATACTTTGACCCTCCGCGTTCACCACAACGTCGTCGGTCTGTCTAAGGGTCTTCCCACAATCCGTTTCGCGTTTAATCGTGGTCCCCATGCGAGAACCTTTGCGGTTATCAGTTCTGCGAGCTATGAGGCAAGCCCACTGACATTTCAGCTTGCTAATTTTGAGAAATATATCCGTAACTTAAGTTTACTTACGGATAACCATTTTCCGAATTTTATCACGTAGTAAAAATCCAAGCATAGCTCGTATCGCAAGCCCTACAATACGATTGCAATTCGTATAGACATTTTTCATTTGGTTCACCACAATACTATATCCTTAGTTTAATACCAGCAGTGTACTTCCAGAAAATCTGCGCACCCATTTTTCATCCGTCATAAGCTTGGTGAAATGCGCATAGAGGATTGGATTTGGCCAAATATTTTCCTGAGACTTACTACTAAAATAATAAAAAAACCATTACCGCGGTCAAATCACGCTTCAAGAGGTCCTTATTTGATTTAAATGTTCTTTTTTTTTTTCTTTCAATAATCAAATATATAATAACAAAGACTAAAAAGTACAATTAAACTAACTAACTGTACAAAGGAATCAGTCAGATTACCTAAGGACCGTGACAAACGGCCTATAGGTAACTCAACTGTTCCAGACCAGTACCAGACGGTAGCGTGCCCAAGACACTGGCTGAATAGCAATGCTAATTAATAGATAAATGTTCTACATTTAACTTGAAACTTCATACATGTTAACTACTTACCTGTAACGGTGCAGTATCACTTGCACAGAACAAATTATACCGAAGATACATGTTTTCCATTTAAGATTGGTCTTGCCTACTCCACAGATTAACAAAAAAATAACGTCAGGAAACATGAAATCCATTCAACATTTCGAATTTTGGACCAATCATTTTTGTCTTGCCTACTCCACAGATTAACAAAAAAATAATGTCAGGAAACATTGAATCCATTCAACATTTCGAATTTTGGACCAATCATTTTTGAGTAGAATGCGTAGACACCATGACATGTGATTTTTGTGTTTGACTCACGTTTGACTATCAAAATGTGTCATTATGCGAGTAATCCGGTAGATTACCTACCCACAGTACCAATCCCAACGCTGAATTGAGATGATACGACTATATTGGTGCGAGTACTACACAATTAGACCTCTATTTGCACAACTCAGTAGTGACAGACAATGATACCTCTACACTGTGAGGCATACTGGAGCCACATGCAAATATTGACCGCTGGTAAATAAAACACACACCAAAGGTTAGAAGGTAAGATAGAAAACCTTATTTATTAAATTAATTATGGGTCAGCTCTTGACCTCGAAACTTAACAAGTGAGATGAAGGCCGTTTCCATTTTCGTTTCCCTGTCATACTAAAAAACCCGTGTTTTCAAATGTCTAAACATACTCACGCAAGATTTGAAAGATGTTCAAAAACTCTGTGATTTTCGTTTTATAGTTTTAGTATAACCATATATGCATACTTATATTGATGCATACGCATGAATATACCTACGCGTTTCGAATAGACTCGACTAGAACGCTATAGGTAAGTCATAACGGTCCATGAAACACAGTCAATGCATTTGCTATTGTGCCAAGTATTAATATTACGACATTAATCTTGCATTATGCGCAGGCAGTGACTCATAACGTTAAATGGCTTGGAATCGCGTTAGTTGGACTTAGTGTACGCATTTGTATTGTGGTAGCAGATCCGCCGCTATCTACATTTAGTAAAATCGTAGAAAATCTGTGTCTGTACATTTAATATTTCAAAGAAAATATTGGCGCTACCTAATAAAGATACGCAGCTGAGCTACGGTTTTTTTTAATTTGTCTGTATTTTGTGTCCGTCCGCGTTTCTCCGGAATGGCTTTGCCGATTTGTATATGGTTTTCGATGATGTTTTGCGTATGGTTCAAAGCAGGCTTAAAATCGATTTTTTTCGAAAAAATATTCATGAAAAAGTTGTGTTGATAAATAGTATTTATACCAACAACTTGTATTGTATCTTGTTGCATGGTAACTATTCTATTCATGAATTTATTTAGATAAAAAAACATTCGATGCTAGCCCAAACATTTCACAATCTACCATTGAAAATTAGATCTAAATTGATATAATTTATCTAATTTCGGTGATTAGCTTAGTCAAAGAGACGTTTTCGGCGTGACGCGTGTAATCTAAGCAATGTCTTTGATACGGGCGCGTTAAGACACGATGGTTATGACCTATCGTGTCTTAACGCGCCCGCGTATAATACAGAATAAGGGCTCTGTATCACACAGGATGACAGTAGATATCTTGCAATTACATCTGTCTTAAGTTTTCAACCGAGTATAAAGGTAGGTAACATAGATGAGTGAGAATTACATTTTTAACATGGCATTATCATGTATTCTGTGATACGAGTTTTACTCACGAATAGGATAAGTTAATGAAGGTACTATTTTGTACCAATTTTGTTTCAGTTGTCCCAGGGTATTATCAGGGTGCGTGTGAGTAAAGCCCATATCAATAATTATACATTCACTTAAAAAACAAGAATGAGATCTACGATGGAGCGAGCCTACCCAGAAGGTGTTCATAACCTTAATAACTTGAGTTTAGGTGACACAGACGTTGGAAGCTGATTCCAAGTTTTTGCAGGGCACCTAATAAAATATTGTTGAAAGCCTTAGTCCTAATAAGCGGAACATCAACCAGCTGGAGTTGTTGGAAACGGCGTGCATTTAAAATTTATTTTAAGGAATAGTGAAGGCGGAATAAGTTCGTGTAACTCCTGGTAAACACTCAACGAAGTACAATCTGTAAAAAACCGAGAAGCATGCAACCTTGAGACGGTGGCTCAGGCTGTCGAGCCTTGCTTCGGCGAGGTACTCTTCACCTATGAGTTTCTTGGCTGTGCGCTCCAATGAGTCAAGCGTTAAGGGTTAGGATTACCTTAAAATAGCTAAAACGTGGTTTTAATAACCCTCCTTCAGTGCCAGACGGGTAAAAGAAAAACGTCGTGATCCACAATTCACTCAACAACAATATTTTTTACTTTTCTACCTTAATTTATGCTGTAGTACGTGATTTTAAGAGCTAAGTAAATGAAAACTTAAGTTATCTAAATATTCTTGACCAAAGTTTTTGAGCTTTTTCGGGAGCTACGTGCTCTAAAGTCTGTTTCATTCTTGGTAATTTCTTTGGAACTTTGTCGTTAAGTTGATTTATTAATACCAGGGCGAACGAAAATCAAGTTGATTATATAATTTAGGTCGAACCGCATCAATTAGAAAAGCATTATCCACACTGGAGTACTCAAAATTAAAATTACGGAGTAGATCAATGGACCAATATTAAAAAAAAATGATTAGAAATGTATGTAATAAAATCATATAACAATAAACAAGATATAAACATATGAAATCAGCGGTCCGTTGAATTACCTATAAAGACCGTTTGTAACGGTCCTTCGATAACCCGACTTCTTCCCTTGTAAACATACAAGGGTTGTTTGTTTAATTGTAGTTTGTGTTTGTGAATCAATAAACTTATTAAGGAAGCAAAAAAAAGGAGTAAATAACTAGGGAGTAATGATTTCGATCAGGCGGATTGGTAGATTTACCGTTTCAAAACAAACCCTGAAATCTCACTGAATAATAAAAAAATAATAAGCTAGAGTATGCGATAAGTTTGAGGGTTCTAAATGATTCGAAATATCTAAACAAGAAACATATTTGAAATGCGATCATACTTAAACGAGACAAGCGAGGCACTGAGTGAAAGGTACATATTTTGAACCACTGACCCGAAACAAGTGCTCATCGCGTGAAAGGCCACATCGAATTATCCGAATCATTAGTTCAAAGGGGATAAACAACATAAATTCCACACGTAAGTACCAAGGTACCTATCAGAAGCGGACGTGTATCCTCTTCAAAGCGTCGTAAAACGACCTCGAGGACCGACGTCGGATGCGATTTTCGGATTTATGCCTGACCCCGAAACTTCGCATGGAAACCTACGATAAAGGCTGACACTCTCGAAAACATAAATTTCGAATAGGTTTTAACGTTTGCGCGGAATTCGAAGGCATGAAAGTGGGCTAATACGACGTCCTACAGCACTGAAATAAAGATGACGACAGGGCTTGATCGACGCGGGTATCGTATCGACACCACCCATCGAAGAGTATCTTCAGTTTATTTTTTACCACCAATCGTAAATTTCTTTTAAATTCTGAAAACATGAGAGTGATTCAAATATCTATTAGCAAACCAAACTATCCGTATTGTTTATATTTTCAAAATATCACAGATTACATATCAGATTGATCTATTATAATGACCTCTTTTAAAATTGTGTTCTTGCACAAAAATAAACAAAAACAGTCCATAGCTTCTAGATTTAAGAAGAAGCAGAGACCGACAAGATAACAAGGATTAGTCGCAAACTGACCAACAGTAACATCACAAAGTGACCAATGACATTGTAGCTCTCATGGAAACTTACGAAGATCAATGATCGACGGGATTATTTATTAATAACGGGATTATTGACATGTTAGTAAAAGAGAAGATCGAAAATAGCTCGAATGTCGAATCTTGAACCCCAAATAGATTGACGTTAACAAACAGAAAAATACCTACTGCGGATTATATTGTAAGTAATGTTAGGGGCGGTTGAATGATGAAAAATCTTACGCAACAAAACTTCCAAGTGAAATCGTCTCGCGATAAAAAAGAAACATCAAGAATAAACAGCTCTTACAAAAGTTTACAGCCACCCCAGCAAAACGAAGGGTGACGTTAACGTAACAGATGCAAACTTGGTATTATCTAACCAGGGTAAAAAAGACATTTCAGCCTAAGATAAGTTGGGGAACTGTCAACCGCGTAGTCGAAAGGCAACTTCGAGAGAGATAATTTATTGACTTTTTGATGTACCATCCTTTAGTCAGATCCTGAAGCCGCAATATGAACACACGACTTGCGCTGTCGCTAGGCTTTCGGAAGCGAATAATGTCAAACAAAACCAATTTTAATCACTTTTAAATCATATCAATAGGTATCGACAGTCGAGTTGTGTTAATTACGGACGATAATTAAGTTTTAAAAACTAAAAAGAAAACCGACTTCAATGAAGAATATATGATACAATTTCGTTTACCTGGATGACGTATTTTTTCCAATTATTTTGATGACAGATGGCCAGACAGACGCGTGTTCCTAGATGGGGTCCGTTTTTTCCTTACTTTTGAGGTAATACACCCAATTTGCTTCAAGTGTGCCTATTATATTTGAAGAGTTCCTTCGATCTCCAGGATCCCATCATCAGATCCTGACGTGATGACAGTGGGACCAACTGTGAAGTGACCCTTTCAAACAAAAAAATATTTTTTTTAAATTGGTCCAGGCGTCTTCGAGTAATCGGGGAACATACATAAAAAAAAAAGATTCCGACGAATTGAGAACCTCCTCCTTTTTTTTGAAAGTCGGTTAAAAAGGATCAGTTATCCGATTTTTTTTATAATCGAACTACTGAGACGAAAGATTCTCATTAGACCGATCATCGGACTACTGATACTTGGCCTTTTATTTAGTTCTTGACCTCAAAATTTGCTCTGACAATTGAACAGGCAATAATTAGGTCTACGATGGAGCGAGCTTAATCAGAGGGCGCTGGCTCTTCCGCTCATTAACTTAACACAGGGAACTGCTTGGCGCTGGACTTCGGCAAGTCATCAAATAACCTCTGCAGGTCCTACCACCAGAGTTGGGATCATTGAGTAACACTGATTTTCCAGTATTTCCTACGTAGGAAATAAGACATTATTTGTCATGTGTGTTTTCCGAACACTACATCATGTACTACAGCACTACAGTCTCCAAGTCAAGAGAGAATCTTCTAGGCAAGCGTGCTCCATCGTATACTGTATCATTGCTTAACATCAAACAGTCAAATGCAAGCATATCATCACTTTTACAAAACATACCTACCTACTTTATAACATCCTGTGCTCCTAGGACTACAAGCAAGCAAGAGTGTTTATAATAGGTCACTTCTTGACCTCAAAACTTCTAAGGTCTAACGCTGGAGCAAGCTTACAGAAAACATTAAGGTAAGTCATAAGTCGCAAAATACTGAAATGTTCATAGAATAGCGGACCTTCATAGATCTTCTTGCTCTAGAATCCTATCGATCGAATAGCCCTTTTGACTGATGACTCCGGCCTTCGAGTTTAAATTCAAGAGTCGGGTTGATTGATTTCACCTGGCTTCGAAATCGATGGCCTTAATTGGAGAGCTTTGAACAGATGTGATCTCTAGAATTAGAGAGATGCTAGGCAAAAGATTGAGCTGTAAAAAGCTTAGCGTACTAGCCTGATCCTGCTCTACTTCGATTGGGCGAATTAATATATAATATACCAAACAGGTACAATCAGCAAAAACACAAAATATTTAAACCGCTTTAAGATAACAAAAGTTTAAGTCCAGGTAGACATTTACAACTAATATATTCCACAGCACCATCTAGCCCCTAACTCTCGTAGCTCTAGTACCTCTATTAATAAGAAATAAAATAGTAAAAATATTTTAATTGAGGCCTCTATTTACTTTCAAAGTTTTTCTATTTTTATAGGTTTTCTTGAGTATATTTTCCTGATAAAGTAGTTATTGTTGATGCAATTAAATTTGGTGATTAATATATCGCTCAGACTACCAATGTAGTAATTTGATGATTTGTAGGTAAGTCGAAGGATACGATTATTTTTGAAATTAAATCAAGAGCACTGGTTTATCAGAACTCGTAACTTTTGACGATAGTAGGTAACGTCCTCCAGACACCTTTGTGTTGTGAAGACAATTCAAACGTAAATAGCTTCAGCCGTTGTGGGCTATTTCCGTTCCCTTTTCACTCTTTACATTTGAAACTTCAAAGGCTTTAGTCACATCGTGGGATATTAAAGTTATTTCCCTCACTGCATACGTAGACACATATAGTATAGTTATATATAGTATGTAGTCGTATAGTTTTTCGGTTCCTGTGTTATGCCCAGCCATAGATTGCTGATCTCTATAGATAAATATATATGAAATGGTTACCCACAGCTACTTTACAAAAATATAGACAACCTTATTTCTGCTAGTGGTCGCATTCAAAAATCTTGTTTTTTTTATGAAGGCTGTCATGACTTGTTACCTTTTGACTCAAGGTTGACACAGCTACTTCGAGCTATATTTTTTTGCGTTACCCTACGTCAGGGCTTTACTGTTGTACTCTTTGGAGCATCGCCTAGCTTAAAACACCGTAATTTATGTATCGGTACCACGCTAATCGAATATGACAAACACAGCAGCATACCAATTGAAATAACTCCAAACTCGTCCGGGCTGCTATAAATTCTACCATTTGAGAAACAAAACTGTTTCGTGGACATGAAATATTACTTAATATCATTCGGCTGGCACCGACACCAGTGGAAATAGTTCCAACTAACATATTTGCGAGTTGTGAACAATTTCGCGGGCATTTGAACATTTTCGAACCGCGATACAGTTATTGTAATCCACAGCCAACATGGTTGAGTAATTGTTTGTATGCTATTTTCTATGTTCTGAAATTCAGTAGAGAAACTGGAGGTTGGTTTTAGACTTCGCTCTACGTTGTGATATCAGAAGTCACAGGACTAGCAAAAATCCGGGACTTCGATCCCATCATCCCGGCGGAATTTCCCAAAATCCTCTTGTGCAACCTTCACTACCAAATAAGTCTGCAGGTAGCTTGAACGTTTAAAGTATTTAGTAGAAACTATGTTTGGAGCTGTACGTTGAGTGAGTCAGTCAGTCAGTTACACGGCTATCCACCCAATCCTTTTTTTTCTCGAGGGGGATATCTTTATCAAGATACCCCACCGCATTGAGGGTGCGATGAGGTTATGTGAGGTTTACGGAACTCCGACCATTCACTAAAACTCCCCCGGTGGCTGGCCTCGATGCTAAGGAAGGCCCTGGGATGTTTTTTAAAACTTCTTCCAGTACCTCCTCGCATATTGGCCATAGCAAATCCCTGGGGCAGCATTTTTCCTAATCTATCCCTACCAGGAAGGATAGATGATATTTTTTTCCATTCACATTATCACAAGATATTCAAAGATTCTTAGAATGTGATTATGTCTTGATAGGTATATGACATTATAATGTTTTTCAAATATACCCATCATAATCGCGGAAAAGTAGATTCTTATTGACTGGCTAATGAACAACCTTGAGATTCCTACTCCTTAAATCTACCTACTATGGTATGTAAGTGTATGTAAGTAGGTAATAGGTACTACCTAAGTATTGAAATAATATTTGCTAACGATGCTTATCCTAGCAACCTTTATAACAAATTTCAGACATTCTATAGGTAGTTGTAGTTACTCAACTATCTGGTAATCTTGTTTTGTAATAACGAGCCTGTTTCAAGGACGTCTGTAGGTAATATCTTAATCCTAATCCTAGATGAATAGAGGGAGACATGGTATTAATAATATTTTACGCAGATAAACCTCGATACGCGGTTCACAGATTTTTGTAAATCGTAGTTTCATACACTTCGTACAAAAAAAAACGTTTGATCATAAAAGAGAAATTCGCTACAACATAGGCTACACAAATAATAACAACAACATTTTCTTAATTTCATGTTTAGATTTTCCAAGATTATTAACGAGCAAAGTTAGAGAACCAATGGGAAATCTAATCATTGAACTTCAAAAATATCGTAGTTATGCAGCTTGTGTGTAGTGACGAATGTACCGTTTTTGAATCCTAGCGATGGGTTTTGTACCTACAATTCACCAAAATACATATAACGCGTACATAGCCCTGAAGGACCACAATCAAAGCCGTAAGAATCTGGGAATATCCGAATTTAATTTATTGATAAAAAAGCTGCCCATGAAATAGTATGAGTCTAGGTCTTCCGGTTTGGACTGCACATTGATTGTTAGTTATTGGAAATACCTACATAAACATTTAATATATTATCGTAATATAATTATTTAATCCCAATGTAACTTCAAATACATAGTTATTAGTGTTTCCCCTAGTGTTGCTCGGGCAAGTTAGTCGGTGACCCTAATACTTCAATTTAGTGATTCGAAACTAATAACTGTAACTACTGTAACTAATAAGTTACAATATCACAACACCTTCGTGGTTGTGTTGAAGGCCGTGTGGCTCTCGATCCGAAGATCTTTGGTTCAGATCCCGGTTGGGGCTCTTTTTTTTATCATACGACGGGGAAGCGCTTGGTCTGAAGTGAGCTGGTGGTCAAACGCTTGACTATCACCTATATAAAAGAACATTAAACCACTAGTTTTTTATTCGACGGGGAAGCGCGTGGCTTTCATCTCAAATGGTAGAAGCGCACTTCTGGTATGCTCAACTGTTTGAGGCTATCTTACCTCTAATGCCGGAACACAACAATTTGGAATTGTTTTTATGGCTACAGACTGAGGTAAGATGGTGGTAGCTAACGCGGACTTAAACATAGTCCTACCATAAACCAAACCAAGAACAATATTGGACTTCCTGGAGTCCACTGGGTCTGACACCGGTATGCGACCTAGACCACAAAGGCGGTTAGAAAGTGGTTGCTAGCTAGGTGGATCTTTACTGTTCTTATCACCAGTGATGTGATCATTCAGCTGTAACCGCTAGCAAAAGCCAGCGATTCCGTGTATAGCCTGACAGTAGACTACTACGAGGATCATCGGATTAGAATTTAATGAACCAGTCTCAGGAATAAAAGCCTTTGCTATAAAGGAACCAGGTCCGAGCTTATATTTTGTAAATAAATAATAGCAGGGCCATGTACTTACTTCAAGTTTTACGATAAGTATTAACTGTTTCCCTTACGTAGGTCCGATAAAAGCTACCATTAAATAGATCTGAATTGCGGACGCTGTTGATGCTTATTACTAAACTTTTATGTTTTGGCTCTAAATGAGCTTCCGCATTGCTACAAGTGAGCTAAGTGTATTTCCTTATTGGTATTGTATTGCAGAGTGGAGTAAAACAGGTAAAAGTAATACGAATCTAATGTTTTATGGATAAGTGTAGCCGATCTCGATCTTAAAATAGCAGTGATTTTTTGGAGCAGTGGTAAGAGCGATTTAATTCTTTCTCCAAGAGCAGGCATCGGGACCATTTAGGCTATCAGAACAGTTCTAAAAAAAGGGCTAGATAGGGAACATGGAGCTAACTTACCTTATGAACCAAGTTCTTTTAGTCACGGCTGTTTTAGCAAATAGGTACTTCACTGGGTGGCAGATGTCATCACATCACACCACTGTGATGAGGTCGAGGACACATCTCACGATACGGAAGGGAACAACGAACTGATGTCAGCAGTGGGGTTTAATCTCTCGCAGCCGGCATTGACCTTGAAGGAGGTGATGGAACAAAATAAACGGCTAAGCAGGAGTGACAGCACACACTGATCTCCGTAAGCAAAATAAAAGACCAGAAGGAGGATCTTCCACGTCATGACGAGACCCTAAATAGCACAGGTTTATAAAATATTGTCGTGAGCTGAATCCTAAAACTGCTGGGGTCTTCAATGTTTTTAACCGCCTCTGTGGTATAGTGATTTTCCTACCGGTGCCAGATACGCCTGGTGATAACAATTCTTGAATTGTTGTGTTCCGGCATTTAGAGGTAAGAAAGCCAGTGCCTCAGTTTATTAAGGATTCCGGGTGAAGTGCGCTTCCACCTTCGGCCTTATAATAACTTGAAAAATCAGGTGAGATGAAGGCCAAGCACATCCCCGTCGTAGAATAAAAAAAAATGAAGTTAAACGCCGCTGAGGCCGTGGAAGATTACTTGTGTACCTACCCATAGCCTCAGCAATCAAGGCGATAAAAAGGTAATCCATGATAATTTAGCCGGTGGGAGTCCGGAATGCATAACTCACTTTATGCCCCCGCATTATTTGGGTATCAACGTAAAGGATTTACCCATGTAAAAGAATGTTGAAAAGATGTATCGGACATTGTAATTTCAATCCCTGGTCGGGACTTTGGTACCGTTCGTCTCTAGTGACACGTCGCATAATTGTCTCGTTGGCATTTACAATATCCATAATTATATTAAACTATGGTAAGTGTTGGTATGTCTGCCTGTTTTGCTTCACAGTACGATATACTTAATAAGAAATTCCTACGAATTTAGAAGCAAAAATTCGAAAATACAATGCCCAAAATGCTACTGTTATTAGGTTTAACTCCAAGGAAGTTTAACATTACTTATAATGTAGGTAACATTACATTAAAGTAGTAAGGTTCTCGCTAGTAACCGAGATTAAACGCGAAAAGTATGGGATAAACCACCACCACCACTTTATTAGCCCTGAAATCAAAAGTTTGTCTGGCGCATATTACGCTTATGCAAATGCCTGGCTACATTATGGTATAGTACTTTGGGGCAATAGCACAGATCTTAATAATCTATTTTTGTTACAAAAAAGATGTACTGGAAAGTTGTAGACCACACTTTAGAAAAGAAATAAATTTAACCTTAATCTACTTTTATGTATTTGATTTCTAATTAGCAGTAAAAAATAACATGAACCTTTTTACGACCTCAAAACCTTAGGCCACGAACCAGACTAGCTCAACCTAACTCCACATTACAAATAATACATACCGGACCATATGCAATGTGTGTAAAAATATATAATAAAATCCCTAACAATATAAAAGATGAGCAAACGCCCCAAAAAATTAAAAAGTGTCTAATAGAAAAATGCTTTTACTCTTTTCATGAGTTTCTCATGGTACACTGGTGATACATCGACTTAATAATTAGCATATAAGAAAAGTACAGGTATATTGAATAAGAATATTAGTTTATTATTGTAAGATTTGAATTTAGTTTTTTTTTATAGTTTTATTTAGCTATTAAGTTATCGCCTCCTAGTGATATTACTGTGCCCTAACATGGTTTATGTTTGAAACTTTATCCACATAACACCTGTATACCAATATATAATTAATAAATAATTTGAATATGATGTAAGTAATTGAATAAATTGAGATTTGGTTGATATTACCTATATAACGTGCCGGCTAACTATCAGCATCAGTGTCTCAGTAGTGGGAATAGTACGACCCAGATAGCGAAAAATATCAAAGAAAAAAGGTATCACATTTATCAGGAACGTAACAGCAGAAGGATTTTACGAACTTTTTACCGCCATTTTCGGCAATCTTGTTCGCTTATTGGGAAATTGACAAAATGGCCGTCAATGGAACTGCAAATGACTTTCTGATTGAATCCTTTCGACTGTCGGAGAACCTTATGGCACTTATATAGCAGAAACCGTGTGGTACGTATTACCATGGACCAAAAATTGTAGGCCTAATAGCTTTCGGGAGCCCGTGAGCCCAGGACCCTAATCCGACCCAAAAATTACAAATTTAATGTAATGACTAACCTTTTACTCAAAACGTTAAAAGCCGTTGACGCAATTTGGACTTTCGCACCCAAAACAGAAAAGGTTAATGACAACACATGACCTAAATTAATAAAATTATTGAGTTAGTAAAGCTTTCAAATAAGTGCAGGTATTGTTACACCTAAGTACCTACCTACCTACTAGCTTATAGATATGTTGCTACGTTCTATGCTGAAAGCTTTGTCAGAAAGCTAGAACTTTTCTATCAACATTAGGTAAATACCTAATGTTCTATAGTAGTTCTATGTGCTAAACGAACGTAAGTATGATGAGATCGGTAAAATTCATTTTTCGCGAGAGGTGATGCTACAGGAAATGATGTCTTTAGTATAATAGTTACACCTACTTGAGGTAAACAGGTAGATAAATTACGATCTAAGTATACCTAAACTCTGTGCTCACTGCGCGCTTACGTAGTGAAATATTGTCACTTTGAAGTTTTTATTTAAACTTTATTGCACACACACATAAATATACGCATGTAAACGTGAAAGTAAAAAAGTATGGCAAAATAAACTATCTAAGTATTCCAGACATCGTGCATGTAAAGGAATTGGTACCCAACCAGAATAATGCCGGATAACCTTTTTGTGGTCTGGAGACAAAACCGTAATACGCTCGCCAAACATGGGTTGCTTTTTCATAATATTAATGTAACAAAAGAAAAGTGGGATAAGCCTAGGGCTAGCTTACTCTTTCAACTCTATTAAGTTTATTTGTTTCAGTGAAAATTGTGTTTTAGTGGCTTTATCATTATTTAGGTACCTACTAGATAACTTCGTCCCCGTCCCACTGCACAGAATCAATAAAATTTAGGAAAATATACCTCATTAGGTACTTACTTACTTACAAAAAGTAGAAACGATGAAAAGGGTAATCTGTTATGGACTTGCAAATAGGCAGGTAGGTACTTATCGACCTATACCTGCTTACTACACTAGAAACTAGAGAATATTATTCATGCAAAACTTGTAGGTACGTAATAGGCGTTTTTTAGCAATAGCATCATAACCTAATTTACGCAGTAGGTAGGTAGCTACCTACATTTGTAAGGTTAGGCTACCGATTAGGTACCTACTTATCCCTTTTTTAAAAAAACGTCTTCAAAACTTGGGACCCAACTGATTAAAAAGAGTAATAGGTATACTTTTCCGAAGGTATTTCGACCTTTATAACGGTTTTCAAATAGTACCTACTTTGTACTCTTGACGAGGGTTCCGTTGGGATTTAGTACCTAATTAACTGAGTTTGTGTTAGGTGTTTGGTATAATTATGTAGGTACCTATACATCTTGCATAACTAAGTACTAAGTAGTAGGTATCTACTGTACCTACCTAGCATCTGCTATGTCACAGAGCCTACACATGAAAACAAACTGTAACTACTTAGGTACCTACCTTCTGATACTCCACTCAACCACAGAGTAAACAATACAACAACCTAGGCATACCATAGACATACTCTTCAAATTAAATGAACGATTCTTCTAGTTAGGTAGGTACCTACCTAAGTACCTACCCAAAGCTTGTTGGTAGGAACCAATTAAATTGAATAGATAAAAGGATGATGGCGGGAATGATAAATACCAACCAAAGACTGCTACTTCTTCTACGTTCCTGATTGAATATGTATCGAAGTATTTTATAGGCACAGAATAACTAATAGTACTAGCTAGAGACTGAAAAGCTGACACTTGAATGTAATACTATGTATTTCTTCGCAATCAGTTAGCAAAGCTACAATTTTTAGGTACTAGGTACCTATATGATGAAAACGTCTATGAATATTTTGATATTCAAATTGTTGCCTGCGAATGTGCATGCTAATAGCTAAATCTGATTTGAGGATTACTGACAAACCCACGAGCAGGGTTTCAGTCAGTTACCGTATAAGAAAAAGCAGACGTGAAATCAATAACAAATATATAGTAAATAAATGAATAACAACTAGCCTAACAGTTCAGTTGGTATATAGCTCTGCCTTCTCCCCTGGTTATAGGTTCGATCCCAATACGAGACAAACAATTGTGTGATAAATATGGATGCTTGTTCTGTGCCCTACAAGCTTTACTTTGTTTGGGTATAGCGATGTCTAATCTGATACAGAAAATATAAAGGTAGGTAGGTATGTAGGTAGTAGGTACCTACTTAAATATTACAATGATAATCATTTCAAACTGGCCTATTATGTACCAACGGAACGGAATTATGTAAACAGCATAGGTACCTATGTACCTACCTATAAATCGATAGCCGTAAGTGTCCATCAATTTCAACTGCTAACATGTCAGCACCCTCCTGTCTTAATTTTCTTCTTGTCTAAGGGCCCACATTTATGCATCGGCTCATTCGGCTTCAAATGAACGTCAATGCCTAACATCCATCAACGCTATAATTATTGCGCTAAACAGAGTGACTACACATTATAAGCGTTGAAAATAACACATTTTAAAGATGTAGGTCGAAGCCGCTGTTTTATTTTATATAATGAGTGAGCCTTGTTGATGAACATTTTGCTAAATAAACGTGGATATCAATAGTTCAAGGAACAAAAGCTAAAACAATATATGGAGAGATAAAGTTTACCTACCTACATTTTCCTTTGCGTCAGAGCCGATGCCGACCTTAGCGCCGCCGCCGCCAACTTCTCATTCTCGTCAAGCTCGTGAAGCACACTGTCAAAAGTGAATGTGACCACTACACGCATAATATCGCTATAAATCTCCTTACTCTGTAAAAAAGACCGCCAATCAATATATTGACTCAGGTAGATTACCTCGTCAACCAATCCCACTCCTATTACCTCCTTTTCGCACCACTGTCCTTGGCAGCAACTCACCCAAGGATAAGCAATCAATATTCACTGTGAACTAATTAAACTGGATATCTTAAATACTTATACATACCAATGGACGGCCTATCACTTAGAATCGATTTCTTCGCCAGACAAGAGACAGAGAGGATTTTATTACTATTAGTAGGTACACCAACATATATTTCAAACTTACATACCTATGTAAAATATTACAAGCTATACCTAGGTAAGATAAATTTAACTTGATTTTATATAGCTATATTTAAATATACCTACCGTAGGTATATACGATATGTATAAAATATTTAAATATAGCTATGTAAAATCAAATTAAATTTATCTTACCTAGGTATAGCTTGTAATATTTTACATAGATGTGTAAGTTTGAAATATAT
Source organism: Venusia cambrica (assembly GCA_951394065.1). Classification (NCBI taxonomy): domain Eukaryota; kingdom Metazoa; phylum Arthropoda; class Insecta; order Lepidoptera; family Geometridae; genus Venusia; species Venusia cambrica. Next base: position 10,901,218 of record OX596043.1, on the reverse strand, counting down.
GTTGGTGTATCTATATTAATAAAATCCTCTCTGTCTCTTGTCTGGCGAAGTAATCGATTCTAAGTGAAAGGCCGTCCATTGGTATTTACGTATTTAAGATATCCAGTTTAATTAAAAAGGTGTAAAATAAAAGCCTTCGTATAAACGATATGTTGGTAAGGAATTAAACCTACATCACAAAGTTATGTTTCAAACATTAATTTTCCGCAGCCAGCAACTGTGAATAGGAATTCACAGTTGTTTCTCTTCTGTCGTTCTGATATAAACAGACTCAGCTGGGTACTCTACATCATAATGTAATGTGTACAATTTATATCACATACTTACATTCACTGAGTTAGCATGACAACGTATAAACCTTACGAGAAATAATGACAAGTGAAAATTATATAAGTAGGTACGACTCTAAATAACGCGCAAACTCGTCACGTCTAGCATAAACTCGTCACTGTCACGGCACGTACCATTGTAAACAGACACAATCGCAGCAACCTTATAATCAAATTCAGTCTGAAAACTTGATTATTCAAACAGATGAATCCGCTAAATTGCCACCTATGAGAGCGATTTGAGCTAGGCTCATCTGTATTCCGCACTCCTACCGATTTGATTGGCCCCGAATCAGCTCTCTGATGATTGCAATTTTCCATGTAAATTTCTCTACTGCTTAGTATTGATAGGCTTCCGTAATAATGTTTGGTTGTTTCTACAGTAAACTATGTAACGCGACAAACATTTGAATTGGTGACAGAATTTGTCATTATTTGATAGCCCGTGGTGTGATCCAAAACTTTCTCTGCTTTTATGAGATTAATCAAATAAATCAAGAATTTAACCGCCTCTATGGTCTAGTGTTTCTCCTACTGGTATCAGATCCAGAGATCTCAGGTTGATCCCCATGTGAGTAAGTACAATATTGTGTTTGTTCTGGTTGCTGTGGTAAGACTTTGTTTAAGTCCTGGCTCGCTACCACCTGCTTACCTAAGTCTGTCGCCATACCAACAATTCTAAATTATTATAGTGTTCCGAAATTTTAAGGTAAGAAAGCCAGTTCCTCAGACTGTTGAGGATTCCGGATGCAGTGTGCTTCTTACCTTCTCGGCCTTATCATAAGGCCAAGCGCTTCCCCTCCGTATGATAAAAAAACTGCACTCATGTCTCGATTAGTTTGCTTTAGTTCTAGAATAACAGACTTCTTCACCAGCTGCTTCTTATTAGGGTTCCGTACCCAAAGGGTGCCATCAGATCCCCATTACAAATCCTTCGCCATCCGTCCGTTAGCGGGCTGTATCTCATGAACCGTAATTTCCTTCAAGGAGCCTAGACTCCTATTTTCGCACAAAAATTATGGAAAACGTCAGGATGAATAAATATAGGTAGAATACGCGATAAATACCAGTTTTTCGAATAAAAACTATAATATATCATGAAGTTTTCAGGCTAGTTTTAGGTTCTTATTGACCTAAATGTATCTACCTAAATGTAAAGGTCATTGTTCTGTCACAAGTAACGTAACGTGTATGGACAATTTACAGAAATTAAAAACTTGACAGCACAATGGGCTCCCTATCTCGGCGTCAGCTCAGCGCTCGCTAAAATTGCACACCCGCTTCGTATCAGAAACTACAAAGACAATTTCCGGCAACACGACTCGGTACAAATATTTGTTTATTATGACCTAAATGTAAAGCTCATTGTTCTGAGTACTGTAACGTGTATGGACAATTTAAAGAAATGAAAACACTTGACAGCACAATCGGCTCCTTATCTCAGCGTCAGCTCAGCGCTCGCTAAAATTGCACACCCGCTTCGTATCAGAAACTACAAAGACAATTTCCGACAACACGACTCGGTACAAATATTTGCTGATCAGACAAACGTTTGAGAAAATAGAATTTGGACTCTTAGTTCTATACGGTCGAGATACGTTTAGCCGTGCACGAAAATAATAGGGTATTGAAAATTTTTCAAAACTTTGTAGAATTTTATGGCGGTATTGAAGAGACTTGAAGTTTCATGTGACTGGGTAAATAACTAGCTACTAAGAAACATTGTACCTAAAACCTAAACCACACGACCTATATAGCGACAAAACTAGAAACCTACCTACCTCAAAATTTTCAGGGCAGTTTCTCTTTATACTCTCTTTTTATGCCGAAAATTCTCCATACATGTTTTAAAGGAAATCTGCTTTATATAGACTCAATTACGTTTCGGCTCACCATTCCGCGCTCAGACGTGGTCATGGAAGCACGGGTGTTTCGCATTTCTTATATAGTATAGGGTTGCCAACTATACAGTATTATACTGTTTTTCACTACGTTATACTCTTTACTGTTGAACAAAAATAAAGTTTACATACCTAATACTGTTTTCAACACATCACTGGTATACACATAAACCTGTTCAAAAAGAAAACGTAAATGGTGTGCGTGCGTGAAAAAAGTTTTAATAGAACTGTTAATAACTTTATACTTTTCATTGATGTAGCTAATTAATATCGAAAGAAATGGTAAAGTAAAGTAAAGTAATATTTATTGCATGAATACATATGAAAAATAGAGATGGTAACAATGTCAGAATGTGCATCAATGTATTCTACCGTATAACGGTGTACAATATTTTGTGATTTATATAGAACAATCAAAAAATCATAGTTAATAAAATAAAATAAATGTGAAAGATAAAATATTATAAAAAAATAATTTGTCAATGTCACAAGTTATTATATCAAAGAATATAAATTAAATCAAGAATAAAATTATGCATCAGAATTATCAATAAAATGTCTATCATTCATGAATTGTGCGATTTTATAATCACATTTATTTATTAATGTGACTTTTAACTTTTTCTGAAACAGTGGGGTCGGTAGTTCCCTTAATGTTTTTGGCAGATTATTATTATATGGAAATGAATCATTGTGGTCTTTGATGAATGTACACATATTTTACTTTGGTCTCTTCTATTACGTATTACGATATCTGAGGGTTGAGGAAACAAATCAGGATTATTTTTGACAAACATTGCCGTTCAATAATGTACAGACAGGTTACTGTTAGGATGTTTGGTTCGATATCAATCAGTCTAATTGGCTTTCTCTGGTCAGCTGTTTGTCCTTAAAGTCTTTGGTCACATTAGATAATTTTGAAAATATAGTAGATAATATAAGGTTGCATATAAACATTATGAACTAAAATTTTCTAAATTACTGTTTGTCTTCCTTTTTCATACCACAATAACTGTATTTATAGTAAAAAATGTTGGCAGCCCTATACTGTGGCTGTTTATAGTTGATACTTTTTTAGACCGAAAGAGAAGTACCTAATGTTCGCTACGTACCCATTATAAGTGCTTATTACCACAGAATTGAATTTGGAAAAGTACTATGGTAAGTCTGTCACGATCGAATCATTGATGAAAATATTACGAATATGACACTCATTTTGGAATTAATAATGGAGGATGTCACTTTTTCAAGAAAAAATTATATGCATATATCACTCCTTCACTTTCAGTGTTTTTGAGGGTGGTGATGACGATTATGACACTCACTGATATGTCACTTTTTCATGAAAAATCAATATGTATATCCTCATATTGATTTTTCAAGACAATGTGACATATCCGCCATCTTGTATTCCAAAATGAGTGACATTATATTCGGGGTTTTTGAGGGTGACGTTATTATATAAGGTTTTTTAAAATATGCGCAACGAAAAGGACTGGGATTTAAAATCTAGAAAATTTAAAGTCTTGGATCTTCTAGCCGACAGAGGCTGTCCTTTAATTGTCAGAACAACCAAATGCAAGTCAGACACGCACACTGAAGGTTCCGATCCACATTTCTCAGCAAAAATAATAGTTTTTTTTTTTTTCAATATTAGTGCGGGTCCGACTCACGCTTGGCCAGTTTTTATAATTGATTGGTATACCTTTAAAGTATGTGCTATACATAACATTTAAATTAATAATTCGCTTTAAGCGCTAACTTAGTGTGAATACACTACTAAGTTAAAAAAATATCGATATTACCATTATCTAACGACAGAGCTAATATAACAATTTATAAATACGTTTCTTGTATGTGAATCCCCTTTTTTTGTTTCAGGTTATTTCGTGTGATAATACGTATTCTCTGAAAATTTAAAACCTGCTACCTGTTACAGTTCAAAAGATATACCTCTTTAAAGGTTGTTTCTTTAATATTTAAACCCCTACCCTTAAATTGAGCATTGCTTATTTCAAACGTCTATCATGTACGGTTTCGAATATATGCAACATTTCACTCCGAACTTTGAGCCCCAATTTGAACCTCTTGGGGTGAAGATTTTCAAAATTGCTTTCTTAGTGAGCGTTTGCACACCAAGACAAACATACCCTTAATTTTATAAATATAGATTATAGTATAGAATAGAAATAAGAAGAAAATAAATACTTGTGCAATAGCACCACATGCTATTGCAAAATTTTAACACCTAATTTATTAGTTTTAAGTTTTCGTTTCTTACTAACCCATATGGATTTTTATTATCTGAAATAATCAATTTTTATTTATTTTTATTATCCTTATGTGCCCTACTTAACCTTCAAGTATCAAGATTAGTCTGTTTATGCATTAAATCGGGCGTCAAGCGGTTTTGATGTGTGCGTGGGCTCTTTGCTGGTTGTGTGCTGGCTTAGATACCTAAATTCGAGTGCGTCAAAAATGTAATTCCGTCCCTAAAGGAACCACTGTAGGCTTGAACACTTATAGATGGTTTTGGTGCGAAAAAATAGACGATGACAACGAGTTCCATTCTAATGTACTAATGATAAAGATAGAGGAAGAATCGGTGTATTTGGCACAATCGAACATCTACTAGGTACGTGTTGTAACCTGTCGTATATCTGTAATCATCTAAAAACATGTTTACAAAACAAATAAATTTATTTATTTTCCTTATAAACATAATATTTCTACTAACAAGCATTTCATCAGAGCTTTGAATCATCGTTCACTTCATTCATATGTTATTTTCAATAGTCTAGAACCACAATCCGCCATCTTCTGCTTCTTCCTCGCTGTCCGTGACTTGGAGATCGTCTTGTATCGCGGGATCGGGCTGCAACAAACATTCCAGATCTAAATCTCACCACGAAATTCGTACGCTTCAGAAAATTTGAAAATTTTATCGACAAAATCGGATATTGATAACGACTTTAATTTATAAAAAAAAAACGAAAATATTTATCTTCTATTTCATCCCCATTTCACGTGTTTTATGTGACGATTTAATATTTCTGTAGAGCCTAAGCAATAGCAAACCCTATTTAACAAATAATTATATAAAATAAAAATATATTAAACATTCATTGGTAATTTTTTCAACGAAATATTTCGGGATTGTTATTAATGAAAATCTACTCAGAAGATTTATCATATTTTTTTTTTTTTTTTAAAAGGGACATAATCTGTTATGACCTTGTTTAATACGAGCTAGCTTATCCACTGCAGATATTGTACTCCCTCAGTGACCGCATCATGCGAGTAACTGTCACGAGCAATTAGGTCAAAAGTTTGCATCCAACCAAGCTACATTAATATTTATTATTTTTTCTCCAAAATTATAAACATCAGCAGCTTGTACATCAATTTAAATGACCAGTTAATAGATAGATAAACTCTTTATTGTACACCTAGAATAAAAAAATAAACAAACAAACCAAAAAAAAAAACACTTTAACTAGATACAATGGAAGAGATAGCTTTCAGTCATAGGGCTGACCTTATCACAGAAAGCGATCTCTTCCAGGCAACATTTGGATGGAAAGGATAGCATTCAAAATAGACATTAATTTATATATTTATAACAACAGAATACACTATAACTAAATCCTTTCTAAAAAAATAAAGAGAAAAGTAATGATAGCGTAAATTCTTTTTAAATGTTTTTTTTTGAAGTTTTGAATGATTTGACCGAAACGGGTAGTGTGCTCCATAAGCCTCTACAGTAAATGAGTAACCATAGAACACCGACTGACTCCACCATGGGCCACTTAATCACACGCTGCCCAATCCACCCTAGCCCACGGAGCGACATTACGGTCTCTATCTCCCCTAACGTATAATCTATTGGCTCCAAAACTTGAAAATTTACTTATAATCTACCTACTTACTACCAGAATTATTATTTTCTATCCTTACGCCTCACGTCATGTCATACTATTAAATAGAACATTGTGGTATTAACCGCCTCTGTGGTCTAGTGGTTCAACCCACCGATTTCAGATGCAGAGGTCCCGAGATCGATCCCCATGGGGACTAAATTATATTCTGCTTGGTTTGGTCGTTAGTAGGACTTTGTTTAAGTCCGCTTGGCTAGCTACCAGAAATTCTAAAATTGTTGTGTTCCGACATTCAGAGGTAAGATAGCAAGTTCCTCAGTTTGTTGAGGATTTCGGGTGAAGTGCGTCTCCACCTTCGGCCTTGTCTCAAAACGTAACCAGGTGAGATGACCGCCAAGTGCGTACCCGAAGAACTAATGACTGACCTGCCAGTTTTCAAGCGGCTCTTCCTTGAACTGTTGCGAGTATTGCTGCGTCGCGTCCAGCGGTGCGTACTGCTGCATCGTGGGCCCGCTCTCCATTGGCGGTCCAAGGATCATATCCGGCTCAATCGGCTCCTCCTAGCAAATAAATAAATAAATAAACCAATATAGTACAGGGGCCTAACCATAACGTCATATAGCATTCTCGCTTTGATGTGACATTTTTTTTTTTAATTGTGCGACGGGGAAGCGGCCGAAGATTGTGGCCTTCATCTCACCTGGTAACAAGTTGAGATAAGGCCGAAGGTGGAGGCGCACTTCACCCGGAATCCTCAACAAACTGAGGAACTTGCTATCTTACCACTAAATGCCGGAACACAATAATTTTAGAATTGTTATTATGGCGACAGAGTTAGGTACGATGGTGGTAGCTAGCCAGGCGGACTTAAACAAAGTCCTACCACCAACCAAACCAAGCACAATATTGTACTCCCCCTGGGGATCGAACCCGGGGCTTCTGGATCTGAAATCGGTGGGTTGAACCACTACACCACAGAGGCGGTTAAAATTTACTACATTACTTTCGTCTCGTTTTTAAAACTGAACAAGCCTCGTTGCTCAGTTGGTAGTAACTCTGCCTTCTGTTTTTTTTTTCAAATCAAATGAAATCAATTCTATCCGTATTCTAGCTCTCATATTACAAGCTGTGCTTAGTTTGGGGCTAGATGGCGCTGTGTAAAAATTAATGTCCTGTAATATTTATTATTTTTCAATTACTTTTAATCGGGGAATAACCGTACTACACGGGCCTAAGAAAAGTCCCCTTCGGTGCGTAAGTTCTCAGTAGGAACTTTCTGACAATCCTGCATGTATTTAATATTGCAGCCTTCTTTAGGAGAACAGACGATATTATTATATTATAAAAACAAGTAAGTATAAAAACAACTATGAGAGGTAGTGGTACGCCCCAGGACATTAATTTCAACCACAGAATCCATTAATATTATGTATTCCAAGGTGTAATTTCCAAATATGTGTGAGTGTTTTGTCTGTATTCGATTGTCAACCTTGAATACTGAACAAACTTAATGAAATTAGGCATGGTGATAGTAGTTCGCCACGGGGAAGAATATAGGCGATTTTTTATCCAGGTACCATGCAGGAGAAACCGCGGGCTTAAGCTAGTATACGCACGACTATAGTCGGTTCAAAGTAGAACTGGCGCTAGTGACGAAAATGTATGAACTACAGTAAAATACCAGTTACAGCAATATGAGGTTGTTTGATTATTAGGCTTATATACCATTTTATTAGATTTTCTCGATACGATAAATACCATAACATTATAAAATTCGGTGTTCGTTTTTGCTCAAGTAATAGTGGGACAAAAATATATTAATTTTGATCAAGTTGATAAAAAATGTTTTAAAGTCAACAAAATCTATTTCTAGACGTACATACATTGTTGCTATTTTTAAAAGTAGGGTTTTTTTTTTATTAATGATGATTAATGGTTAGCTCTTGTTTTGTTTTTTATTGCAGATTAGCCAAGCGTTTGATCACCAGCTTACTTGAAAAACAAGAAAAGATGTGGCCTAAGCTAATCTTAGGCCTATAAAGGAACCTATTTACTCTGGACTTAAATACTCCAAGATTGTACTAGTGCGGAAAAACAACTTATCATTTTGCCATAATATGTGAACGTGTTTGTTTTTTCATCGATGGGTGAGCTCTTGTCATAAGCTTGTTAGGTCCATGCCAGAGCTATGAGATCTAGTACGGGAAGGCTGAGCTCGGTATTTCCCATTCCCATCCCATATTTCCCATCGATTCCCACCCAGGACAAACATTTGTGTGATGAATATAGATGTTTGTTCTGTTTGGGTGTTGTATATAGTACGTATGTATTTACAAAAAGTATTTAAGTATTTTATCCGTAATCCAGTTCCCATATTACAAGCTATGCCTAGTTTGGGGCTAGATGGCGCTGTTTAAAATGAATGTCCTGTAATATTTATTTATATTTACCTTGACAATAGGCGGGTAGGTGTAGTCGTGAGACACGAGATCCACGAAGTCTTCGGTGGGCGGCGGCAACTCATCCGGCATCTCACGCTTGATCGGGATCTTGCCGGCGTCGAACGAATCGGCACCCCACATCTTATCGTCATCTAAATCGAACGACAATCATTTTAAGAAAAAATGCTATTTAAGTCATGAATACAACAAATACAAATGCAAACGTTTATTTCTTTAACTTAATCTATACATTATATTACATGTGATGGAGACCTCCTTTTAAGCAAAAATATACCTGTGTCAGGAGGGCTCGCTCTTTCATTACATGTAGTTTGAAAATTAAGTTTAGCATAAAATAAAATAAAACTAGGATGTGTTGTGAGGCTTTTGTTAATTTGTGTGCAAGGATGTGTGAGGGTGTGTGTGCGTGCGTGTTTGTATGTGTGTGTTTGTATGTGTATGTGTGTGTGGGTGTGTGAGTGCGCTATGCTGGTGAGTAGTGTGTAACTAACTCCCGAGAACACCAGTTTCGTAAGAATCTGGGCAACGGGATCCCCAAGAAGCTCCTGAGGACACTCATCCACATAGCGGAACCAATTTCAACATTTGGAACCAGTCTCATAGCTCAGATAATCAAGTTTGACCACCTCTGTAGTCTAGTGGTTCAACGATCCAGAGGTCCCGGGTTCGATCCCCATCAGGAGTACAATATTGTGCTTGGTTGCTGGTGGTAGGACTTTGTTTAAGTCCGCCTGGCTTCTACCTGATTATGTCGCCATAGCAACAATTCTAAAATTGTAATTCTTGTTATTCTTTACACATAAATATGGTTTAAACATGTCATAGGAAAACATATTATGTACAGAGGCGAGCTTAACCATTAAAGAGTTTTCCACCAGCAAACCTTGGAGAGATAGATAGGTTGTTGTGTTGTAGTAATACTATCCAAAAATGTTAACAGAAACATTACCTAAGCGGATTGACATGTATTTCCAAAAGCAACTTCTGGTCCCATTCGAAAATTTAAACTTCTCTAAATGTATAATCACAATTAAATACCTGGTCTCACAGATAACTGGACTAAGCCTTCCGCCGCTGTATTCGCTTCCACTTCCTCCAGTTCTGAACTGCCGCTGTCTGAATACTGAAGATCTAGTGACCAAAAACTTATATTGAATAATCACCCTTATTTACTTTTTTTTTTACAACTAAGTAGAGATGAGACAAGTAGGTCACATCCACAAAAAACCTAGAATACACGACTTGAGGCAAAAAGGTGTTAAGCCTCGCGTGCCCGTAATTTCACCGGCAACCATACCCTTCAAACCGGTACACAGCAATGCTGTTTGGCGGTGGAAATAGGTATGGTGGTACTTCTAGATCTATAGATAAGGTGTAAAATAGAAACTTACCATCAGCCAAACTGTTTTGGTCCTTCCGTGGTCTGCCTCGCTTCCTCGGTGTTGCTCCTAGAAATAATAACGCTGCGCTGAGATTTAATTATTACAGGACATTATTTTTATTTATTAAAATGGGCCTAATGAGACACTTCTCGAGGTACATAGCTCGGGACACTACAAAAACACAAGCACTCGAATTACAGTATTTGTTATATTTATTTTCTATTCATTCAGCACATTCAATTCAAACAGCGCCATCTAGCCGCAAACTAAATAAAGCAAACATATGGGAACCAGATTACAAATATTCTACAACTTAGCATACATACCCACACACAAAACAATCATCGATATTGATCGCACAAATGTTTGTCCTAGTGGGAATCGAATCCACAACCTACAGCGCAGAAGGCAGAGCTTTCCAACTGAGCCGTGAGGCTAGCATTATAAAAAAAACATTATGTGCTTCTTTCTGTGATTTGTTTGGTTTTTGTTATGATTCTACATGCCGATTACGATGGAACTGTATTTTATTGTAAATGTACTCTTCGCAATAAATTTATCGGAATCGAAATCATTTACAGTTGTCGATTTTACAATCAACCTACGATCAAATGCCGTTACGAACGAGCAAGCTTCTGCCAAGTTCAATAAATCTTGCCAAGATCTAATCAAGATGAATCCACATTTTACGATCGTTACGAAAATACATGTGTGCTGCCTGGAGTCTTTCAAAATCAATACAATTTTTGGAGGCTTTTAACCTACGACACTGTTACTTCTTGTCAAGTGTGCTCCACTGGCAACATCTTCACTTAAAATGCTCCTATATTTGTATAATTGATCATTCATTCATCATCATCATTTTAAATTTAAATAGTAATCATACCTCATTATTATTATTGAATACCTACCTCTAATCTTTTGTACCTACTGTTATTATTATTTTATTTATGTTATTAACGATATTAATGTAATTCACTCACTTGCCACAATATTATGAGTTGTGTGTTTTGTTTACGTTGATAAATAAATGATTCTTTTCTATAAAATATATTTTTTTGGTCATTACAGGACATTAATTTCACACAACGTCATCTACATCTAAATTACGGATCTAGATTACCTAAATACTTTTTTACACCCAAACACAGAACAAACACCATTCATCATTCATCGCACAAATGTTTATCCTCGGTGGGGATCGAACCCAAAACCTACAGCGCAGAAGGCAGAGTTACTACCAACTGAGCTATGAGGCTTGTTATATTCTATTGTAAGAATGCATTAGTACCATCAACCCCGGCGGTAGACGTGGAAGGTTTATGTTTCCTCGGTCGGCCGCGGCCGCGCTTCTCGTCGGACTGCGGCGGCGGCGGTATGTCATCCACTTCGATGTCCATGTGCTCCGCGTCTTCCAACATCTTCTGTTGCACTTTGGCGATGTTTGCTTCCAGCTGGCTGACGTGCTCACCGAACTGTCGAAGAGGAATCACTTTAAGAACACCTGTAGTAAACAGAGGCATCTTTTGGGAAGCTCGCTCTACCATTGAGTATCACTTTCACATACAAGAGTAAACAGAGGCATCTTTTGGGAAGCTCGCTCTATCATTGAGTACCGCTTTCACATACAAGAGTAAACAGAGGCATCTTTTGGGAAGCTCGCTCTACCATTGAGTATCACTTTCACATACAAGAGTAAACAGAGGCATCTTTTGGGAAGCTCGCTCTACCATTGAGTATCACTTTCACATACAAGAGTAAACAGAGGCATCTTTTGGGAAGCTCGCTCTATCATTGAGTACCGCCTCACATACAAGAGTAAACGGAGGCATCTTTTGGGTAGCTCGCTCTACCATTGAGTATCGCTTTCACATACAAGAGTAAACGGATCCATCTTTTGGGAAGCTCGCTCTACCATTGAGTACCGCTTTCACATACAAGAGTAAACGGAGGCATCTTTTGGGAAACTCGCTCTACCATTGAGTATCGCTTTCACATACAAGAGTAAACAGAGGCATCTTTTGGGAAGCTCGCTCTACCATTGAGTATCGCTTTCACATACAAGAGTAAACAGAGGTATCTTTTGGGAAGCTCGCTCTATCATTGAGTACCGCTTTCACATACAAGAGTAAACAGAGGCATCTTTTGGGAAGCTCGCTCTATCATTGAGTACCGCTTTCACATACAAGAGTAAACAGAAGTATCTTTTGGGAAGCTCGCTCTATCATTAAGTACCGCTTTCACATACAAGAGTAAACAGAGGCATCTTTTGGGAAGCTCGCTCTATCATTGAGTACCGCTTTCACATACAAGAGTAAACAGAGGCATCTTTTGGGAAGCTCGCTCTATCATTGAGTACCGCTTTCACATACAAGAGTAAACAGAGGCATCTTTTGGGAAGCTCGCTCTATCATTAAGTACCGCTTTCACATACAAGAGTAAACAGAGGTATCTTTTGAGAAGCTCGCTCTATCAATGAGTATCGCTTTCACATACAAGAGTAAACGGAGGCATCTTTTGGGTAGCTCGCTCTATCATTGAGTACCGCTTTCACATACAAGAGTAAACAGAGGCATCTTTTGGGAAGCTCGCTCTACCATTGAGTACCGCTTTCACATACAAGAGTAAACAGAGGCATCTTTTGGGAAGCTCGCTCTATCATTGAGTACCGCTTTCACATACAAGAGTAAACAGAGGCATCTTTTGGGAAGCTCGCTCTATCATTAAGTACCGCTTTCACATACAAGAGTAAACAGAGGTATCTTTTGGGAAGCTCGCTCTATCATTAAGTACCGCTTTCACATACAAGAGTAAACAGAGGTATCTTTTGGGAAGCTCGCTCTACCATTGAGTACCGCTTTCACATACAAGAGTAAACAGAGGTATCTTTTGGGAAGCTCGCTCTATCATTAAGTACCGCTTTCACATACAAGAGTAAACAGAGGTATCTTTTGGGAAGCTCGCTCTATCAATGAACCTCAACCTCGCCCAGACAAGCCTCGATGTTGCTTTTAGTAAAGTACTAGCTGACTTATCGATAGATACGGAAACTGAACAGATATTATTATATATGATTGAAAATTAAAAAAAAACATATAAAAATCAAAGTGATCCACAGGAACATAGGCTACTTTTTATCCATGTTTTCTACCCGAGCAATCCGAAAGCTAGTCATGAATAAAAATTCTTTTTAAACTTCGGAAGAGGATCGGAAACCTGAAAATCAATAGCCAAATTCTAAACTGTACACAATCTATTATCTTTCACATGATCACACATTAGTTTGTCCTGAGTGGGAACCGAAACCACAACCTACTACGCAGAAGGCACATACCAATAACACATTTACCTGTTCAAGTGCTTCCTGAGTGATGTTCATGATAGACTCAGCCTGCCGCGTGAATTGAGAGTTTAGTCCGTTGTACGCTTTGCAGTTGTCAACTAGGAGCTGTATGTCCCGTAGGAATTCATCGCGACTGTGGTACTTGTGCGCTAGGGAATAAGGTTCAAATTAGTAGCTATACACCTGATCAATCATAGCTGAAAATGAAATGAAGCGACGGTGAGTATAGATGTTTTCTACGATGCAGCAGAGTACTAAACAGGCAATGCTCGCTAGGTTCAAACCATAAATCTTAATATATAGAATCAACGTGTAGCTGACTAACTGACTACCAAAAACCCAAACCAGAGGTCAGAGATTTGAAAATTGGATAGATTCGCTTTGTGGTGTAGGGGAGCACTAAGATAGAACTCCTAAAGTTTTATGCAACTCATTTATCTTTCTGTTCAGCACAATTCTAACAAAAATGTATTTAACTGGATAGTGTAACGAGGTACTACTTTAAGATTTAATCTTTTCAAATATGATTAAAAAAAAAAAAATTGTTAAATTTTTCAATAAATTAATAAGTACTGAAATAACATTAGTATAAAACTGGTTGTGCTGTTTGATGTACTTGCCTGACTAACAAACATATTTTAGTTTGTGATATCAGGTGGTTAAAGAATTGCCGTTTAGACATCTTTTTTTTTTGTTTGTACGATGGTGAAGCACTTGGCCTTCATCTCATCTGGTTATAAGTACAAAATACTGGCTTTCCGATCAATCGTTAGAAAATCTCACCTTGAATCTTCTTGGCCATGGTCTCCATATCGATAGGCCGCTTGATGACGCTATAGTAGTCTTTGACCTGCTTCTTATTGACGGGTTTGAGGAAGGGCCACGCTTCAGGCATCAGTTTCAGTTTTGTGGTCAGGAGATTCTCTAATATGAATGAGAGTGCCACCTATAATCACGCAGAAACGTTCCCAATTAGTTAGCTCTTCTTTTAAATCTAAAAGCATTCTTTAAGCATATTTGTATCATATACATATGGCCGCCCATTGTATTTATAACCTGTCACCAAATGTTTGTAGTTTTTTTTTTTAATTGCACTATGGGCAGCGCTTGGCCTTCATCTAACCTAGTCACAAGTTAAGATAAGGCCGAAGGTGGAGGCGCACTTCACCCGGAATCCTCAACAAAATTATGATTTTAATAGTACATCAAACGGTAAAACAATTTGGTGTACCAGTACATACAAAAAAGTATTAATTCATTCACTCATTCATTCATTCATTACGCTATAATAGAGTCAGGAATTACAGAGATTACTTGACATTTTACACAGCGCCAAACTAAGCATAGCTTGAAATATGGGAACCAGATTACGATTGGAAGGACTCTAGATCTTTGCCCAGTAGTAGGACGCAATACGTTATAAATTAACGTATTGTGTGAAAGAGATGGATAGAATACCTGGTCGTTATCGTCAAGTAGCGGGTTGATTTGTTTTTCCAACTTCATCAACAGTTCTTCCTTTTCTGCGAGTTTTTCCACGCACTTCTGCAGCATTCGTTGTGCTGCTATCGTCAATGTATTTGTTGGACCTAAATTATGTAAAATTAGATGATTAGTATCATTATAATTATAATTTTGGTGTTAAATAAGCATACAATATAATGGACTGACTTAATAAGGAGATTAAAATCCAGTGAAAGATTGAAAGAGAAAATCATGACGAGGTTGAATCGACACCCAGAGTAAAATATACGTATTAAATGAGATAATTTATGCTAAGACGCACACATAAAAGACAAACGAAAATAACATCTAAATCGTTAGATTTACTCATCTTCCTTGTATTAAATGCCTTACAAACAATATATTACAATTATATAAATGCTAGTGTCTGTGTCTGTTTATCTGTTTGTAAATGTATCACAACTAAACAGCTGAATAGATCTTGGTGAAATTCGACATAGATATAGTGTACGCCATGGGGAAAAACACTGGCTACTTTTAAGCAGGTACCACGCGGACAAAGCCGCTGGAAAAGGCTAGTAAAGAAAAAAACAAATCCATGAATCATACCATTATAAAGTGTAGAATTCTCTACAATCTGGTTGACATCAGCGAGGAAATCTTCACGGCTCTGGTAGTGCTTTTGCCGAAGGTTTTCGCGAATTGTTTGTAGATCCATCGGCCTCGCTACGATTCGGTAGTAGTCCATAACTAACTGTCGAGTTAATACACGTTTGATTATTTATTCACTATAGCATAATAATCTATGAAAATAAAAGAATCCATCGCACATTGTATATTTGATTTCGCGGTGGAGGTCGCGGCTTAAGAACCGACCCCTCCAACTCAGCATAATATGGAGGTCGTAAAAGCCGACTAAGGGATATCTTCCGAAGATGTGTAGCAGCTTCTTTCTGAGTAGTTCCCGGGTACGATCCCCAGGGGTGGGGGGGGCAATATTGTGCTTGGTTTGGTTGGTGGTAGGATTTTTTTAAGTCCGCCTGGCTAGCTACCACCATCTTACCTAATTATGTCGCCATAATAACAATTCTTAAAAAAAATGTGTTCCGGTATTTAGAGGTAAGATAGCCAGTTCCTCAGATTGTTGAGGATTCCGGGTGAAGTGCGCCTCCACCTTCGGCCTTATCTCAACTTGTTACCAGGTGAGATGAAGGCCAAGCGCTTCTTATTGTCTTTCATTTTGCTTGTATTACAATTTAATAGATGCGCTACAAGTGCCCTATAACCTTTGTGCGATTTAAGCATTATGCGCGCACGTTGGAGTGTGATATTTAACGGCCTATAAAACTTCACTCTAGTTTCGAACTAATATATAGTTATAATAAAGGTGACATTGCTGTGCGCTCAACCACGGCGCTTATGACCACCAGATCACAGAAATACGCGCAAATTTCAACGTTTTATTTTTTTACGGTAAAACAAACATTCATTTTGAAAATATAGAACACAGACCGTCTGCTGTATACTGTGTTTATTTACTGTACAAAGTGTCAAAGCCTAATTGGGCGTATTTATTGAATGGCGAACAATTTTGGTACAAATTAGAGTCAACTCTGGATTTCTGTTCTATCGATAAAATGTTAATAGTGTTTTCGAAACACAAGCGTTCTAGCATCGATCCTGAACTATAACATATAATAATTTCAAAGTAAATGCTACAGTATTGTGGAGGATATGATCGCTGAAGCTAAGCCATTTCACGTATCATAGAGTCTTTATTTATTTTATTTTAGAATTTTTGGAAAACTAACAGCTAATAAAACTATAGAAATAAATACTAGTTAACTTAGGGCTAAGTATAAGTTTCCACAAATAGTTATATGAAGTTATGATATAAAAGTAAACGGTCTTGTGGTGATGTAGACGTTAATAAATAACAATGAAGAGGTACCTATATAAGACAAAATTATGAAGTTACAAAATAATTTAAAGACACTAATTACTATACTAAGCTATCAAAGAATGAGTTGCTCATCAAGCGTTTCATACGCTTGGTAGGTGTATTAAATAAATCTAAATCATATTCATAATTCATAATATCTAATTCAACTTAATAGAAAAAAGAGCAGAAATCTGTTTTCTAGCAAAATTGTAAGTTCAAAAACGGTACCTTAGAGTTGACAGGGAACAGGAAAGGCTGAACATCAGGCAGATGCCTCATATCGTTCAGCACAGCTTCGAGCAGTGTCGACAGCGTTACCAAGGGGTCGGTGCGCCGCCTGTCGGCCGGTCGCTTCACTAAGTAGTCGCAAGGCTCGGCGGTGCCGCGGCGCCCTTTGCGACCCCTCTCACGAAATTCGCTGCTTCTACGACCGCTGCCGCGACGGCGGATGTCTTCAGCTGTCTGTTAAAATCCAGAAAAAAACAACTATTTATAAAATAGTCTTTTTTAACCGCCTCTGTGGTACAGTGGTTCAACCCACCGATTTCAATCAGAAGAAATTCAGAGGTCCCGGGTTCAATACCAATGGGGAGTACAATATTGTGCTTGGTTTGCTTAGTGGTAAGACTTTGTTTATGTCCGCCTGTCTTCAGCTGTATGTTAAAATCCAGAAAAATACAACTTATTATAAAATAGACATTTTTAACCGCCTTTGTGGTTCAGTGTTTCAACCCACCGATTTCAATCAGAAGAAATTCAGAGGTCCCAGGTTCAATACCCATGGGGAGTACAATATTATTGTGCTTGGTTTGCTTGGTGGTAGGACTTTGTTTATGTCCGCCTGGCTAGCTACCACCATCTTAACTAAGTCTGTCACCATAATAACAGTTCTAAAAATTTTTGTGTTCCGGCATTTGAAGGTAAGATAGCTAGTTCCTCAGTTTGTTGAGGCTTGGTGAAGTGCGCTTCCACCTTCGGCATTGCAGATGAAGGCCAAGCACTTCCTCAAAGTACGATTAAAAAAAAACGGTTCTTAGGATAATCACCTTGATCTTCGTCGTGTTGATCATAAGCTTGACGCCATCCACGTATCCAAGATCGTCTTCATCGGGATCGGTCTGCGGTACCTCAGGGTCTGTCTCCACTGGCGAAGAGTTCCCTCCTCCCATAGACCCGGTGTAGAGCGGACAAGCCTTGTTCGTTCGCATGTGGCCGACTTGACCGCACGCTCCGCACTGGGAATTCATCGAAGTATTGATGAACTGTGCTATTGCTGTGTTTTTGCTGACAAATCGATTGCTTATATCATGGGCCAAAATATATTTCGTCCATGCTTATATCAACTGCCATGTAAACTAAACCAAAAAGTTAGTTTAATTCTGAGTAAAAGCAACGGTTATAGAGGGTTGAGGATTTTAGCGGGGACTTTTATTTGCTAGTAGGGAAGTTGAGAACAATCTAGGTTACTTTTTATACCGGAAAAATGTAGGGTATCTAAGCAAAAACATAGGAAACTGTAGAAATGACAGACTATAGGGAATAATTCAATAATGTGAGATATAAGAAATCGATTCGTAGCTTGTGTGAAATTAAATTTCTCTTTGACCAAATACTACTATAAGTTACTAGGTACATACAATGCCAATTGTGTCAATTATTTACCTTTTAGTTTATCGTTGTTTAAAAAATGCACCTACTTGATTGGTATCACTAGGTTAACAGTTTCAATACAAAGTAAAAACTCCGTTTTGCCTGTTAAACAGAAAAATAAAAAAATAAGCGACCATACAGCATAATAGCCGTTATGTACAGACATCATCCAGTCTCAAATTGTGCCTTTACTTATATATATAAACAAACGTAACAACATTTGAAAAAAAAAAATTGTTGACTGACAAACGTCAAAGCGTTCAGAAATAGGCGCGCAGTAAGAACTGGAAAATCTCTAGCGATTTAATATATTACGGCACAGCAATATCAGGCATGTTATGTCACTTATAAAAACTTACCCCTTCTCTTCAAATATATTCGGAATGCATATGAGAAGGTCAGAGCAAGAAATATAGCTAAGCTTTTATTAAATGCCGAGACTTGGACCTAGCAAACGACGCATAATAACACGACATTCTTTATGAAAATGACAAAACTTTGCATCATTGAGTACAAAAAGAAGCCCAAAATTGCACACTTTTTTTTTGTTTGAAACGCGGCGCTATCAGTCGCACGAAAATGCGTCGTCTGTGAGACCTAAGATCTCAAGCAATTTAAGGTCCGTACTCAGAGTCGTCATTTCACTTTAGTCTCCATTAAATTTGGGGTGGGTGGGATCTAGCATTTTGTGGCCAGTGCCTTTAATAGGCATCCTCGAGGTCAAGTCCACGAACATTTCAAATAAAGAAAAAGTATCAGTTACTAGCGATTTCAATATGTATTTGTCCGGAACGCTGTTTAAGGAACAGTAAAGTTAATTGACAACCCTGGGTCCGTAAGACAGCCACGCGGTCAAGTAATCGAGTGACAGATTCCTCCCGATGTTTTCATACTCCGTCGTGGCTTGAGCAAACTAACTATACAAACGCATAGATACGAAACTCATGCATTATAAACAATAAAATATAAGCGTTTAAACTGAATATTTGCTTATGGCCAACGCGCACCGCAATCTATAACCAGCCCATAAGCTTCTGTTAACGAACTAAATAAAACAGTTTTACTAAAAATATAAACAGACAAAATGACAGCAAAATCCTTTTAAAATAATCAGTTATGAAACAGTTAAACTATATTCCTCTTCTCTATCGTAGAAAACGTAACGTAACGGAAATCAATTATGAAAACGGACCAAACCGATAGATTTGCTTTTGGTTAAAATTATTGTCTTTCGGTTATGTCCTTGTTAGACAAATTAAAACACTCAATCATATTTATTTCATTATCGGCAAAAATCATGCTTAAGTCGTTTCATGCATATCACTTGTGAATAAACTCACCATATAGTGTTTGCCTCTATGTCACTTTCATCGTGATTTGATACTACGCGTTTCGTATTTACACGTAAGTTGAGAGACTAGTCTAAGAGCCAGCACTCGAAAGAGTACCTACTTTATTTTTCTTTACCTTCAACTTCAAGTCGGGCTTCAGTTGCTTGCGTCTTCGTGACGGTGTCTGGAGATCCGGCTCTTGCTTGATTTGACCGATTGGGATCAAACCAGGGGATGGGGCGAGGTCCATCGACATTGATGACATCGAGTTCATACCTAGGGAGTGCCACATCGGTCAAAACATAGTCCAATGGTCAAGGTACTAGAAAACTAAGGATGCAGTTGAACCTCAAATAGCATGCGTACTTTAAGCATGACCGCTTCTTTAACCACCTCCGTGGTCTAGTGGGTCAACCCACCGATTTTAGATCCTGAGACCCCGGGTTCGATCCCCATGGGGAGTACAATATATTGTGCTTGGTTTGGTTGGTGGTAGGACTTTGTTTAGGTCCGCCTGGCTAGCTACCACCATCTTACTTAATTATGTCGCCATAATAACAATTCGTTGTGTTCCGGCATTCAGAGGTAAGATAGCCAGTTCCTCAGTTTGTTGAGGATTCCGGGTGAAGTGCGCCTCCACCTTCGGCCTTATCTCAACTCGTCACTAGGTGTGATGAAAGCCAAGCGTTTCCCCGTCGTACAATAAAAAAAAATTGTTACGGTCTTTGGTTAACTGTAGTTTTAAACACATCGATTCTAAAAAGTTAAATTCGCCACTGCTTTCATCTAAAATAATAGTATAATTTTAAAGATGATGTTTATTTTGGTTGAATGATTTTTACGTCGCTTTTTCCACTCATGATTAATCTATTCACAAAAGTGATAGTACCATTTTGGAAGCAAGCTTGGGCTAGTTAGTTTTTTTGTGATCCAGTCATTCACAACTAAATTTTGTATTTTAAAAGTTTAAAATATTTTGAATAACATAAATATCATATAAATTATATACTATCTACCTTATAGTTATACATATAATGCAAGTTAAACAGTTAACTTACTGTTCTCATTCGGGAACATAGGTGGCATGGTGGAGATGGGGTTGCCAGCTATCCTCTCTCTCTCCTGGTTCCTCTTGATTCGCCTCAGTTGTTCCTGTAAGGAAATCCAAACAACTGATAATACATGGTTGAGTTTACATTCTAGTAAGACTTTAATGAATAGTCACGATGTATTGTAATATTTAGTTATTATACCAGTTTCTTACAATATAGCATCGTTGAAACCAGCGGGCCTACTTTTGATTTGACTAGCCAGAATCATCATAATCTACCCCGAGGTCTATACACAGTCAGGTCATAAATTCTGTCACAAGTTTAATATAAAATAATTGAAACAAGTTTATTCATTATGTATCCATTTATATACCAAACTTAACGAAACATAGATTCTTATGAAAATAAAGTTTATTCAAAATGACATCCGTGATTTTCGCCTTCACAGCTTTTATCACTGCTGGAGTCCTAACAGACCGAGGGCGACCACTTCTTGACCTGTCATCTACACTAAAGTTTTCATTGTATCGTTTGATGGTGACAATACTTATGACCTGACTGTGTATAAGTACTAGTGCATGGGACACGTCTTAAAACTTAAAGGTTCTAGAAAAAGCCGTTAAAATGCGCACATTCGACTTGCGAGACGTGTTGGTGACGAATTTGAGCCCTTGGCGTTCAGAGACATAAGAAGGCGAGCGTCCATCTTGGTCACACAACAAGTTAAAAAAAATAATACCAAAAACATAGGCGACTTCTAAACCGCATGCATATGCGTAACGTTCGTTTGTGCGACCACTTAATAATCCTCAAACGCTCTAAATAGTTTCAAGAGGCAAAGGGGGAAAAAGTCGTGTTTTTTTTAAATTTTATTGCATACCTGAATCCTTCGTTTCTCTCGCTTCATCTCCTCCTTTTGCGTCTCGTCCATGGTAGCGAACTGTCGGATAAACGCGTCGTCCTTAGTGGTGCGGATCTTGGCGTATGCTTCGATGACGGCGGCTTTGCGCACCAATTCAACACGGGTGTACCGCTGGCCTGACGTGTTGCGGAATGTGCGTACTATTCTAAGCACGCGACCTAGAAAAACAAAATTGTACTTGTTTTACCATACTGAACAGAAAAAGAAGGTTTCGTAATAGATAGAATCGCACTTCACCCGGAATCCTCAACAAACTGAGGAACTGGCTATCTTACTCTAAATGCCGGAATACAACAAATTTATAATCGTTATTATGGCGACAGAATTAGGTAAGGTGGTAGCTAGCCAGGCGGACTTATAACAAGTCCTACCCCCAACCAAACCGATCACAATATCGTACTTCGCTGGGGATCGAACCCGGGACCACTGGATCTGAAATCGGTGGGTTGAACCACTAGACCACAGAGGCGGTTATTTATGCTATGGGGTGATTTGCAATAATCACCATACTGTAGACGGGTTGGTGATCACAAGTAACCTCGATAGCTGAGGTGGACTACTGGTGTGTAAACAGTCCTGATCGCACCCTTCCGGGAGGAATTCAAATTCAAAATATAGTTTATTCCGTAAGATTTTTTTGGATCATATTAAATCGTCACACGACTGGGAGAAGTGATGCATGGTCCCAGTGTTTTGCCATGTTGATAATGTCCATGACAACAGCAGTTTCAAAATCAGGTGGTGATGAATAAACCGGTCAAGTGCGAGTCAGACACGCACGCAGTGGTCGTGATCCACGTCTCAAGGCAAAACATTGCCTGTTTTTTTTGCATTTCCTGGAGCAATCGTCGTGCAAATGAGCAAATGTCGTGTGGGTCTGACAAACGCTTGTTCGATTTGTAGTATCTGTTGTTGTAACACCACTAGTTTTAACTATTTAGGAAAACATTACGTTTTTTTATTGGGGTTCCCATTAATTCAAAATGTATCGTGTGGGTCCGACTCACGCTTGTTCGATTTGTAGTATCTGTTGTTGTAACACCACTAGTTTTAACTATTTAGGAAAACATTACGTTTTTTTATTGGGGTTCCCATTAATTCAAAATGTATCGTGTGGGTCCGACTCACGCTTGTTCGATTTGTAGTATCTGTTGTTGTAACACCACTAGTTTTAACTATTTAGGAAAATATTACGTTTTTTTATTGGGGTTCCCATTAATTCAAAATGTTGTTTTATTTTTATAATTTGTTGTTACACAATAGTACTACGGTATGCTATTACGGTTCATGAAATACAGCCCGCTGACAAACAGACGAACGGACCGCGGAGCCGTAGTAATAGGATTCCATTGGCACCTTTTGATATTCTGATCTTGTGTGTTACCTTGACTGTTGATAGGGTCATTCTGGTTGATCTGAGGTTTCTTCTCGGTCCCTCCGAGGATCATCTTCCGAAGTTCAGCTCTCTCTGCCTCCTCTCTTTCTAACGACAACTAGAACATGAAACAACATTCGTTATTTTACAATTTGATTTGTATATTGTACAAGATAAATGCCCGGGACATCGTTTGCGTATTTTTTTTTATCCTTTCGTAGTGCACCTCTTCATTATCACATAATCACAATCACATTCAAATTCAAAATTCAAATTCAAATTCATTTATTGCCAATAAGTTTAAATCAATTACAAAATTACCAGAGGACACCACACTAGGGCTAGCCTGTGCCGCGGGAGTCTATTTAAAGAATTACCAAAAGACTTGTGCTACTAACAGGGCAAAACCAAATTAAATTAAAAACAAAAAACAAAATTACTGAGTATGACAGTGAAAAGGGGGGGGTGTATGTGTGTGTGTGTGTGTGTGTGTGTGTATGTGTGTGTATATTAGAGTGTTCATGCGTAATTTGGATAAGTAGGAGTAAGGAACACGGATGGGAAACAAAGAGCAAAGTTATTGGGATTCACGTCAGGATTGCTAAAAGTCTCTCTGTATCATCATAATCAAGGGTGAGGAGCCACTTTCTCACTTTCTCCTTAACGCCGTAAAGTGAGCAAGATAATTCACAATGTTTGCTAGCAATGCGATATATAAATGGAAAGGAAAAGAACTTAAACCGTCTTGCGAAAGAGGTCTTAATAGCAGGAACATTTATTCTAATGCGACGCTTCACAGACGGGGGAGCAGCCTTCTGCTCAGTCAGAAAAGTCTTATGGTAGGTGATTATCACTTGCTGGAGGTAGAGCTGGCGAACACTCAGTGTTTGAGTTTCAGTGTGTAGTGAAATAGTAGGGTATCTAAACGGCTTGCGGAACATGACTTTGAGCACCGATCTGTGAGCTCTTTCAAGGGTAATTAAGTGAGTCTTGCCCGCACCACCCCAAACCGTAATGCAATAACACAAGATAGACCGGCAAAGAGATGTATACACCAACATCAGAGTATCTACATCTGAACTATCACGGAGAAGCTTTATTATGTGAATGAGTTTTCTGACTCTAGCAGAAAGCGAGAGAATATGATGCTTAAATGTTAAATTTTGGTCAAGGTTTATACCTAGATATCGCAGGCAGTATACTTACTTATCATGCAATACAATGTTTGTTCTGTGTTTGGGTATTCGTATAAGTATACTTACTTATCATGCAATACAACACCCAAACACAGAACAAACATCTATATTTAATTATTCTATATTTAAACATCTACATTTTATTCATCTATATTTATTTCTCTGTGGTCCTGTGGTTACGGACAAAAGATTTGTAAACTTCTTTTACACTCTTTTACACTTCTTTTACTTGAGTTTGGGGCTAGAAGGCGCTGTGTGAAATAAATGTCCGAAAAAAAAACTACCTGCTCCGTAGTTTTCTTATTCGCGAGCATATTCTCGATGTTCTTTCCCATCTCCTCCAAATCAGACTCCTCGCTGACCGAACTCTCGGCTTCGTCGGTACTGAGCACCTCCGTACTTTGCAGCACGCGATTCTGTAGCTCGAATATACGCTGGCACTCCTCTTTGTACCTGTGCAATAAAATTTATTGCATCTACAAATATACGTACACATTCACTAGTAAAGTACAGTATACAAGAGGTTAGATGCAAGACTCTTGATTTTGTAACTAAAGTGTACTTTTTAATCATTATATGATACGGCAGCTATCTTTTCTGCATATGGCCTATGTAACTGATTCTTGGATATTTTCCTGTATTATTTTCCTTGGGTGCAACCTAACCTTGGGACTCGATTATCCTATCATCTGCGGGTGGGTGGTACCGTGGCGTCACCTAGCGGCGTCAAAAAAGACTACAATCGGAATGGCGTCGAAGCCAGCACAGCAATCCGCAAAGATATGTCAAATCAATCAAAGAAATATATCTAAGAACTTAATAAAATCTATGAAAACATTAACTATAGTCCATCAAATCTAAGAAGTACACTTTGACAGCTGTCAGATCAACTTGTCTAGGGATGTGAACCAAATAATCGCCATCGAAAATATCCGATATTAATGAGAAATTGAAAAATCGATATTGATACTTTATAGGTAGGAAACAATCGCTTACTTTTTTGATAAAACTATAAACTCAGATAGAAGTTAAATAAATATGTAGCGCTTAATTAATACCAAATAAATTAATTATTTCTGCTTATTTTTTTTTTCAAAATGGCCACCCACAGATAGACAACAGACTAAAAACGACAGACAAAAAAATATCGGTAAAAGCGATTGATTTCGAAAGACAAATGCCATGCCATGACAAAGATAATTGGGAAATCCGGCAATGTATGTGTGTGGCAATGTTTGTGACGGCATAACTCTCGAACAGATTATCCGATTTTTATGAAATTTAAATTGAATAGAGAAAACGTAATATATTTTGATTGTGGCGGGGGATTTTTGCAAAGTGGGGTAGTTTTTAAGAACGACATCAACCTTCGTTTTATGTAAGAAAGGATATTAATTACATTACGTTAGCAACAAGCGAACCTCGAATACTCGTATTAATGTACCACGGGTCAGGACCTCATTTGCTAGGCGATTTAAAAGCTATTCTTTCCCTTTTATCTATCGCTGTGTGAACAATCACTGTGATATTTTGTCATGCTTACTTTATGGAGCAAAGGTAAAAATAAAAAAGTGGCTTGTTACCCTTGACTACAATGGAACAGAAAAACTTTTGGTAGCCATCATTTAATTTTTAATTTTTAATTCAGCTTGTTCCTGTAGTTCCTTTTTGTTTCTATCCTTACATACATGCACACACTCACAAACACACCTACACTCACACGCACACACACACTTACACACGCATACATACATACACAAGCTTGCTCACGTCTTTATATTCAACCTTGTCTTGATCCACTTAATTTAGTTTAGTTAATTTGTACCCACTATACTCGTTTCTAAATTTATATATCCTTTTTACAAGTGTCTTATTTCTCAAACTGTCAATCAATTTATCTCGGATGCCCGCAGCACAGGCCAGCCCTAGTGCGGGATCCATTTGTAATCTGTTATATTTTGAAACATAAATATATTGTAAACATTTGTTGGTAAATAAAGTAATTATCTTATCTTATCTTATATCAGGTTCATAAAGAGAGTTAGAGAAAAAGTGCTGAAGTAAAATGAGAAAGGTATATTGAAAGCACACTTTTATCGTTTGTTAATTACGTTCTATTTGAGAATTAATCTCCGTTACAAACCAGACATCATGAGATCTCAGTTCGGGGCGAACTACTTACTAGAATATTAATATATTTTTTATTTATTTAGGTACCTATATTTATTCAAGACAAGTAATTCGAAGAACTACTGAACTAAATTTTGGCCACTCGCGCACTACACAAAACTATCTCACTGAATTTCCGCCAAAAAGTCGATTCGATTAATTAAATTATTTCAATATTTTTACCGATTATTTGGAAACTCAAGAATTTTAAACTGTCGCAGCACTACTGTAAACAACTTAATGACATAACATTGTATAAACGTGAACCTCATTTACAATTTTACTGATTGTTTATGTTTTAAACTAGTTTTACGAGATTCAAGTATAGATTAATGTACAGGAATGTTTAATAAATATAATTATTTATCTGAGTAAATAATTTTTCGACATTATAAGAATTACTGTTTTTAATATTGTGTGTCTACGTTTGAACAAAGTTTTAGCGTAATAAGAAATGCGAAACGTCAAAATGTACTTCTTAGATTTGATGGACTGTAGTGCTTGTGCTCGCTATTTCACATCTCTTTGATCATCTATTTAAGGACTTTAAGCCAAACTAAGCGCAGGATAGAGGTGAGAACCGAATGACCTTCAAAAAAAAAAGAGTAAATGGCCTATATAATAAACCTAATGTCTTTATTGCGAAGTCTAGCGATGATTATGAATTGAAGGTTGTATAGGGTTCTACAAAAGTAAAAAAATCTCTTACCTTTCTTGATGTTCAGCAATAGAAAATCTGTTTCCTCTGGAGAACTTCGTCATTCCTTCTTCACCAGCCTTCGCTTTTTCCGTAGACAACGTTCGCACTACATCAATAACCTCCCACCGAGACAACTTCTTAATCTGAAAACAGTATAATATATCAACTAAAGTATGAAGCGAATATGTCTTGAAGTATGTATTGCTTGAAGGTAAATGAGTCCAAACATTAATAGTTATGTTTGTTGACCGATGACGAATGTTTGTAGATAATGTCTCAGGTATTGCGAGTTGATTGATAGCGTTAAAAGTATCTCTTTATATAACTTATTGAAAATTTGATTTGATCATTTTACTTCATTTTTATTCATGTCAAGTGAGTCTCAAAAACCCAGTTTTGACTGTTCGGAAAATCAATTTTAAGCAAAAAAAAACATCAGCGCCACTTTCACCTTCCATCTCTTACCAACGGAAAGCTTGCTCCGTCGAAGGCCTAATTTTAGCCCAGGTATTGGACCATTGGGTATCAATCGGTTTCAGTTACCATTTTAGGCTACTTTTCAGACTCAAACCGATTGAAACCCAAATGAAACAGAGTTAGGTAATAGGCTGGTGTTCCTCAAGGCCAAGAGCTACCCATTACACAACAAAAAAATAATGTACAAACTTGACCTTTTGCCTTGACACGCAACTTCGGCATCATCTCCATCGCCATCGCTTTGCAGAACAATATACCTTAGCGTTATAGAAACTAAGTTCAATTTACCTCTTCCTCGGGCACGCCGAACTTCCTCAACAGCGCCTTGGCGTTGTTCAAGCTGAGCCGTCGCAAGTCCGCATCGGTTCCCGTGACCGTTCGCTTTGGCTGTTGTTCCTCGTTGGGCTGTTGCGTCGGCTTGTTCGGAATGCGAACGTAGGAGAAACCTTCGCCGCAGCCCGTGGGGTCCGCTGGCCCGGTGAGTTGGAGCAAACATTTGCCGCGCATCGCTTGGATGTACGCGCGGGTTGTGTTCCAAGGCGCTACTTTCACCTGAATTATATTATATCTATATATTATTTAGGCCAGCGAATTAGCATAGCTATTCAGCGTGGCAATGCAGCCAGTGTCTTGGGCACGCTTCCGTCTGGTACTGGTCTGGAACAGTTGAGTTACCTGTAGGCCGTTTGTAACGGTCCTTAGGTAATCTGACTGATTCCTTTGTACATAGTTAGTTTAATTGTACTTTTTAATAATCAATAAATAAAATATTACACGACGTTAAATTCACACAGCGCCATCTAGCCCCAAACTAAGCATAGCTTGTAATATGGGAACTAGATAACGGATGGAATACTTAAATACTTTTGTAGATACATACAAAATGGTGGGAATCGAACCCACAACCTACAGCGCAGAAGGCGGAGTTACTACCAACTGAGCTATGAGCCTTGTTAATAATATAATTGACAGTATTTTATTATATTGCCTACTATAGTATTTTATTTACAAAGGAGTACCTGAAGGTTATTTCGTCATTACAAGATTTAGTTGTGGGGGCAGATAGCCATAAGTGTTTATTTAGTGTATTCGATCAAAAGTCTCATATTGATGTTGCTTTTAAAACATATTTTATTTTTTATTTATTTATTTATTAGACATACATTTTAACAACATCATTACAGTGTAAATCACCAAACAGATGATGAAAAATTAAAAACAATCTTTAAACTTACCATTTACCTACTTAAAAATCTAACTTGCCTTTTCTGTGAACTTCGGCAGTGAAATCAAGAAAAGGTCGACATCCTCATCCAAGCATAACTTATTAATTATGCGAAGGAATATATAGTGGAATAGAATGGAATATTGTTTATTGTCATATTATAACACACATACATACGTCATAGTAAAAAATGAAATGATGTGCGTATACATAATAGTGATTCGTCAAAAATTGCATTACATAATTAGATATTTCATCAAACTAATCTTATATTAAACGCACTTATGGCATAAGATATTCAGGTAATCAATAACAAGTTTTCAGTGTTAAACTCAGGACTTCATTCCCGCACGCCTACAGAAGGACGCTACCCAGAAACGTTCAAGTCTCTTGTTTAAGATGTGCGTTGACTGTCAGTTAGTCAGCTACACGACGACGTTTTTATATATAAAGATATCACATTATGTCAACAGCTTATTAATATCCACTACTGGACAGAGCGGCCTCAAAGATGAATTGTTACCGTCTGCCCCCACGTGGGATAACTATCTGCCCCCACGTATGAACAGTGGGGGCACACGATTGCAGGATTTTGCCACACATGGCAGGCAGATTGCTGATCGCAGTATAGAGATAGATAATACTCGGAAGGAAGCAGCTGCCCTTTTCTGGTGAGATCTCATAGTTGCTTTTACGACATCCATGAGTTGATTTGGAGCTTGGAGGGGTCGATTCTTAAACCGCGACCGCCATGGCACATTAATATAAACATACAACGAAAGCCTCACTCACATTAAATTAATCCTTAGTCCAGTTTTGTAAGATCGAAGCCTTATACTTTTGGGGTATCATTTGTAATCAGCTTTGTTTAGTGTAAGTTCTAAAATTATTCTTATGGTAGGTGGTATTTAAATAATGGGCAAGCTATTACCTCATCGTGCATAGGTTGCATACCTCATCGTCCATTTTCAACTGCAACTCATCATCATCGTCCTCCTGCGGTGTGAATATGAACTTTTCCCCGTAGCCCGCGTCTTTCAACCTCTGTTCAGCGGCCGCCATGCTGAAGTATGCGCAGCATTGTTCCGGTGAGACCATGGCACGGATTTCCTCTTCCGATGGTAAACGGAAATCCGGTTTTATCACCCACCTGCAAGACGCCTATAGGTGATCGCTTAGTTCTCAGCACCGTACGCACAAGCGTGCCGTACGCAATTTTTTTTAAATAGTCGCGCATTTGACATAAACGCGTATTTTTTTATATATTATTGTAAGACGGGGAAGCGTTTGGTCTTCATCTCATCTGGTTTCAAGTTATGGTAAGGCCGAAGGTGGAAGCGGAACTGGCGGAATCTTAAATCTAGATGCCGGAACACAGCAATTTAGAATTGATGTTATGGCAACAGATAAAGATAAAATGGTGATAGCTAGCCAGCCGGACTTAAACAAAGTCCTACCACCAGCATAACAAAGCTCAATATTGTATCACTCTGGGGATCGAACCCGGGATCTCTGGATCTGTTACCGGTGGACGAACCACTAAACCACAGATATAGTTAGGTGATGTCTTCAGCATTATTAAATTAGTGACTTTAGCGCTACAATTACTTTGGGGGTCTTGACTCATTTTCTATGGACTCTCATTCGTGTGGATCCAGCTTTTAACAAAAACTATGCGCAAGTTGGGGGTGTGCGAAGTTTTATAATCTAAATATATAAAATCGACGTAAAGCTGATTAACTGTCTGACAATAAACGCACAGCCGAAACAAGAGGGCTTGAAATTTTCAGGGTAGCCTTTATTAGTGTAGAGGTTGTTCTAAACAAGTATTTTAAGAAATTCCGACGGGAACGAAGTTGCGGGCGTATCACTAATATAATTTTAGTCTTTTTTTATTTGATATTGATAGCCATGCGTTTGACCACCAGCTCACTTGAGCAACAAGTAATGAAATGGTCTAATATGGACTAGTGATACTATACAAAGAATTCTAAAATACGACGCATACGTTTCTGACAACTGTGCAAGCAGCGCCTCCAAAACAGTGCTCATGCGAATCGTGGGACAAAACCTTTACTACATCAACACTGAAGCCGGGTCTCCTGCTGTTCAAAATTGCCACAGTATATTGTGACTTTTTTGTGTTTTTATAAAAAGAGGGCGTGGCTTTGGAATACAACAAAGTTCGTTCAACAAAAACTAGCAAACTTTGTTTTCCGCGCCTATGAGAGGGGTGATGTAGCTTATTTCTCAAATTGAGTGAGTTGAACTTTGACACTCGCACAGACATCGGCAATTGCAGGAGACCGAATGTTCAGTCAACATGTTCATCAAAAACTTCAACAATGTTGCGAAATCGAGGCAGCAGAAGATCCGGTTTTAGGTTTCAATTTATTGAATTCCTACTGGAATGAATTTAGACATTATTTTTATTGCTCGACGCATGATTACTCAATCAAATCACTCAGACATGACTTGAGTTCGAGACGGAAATCGAGTTTTTTTTTTAAGGTACAATTAAAGCACACAATCACTTGGCAGTTCCCATTTACAAAGGTTTTTAAATAAGAAGGTTCTTACATGGGAGTGTATTTTAATAAAAAGGTTAGTTAATTTTGGCCGTGCGATGACTCACCCTGTATAACCCATCAGTTCAGTCCGTGTTCGACTATAGTACAATTAAAAAAAGCATGTATGTTTTAAAGTAAGTGAATATAGTAAGCTATTTGAAGCAACTTTACTTATAATGAACAGTTTTTTTTTATTTATGCTATAGGATTTTTTTTTTTTATTTAAAAACTATATCTCAATCAGCATCCATTAAGTTTGCTATAATGCATGCCATGGAAGTAGAAATGTCTATACCTACTAGGTGGATCAGACAGACAATAACCATTGAATACCATATTAAGACCTTTATTAATCCTACCATGATCCCACAGACAAATAAATCATGTCATTATTTGTTATGTATTTTTTTTTTTAAGTGAACAACCCAACTTTTACACTAATAAAAAATACTTGTGATTTTTAATAAGAACATCAATCTTTGTTAAAACACGTTGAATGCGAGTGCTTGTAATTTTCTACTCTTACCAATTAGAATCCAGCCCAGTCCGTTTGAAATCTGCGCACAGCTTCAGTCGTTTCCTGATGGAGCTTTCCGAGTGCGAAGGGAACGCCATCTTAATGTCATCCATCTTAATTCGCCGCGGCTTATCGCGCGACTTCCAAAACAATCTGTAGATGTACACCTGCGAAAGACAAGAACAATATACAATAACCTTGGTGGCACACATTCACACGGCAAGATCATTATATTTGCTTGTAAATTATTGGTCAGCTCTTGACCTCAGCTCGCTAGCTTTAGGTCAAGACTTCGATCCCTAATTTGTAATATATTTCAAAAGATCAATAAACTCCTTGGATATAAAAAAAATGTGACAACTCCACATTTTGAACAAATATGGAATATTGACACGACATCGCATTTACTGTCGATATGTAAAAGTCAATATGTACACGTAATCATTCAATGTAAGCGTTTTAAAAAAGCGTATAGCAGGATATTTATTTTTAAGTGATAAGAAACCTTAAGAAACATTATTTTAAGATAAATAAAGATTGTACCATTTTATTTTTTAGGTGGATACAAATTACAATCAATTTGTTTTTCAAGTTTAATCTTGTTAGTCCTTCACTACCCGCTGAAGGATATGTTCGAACTCTCGATAAAAATTTTGTGAATCGTATTTTTCAACAATTTCAAGGGTTTCCGGGCAGTAGGCGAAATTCGGTACCTATTTCCCGAAACCCTCCAAATACGGCTTTATGTTCGTCATTATGACGACAAGTCCATTGTTCGGTACATTTATTTTACCTGTAGGAAATCTCGAACAAAATTGTTGGCCCGTTTAGAATTAGGCCCGGGAACTTCATAAAGCGGGCATTCCTGACCGGCCACAAATATAGCGTCCACCTCACGGATGTAATAGGCTTGTCTGCAAACAAATAAATATTACCGGACATTAATTTTACACAGCGCCATCTAGCCCCAAACTAAGCATAGCTTGTAATATGGGAACTAGATTACGGATGGAATACATTTTTTTTTTAATACATACTTATCATACATATTTTTACATATATATCATAGATATTATTAGATTACTTGACTTTTACATAACTAGTAGGTAGGTACTTAAATGAAATTAAATAGCCTTAAATACAATACAACACCGTTTGGGTCAATAACAGAACAAACATCTATATTCATCACACAAATGTTTGTCCTGGGTGGGAATAGAACCCACAGCCTACTAGCCAGCGCCGAAGGCAGAATTACTAAAAACTGAGCTACGAGACTTGTTTTTACTTGTATTAGGACTAAGCGCAATCAAATAGCAATAATAATGCACACTGCAAAAAAAACAGCTTCTAGAATCCGTTACACTACTAACACATTCAAAAATTTTAATTGGCATATCCTGCGAATGCTAGCTCTATATCTCTATCTAACTTATTAAACTCATTGCCTCAGTCACTCAAACATATTAAACAATATTAACAATAAAAACTATGCTTAAAAAATACTTTAATGAGCAGATATAAAATATTAATACTACCTATTTTAATAATATAAATGTCGCTATAGATATGCTGTGTATTTGTATAATAATTACCTATGTGTGTAGATTCATGCTTAGTTTAATGTTAGTTTATTAAGTACTTAGTTAATTTAGTTACCTACATAGATAAGCGAGTGTGTGCGCCAACACAAACCAGTAATGGTTTTTATGGTGCAATACTTAATGAAAATGTACTTTAACATTCATATAGATCCTCTCGCATCGTAAATTCAAAAATAAACATACCTAGTTCTGATAATAAGGAAATCTGTGATAGGCATGATGTGCTCGTAGATCGGCGCGCGGTACATATTGTTTTCTACGACCGGCTGCGTCGCGCCGGGCGGTAAGATACCGAGGAAAGGCGAAGTATGCGCGTACGCAACTTCGCCGTATTTCATTGGTTTCGGCCCGCTGTCCTGCGAAACAAAATATAGATTTTAGTAGTAGCTCAGTTGGTAGTAACTCTGCCTTCTGCGCTGTAGGCTGTGGGTTCGATTCCCACCCAGAGCAAACATGTGTGTGATGTTTGTTCTGTGTTTGGATGTTGCATCATATAGTACGTATGTATTTACAAAAAGTATTTAAGTATTCTATCCGTAATCTAGTTTCCATATTACAAGCTATGCTTAGTTTGGGGCTAGATGGCGCTGTGTAAAATTAATGTCCGGTAATATTTATTTATTTATTTATCTGGCCCCAAATTAATCAAAGCTTGTAATATGGCACCTAGAGTAGGGATTTTTGATTAACATTGTGACCTTATAATAACTTGATAAGTGAGATGAAGGCCAAGCGCTTCCCTGTCGCAGAACAAAAATAAGTTGCGGAGGTCACCCAACAGTGGGGGTCAGGGAATCTAGATGGCTTACCTTGGTAGCAGAACGCTTGTAGTAGTTCTTGACTTTGGTACACATGCCCACTTGGCTGATGAGAGGGGGGTATTCTTCGCAAAACTCAACAAGTACGATCTCTCCGTCTCTGCCACTCAAGTCTTCCGGAGTTCGCATGAAGAATACGTCACCACCGCCCGAGGCTAGACGCTCGCCTTCGCGTTGCTGAAAATACGTTCATACGTTCATATTTCCGATTCGCAACTATCGAGTTTGTTAGTAGATCTTACATTGTAATTGTCGTTCGCTGTTCTTTGCTCTGCCAAGTTTATTTTTTATTACTGGGGTCAGGTCATAATAATTGGAAATGCAAAAATACTTGCATCTCATAATTATCATACGACTGCCAATGTAAGAAAGCGAGATAGCTACGGCAACTGACAACGAGGCGAATTGATGTTATAAAGTGATCATTGCAAAAAGTTCTTAGGTATGTTGCATGTTTCTTTGCAACTTGGCACAGGCGTCTAACTTTCGATGATTCAAAACTATCATGGTATTTGCATTAAAAAAAAATGATTTTTTGAGCGAATTAAAACGGGTCTCTTGCTGTCTGAAATACGACATAGTTATCACAAAATGTTTGATGAAAAAATTTTGGTGTGGTTTGCGAAACAATGTTCATTCAACAAAACTAGCAAACATTGTTCACCGCGGCGCGGCGGATGGAAACATCCCCGCACTCGCCTATAAAATGGGGACTAACCGGTTTATTTCTCTAGTTGATTTTGTTTGACGCTCGCACATACATCGGAAGTTGGAGGCGACAGAATGTTCGATCAACATGTTCATCAAAATGTTGGATCAATGTTCCGAAATACAGGCAGCAGGAGACCCGACTTTAGATGTTACCTTAAATTTCTTTCTAATATGCTTGATCAGCGGCTGAACAATATGTGGGCCGGGCCGCGCCAACGGTCCATAGGACAGTTTGCGCATAGCGGGCCGATGGAAGGCCCGGAGCCGCGCAGGGCCCATGTGCGTCTGTATGAACGGCGCTCGAAGCTCGACCACCGGGGTACTGTGCTGGATCAGCACACCACCCGCTACCTTCAGACGCGGATTCTGAGATTTCGGTTGGTAGAAGCTGAAAAATGGGATCCGATGAATGCTGGATCTGAATCTCTTTTTGGGTATGATCTGGGAGGCTTCAGGTCATTAACATCATCACTATGCTACCGCGGTTATGCTTACCGTAGCCCATATAGTTTAGAAATCAAAAGAAAATTAGAAAACTAGCTACCCAGTGGTTCTTGCCTTTCTCCTCCTGATCGCGATTCCGAACAGTCGATATGATGACCATTTAATAAATAAATATTACAGGATATTAACTTCGCCATCGAGCCCCGAACTAAGCATAGCTTGTAATATGGGAACCAGATTACGGATGAATACCTAAATACTTTTGTAAATACATACGTACTATATGATACAACACCCAAACACAAAACAAACACCTATATTCATCACATAATTGTTTGTCCTGGATGGGAATCGAACCCACAACCTACAGCGCAGAAGGCAGAGTTACAACCAACTGAGCTATGAGGCTTGTTAAATTTAGAAATCATAATAAAATTAGGAAACTAGCTATTCATATGTTTTTGTCCTTTCTCCTTGTATGGCTTCCTCCCGAACAGTCAGTATGATGACGATTCAAAAAGATCCTTAAAAATCTTACCGAATAAATGAATAAGTATTGACTTTTGACCTTAACGGAAGTATTGACCTAAACGAATTTAAATCATCAAATAATTCGATTACTCATTGTTGAGTCTGGCAGTAAAATCAAATAATGATACTTACACATCATTTGAAATGTTGAACGGATCTCTATCGGGCGATTTGGGAGGTGGTGGCGGCGCGTCCTCTTGCAATACATTGATGACCCCAGCTTTGCCGAGAAGGATCTTAGATTTCTTCACGTGGGGATGCGGGATCTTTACTTTAGGCTGTGGTCCGGTAGCTGAGAATAATACCAATCATAAAATTCGGTAGTAGAAAATAAAACGGAATATAACCTGCCATATCGAAGAACTCTGTAAACTAAGGGCTTTCAGAGTTAGTAAGCTATTGTACATACGTATTCATATTACAATACACACACACAATACACATTTAGATATTAAAATTCGATATCAGGAAAAAAACCAGAGTATCTATAACCAGCCATCTCGAGAAACTCTGTAAACTAAGGGCTTACAGATTTAGTAAGCTTAAGTGTCAATAGAAAAGCCTATGAAAAAAAATTACACTATACTATACATATTCATATTAGGTAGGTACTGATTGTGTATAGTGATGTGCGTACCTAATTAAAAATCCTTAATATTTGTTGGTGCATTTAGTTTTTTGTCCAGTTGAGTATTTATGTAGTTTTTAATGTTTAGCCCTAAGGACTATATAATAACCTGTTGTGCGCAATACTAAACACAACAATATACTTAGAAGCCACACGGAAAATTGCATGCTTTGATGGTTATTTAATCTGACAGTACAAATATTTCACCAACCTCGAGTAATCTTCGTCGGATCAACATCATCAGGGATACCCAGAATGATGTTCTCATCATTGGGATCCAAGGTCAGTATCTTCGGTTTGGGTATCTTGGCCATGTTCTCCGCGTCCCAGATCACGTCATCTTCCCAGGTGCCGTAGACCAACTCCTCGTTTTCCACCGGGAAGATTGAGTACCAGGTATTGTCTTCGCCGTCCGGGTTCGCGGCTTGGTTCGCTACTGCTGCTGCACTAGTTACAGGATAAACTTGATACATAACCGCCTTAGTGGTCTAGTAACCGCCTCTGTGGTCTAGTGTTTCAACCCACCGATTTCAGATCCAAAGGTCCCGGATTCGATCCCTAGGGGAGTACAATATTGTGCTTGGTTTGGTTGGTGGTAGGACTTTGTTTAAGTCCGCCTGGCTAGCTACCACCATCTTACCTAAACCATAACAACAATTCTTTAAAAAAAAGTTGTGTTCCGGCATTTAGAGGTAAGATAGCCAGTTCCTCAGTTTGTTGAGGATTCCGGGTGAAGTGCGCTTCTACCTTCGGCCTTATCTTAACTTGTAACCAGGTGAGATGAAGGCCAAGCGCTTTCCCGTCGTACAATAAACAAAAAATTTAAAACAATAACAGAGAATTCTAAATGAATATAATGAAAATTATTGAATGTACACCAAAATTACATTGAAAATTTGGACATTCAGACAACCTTAGTATGAAAAGGATAGTATAAGTTCGGTTGATGGTAGGAAGATGCGCATAAATGAAAGATAATAAATAAATAAATACTTAAATTTACAAATCGAAATTAATTTGAATTAATTCGTATTAATAATTTAAAATTCTTAGTCTTGTTTTTTTTACTCCTGACCTGCCTTGGGACAAACCCGAAAATATGCCTATGAATCAAAAACTAGAACAAAAATGAAAATTGGAACTTAAACTGGCTCCGTCGTAGACCTCAACTTTGCCCTTCAGCTTAAAATTAAAATATCTTAATCTAGTGTCATTAATTGTCTTAATCAATTCTCGTTTATTCAGTAATATTTTTTGAGGATCACTTGAAACGTCAAATCTACTAAGACCCTACCCCCAAAAATAAGTTTAGGTCGTGTATTGATTGTCAGTCTGTCAGATACACGACGATTTTATATATTTTGACTAGTGTAGCCCCTGGGACTTCGTTCCAGTCATCCAGAGGGAATTTCCTAAAATCCTACTACCCAAGGTAGCTGAAAATTTTCTCTAGGACCTCTGGTATGCGACGATTTTATACATTAATGTACATATTAGAGATATTATCATTTATAATTTATTAATATTAAGAATGATATAATTAAAATAAGTGACTATATCGACGATAAGAATGCGTGGCACGATGTTGCCCTATACGGTGATTTCTCAATGTTAACAAACTGTACATTAGGTAGTTAGATGGTAATAAATGTTTAAGATAGTATTCAGTATTATGGTTATGATGTACTTATAATGTTATTTAAATTAATGAAGACTCTGTTTACCTAAATATTGAATGGATCATCAAAAAAATTCCTAGCCAGAGGTTCTTCTCCCTATGTGTTTGTCGCGAATCCGAACAGGTGATAGATTTGACGTTTCAAGATGATCCTAAAAAACCTTAATGAATAAACGCACTTTGCCTTTGAGAAACTTAAAAAAAAACTTAGTTATAAACTCACACTGCATTTTTCGCAGCCTGCAACGGAGTAGTAGGCTGCGGGCGCGGGTGTGAAAACTGTTGCGCGGTCCGACTCACAGAAGTAGGCACCCAGCCAGCCGCGTTGCTCTTACTGTTCAGGCGAGCTAAAACCTGTGGAGATATTAATTTACATAGGTGATTGGACGGTAACCCTTGTGGCAGGGAATCAAATAATATCGAAATATTAATAGACTGAATAAAAAGTTATTTAGTAACAAATCCGATAGATATTTTATCAAGAAAGTTTATCCTGTTGCTAAGTTGACGAGCTCCCGGTCGATGTGTTTTCGAAATATTGCTAAAGTACATAGAAAAGTTGTTTAGTAACAAATCCGATAGATATTTCCTCAAGAAAGTTTATCCTGCTGCTGAGTTGACGTTCTCTCGGTCGACGTGTTTTTGAAATAAGTATTGCTAACCTGAATAGAAAAGTTATTTAGTAACAAATCCGATAGATATTTTATTAAGAAAATTTGCTAAGACAAGAAACTCTATTACTTTTAAAGTAATGTGGTGTATGGCAAAGTAGAATAACGCCCAACCCTTACTTCTGGACATCTTAGTGCATTTTCAACAATGCATTCTTCAAACCAGCGCAGATACATATGTGTGGCATACGGCCACTCTTGAAGATACTTTGATTCAAACGGTGAACTAAAATAACAATACCAGTAAAAAAACAAAGAATAAGGAATAAAGAAAGAATAAATATGTCCACACCTTTTGTTTGATCTCGCTGCCGTCCCAAATGACGTCATCTTCCCACTGCAACTGAGAAACCATCAGAAACGAGTCGTCTGGAAAGCCGCTATCCACACTCTCTGTGCCTTCTGTATCTTCAATCTTTACTCCTTCTGCCTCCGATTTATTTTCCGGTTCTGGTGACGGCGCCTGTAGACAGAACAAGATTATTTTAGAAGGTTTTGTTTTTTTTTGATCGACGAGGAAGCGCTTTGCCTTCATTTCACCTGGTTATAAGTTAAGATAGTGCCGAAGATGGAAGCGCACATCACCCGGAATCCTCAACTGAGGATTCCGGGTTTATTTATTATTAACGATTACTGAACTGTAATCTTACATCTAAATACCGGGACACAACAATTAAAAAATATTTGTTATGGCCACAGAATTAGGTAAGATGGTGTTAGCACTTAAACCAAGACCTGCCACCAACCAAACCAAGCACAATATTGTGATTGAACCCGGTAAAATAGGCATGCAAAATCCGATCCAATTAATTCCAATAATAGGAAAACTTTCAGCTAAATTATACAATAGATATCAATAAATTACACAAAGGTATGGGCTAGTTAAAACTGCTAGCAGAAATTGATTCCATAATCAAACAGTGGAAAATAGCTAAGAGATTTTTGGGTAGGCTTGCTCCATCGTAAACTTAATTCTTGTCTATGCAAGTTTTGAAGTCAAGAGTATATTTCAAATAAAAAAAAGACGGTTCTTGCAAATAATACCCACGACTTCACGACTAGCAATGTCAGCCAAACAAAAACAACCCCATGGTCTTGTGGTGGGCGTTTAGTTGTTTTAGAAGTCCTGCGTAAGGATTTGATTTTTTTACAGAGATTTGGCGAAATGTTACAAAATATTTTTATGTTTTCAGATTTTATTTTGATATCCGCAAAATAACCCCTGAATTAATTAGCTATTCCAAGAGAGAACAAAACTTTAAGGAAATACAAACACTTATCTACCTAAAAATACTGTTACTGCAAACATTTTTTTTGTAAACCCGAACACTGAAGAAACATCTATGTTCATCACACAAATATTTGCCCTGGGTGGGACGAACCCACAACCTACAGCGCAGAAGGTAGTTACTACCAACTGAGCTATGAGGCTTGTTAAGCTGTTGATGTGTGCTACATTTAATTACCTTGCACTTGAATCCATAATCGAACCCTTCTCCTGACTCGGGCACGTTCAGCATATCGTACCAAACCTGCGCCGGCCCGAAGCGCCAATGCGCCGGCGCAGGCCTCTGAGACTTGTCGCCCATACATGTTGACGAGTTGTCTGTTGCAGCCTGTTGGTTTTCTTCCATAGGCCTACATATAAACAATAAATGCATACTATGGAACATATCACACAGCGCTATCTAACCTAAATACATGTATAGCATGTAAACTCGATCAATCTTAATGATTACAGCCCGAAAAGTTTACTCCCCCAAAATCAAGGCGTGCAATGGATGATTTGACCAAATCACCACGCTTAGCAGGGCGAGTTACTTTTGGATCGCATTAAAGGTATTATTTCGTACTCGGGTAATTTATAAACAAACTATTTATTTATTTTAAATTGTAGCCAATACATTTTTTGTCTCAAAACAAATAGTATGGTAGGAATTTAGAATAGGTTATGTACTAATGTCAAAAATTCAAGCTAGTGTATGCTAAAACTATGTTTTATTAACTATTCCAGGTAGTTAAATTTAAAATCTCTAGAATTGTTTGCGTTCGAATTTCGGTAAATAGACTTCCGCAATCATTAGTTTCAATAAAAATGTCACCTCAGCAGCTTGTCTTCATCGTCGCTGGCGTACTGCACCTCCTGTATGTCAGCTAACGGAGGCGTGTCACTACTTGTACTGCCGCTGCGCTTGCGACGGCGACGCTTTCTCACGCCGCGCCAGATCTGCGGCAGGCTGGACAGCTTGCCGGGGCCAAACAGACGAGAGAATAACAGAACCTGGAATTAAAAATGAATGTTTAAGCCAGCCCAGTAGTACTGCTGTCTCATACAAATATATATTGTAGAATGGCATGTCCGATTAAAATTACATTTCGGACAGCCATTGTGCAAGGCAACTGAATTAATAGAAAATACATTATTACGGTCTTCCGGCGGGCGGGCTTGGCGGGCGCGACAACCTTCAGATGGAGTGTATTCGGATAAAATCCAATGCCATTAATTAATTCAATTGAGGAAGAAAACATGATCTCCACCTTTATTTCATTAGTTTTAGTCTCAGTCAGGAGCCAGGCAGTGCAAGAGCCCTAGCCTATAAGTACAAGCTTGTACTTGGAGGTCTAAGGAACTCGCAACGCATATGCCTGTGTGAATCCTACATTACTAATGTCTAAATTGTTATAAGTTTTACGATAATAAAATAACTTTACTTAATTATGGAGATATAGATAAGGAAGTTAAGCTTTGTTTCAAATGATTGCAAGCTTCCCACACACATTGACTTACTTTATCAGGTCTAAAGTCAGGAAACAGCTCTGTCACCTCAACATTTGCGTATTTCGACGGCAACATGGCTGCCAGAGGGGTGTCCAACCTTTTTAGTGTTTTATCACCTTTTTCTAATTTTGCCTGCCTGAAAAACAATAGAACACATCTTTAATATCAGATAATACGCATTAAAAACTAACTTATGCTCATGGACCGTGGATCTAGTGTAGAACCATATCTGTGCAAAATTTAATCTCAAATTGTTCAGTAGTTTTGGCGTGAACATAATACCTACACTTCCGAATACCCAAAAAACTTGAACTTTCGCATGTATAATAAAAGTGGAATAGGATTGTTGCGAGGCCATTGACTGATGCATGAAACAATAACTCAAACCTAAATTAAAACCTTATGATGGATTTTGTTACAGTATGAATATACATATATGGTAGACTTGTGCCTGTCTGAGTGAAGTAGGCAAAGACAATGGATTTCCACAAACCTATGCCAAAAAGTAAGAAAGGAAAACTCTTTCTCATTGTGTGCCAACCTCCTTACTGTCTATGAACAAGACACAATCTGTTTATCAGCACCTAAAAGCTATTTAAAAAAAA
The DNA here is from genome assembly GCA_951394065.1 of Venusia cambrica. Lineage (NCBI taxonomy): Eukaryota > Metazoa > Arthropoda > Insecta > Lepidoptera > Geometridae > Venusia > Venusia cambrica. Next base: position 10,858,864 of record OX596043.1, on the reverse strand, counting down.
CTCACGGTATTGTAGCAGGTGGTGGCATAAGCTCTCCATCTCCCTCCATATCCCCTTCATAACCATCATCTGTCTGCACCGTTTGTTCATCCTCATTATCACCACTCCAGTTGGTACTCTCTTCAGTCTGTGGACAATCTCCTAATGGATCCCCTTTCTTAACCTCCGACCCATCCGACACCGCTGCCTTGATTGGTGCATTCCCATTAGCTACATCTACATCCTATTAGTCAACACAAAACATATAAAACACACAAACACATATTTGCAATTATTCAAACTAGAAGCCATACGTAAGTATCAATAGGTAAGTGCTTGAAATTCAAAAATAAAAAATGTGCTTTCTGTAATTCTTCTCTGTATTTATAAATACAGAGAAGAATTGCCAAATCCAATTCTTCCGTGCGCGCAATATTCTTAAAAAGGGGTTTGATAGTTTTTCTTAGCATATTAATTTATAGGCTAGTAATCCAATACTTACTCTTAGAACTTTCTTACATTACAATCCTACAGTTACTTAGAACTTAGAAACAATTTAATTGCTTTCAGATAGCTATCCAAAAGTAAAGTACCTAGTCAAGTGAAGTAATTATTAAATTACCATACAAAATTATATGGAAGATTTTAAAACATAACAAGAAAATATTATAGTTTTGTTGCATTCAACAAAATTGGATTTGGATGGAAAATGGATTTAAAAAGTAGAGCAGCTGTAATATTAGTACTAAGGTTAGTGAAATAAAACAGAACTTTTTGGTTGATATGAAATCTGAATAAATGCAAATATTAGACTACAATATGAACAGTCACAAAGCAACCCCCAAAACAAAAACATGCAACAAAGAAAACATAACAATAAAGAAGCATTTTAATAAAAGATAAATAAAATATATAAAAAAAAAATCTTTACAAATAGGTGTGCTGTGCAGGTGCTAATTACATAGCACATTATATACATTTCTAAAATAAATATATTACTGGACATATTAAACAGTGCACCAAGTCTCAAACTATGCATAGCTTGTAATATGTCTAACTCACATGACAGACAGATTTTTATTTTTTTTATTGGCAATAGTCAAGCATTTGACCACCAGCTTACATGTAAAACGAGTAAAGATGTGGCCTAAGACAATGTTTGAGATGAAGACTGGTAAAACCTCAGCATCTCTTGGTTGGCCATAGATTGAAGAAAAGAGAGAGAGATATATATACTTATGATGCAATAATCATATACAAACCAAACATTAATGTCCATCACAAAAAAAAATTGTCCCAGTTCGGGATCCAACCCACTACCTACAGCACAGAAGGCAGAGTTACTACCAACTGAGCTGTGAGGCCTGTCAATGTGTTGGCTGTATACAAGATTTCATATATTAATATTTAATGTAAAGACTTGAAAAATCGGTTTGTGAAAAATCATGGGAACCATACATAACACAAAAAAAATGAAAGCAGAGTAAAATAAAAGAGAATGTAGCTGAATGAATGAAATCAGAAATAAATGGATAAAATTAAAAAACTTACTTTGATATTATCATCAGCAGCATCATCTATGTCAAAGAAATCAACTGCCGATGGACTTTTCTGAGAGTAATCTGAAATAAAAAACAATCACTTTTGAAACATATATTTTTTTTAAAGGTAGTTTATTGTACTACATAATAAAGTCATACCTACCATATTATTTAATTTTAAAACGCAGAAATGATAAAATCCACGAATTGTCAATGAAAATCACCAGTCCTCACTGAGGAATCAGCTGCCCACGTTACTAGTTGGTGTGGTATGGTATCATGGTAGTGCTACTGCACTACCATGAGAGAGTCACAGCACAAGGCAAGGAGCCGAGGTCACTCTGATAACTAATACTGAAACCTTGAATTCCAAGAATATTCTGCGCTTCTGGGTGAAGTTAGGCTACAATAATACCACTATCACAGCTGATGATGATGACAGTGGTAGTATTATGGTCAGCTGATACTTAAGATTGAATTCAGTGCAGCACAATAAGTCCAGTTGATGACTTGCCTCTTTAACAAAACCGTTTGGCTCTGAACTGTGGCAGAAAGGTAGTTGCTTGCGAGTTCCTACCAGTGTTTTGATTATTCAGCAGTAACTGCTAGCAATAGAATACACCTACCCCTCTTAATTTGTTACACATAAAAAGTAGACAATACTTTTCAGAAACCTTTATCCTCTTCCTCTCTAGCCGCCTCTGTCTCGTCCAGAACTTCGGACAGCATCGAACCAAGGCCCAGACGTGACAAAGCGGATAACATTTTCTTAGATTCTCTGTCCAGTAGACCGTCATCTTCGAGCTGGCCGCTTTCATCAATATTTCCGAAGAGAAACCCTGTCAGATCCATACCCGAGGGTCCGTGGTCCCCCGGGTCATCACTGTCACACATTGCTGTATAAAAACTCAGTAAAATCTAGGAATTCATTCAATTCACGACAAACACAAACCCAAAAGAAATGGAACTAAAATCGACAACATCGACAAGACGACAAATTATAAATAAACGTTGTTGATTTCTTGACGTTGAGTTAACGTAGTTTTATTCACAGACTACGATTATTTGGTTTTGTTCAATCTAAGAGTACCTAGTTCACAGAACACTAATATCCTAACGACCGAGTTCAGTGGTACCTAGGTCACAGAACTAATATCCTACCTAACACCTAGTAAATTACTTTACGTTCGAATTTACGTACCTACACAACAGTTTCAACAAAATACACTATATCTTGGCTATGGTCAGAATTGTATTGGATTTGGTACTATTTTGCCCTCACCTCACTAAGGCCCTGCTAGCTTAGGATAAGACAAGTGAGCGAATAAAAGGGTGTCAAATTAAAAAGGCAAAGAAACTAGTAGTTCGCCCCGAACTGAGATCTCGTGATGCTTGGTTTGTTACATAGATTATTTCTCAAATAGAACGTAATTAATCAAACGATAAAAGTGTACATTCATCACGCCTAACTTTTTTGTTGCTAACATAATGTAATATCATTTAATTTTTTTTTTCAACAAACTGAGGAACTGGTTATCTTAACTCTAAATGCCAAAACACAACAATTTTATACTTGTTATTGTGGCGACAGAATTAGGTAAGATGGTGGTAGCTAGCCAGGCCTACCACCAACCAAACCAAACACAATATATTGTACTCCCCATGGGGATCGAACCCAGGACCTCTGGATCTGATATCGGTGGGTTGAACCACTAAACCACAGAGGTGGTTAACATGAAACAAAGGTTGATGTTGTTTTGAAAAGTGCTCTCAAAACTCAGTAGTCTTTTTTTTTAAATCTACCCTCCAGTCTACGGATGTCGTAAAGTCAAACAGTTAGTAGGTATGGAGCCAATAACTACACCGCTATGGGTGAAAAATTGTAGATATTAGTTTACACTCCAATATTTCAAAAACTACCCCATTTATTAAAAATTTCCCGCGACAAGAAAATTGTATTTAAATTATCTCTATTTAGTTTAAATATCATGAAAATCGGTTAATCCGTTCGAGAGTTATGCAATCACAAACATTGCCACATATATACATACATAATATATACCTACGTATTAAGTGCGTGTGGTACTAAATAATTGCTCTAGCTAGCCGTATGAGTATAGGTGTGGATATGTTTAAAACACTGGATAGAGTCAATACGTATGTGGATCGCGGGCAAAGACTTGGGAATGACTAGTTTATTCTAATACAAAACCACTTGGGCTGCTAAACGTAAAAGCTATAACTACTGTTAGATTATCTGTGTCACCACACATACATACAGTGCCGGATTTTCCAACTTAACTCAGAGATTTCGTTCGCTTCGCTTACTAGATCAACTAAGAACTCTCGTATTTCACAAATATTTTTGTGCAGGCACAGTTATCAGAACACAGATACCTCAATTCATAGAACGAATCAAGACCGTCGTAACGCGGGCAGTTCTTCAGGCTATTCTGCATATGTTTTCAGAATAACAATAACAAACCAAGAACAGCTAATATTTTTTACGTTTATTGTGTCGCATGCCTTCAGAACAGTTACGAACGTAATGTTTTGTTAACGATACGATACGATGCGATACGAAAGCTATTGATCTATGTATGTAGTGCATGCATTATTATCAAAGAGTATAGCAGAGCAGACTAGCAGGAATTGGATTTGGATTGGATCTTGTGAGTTGTGAGTAATAGTTATGCTCAGTCAGTGGTAACAGTATTCTATGAATTAGATGGGCCCGTCCGTATTGTTTCGATTCGGTTAGCTAGACGAATTAAGGTACCTATCAAGTATCAATTGGAAGTACAATACAAAAAACTAGATCAGGTCAGGTATATTATTGACGCTGGATCTGGAGACCATCTGGGCTGGATACTCAGTCAGACACATCAAGACAAGCAAAATCAGCTGCTGCTAACAAGTGCATGCTGTTGAATTCGAGGAGAGACTGTTCGCACTGAGCATAATTAAAAGGACTGTTTGTTTCGTTCTGTGTTGTGTATTTGATGTTGCTACTCCACTTGATAATATGACAAGAAGATTAGCATTGCTAAAAATATGATGTTTTACGGCTCTTCAAGTGAGTAATTGCAAGGCATGAAAATCTTCAATCACTTTTAAAAAAAACTTTTAGAATACGTATAAGAAGGTAGATACCTACATCACGTCCATCGCTTTGGGAGTTCATTTAGGCGATAAACGAGGGCAAGTTCGACTCTTTCCAAAGATCAAAAGATGTAAAAATTTACTTTCCTACCTCAACATATACAAATCTTTGAAGCACTACTTCTATTTACCATATTCACCACATTTGGCAAGTGTATTGGTAATCTTATGGAAGTATCAGCCCACAGGAAAATACTGCTTCTGGTGAGAGTAGCACCAAAGATGAGAGAGAGATGGCGCTGTGTGAAATTAATGTTTTATTTTATATTATTTTTAATCATCCATGAGATGAACTGGAGAAGGCTGGTACACATTTTTATACAATTAAATTCATAACAATACCTAATTACTACCAAAGTTTACCTATTTCTTGTTGAAAGCACAACCAGTTGGTAGAATAAGTTGGTAGTGTAGGTACAGTTCAACTACATCCTTGGCCATATCATTGCTTTATTTTTAAGTGAGTATTATTGTGAACCAATTATGTATACTAAAAAAAAAATGTTAACTTTTCAGTAGGCATCAATGAATCAAAAAGAGCACAAAGTAATTGAGTTTTGTTTCTTAACTAGTGTATTTTCTTGAACAAAATGAATTACTTATGTGAAAATAAAACATTTTAGTCAGGTTTTTTGTTTGGTTCTCATAAACAAAAAATGCTACAATGTTGTGCTGAGATATTTCATTAGATATGTAATATGATTACATAGTTATGTGATTTTTTCACATATATGGTGCTGTAAATTCCAGTGATAGGTTGGGAGACCAGTTATCTTTTGACTGTACATGTGTGATGGACAGAAAGAAAGACTGATAATGGTCCTTCATGCTTTGAACCCTCTTTGAGGTTCAGAAACATACAAATAGGTAAATTCAACACCTTGTAATGGTAATATTTTTACTTGTTTTTTCAGATGATCCTCATAAGTGCTAAATTTGCACACTGTCAATTTGTTGCTGTGGAAATGCTGTAAATTCTTGAAAATGGCTCGCAACCTAGAACAATTACCAACTGACCTATCTAGAACTGGGATTGGGGTAAGCCACAATTATTATACAAATATTGAAAAGCCAATTTAAAAAAAAATTTGCTTGTTGGGGATGAACATAAAACTTGACCTTGACTACTGAAATGGTACCAATGAGGTTCTTTTAATATTGCTATATGAACCACTGCTGGGCAAAGGCCCGCTGTTTTCTCCAATTGTGCCAATTATGAGCTTGTTCAACACGAACATTGTCTAAAATGTCAAGCTCATCTCGCTCCAAAAACATGGCTTTTTATTAAACAATAAAATTTATAATACAAGTATAGTTATGGGAAAAAGTCTTACCATACAAACAGTCTTACAGGCTATGGATGGTATGCCAACCATCTATATTTGTAATGGAAATCAAAAATCAATGCTACTTTGGAGTTTTCTTCAAAGCAAACCAATATTACATAGAAAAATGTTTCAGATAAAATGAGCATTGCAATTTCTACTCCATCCACTAATACACCAATAAATATCAACTACAGACATCACATACCCTCTAAAGTACTCATCATCACTCTCCTGCCCTTATCTCACGCTAGGTGGGGTCGCCACAACACCAATCACTCCTATCAACCGTCAACCCTGCACCTATAGCTTTCATAACCATGTCCTCTTTCACACAATCCATCCATCTCTTTTTACGGCCTTGCCTTACTCGCATATCCAATTCACACACTCATTGGTCAAATGACTATCATCCCTCATTACCATGCCAAGCTCTTAGCACTCCTCATCTTTTCTACGATTTTTTTTCTACAATTGGCGCCACTTTCAAACTTCCCCTTATATGCTCATTTCTTATCTTATCTAACCTTGTCACCCCACACATCCATCTTAACATTCGCATCTCAATAACATACACTTTCCACTCTGTCATCGGCAGCATGCACCAGGGTGCCTCCTCCTATATGCCAGATGTCGGGGCATCCATTACCAGGAGAAACAAATAAGGGCTTAAAGCCGATCCCTGATGCAAACTTACATTAAACTCGTCAGTGACCCTGATGCTTCAGACCGTACGTTCGTGCGCGCTCCTGCATACATTGCTTTCACAAGCCTAACATACTTCCCTGGCACTCTTTTTCCATTTAAAGCCGCAGAACTTCCCTGGGAACTCGGTCGCAATCGTTAGCCTTCTCAAGGTCTATAAAGACCATGTGCAGTTTTTGTGTGCATGTCAGTACTTTTCGCTGAGTTGGCGTAGGCCGAAAATTGTATCCGTTGTTCCCCGTAATACCCACTAAAGTCTTTTAGGGGGATGCGTTAGAATCTATTGATTTTTACTAATGTGAATAACTATACTTATTTACAGTCAAACAATGCAGCTCCCCTGGACCTCGACGTCAAACCCCATGTTTTTCACTTACCAGAAGCACCCGTGCAGCACTTGACTGATAATGGTAATAATGTAATGGATTACTCCGTTTCAATAAAGAAAGAACCAGAAGATGAATATCTTGATGAATACACAGAAGATAACACAATAGAAGTGACTGTAAAACATGAGACTCTAGATATCAAAACTGAGAAACATGACGAGGAACAATTTCCAGAAGATGATACAATATTCTATCCAGAGATAAATCTAGATGTCAAACCAGGGAACCTTTCGCCTAAATACGAAAATTTTAAAGAGGAGACTGTAACATATGATGTTCCTATCGAAACACCTTTCACTGAATGCTTTACACAAGACAACAAAATTAATAATGAAGCAGTCTCTGAACAAGCTACATCTCAAAACAATGATACAAAACATTACATGAAAAATGTTTATAAATCAATTTTTGGAAGACAAATGCAAAAACAAGTAAAAAAAAAGCCATTTACATGTGAGGAATGTGAAAAAAGTTTTACTGTAAAACAAAATTTAATAAGTCATATGAAAACTCATTCTGGGGTCAAACCATATGCATGCCAGCAGTGTGATAAAAGATTTCATCGAAAACATGATTTGATATATATTCACATGAAATGTCACACTGGGGAGAAACCTCATCAATGTACAATATGTGATAAATGTTTTTCGCAAAAGAACCATTTAACATATCACATGACAACCCACACAGGGGAAAAGCCATTCATATGTGAGCAATGTAATAAGAGCTTTGCTCGAAAACATCATTTGACATATCACAAGACAATTCATACGGGGGAAAAACCATATGTATGTAAGGAGTGTGATAAAACTTTTGCTCTCAAGCATCAATTAGTTAATCATATGAGGAATCACACTGGAGTTAAACCACATACATGCTTGCAATGTGATAAAAGTTTTGGTCAAAAGGGGCACCTACTAGATCATATTTTAAGAATTCACTCGGAGGTAAAACCATATGAATGTACAGAATGTGATAAAGGTTTTATTCGAGAACTTAATTTAACAGAACATATGAGAACACACACTGGTGAAAAACCTCATAAATGTCAGCAGTGTGATAAAAGTTTTGTCCAAAAATATAACTTAGTGGAGCATTTAAGAATTCACTCCCAGGAAAAACTATTTGAATGCAAACAATGCAATAAAAGTTTTTCTCGAAAACTTCACTTGATGTATCACCTTAGGACTCACACAGGGGAAAAACCATTTGTATGTGAGCAATGTGATAAACGATTTTCCCACAAGCATGATGTAGTAAGGCACATGAAAACTCACACAAAAGAATATGAATGTAAGCAATGTAATATAAGTTTTATTGGAAAACAATGTATAGATGAACATATGAGAATTCACATTGATCAAAAACCACATGAATGTGAGCAATGTGATAAAAGGTTCGCGCTTAAACAACAGCTAGTTACTCATATGAGAACGCACACAGGGGAAAAACCGCACAAATGTAAGCATTGTCTCAAAAGTTTCACTCAAAGCCACCATTTAATAAGACACATGAAAACTCACGCTTAAAAAAATACATTGTGACGCCCAGGACTTTGTACTTAAAATCCATTCTTAGTGCTCCCCTACACTATAAAATTAAGGTACCCTGAAAATGTATCTAGTTCAATCTCGTTTGGGATGTGCGTTGATTGTCAGTCAGACAGCTACACAACGATTTTTGTTAAATTTAGTTGATTCTAATTTTGAATCATGTAAAAAATTTTACTCGAAAAATCTAAAATATTATGTATTATGTAAAAAGTTAAATAGGATGCAATGTAACTCACAATATGTGAAGCATTAATCCATGTGTCACGTACATAATTAAAATGTTAGCTAGTAAATCATGTAAGAAAACACTGAAAAAAAGCTTTATTAATGAATGTAAGCTATGTGTCTAATATTAACACAGAATATAAATCATAATGAATACCTGGCGTGTTATATAATCATTTTGTATTATTATAATGTCAGTATATCGCTATGGAGGAAAAGATTATGAAAGTACCTTTCTAAGCAAATAACAAATCCCGTTTATGAAAATGTTTCACAGAGAACGAGAACTAAATTAGGTACTGTTGAAATACGTAGTCTTAAATAATCATGTTGTAATAAAGTTTTATGCTATGTACTTTATGCTTTCTTTTCCCCGAATTCCTACTATATACCTACCTAGTAATGTAAACTCGCAGAAAGAAACGTACCTAGTTCGTCACGCCAAAAAAGACCTACCAGATAAAAGTTGCACTAGGCGGCGAATAGCGTGCCATTACTTCGAAAATCCTGTTATTCCGAATTGATGACCATAACTACTCTGCCAAGAGTAATATATTTCGTAATCGTTTTATCTCCTCTTTTTAACCAACTTTCAAAAAAAGAGGAAGTTCTCAATTCGTCGGAATCTTGAATTGTTACCGTCTGCCCCCACGTGTGGGCAGACGGTAACACTTATGGCTATTGGCCCCCCGTATGAACAGTTGGGGCAGCGGTGTGCCCCCATTTCTCATTCGTGGGGTTTCTCGTACGTGAAAGGGTATAATTTGATTATACAATAATTTGTAATTCTATCTGCCCCCACAACTAAATCTTGTAATGACAAAATTAACTTCAGGTTTTATTATTATCTTTATTTTTTGTAAATAAAATACTATGCTAGAAAGTAGGCAATATAATAAAATACTGTCAATTATTATTAATATATAGATCATTTATTTATTTCAGTAATTGAAAAGACCTTTTGAAGTTATTGCATCCATACAACTTACAAAACAATAAAAAACTATTTAAACCATGGACTAGGTTGGTTAAAGTTAGGAAACAAGGTCGCCTTGCCAAAATATTAATGGGTAATAAAATTAAAGGGTTCATAATTGTGAAAATTGCCACTTCTTACAGGCTACATGTATCTTATAACAATTTTTATTTTTTATTTTAATGTTGCTATTAGGTGCCTTAATGTATGTATCATCATAATTTCAGTACATATACGTCCACTGCTGAGCATAGGCCTCTCCCAATTATTTTTAATAAATAAATATTACAGGATATTAATTTTACACAACGCCATCTAGCCCCAAACTAAGCATAGCTTCTAATATGGGAACTAGATTACGGATGTTTTTTTTTTTATTTGTAAATACATACTTATCATACAATACAACACCCAAACACAGAACAAACATCTATATTCATATCACAAATGTTTGTCCTGCGTGGGAATCGAACCCACAGCCTACAGCGCAGAAGGCAGAGTTACTACCTACTGAGTTATGAGGCTTGTTGACGTCACAAATATAAATCCTGAGCCACCTCCATCTATCGACTCCTCGTAACTGCCACAATGCCATCTATAGTAGTTATAATGAATTTTTAATATATTTATAAATGACTTTGACTTTGACTTTGACTTTGGATAAGTAGGTACACAATCTAGACAAATAAAAAAATCAATCTCGACTTTCGACTTTGACTTGACTTTGACTTTGACTTTGGCTTTGACTTTGAAACCCCTAGTATGTGGAATGGGGGCACCCGGTACTAATGTATTACTGTGTGCCCCTCCCCCACTGTCATACGTGGGGGCAGACGGTAACAATTCGGAATCTTTATTTTTTGTTTTTATGTATGTACCTATGTTCCCCGATTACTCGAAGACGCCTAGACCGATTTGGATTTTTTTTTGTTTGAAAGGGTATGCTTCACACGTGGTCCCATTGACATTAAGTCAGGGTCTGATGATGGGATCCTGGAAAAATCGAGGGAGCTCTTCAAATACTATAGAGTCACTTGAAGTTATTTTGGTGTAATACCTCAAAAGTCAGGAAAAAACGGACCCCCATATAGGATCACGCGTCTGTCTGTCCGTCAATCTGTCATAAATGGAAATAAATGGAAAAAATACGTCATCCAGCTAAACGAAATTCTATCATATTCTTCATTGAAGTCGGTTTTTTTTTTAGTTTTTAAAACGTAATTGTGGCCATAACTGCTCCCTTTCAGTCATCCAGTGCGGGCTGTCTAGGCAACCCGTATCATGCTGGTAATGGGCCGTTTACGTAGTAAAGTCATAACTACCTGTTTTTATTATATCTCAATTTTAAATGGGTAATTAACATGACCATACATTTTATCCTTCTAACTAAATTTACAGGACCTAATTTCAATAATCGGATCACAACTATTAGGCGGTAGCAACCAGCCAAATTGTTCATAGCACGCTCGGGTGATCTGCTAAATTGATGCGAGCTTCGCTCCGACTAAGCTGTTACAATTTACTACTGCTCGGTACTTAGGCACCTACTTGCCAAACTTGGAATTATTTTGCTGGCTTCGAGATCTAGAGAAACAGAATCGCTACACCCACTAACTGAAGTATCTACCTGCCGAAATAGGTTTGTACCTATAGGTTAGGTAGCAGACCTAACCTTGCTTTTTCATTTGATTCATGTCGGTTGATAAAACATATTCCAATTAGTTACCTACCTACTTACTTAAACTTACTTAGTGCTCAGGTACCTAGTACCTACTTACCCAATTATTAATTGATTATCAATTAGAAATGGTATAAAACTATGAATGATTGCTTTCTGCAAGGATCCAATTATTTAACTATTTTAAACAAACAATGTTAAGATATTCCCCACAGAACAAGATAAAATTACTTAACTCTTAGTCGGAGGACTTATCTACTAATAAAATAAAAAACGTAAATTATTTACTATAAAATAGACCTATATACCTAGCGCCGTGCAAGTTTAACTTTCCCTATATTTATGCCTGCGTTTGTTATTAGGTAGGTATATTACCTATGTTATTTACGAGTAGTTTTGCACTAGTGCCTCCTATCAACTTCACTACAATTTTTGCGCCGTGTGTAGAGGAGTGTAAACAAAACACTCCAATCGCAAAGCAGTGTCAGTTCAGTTTTAAAACGAGAATGAGTTGTGCCATTCAACGACGAGAGGTAGGTAGGTATACAGATGAGTTTTTTTCCAGGGCCACTGAAACCAAGTCTGAAACCGTGAGGGTTATCGAAAAGTCATGTTAGTAGGGTGTCCGTGCTACTGAGTACCGAGGGTGTCCGTGCCTTGTCATCAGCTGCATTACCACGAAAAAGCGAACTTTTTTTAATCCAATGACGATTCAATTTAAGCTCATCACGAACAAAAATACAGCAAAAGAGGATTTAATAGCTTAGCTTACGCATAGTCTGCCCCTACAACTTTTACTAAATGCATGAAGTTGAATTTCTAAATTTTCAATTTTGAAAGTGTTCCAACAACTTTGGGCACATAGTCATCATACATTTTTTTTATTATCAAACAAATAACTCATAAAGGCAAACATTTATTTTTCAAAAACTCACTTTTCCAGAAAAACTATAAAAAGAAATAGATTTTCTTTATTGCAGAACTTATTTTTTTTTAAATCGAGCACGTAACTCCTAACATGACTTTTCGATAACCCACACGGTTTCAGACTTGGCCTCAGTGGCCCTGGAAAAAAACTCAACCTGTATATGTTTTTATAAACAAATGATTGGTTAGCTCTAGCGCTTTTTTATTGTACCTACTACGGGGAAGCACTTGGACTTCATCTCACCTGCATCCTTATTTTGTATGACCAATCGTATCTTAACGTGCCCGCGTTACGATATGTCAATACGATGATTCCACGCAGATATCGTAACGCGGGCGATTTAAGACACGATTTGTCATACAGAATAAGGGCTCTAGTTACAAGTTAAGATAAGGCCGAAGGTGGTGGCGCACTTCACACGGAATCGGTCCATGAGGCAAAGCATATTATTACTACATGGCTATTAACACTCTCTTATGATGATACCGCAGAGGTCTTAAAAATAATAACGTAGGTAAATAGCATGTGACACAGATACTTAATTACTTATTACATTTCATCATTATTTAGTTATTCTCTATTTATTTAATGTATGTATTTAGTTATCATATTGACATATATTAAAATATTGATAAAATATATACACTCAATATATTTGTTAACTTTTTTTTTCTCATATAAGTATCTTAGTTAGCCTTGCTCTTTTTATATAAATTTTCATACCTAGTTATAGAACCGAGACACAAACTTTATGTTAATTTTTATTATGGCCTCCACAGTACAGGCTCAGCCTAGTGTGTGACCATAGGTAAAAAAGCTGTAATAATGTCTGTTTAATAAACCATTTTTGCTTTTTTTTTGTAATCCTTAACATACTGAGGAACTGGCTATCTTACCTCTAAATGCCGAAACACAACAATTTAAGAATTGTTATTATGGCGACAGAATTAGGTAAGATGGTGGTAGCTAGCCAGTCGGACTTCAACAAAATCCTACCACCAACCAAACCAAGCACAATATTGCTCCCCTGGGATTGAACCCGGGACATAATATATTTTCATAGGCCAATAAACAAATGGTGGCCTATGCGAATTATTTGCACATCACCGCACCCCGTAGAAATCAAACCACACCAGTGTATCAACCGTTTATTAGCCTGTCATACCAAAAATGACATCTACGCATACCTACGCAAAATTAACTGGATTGAAACTAATTCTATAGTTTTAGTGCTACGAAGGGTCTACGAGATATTGTTGGGTCTACGGAGCCGCTACGACCTGCAACGAAACTCAAATTATTATTTTACACAGATACTTGTTTTGTCGGTAAAGTGGAGTTCCCACGCTAGTCTTGCAATATACCTCCAAGTTGAGGGTTGAAGGTTAATGGAGTATATTTTGCCTCGAGGCGGTGTGCCTGATGGGTATTCTTGGGATCGAACTTACCTTTCAAAAACATTTGCCATCAAAAAATAATACCACAACCTGAAACATATTTCCGGTATCTGATAATCCAATTTCGTTGGGTTATAGATACAGTGGCTGCACTAACACTTATGCATAGAATAAGAACATCTCAATTCATCTCACTTGAAAAACATTAGTTACTATTATGCAATTAGGATAATATTAATAAAATAAAAATCAGCAGTGCATATAAAATTAGATAATAGCGTCATTTTTTAAATTAAGAAGCTATACAAATTCGGCAGGCGATTACGCATCCCGAAGATAAATAAAAATGATATACTCGTATCTTGGAAAGGTAACAAACAACGAATAATACGAAAATCAGCTGTTCCTGTGCCTAGCAGGGTGCTAGCACTGCCCTCAAGGGTGAATCGTGTAAAGAGAGCTAATGAAGTAGGTATGTACCTACTTAATATCTGCGCGCCATCGCGACTTGATTGGTGATGGAATACTAAGCGCCGCGCTGCCGGCCGGTTGAATGCGCCATGTAATTCTATCGCGTCACATTTTACGTTCGTTAGAGTACCCATATGTAATTTGTTTGAATTCATAAAAATGTTTATAAAACCAAATTCAGTGTCCGGTGGCATATTCAGTTTCTGCCCGGCGGGTAGGTTATCCAGTGGAGGAGCGGGTAGGGTAAACTGTAAGAAATAAAATTATATAAGGTGTTCTAATCGCTAAAGTAGGTATAAAAAAGAAAATTCATTGAATAAATTAAGAGCAAAAAACATAATTTTAAAACAAGCTTTAATGATTGCTAACGGATATCATAACGCATTTAATTATTGACTAACCTTTTTTTTTTATTGGACGACGGGAAATCACTTGGCCTTCATCTCATCTGGTAACAAGTTGAGATAAAGCCGAAGGTGGAGCCGCACTTCACCCGGAATCCTCAACAAACTGAGGAACTGGCTATCTTACCTCTATATGCCGGAACACAACAATTTTAGAATTGTTGTTATGGCGACAGAATTAGGTAAGATGGTGGTAGCTAGCCAGGCGGACTTAAACAAAGTCCTACCACCAATCAAACCAAGCACAATATATTGTCCTCCCCACGGGGATCGAACCCGGGACCTCTGGATCTAAAATTAACCTTATTATTTTCTACTTATCATATGACAAAAATGCACCATCCATCTTGTCATATAGTGGCGGGAAATTGCCATAATCCCCACTGAACTATCCCCACCAGCGGGTTTTATGACAATTTGCAAAAAAAAATGGTGTTTTCCCCACTAACATTTTTAATCCTGGTTGGTGTGGTAAGTATAAATAATTTAGGTTTATTTTTTATTATCACTTCACATTATTATCCTATTATTAGATATTCTTTAAATTATCTTAATCGCCACTGATGGGGATTGTTTAGTGGGGATTATGTCAATATACCCTTGTGGCGATAGCTGTTTTGAAAGTTTTACAATATTGAGTACCTAAGTATTGCATAATTTATATTGTCACCAGAACTGAAGGTGTATCCAAAATTCCTAAATAAAAACAACTAACATTCATTGCAAGTAAAAGAAAAGCTAGTAAAATCAGCTGATTTTGCTAGATAAAACACGATTCGATGAGAGATATTTACCTCTCCTGCTACACAATAACTAATAATACCTACTAGCGATCTATTGCCCAGCGCCACTTATGTGCACAAACGAGTAGATATGAATTATAAAGAATGTCAAAGCGTCTAAAGCAGAGGTCATTCGACCAACAATGCCAACTGCCACACCAGATTAAATTACTTCCAGTGGTGGGATTATGATGCGATTGTGAACCAACATAACTGTAGACATTGAATGGAATTCATTAAGCCGAACAATATAACACGGGACCGATAATGTGTTTATATATAACAAACAAGCTTGTTTGGTCTAGTTTCATTGCAAAATCAAAATAGGGCACTAAAGTAACTACGCATTGATGCTGGGGTATTATTGGTGTGTCGTCGTATTCCGTCCTCAAGCAAAAACAGTTTAATTCAGAGAAAAGCAACCCATTCGGTATTGAAAATTATGCTTTGTGAAATTGAAGTAAATGCATATCCCAAACGAGCATGGGATTGTGGCTATTGCTACAGAATAACTAATAGTACCTATTGGCGTAGGTACTATTTCCCAGCGCCACTTATGTGCACAAACTAGTACATATGCATTATAAAGAATGTCAAAGCGTCTAAAGCAGAGGTCATTCGACCATCAATACCAACTGCCACACCAGACTAAATTACTTCCAGTGGTGGGGTTATGATGCGATTGTGAACCAACATAACTGTAGACATTGAATGGAATTCATTAAGCCGAACAATTTAACACGGGACCGATAATGTGTTTAGTTATAACAAACAAGCTTATGTTTGATCTTGTTTCATTGCAAAATCAAAATATGGCATAATTATGCAGATGAGTTGGATAATCGTGCCTAAATTTAGAACTGACTATCTGAAATAAACTGGATTTCAAAATTTGAATTTTCAAAGGTTTCGAAGCTAACTTTTTATTTAATCAGGGGGACAGATTATAACTCTAATACGATTAGTTTTGGTCGGTCTAGTACCTAACATGAATATGATTATCTTCAACGTTCGTCATCATCATCATTACAGCTCACGTTCGTCCACTGTCTCCCCTAAATGAAACCACAAAAGCGACCTGCCCCCTCAGCACGGGGAGGGGATAAAAATTTTGTCCTCTGTTTTTATCCACCATCAGGAGACAAAATGCTCTCGAAGGTGGATAAAAACAGAGGACAAAAATTATATCCCCGCCCCGTGCTGAGGGGGCAGAGATGCCATCGACTCAATGCGATCGCCGCAATAATAATAAATAAAATAAAAATTGTTTACTTATATAATAAAAATTTATATGGCTTAGTAACAAAAGAAACTTAAAAAAACGAATTTGTTAGTAAATAAAAGGACAAAGGTACCTAAAGATAAAATCACCAAAGGGGTGACGGATATTCAGTCATCACGTCCGCACCAGACCTTTCCACAACGGCGAAGTGCACCGGTCTGCTAATGTGGTTAGGATGGTGTTTTGACTACTCCTCAGTCTGCGAATCAGGGATACAGTTTTTTTGCAGATTACAGCATTAAAGCAGTCGATATTATACTCCACAAACATTCCTGATGCGCTGCAGAAGCGAGGCAGTCCCAACATCAACCTAAATACGTTGTTATATTGGATGCGCAGGGTATGTAACGAGTTTTTGGCATGGCTGACCCACAGATTTCCCGTGAAGATACTTTGACAGTAAGCTTTAAAAAGCGTTATTTTAGCTGATTCGCTGCAACAGAAAAATCTGCGAGCCAGCATATTACCTCGAACTGCTAGAGCCTATAAGATATATAGAGTATATAAACTCCGAAACACGGTTAACGCTCAAGCCATTCAGGCTAATATTGGTCAAGTTTTCGGGACATTTACCGGCGGCCTTAAAAACCATATATTCTGTTTTCTTAGCATTGTAAATAAGTCCATGATCAGCAGCATACGTCTCACAAACCTTCAAAATCTCAGCTAGGCCACCCACTGTCGGACTGAGTAGCACCATATCATCCGCGTAGCTTATATTATTAAGCGCTTCCCCGTCGTACAATAAAATATATAAAAAAAAATGCTTATACTATCTATACGACAACCGACTCGCATGGTACTCAGTTCAACGATGAGATTATTAATAAATGAAAACGTTAGTACTACCTGTCTCACCCGCACTCTAATACATACACATCCGAAAATGAATCAGCCCACTTTACATAATTTGTTGGGTTTGCATACCAAAATTTAAACAAATTAAGCACTTCAGCCGGTACACCCCTGTTCTCCAACTTTCCCAGAGAACATCATAAGACACAAGGTCAAATGCCTTGGAGAGATCCAGGACGCCGGCGTCTTACGATCAGTATAGTAAACTTGCGATCGCACTTTGAGTCGAGAGTCCGGATCGGAATCCGAACCGTGCGTCATGTAACGTTGAGTACTTTTCTATCTTGTATAGAGCAGTTAGGCATACTATCCAACACTCTAGCAATTGTTGTTTCCAGCGAAATAGGGCGGTAATTCCCCTTATCCATCCCCCTTTCTGTCCTTCACAATGGGCACTACGATGGTTTTCATTATATCAGGTGGTAAGTAAGAGTGACTAATGCACATTGTGAAGAACAGAGCCAGTACTCTCGGTAGATGAACCCCTGCGTGTCTCAGGTGTTCAACACTGATACCGTCATGGCATGACTTACCACTCGTCATAATTTTTAGAGCTTCTGTTATCTGCTTAGCAGTAAAACGCACTAGCGGCAAGTCCACCCGGCACCCGACGTCAACGCTGTGATTAGAAAGAGAGGATCCTAGAGGCGAATGTACTTTGAAATGTTCCATGAATTGTCAATGTCATATTTGAAATTTCCACGGGTTCATTTTTACCACCTACGCACACAGGGAGGCCCGGTCTGACATCAAGCTCTTTTGTATCCTTCCAAAAGCTTCCAAAGTCTTTGGCTGCCCTATGTTTAGCTAGTGCATCCATCTGTAGTTGGTCTTGATTTCGCTGAAACCACTTTAAGCTACTCTTAAAAACTTTGCATGACTCGTTCATCTGTTCATAAATTTTCCCAGATGATGCAGATGATATCGTCAGTCCATCAAGTGGGGGTTTTCCAACACTACGTTACGTTAAATCATGCGATCGACAAGTGAGAACCTATACTCAGCGGTTATCGTTTCCGTGAGCTGTGTGGCCTGCCCACTATCACTGAACTTGCCTATTCTGTGAACTGTGTCAGTAACTTTGGTTCCTCACTAAGTTATCATCGTTTACATTTTTTCTAACTTTTTTAGTTTTTAGGGTTCCGATCTGAAGATCATTTGGTGGGTACCTAAAGAAGATCGTTTTAAATGTCACACGTTTATCTTCCAAACTGCCTATTAATGCAGGAACACAACGATTTAGAATTGTTGTTATGGCTACAGCACTAGATACGTACATATTATATAGTATTTAAGCTTTTATACTAACGAGATTAAAAGTATCCCTGGCTATCTTACCTCTTAATGGCCGGAACACAACAATTTTAAAATTGTTGTTAATGGCGACAGAATTAGGTGTAAGATGGTGATAGCTAGCCAGGCGGACTTAAATAAAGTCTTAACACCAACCCAAACAAGCACAATTTTGTATTCCCCCTGGGGATCGAACCCGGGACATCTGGAGCCGACGTCAATGTGTGAACAACTAAACCACGGAGGTGGTCTTTATTTTATTATCATCTAACAACAGAAAAGCTATCAGCTCTTATTTAACTTAATATATAATAATAATAATAACATTTATTTCAGGTAACTCAGGAATAGTACAGAATGGTAATTTTACTAATTCTAGGACCCATAAATATATGTACCTTAAACTAAAATACATATAATATAAGCGAGTTTAAGTAGGCATACAGTTATGTCTATTAATAACCGCTCTGTGGTCTAGTGGTTCGACCCACCGATTTCAGATCCAGAGGTCCCGGATTCGATCCCCAGGGGAGCAATATTGTGCTTGGTTTGGTTGGTGGTAGGATTTTGTTTAAGTCCGCCCGTCTAGCTACCACCATCTTACCTAATTCTGTCGCCATAACAACTATTCTAAAATTGTTGTTCTCCGACATTTAGAGTTAAGATAGACAGTCCCTCTGTTAGTTGAGGATTCCGGGTGACGTGCGCCTCCACCTTCGGTCGGCCTTATCTCAACTTGTAACCAGGTGAGACGAAAGCCAAGCGGTTCCCCGTCGCACAAAAATAAAACTTAGTATTAAGTACTGGCATACATATAATTAAAAACGTAATTACTACATACATGATAAGAGATGGCCACGATTCCATTACAGCAATTGCGATGTCTTGTTAGGATCGATGCGCGTTCTCAAGTTGCAGGCGTCAAAGCCCTTCGCTCATGAAGGTCCATAGATATTTTGTCAGAATACTCACCAAATATAAATTAAAACTCACATTAAGGTAAGATCCATTAAGGTAAGGTCCATAAGGTATCCAGTTTCTCAAACCTCAGTCCGAATCCGGTCTTTTCTCGAAGGTACTCTTCCACTACCTGTTCCACTTGCCACGGTCTTCACGTTATAGTGAATGCGAGACACAGAACTGTGTTGCTGGTACATCCACTCGAAACCTGCAAAAATATGTTGTTTGTTCACCATGGGAGCATCTGGCACAACCTTGTAATTCATTCTCCCTTAAATTATGTGAAAGCTACAAATATTTTCGTAAGCCTGCAAAATAAAGTCACCACTTCCTTGGAGTTGCGCGGTAAATCAACATTTTGGTCTAATAACGACCCGTGTTACACAGGGCCACTTAAATTTAAGGGGAATAACTCATGAATATTTGGTGAATAAGTTTTTTGGTAAGACGGAAAATTTTATACCTAATGGGATGAGGCATACCCACGCAAATAAGGAAATACATCTATATTATGGCTACCTAAGGCGTGATAACAAAGGCTGGGTCCTACCGCGACATCGCCGCCAGTCTGTAGTTACATTTGATAATTTCTATTTCTCACGTGTTTCCGCCATTTATCGGACGGTTCATTTTAAGGTTTTACTTAACATTCTGGATAAGATGCTCTTTCCTGAGAATTATCAAACCTATTTATATTTATATATCAATGAGCTACAGTTTTCAGGGTGCTCTTATTTCTAACACTCTATTCCATCCAAAGGCTGTCAGGTAGAGATTTCAAGCGATAAGACCACCCATGGTTACACTATTTTTATTGTTCTCCTTGTTTGTCTTTTGTGTTATACTTATTGTTAAACAACAAAGAATTGTCTATCCATCTATCTATGTATCTAACTGGTTGATAAAGGTGGATTTCAGTTTTGACTATCACCTTTGTATTTCTACTGGCAATGCTTTCTTCTTTCTGTCTTCACAATGCTTTCTTTCTACCCGTCGCGGTAGATAAAAGTTTTATGAAAATGAAATTTCAATTCCAGTTGCCCATTCCTCGTATCCAACACAAGACGGTTCACTCCACACTGTAGTGTCGTCTAAGCCCTCTATTCCACTAAGTTCAACTCAGAGTTCAAAGAGTAGAACTTGTTTATTTTTCAAATGATTTCTTTAACTTTAATTTAACTACTTCGTGAAAGTTGAAAAAAAAAGTAAAAAATTTAAACAGTAAGTTTTTAAAATAAAATATTGTTCAATTTTAAATCTTCAGCTAGTTATCAACACCGCGAAGTAAGCTTAATATTACTTGCGCGGTGTTGTATATATAATATATCATCGGCTAGCAATCAACACCTTACAAAATCGCTGTACAAGCATACATATTATGTATGTTACAGTTTATTTGTTCCAGAAACGAGAACGAAGAAGTATTTTGTATGTGGATTTCAATAACATTACAAGATAGACAAAAATACTTATCAAAAATAAATATACAAATGTTTAATAGTAAAAATAAGAGAACTATAAAAACGACGAAAACGTTGTGCTGTGCAGCGATATTGTAAGGTCACAAACAACATTGTAATTGTCCTATCAAACGAAAAACCAGCAGAAAAATGCAGATCAAATTAACGAATCAATGCTCAAGGAATCGGAGCAACTATAATTGAAAATACTTACGTTTATTTGTAGTGAATTTATCGACGCTACCAACGAACGTGTTAAGCCTCGGAACTAGGCTATAAATATCGGCATGCTGTGAATTATGGGTTTAGTTGAACACATACAGATTTGCTCCGTCTCTTCAGTAACAATGCACCTATTTTAGCGGGCCTGACAATTGTGTATCACTTTGTTCAATCCGATTGTGCAGTTGACAGAGCTTGGTTTGCGAGCACTTATATAAAGGAAGCGGTCTACAAAATCAACCATACTAACATTATATAATAAGGATTAGGTTTCATATTTATAAGTTCAGTACCTACCTACTTTTAAATTTTTCATATGCAATAGCAGGCAAATCTTTAGTGATGTACCTACTCAATACTCTTTTGTGTCACTCAGTCAGGAGTCAGAGCAAGAGCCCTCGCATCTACATACAAGTTTTCACTTAGTTAGAGCGAGGAACTCCCAACACAGATGCCTACTTAAAATTATAGTGAATCCTACCTACATAAGCATGTTTAGTATTAGGTCTAATTGTTTTATGTTTTAAGTTTTTACTGGAAATTGAAATAAATAAAAAAACCATAACAACCCGACTAACTGCAACACCACGCTTGGCAGGCGGGTATCATGATCGCAGTATTTGGTAGTACTACGTAGATACCTACTATTTTATATACTATTTATTCTTGAGTATTTATTACTCAGATGGTTGACCGTAGCGATCCCCGCGACAACTATGGGGCCCAACCCTTTTTACCCGTGGATGTCATGAGAGTATTAATATTTAATCTGAAAATAGAAAAATGTACGGTAACAAAACCGCTAAATTCGTTTAAAAAAAATCAAACCATCATCAGGAAATATAAATCCTGATGCTATGTTGACGAGCCCTCTGCCGACGTGTTGCCGCTAAATATTTGGATTTCCGCAAAGTAGCGCCTCAATCAAAGGGTGTTGTGTAGTTTGATAGGTATGTATTATATCCGTAATCTAGTTCCAATATGCTTATTTTGGGACTAGATGGCGCTGCGTTAAATTAATGTCCTGTAAAAAAAAAAGATGTCATAAGAAGTGACTAGATACACACTGGGGCTACCACCTATCTCGATTTGTGCCTATTATTCTTTATTCATACACCCATTCGGCTACAGTGAAAACGACTGTAGAAGTTTCGCTATTTTATTATGTGCTAGTAGTACATAAATTTCAGTAAAAGCATCAAAATCAAATCACGTACAGCTTTTCGCTCAAGCAAAGATTGCTAGAAGATAATTTCCAGAGTTGGCAAATATTTAAATGCATTTGCTTTGCATGCCAAGGTCTCGAATCTTGCATTTAGATCCATTCGAGCCAGTTGGATGAAATCGACTACTCTGAAATTCAAGGGGACTACCCACAAAAGTGTCTGCATTCTTTGAAGTAGGTATTGAACGGAGACATTTGAATTTTTAAACCATTAACTAAAGTAGTGGAAGAAAGTCCTGAGATGGGTTTATGTACTACAGTATCCTATAGTAGCTCGTAGGTAATGTGGTACTTTTTGTGAAAGCTTAGGCACTGGAATCTATTGATTTATTGATTACTGCACTCAAACACTAGTCACATTAGTCAATGATGTAACGAGTGAAAGTATTTGTGCTATTTTGTAACATTTATTTTTTTATTTTTTTATACAACTTGGTGTCGGAGTAAGCATGCAGTCCACATGATGTTAAGTGCCTGTAAAAAAGCATCGCGTAGGTCACATTCACGTCACCTTAAGGCAAAAAGGTGTTAACCTCCCGTGCCCGTCATTTCACTGGCAACCATACGCTTCAAACCGGAACACAGCAATACTGCTTAGCGGCAGAAAAATAGGTATGGTGGTAGTACTTTCCCGGGCGGGCCCCACAAGAAATAAATAAATAAGGAGCTCCACTACTTTTTATAATATTATTAAATTTGATCGGAAAACAAATACAGACAACAAAACAGTACAAAGTAACTTGGAAAATTACAATATACGAAACTATTGACCAATAAAAGTTACAAATCTTTCAAATAGGAATATGAAATCGTTGTGTAGTTGACAGATTGCTAACAATCAACGCACAGCCCATGCCAGAGGTCCTAAGAAACTTACGGTCTGTCTTTATATATTTATTTATATATTTAAAAAGTATTTATATATTTATTGTATATTTGGGAACGCTTTTTACGAGAGACGGAAAATGTGAAAGGGATATTGAAAGGAGAGTAAATGTGGGTAACCAGGTGAACGGAGTACTTCACGCCTTTATGAGTAGCCGGCAAGTCTCGAATAAGGCTCGACTAGCCGTACACAGTGGAGTGTTAGTGCCGACTTTAATGTATGGAAGCGAAAGTTGGGTGTGGCAGAAAAAGAATGAAAATAGAATAAATGCAGTAGAGATGAGAGCTTTGAGAAGCATGTGTGGGGTCACTTTAATGGATAGAGTAAGAAACAGTGAAGTGAGAGAACAGTGTGGTGTGAAAGAGGATGTAGTGACAAAGATTGTGAAAGGCATGCTAAAATGGTTTGGACATATAGAGAGGATGGATGAAAGCAGGTTGACGAAACAAGTATATATGTCGAGTGTGAATGGTGAAGTTGGGAGGGGAAGATCTCGGTGGACGTGCTCTGATTAAATTGGAGACGTTCTTGAGAAAGTCCAGGTCAGAAGTACCCTAAACCGACGAGCATGTATGAAGAAAGTAATGAGAGTGAATGAGGCAAAAGAGGTGTGCGTAGTAAATGGAATTCCGTTGGCTCTGCCTGCCTCTTTGGGAAACAGGCGTGAGTCTATGTATGTATGTATGTATTTATATATTTATACTGCAATATAATTCCATTATTACAAGCTATGCTTAGTTTGGGGTTGATAGCGCTGTGTGAAATTAATATCCTGTGATCAATGTATTCCCGGATCTAACCCGGCTCCTCTGAGTCTGGTGCCAGTGGGCGAACTACAATACCACAGAGCCAGTTTAAACATGTCATGGGTTCTCTTAGGTGCGCAGACGAGTCTATGGTGACCAGATTTTTGTGTAATTAATTTGTGTTTTGTGCCCTTAATATACAGAAAGAAAACAAACACATATTTTATACACACATTAATTTCAGATTAAACATTCATTATCTACTGTTAGTCATGAGCCTCTTTTAGACGTTTTACTAACAACTCCACTCTGTACAAAATCTGGAGGGTTGCCAATTGAAAAAATGCTGCCCAATTTATTGACTTCTTAGCTTTTAGCTTTGACATTTGTCGCCTTAGACGACTGCTGACTTCTGTGAAGGGATAAATAAAAAAACTGCAATCATTTTTTCCAATTCAAATAACTTATTTAATTCTCTGAATTATTATACAACAAGCTGTATACACACATAAAAAGGTACTAATATTATATCTAGAACCTATAAGAGGCTTACTTCTGCATCATCAGGATCTACACTAAGTCATCAACTTGTGTTGCAGATCCGGTTTGCCTTATGGGAAGTCATTAGAATAGCCATATAAATTAAATGAATTATGATAAGTTGAACAATTGTATAGAGATGGTATGAAAAAAATATATTTTTAAACGAACATAATTTCTGTGTAAAATGTTTTGTCAATAATTTAGAATCAATTAATTATATTTAACAAAATAGAACCATTTAAATTAAAAATGAAACCAAAAATTAACAATCAAATTCATACTTAATTCAGATATAAAATTAAATCAAAACTAAAATTCAATAAATAAGGTAGGGCTTCCAATTACAGCATTGTAAACATTGGATAAGGTGTCGAACTAGAGTGTAATAAACTTGATCATCTCATGCAATAAATAAATAAGTTTTGAGTAGACCGACTTCAAAAAAAGAAGAATCCAAATGAAATTTTTATGCATGATCCCCGTTTACTCTCAGACGCCTGGACCGATCTGGAATTATTATTTTTTTTGTTTGAAAGAGTATTTCACAGGTAGTCCCATCGCCATCAGGTCAGGATCTGATGATGGGCTCCTGGAGAAATCGAGGGAACTCTTCAAATATTATAGGCACGCTTGAAGCGATTTAGGTATTTTTAGGGTGTATTACCTTAAAAGTAAGGAAAAAACGGACCCCTGTCATCAGGCCAGGATATGATGATGAGATCCTGGAGAAATCGAGGGATTTCTTCAAATATTATAGTCACACTTGAAGCGATTTGGGTATTTTTAGGGTGTTTTACCTCAAAGTAAGAAAAAAACGGACACCCTATAGGATCAAGCCTCTGTCTGTCTGTCCGTCCATCTGTCATCAAAAGAATTGGAAAAAATACTTCATAAACGAAATTGTATCATATTCTTCATTTAAGTCGGTTTTCTTTTTAGTTTTTAAAACGTAATTATACCCATATAAAGAGAGGACCGCAAGCAATCAAACTCGGCCATTATTGGCCTATTTTATTATTAACAGCTGCCGATACTGCTGAATACGAATCAAGAGCTGCAAATAGGGATATTTAATTTGTATGAAGCAGTTCCTTTATTTGAACAGACTCAGAGTGTCGAGGGAAAATTGGCTGTGATTTATACAGTACCAAAATAGACGGTACGAAACTGCCATTTACTATTCTGTGTCACGTTAAAGAGCTGTGGACTTTATACCTGCAATTTAGTGAAAATATGTTTTAAATGTAAACTTCTTAAGCTGAGTTGAGTGATTTTTGGCAGGGGCAAAACTTATGGGTTCGCTTCACCGACATGCTAACGTGACGTGTTGCGTCTGCTATGCACCCGGCGTGGTAAAACAGGAACCCATTTCTAATGAACCAATCGCTTCAATAAGACAATGGTTTCATCGTAAAATGGGCACTAGAATACCAAATGTCACCTATAGTGGCAATTCTGTGCGATACCATTGATAACAATGGTAAAAACTTCACATTACAGTGAAGCAATTGGTTTAATAGAATGGGGGCCCTGCTTTTTGCTGCTCGATAATATTTTTATATTTAATAATTGAACGGATTTTAATAAAAAGTGAAGTGCGCGTCCACCTTTACCTTATTAGAACATGAAACGCGGTGAGATGAAGGTCAAGAGCTTCCCCGTCGTAAAAAGAATAAAGAACTAGGTATTTAAATTGTTAATGTAATTAACTTCAAAAATATATTGTTTATTGGTTTAGATTGTCAGAAATAATATACGTGTTTTGGTGTTTTGATCAAAATTATAACTTATATCATTCCGTTTCATCATTAGATGTTTGAAAAAAATATGTTATGTATTATACGTTATGTACTATAATGTTTATTAATATCCATATTTTATCTCTGTTTAGGTCCTCGATCCTACGTGAACAAAAAAAACAAATTATCTCCAGACGGTGCTATAGGTATTATACTAAAGTTTAAAGTTTTCACTTCCTTATAGTCTATTAGTACTGCCTTTTTTTTAACAAATTCAAATTTTAACCGCCTTTGTGGTCTAGTGGTTCAACCCACCGATTTCAGATCCAGAGGTCCCGGGTTCGATTTCCAGGGGGAGTACAATATTGTGCATGGTTTGGTTGGTTTGGTTGAGGATTTCGGGTGAAGTGCGCTTTCAACCTGAAAGTTAGGTGAGTTGAAGGCCAAGCTCATCCCAGTCTACAATAAAAAATGAGGTAAATAAATTTGTACTGTCTCTATGGCTAATGAATAGAATATTAAAATGTCACCAATTAGCTTCCTGAATACCTGATACCAATTAGAAAATCCTGAGCTTTGGAGATGAACATTTCGAGTAATTAAATGGATTTCACCATCACCCATTAAAACTTGACGTAATCCCAGAGAACCGTTATCTGCTGTGGATTAAAAGAAGTTTATTACATCATATATATCATTGCGTCCGAATGTTTTGGGGTCTGATTTTATTTTAATCTTTTACCCAATACTGCGATCACCCAACAACCTGCCTGCCAAGCGTGGTGATATTGGTAAATCACCATCACTTGACTAACTTATGCCCCACTTACTGTCTGCCACTATAACAACAATTCTAAATTGTTGTGTTCCGGCATTTAGAGGTAAGATAAAGAGTTATGTAGTCTTGGTTGCAAAACTCCTTTGTGTAGTTTATGTAGTTTTGAATTATACAGTAAGCAATCAATCAGAAACATAACCGCTTCCTTTTTTACAAAGAAAAATTAAAATTCAGGACACAATGTGGACGTTAGCTGGAAATATTTAATCATTTTAAACTGGTCTAGTCCTTTGAAAATGACAATATTGCTTCGTGCTACGTGGCTACGGCGTAGCATTGTAAATGCTACGGTCTACGGCTACGAAGTGCTACGAAGCTTTGGCGTAGCATTATAAATGTCTACTGCGAATGCTGCAGTTATTATTTCAAACTGTTACGTAGGTACAACAATAGCTGTCCACATACATTAATATTGTTCGCTCGTCCCATAATTCATTAAATAAAAATAGAAACGAAACTAGTTCATTGTTCATTATTGATATAATCATGCATGAATTTTCTCCAGGCGTCTTTATAACGCTATGTTTCTATAACTATGTGATATGGTAGTAATCATACTATAGCGTTATCATCAATAGCCCATTACAATCCACTATTGGACAGGGCCTCCTCCAAAACTTTTTGGGTTTGCCATAATCACCACATTAAAGCGACATTGAAGAACGCAGTAGAGCTTATCTGGTAAGATCCCTTAGTCGGCTTTTACGACATCCGCGAGTTTGGAGGGGTTGATTATTTATCCGCGATCGCCACGATATGAGTGTATTTTTTTTTTACATGCAGTAATTGTGCGTTTATCATATCTTTAAAAGGCGTTTCACTTCTATGATAATAATATTGTACAGTAAAATTTTGTAGCACAGGCGCTTACTACACAAAACCATTCTCGACATAAATTAATACTAGCAGCTTAGTTTTTGCTTTTACGTGTCCGAAGCTTTCGTTATTTATTTGGGCTCATAAGCACACGATTGTAAGAGAAATACGTTCATTTACAATAACACACAACACCACTTTTTTATAAAATTAACTTAAACGTTCAAATATTAAACATGAACTCATCATCATTCGTACGTATATAAGACTGTTGAGCATAGGTATCCCCGGAAACACCAATAGATTATTTTTTTATTACACGACGACGCAGCATCTCACCTGGTTACAAGTTAAGATAAGGCCGAAGGTAAAGGCGCACTTCACCCGGAATCATCATCAAACTGGAATAGTGACTTGAGCCGCCTGTATCAACTGCTATCTACAAAGCCTTTTCTACATAATTAAGATAGTTCAGGTACATTATTTTCAAACAACTTGTAGACTGAGCAAGTCCTCTCTCTCTCAAGCCCACCTGATGTCAAGTGCATCTATAATAAATATGCCAATAACAAAGCATACTACGTAGGTCACATCCACGAACAACAGTTTAGTATTCACTTTCACCCGTAATCCTCAGACAGTGGAGGATTCCGGGTAAAGTGCGCTGTCACCGCGGCTTTATCATCGGCCTGGTAAGATGAAGACCAAGCGCTTCCCGCCCCGTCATAAACAAAAACAAAAAAACATGACCTACGCGGCACTGCCTACCGTCAACATGAGACACAAGATGAAGCCTTGCGTGCCCGTAATTTCACACACACAGCGACACAGTTCCATATTTTAAGCGCTCACTGACAATAATTATGGTATCTAATTAGCAGACACGACCTAATCTGTAACATCCAGGTCCGCTCACCGCGATCCGTGCTTCATATTAATTTGTATCGTTTACCGTCAGGAACATCCGTAGTTCCCACAGAATATCAGGTACTTATCATTACATAAGCGATAAGCGTTTTTTGTTAGGTAGGGGCAACGGAATCGCTGAGTTTTGTAAGCAGTTATGGCAGAACTATGAATTTAACAAGCCTCATAGCTCAGGTTGTTAGTACCTCTGCCTTCTGCGCTGTAGGCTGTGGGTTCGATCCCAGGATAAACATTTGTGTGATGAAAATAGATGTTTGTTCTATGTTTGGGTGTTGTATTATATAGCATGTATGTATTTACAAAAAATATTTAAGTATTCTATCCGTAATCTAGTTCCCATATGACAAGCTATGCTTAGTTTGGGGCTAGATAGCGCTGTGTAAAATTAATGTCCTGTATTAATAATATGTGTTAGATCGCTGGTAGGAACTGCTAAGTATTGTAGGTTCGTAGCCAGCGATTACTAGAGAGCCAGTGCCTTAAGAATAGACCTCATACTTGCCCAGGCAAGTGAAGTCAATTGCCAAGGCGATAGATGTGCCTCACAGCTCATTTGGTAGTAGCTCGCCTTCTGCGCTGTAGGCTGTGGGTTCGATTCTCATCCAGAACAAACAAGTTAGTGCCCAAGTTATCTCATCGATATTAGGTTAGCCTGGGAAACGTAATAAACCGGCAGATGTACAGAGAGATGAAAAGACTTCCCACCTGTCAAGAAAGCATTTGTTATCTTGCAAATGTTTAACACCAAGATTGCAAAAAAAAAAATGCAATGATCCATATTAACAACAGATTCACGACTTCGAATCACTACTCACAGCGGATTTTTTTAAGATTATATACTAGGGGGTAGGCAGAGGTACGTCCAAACTTACGTTCGGCACATGCCCACGATTACCCAGGAGGTGTACAAGATTGTGCTTAGTTTGGTTGGTGGTAGGACTTTGTTTAAGTCCGCCTGGCTAGCTACCACCATCTAACCTAATTCTGTCGCCATAATAACAATTCTTAAGTTCCTCAGTTAGTTGAGGATTCCGGGTGAAGTGCGCTTACACCTACGGTCTTCTCATGACTTTAAAATGTGGTGAGATGAAGGCAAAGGACCTCCCAGTCATACATAAAAAAAAGGTCCCATATTAATTTACGTACGGATCTGGTAATACAGATGCCGGCAACGATTTCCGCTCTGTTTAAACAATAATATTGTTTAAACAGATATTGTTAACAGTTTCAATGATAAAGTCAGAGGCAAATTGATTTATTAGTTCGGCATAGTGGAAGATCTATCATCTACATGTACCTTAAGTTTCAGTGTCTTAGCTAGTCCATTGGAATGGAGCCTAGCATGACAGTTTCATTTTATTTTCTAACAAAATCCAAACATACCGAGAACTTGACCAAGAGCAGTAGATACGTCACGCCATTAATACATAAACCTTTATTATATACATATATAATAATACATAATTAAATAAATATTACAGGACTTACACACAACGCCATCTAGGCTCAAACTAAGCATAGCATGTAATATGGGAACTAGATTACGGATATAATACATACATCCTTTTTTTTGTAAATACAAACTTAAACAACATCCAAACACAGAACAAACATCAATATTCGTCACACAAATGTTTGTTCCGGGTGGGAATCGAACCCACAACCTACAGCGCAACAGGCAGAGCTACTACCAACTGAGCTGTGAGGCTTGTATATATATATAAATATATGTGTGTGTGTGTGTGTGTGTGTGTGTGTGTGTGTGTGTGTGTGTGTGTGTGCGCGTGTGTGTGTGTGTGCGTGTGTGGTAGTGCGTGTGTGTGTGTTTGTGTGTGTATTATATATATATATGAATTATTTTGCTTCGAAAAACGGATATTTATCGCGTATTTTACCTACAATTATCCCGACGTTTCGGCGGGGTTGCACCAGCCGTGGTCGCGGGCAGGCAAATAGGTAAAATACGCGTTAAATACCCGTTTTTCTAACCAAAATAAAGTGCTCTAATCGCGAAAGTTTAAAGACTATATACCTACATATAATGCATTACCTGTAAGCAACTTTCAGCGTCATGTTACGCTATTTTACGACCATAAGGTATTCAATAACTGGGACGGCTGGCTCCACAACCCCTACGCTCATCTTGCTTGATGAGAAAGAGCCTCAAGAAGTGACTTTTTCTATTAAAAAAACTTGCCTCTGTCTAATTTTATACCTAGTTTGGACCGTTTAGGACTGTTAAGGACATCAATGACAATGAAATAGCTGTATTTTCAATTTGTAAATTGTGATAAAGAGTATATTCATTAAATAAAGGTTACCTGTGTGGCATTCTCTCGCACGTCACGGAATGCAAATTTTTCTGGAAACATCTACTAAAAAAATATTTTTTGTTCAAACATTTGACTTAGAGAGTGAGAGTCTGGTTAGAATGTATAGATCGCTCTGCTTATGAAACAGCTAACTTTCACAACCACATATCTTGTGCATTCGAATCCGCAATTTAGTTTGCGGTTCACCGATGACAACGGCATGTTTGTGCGTCTAAATTTACGTTTGCATTCTAAATTTAACCATAATTCAGGCATCACTTGTTATACGGATGTATAAATAGCATGACTTATGTAGGCAGAGTTGTAGCAGTCCGGCTGACCTAGCACCAACTAGTTGCATTTAAATCTGTTTTGCAAAGTGAAGGTTGCAGAGTGACCCGCTTGCCTAATGAGGAGAAAATGGCGTATGACCTTCCACTCTTGGCGGAAGCTCACGTACAAAAGCAGGCGGCTACGGGCTGCAGATTACGATGATGTAAGCCTGATTATAGACTTTTTTTATTGTAACACGGTTAAGCGCTTGGCCTTCATCTTACCTGGTAACAAGTTGAGATATGGCCGAAGGTGGAAGCGCACTTCACCCGGAATCCTCATCAAAGTGAACTGGCTATCTGACCTCTAAATGCCGGAACAATTTTTTTTAAGATTTGTAATTATGGCGACAGAGTTGCGTAAGATGGTGGTAGCTAGCCAGGCGGACTTAAACAAAATCCTACCACGAACCAAATCAAACATAATATGGCTTCGGAATCGAACCCTAGACCTCTGGATCTGAAATCGGTGGGTTGAACCACTAGTCACAGAGGCGGTTAAAAACATGGTAAAGCGAAGCTGCATAGCTGATATCAATAGCATGTATCTGCATGGATACTACTATAACAAAAACACAAAAGTATGTGACGCAAAAATGCGGTAGTTGCTAACCTGTGCTTCCTGTTAGGCTTGATTTACTAAGACAAAAGGTATCTACGTGAAAATGCTTGGTAAGTTAGTTGTCTTTTCATGAATTCTTGCCTTTTGCAATCAAGTTTCTTATAAACAGAGAAAACAAGCTCCTGCATGTGATCTAGATAAGACAGTGTGTTTTAAAATTATAATAGCGCTTTACTCGGAAATGGAGTACTATGATGAATTGCATAACTCCCCACACATCACCGTGGTCGGCACAGCAGGTTCTGAAATTGAAATAGAAGAAATATAAATACGTCCGTATTTATACCTAGCATTATTTTAATTACGTGCCTTTATCCCTCCGCATACACTCCCCTCCTTTTACTCCTTATTATTTCTACTTTCAGACTCCCCTGATTACATTCCTTATTTTATTTAGATTTTTGGTAAGTTGCATAATTTTTTGTATAAATAATATATATTTGATATACGCCACCTACCTATCTGTTCAGAAGACTTGTTCATTTATTCAATCCGTTGCTCAGTGTTCAAAGAGATTTCCACTTTCGTTAAGTTCCGTAAATACACTGTAAGAATCAAAGTTAAGCAAAACAAGCTAATTGGAGCCAAGAAGCCGGTTAACGGGCGAAGTTCAAACGATTCTGAGGAAGGTCGTCAATAACTACGATACTAGAATGTTCCCAACCTCATGGGGATTGAGAGATCATAAAGATGTATCACCGTAGTTAAAGTTTGTATTGTGTGTACTTATTGTTGCGTTTGGTACATTTACAGAATAAAGGTCATACACAGATAGCAGTTTCCGCAAGGCTGGTTTGGAAAGCCGGTATCATTTTGCTAGCATAATTATTTACAAAAATGGACCGTTATTGCGCATTCCTTTTAATTATCATGACAGTTATGGCTGTGTTGCATTATTTTTGGTAACGATAAGTACATTTTCCATCCAAATTTGCGATCCTAGCAAATAACAAAATATTGAATGGTTCCTATCATTCCTACTCTTTTTAAGTCGATTCCTGCCACATCGACTATTGTTTATTAGGGTGTTTTTGTTGACAGCTTGCAAATATCGAGTACTTTGACCTTATAATACAGATTTCATATAATACAGAGAAATAATATAGAATACATATATTTTACATAGCACCAATAAAACAGAACTTATCAACCTCTCGTTTTTTTTTTAAATGAATGGGTTAGCAATGGATTTGAGGCTCCAGGCTTGCCTAGTATGGGTGAGGTTGTCGATCGACCGAGCTTTCCTAGAAGGCACTGGCTCTTCCGAATACTGACGGGACGCAGCAGACCCTTTTGCGCCAGACTTTGGCAGGAGGGTGGTCGCTAGCCACGTAGACCTTTACTTAACACTATTAGTGTCGAGATCATTCATCCGCAACTCTTAGCAAAAGCCAGTGATTCTACTGCCCGGGAAAGACTCTAGGAGGTTGATCACACTTACCTCAAATACTCAACGCAGTAGTAGATACTAGGTATACATTATTCTGTTCATGGGAAAGTCACTAAGCCACTACAGACCCTGATGCAAATCAAAACTAAGATACTTCCATATTTCAAATACAGTTATAATTATGTTACAAATATATTTATGCAAACTGTTGTGCGAGTCGCCAGAAAAGTTAGAAATGGACGTTAGTTGGCCTGTTTCTACTACGTCCATTGTTCACACATTATGACGACGAAAATAAGCCGCAGAAAAACTTGAAACGAGGCCAAATTATTTTCTCTAAAGAGTATGAGATTCATAAATATAGGACATTTATAGTCCTAAACTAAGCATAGCTTGTAATAATCATACATTTATACTACTAAGGTGTCAAACAGGCCAACGGCTTTCCAGATGGTAAGCGGTTAACGTCGTCTATAGATGCTTGCATCACCAGACCCTTTAAAGTTTACGTCCTCATTGATTCTCTAGGGAAAATCTAGGCATTTTTCCATAACTTTATATGTCTGTAGCAAGTACTATCCACATTATAACCTACCTCTAGTGTTAAATTTATAAAGACATTCAGGCAATATGATCAAGTAGATCAGTCCACGAAACTCCATTCCTAAAAATGAACTTATTATTTGAACAATGATATCCAAATTCACAGAAAAAAAAGACTTGTTCTTCGTCGAGTAAGAGTCAGAAATAAACTAAGCCATGTTCGTTTAATTATAAGTTCTAAGAACTTCCACAGGTAGATCAGTTTTAGTCGAACCGAATTATTCAATGAGTGACGGAGTCAGTTCCCCTGAATATACAAAATACTCCTACGAGATGGGTAGCAGTGTCCACGCGAATATTTGACACCAATAAATATTGCGATTATCAAACCGCCTGCCGCTTTGGGAAGCTTTGGAGAAGGTTCATGCTCTATTTGAAATTGAAATGGGATTGTTCTTGACTATATGGTTCTTTCGGTCTTGCCCAGGTAATCTGGGTGAAAATGAGGTCTACGATGCAGCGAGCGTTCACTGAAGCTGCTTATTAACGCACTGGCACTTGCGTGCACTGAACACGGCAAACTGCTTGGCGCCGGGCTTCGGCAGTAGGACCCAAGTAACCGTTTTGGGCTATTATTATGATAAACCAAGCCCAGCTGGTTTTAATAAATTTGAATATTATTAATACCAGCTGACGTAAAACATCGTTTCATTTTGGCGGATATATGCGCTTCGGACATTGACAAATATCCTCAGCAAGCTAATCCTTCACCGTGCAAACTGCGACCAACTGGGTACTGCTACGTCACGACTGGGCGCGTTATAAATTAGTCCAAATTGAGACGGCGGCGGCGGCACCTACTGTCCAGGTGACATAATTCAATTAGATTGCAAACCATTTGTTAGCGTTCCGGGCGGTGCAGTGAATTATGTGCTGTCTTCTCCCGCTGTGCCACAGCGAGGCGTGGGCAACTGGTAAACTGCACAAAAAACTACTTTTCCAGAAAATATAATTTTACCACCTCTGTGCTTTAGGGGTTGGCCCCGGGTTTAATCCCCAGGGGAGTAAAGGTTCTTGGTTTGGTTGGTTGTAGGACTTTGTTTAAGTCCGCCTGACTAGCTACCCCAAGTTACCTAAATCTGTCGCCATAACAACAATTCTAAATTGTTGTGTTCCGGCATTTAGAGGTAAGATAGCCAGATCCTCTGTTGTATTTTGAGGATTCCGGGTTAAGTGCGCTTCCACCTTCGGTCTTATTATAACATGAAACCAGGTGAGATGAAGGCCAAGAGCTTCTAAACTATAAAAGTCGAACTAAAAAAAAGCTTCCCTTCTGACGGCCTACATTAATTGGTTTCGGAGTTCAGGTAAGGATCTTAATAAAGAAAACGTGAGGTGTCATTATCACCTTTAATAGACGCGCAGCATCAAATTTAAACTCAATTGGACATTTTTAACAAAATGGTTTCATTTTCACGATATCGGCCTCCATCTCAGATCTTAGATAAAAGAGGTTTGCTTCAATAATGAATTCAAAAATAATATATCCAATTTTAAGGTAATTACGTCTAAAACTTTGTCATTATCAATATACTCTTCACTCACGCTGAAGAATATAAATAATATTATATTTTTTTGCAATTTACCAGCTAAAATAGCGGAACTACACTTTTTATAATTATAGAAAGTGTGTGTACATATTTCTATATTGTTAAGAATTTTTCTCATGATTTAATCGCTTATTATGTAAATTCAAAAGCTTTTATGTTTCATGTTAAAAAATATGTATCTACTATACATAGCTTAGGTACATGTTTTATGTAAAAAAAAAACTATATTTTTCAAACTAACACAATATTTTATTTGAATATATTTTGTTATTTATGTATCATGTTATTATTGTGAGTGTGATCAGGAGCTCACGACCTTATACTGCCTTTGCAGTTCTTTAATGGAAATTTTAGACAGCCTATATTAGACAGCCATCTCTACATGTTTGTTATTTCACATATAAGAATCAAGCGCGTTCATGAATATTGTATTAAACGAACTGTAAGAACTTGGAATAACCTCCCAGCGTCTGTTTTTCCGCTGTGTTACAACCCTAATCTACAAGAAGAGAGTTGATAGGCACTTTCTGGACTTATACTTAGTTCCTACTTGATAAAGGTTACTTTTGTACTACCAATTGAACTAAACGATGTATAATCTTACGATGAAAAACTGGTATTTATCGTTATAAAATAATGTGTTCTAATCGCTACAGTAGTTTATGAAAGACAGTTGAAATACTCAGTAGTACATTAATTATACGGAGCAAATAAAATCATAACTCTACCTTGAGATACCTTTATTAATTTGTAAAATCTTATTCTTGTAATTCTTTACTGTACGCATAAATATGATTTAAACATGTCATGGAAAACATATGTACAGAGGCGAGCTTAACCCTCAAAGAGAACCCAGCTAACCTTTGAGAGAGAGAGAGAGAGAGAGAGAGAGAGAGGTTATACACTGAAATGGTAGAATAGTAAAGTCTGAATGTGAACCAGTTATACTTTAGCAACTATGTCATGGGTAAATGCAGCACTGATAAACTTATAGGAGTGTACTTGAACTGGTAATGTGAATGAATGGGATGGTGACTTTTATCTGGGACTGCTCATGCATTTTTGTAAAAAAGAGAATTTTGCGGTGTCCACCTCTAGCGAGATAAAACTCGGTAATATGTAAAAATGCATGTACTTTTCAATTATTTCCACATTCTATAGCATTTCTATTATAGAAGCCTTTTTTTTTCACTTTGAGCAGATTCGAGAAGAAATTATTAAGTAGTATAAAATTAAAAAAATGTTGTTATGAAAAAGCTTGAAATGATTGGAATTCGAGTCAAAGCACTGTGTTTGATGACAGACTCATCCGATGGTGATCTAGCCGGATACAGAGAACAAATGACCTAACATGGTGTCTCGGAAGTTAGTGTGCTGGGTTTTACCCTCATTTGGTATATGATCTGTGTAATCTACAATTATAGAATGATAATATACTCTCTTACGCTGATGTCACAGTTATTGTTTTTGAAGGCAATGCTTGCGAGGAGGTTAAGGCTCAACGGGTGAGTAACATTAAATAATTAAGCTCTGTGATCGGAATGGTAAACGCAGTAATCGTGTAGATAATACACAAAAAAACTGCCACTTTTTTCTGGAGCGATCCGTTAATCGGCTTAGCCGACATCGATGTGCTGAGATGGCGGGGTAAATTCTTCAGCTGCGACCGGCACGGCAAAAAAATGGCTATGAAAGCACACTTGTATTGTTTGTTAATTAAATTATTTTTGAGAGTACCCCGTGCTTAAATACTTTATACGAACCAGACATCACGAGATCTTAGTTTGGGGCGAACTATTAGTTTATTTTAGTTTAATTATTAATTTAGTGATTGGAATTTGATTTGTATTATACCTAATTATGTATGTGTGCTTAAAATGAATTGATAATATTTTGCCCAATTACACTAACTATTTAGATGGGAAGCAGTTGGGCTACCTAAGTCCCATTACAAACGAGCTATAGGTCGGTTTTTAGTAGTAGTATATGGGTAACTCAGCTTACCTAGACCAGTACCAGACAGAAGCGTGCCCAAGACACTTGCTGATTTCTCACGCTGAATAGCAATGCTAATTCAATAAAATAAACAAGAACCAGCCCTTGGGGTCACGCGTCGTCACAATCAAAAGCCCCGCAAGATTTTTGAAAACGTAGGATCCTATAGAGCCTAGAATTAATATACCTACGTGACCCGATGTTGCTATACCAAATGGCAGCTAAGTAAATTGTGATTTCTCGACACTAAGAAACTGCCCACGTAAGTGCCTAGTTATAAATATTTTGAAATTCAATTCAATTCAAATTCAAATATTTTTATTGCTCCAAACATGGTATAAAGGTGGTAAATAATAATTGTAAATTATGTTCTCATGTTTCCCTATAGTCTAGCATGCTGAGCATGCATTTTAAATATAGTATTTCACATCAACAGCCAGAGCCTCATCCAAAGCTGGATTGTTTTGCCATAATCACTGCGCTAGGCAGGCGGGTTGTTGATCGCAGTAAAGGTGAATATA
The DNA here is from genome assembly GCA_951394065.1 of Venusia cambrica. Classification (NCBI taxonomy): domain Eukaryota; kingdom Metazoa; phylum Arthropoda; class Insecta; order Lepidoptera; family Geometridae; genus Venusia; species Venusia cambrica. Next base: position 10,820,232 of record OX596043.1, on the reverse strand, counting down.
ATACACAGAAAGGAGCTGCTGCCCTTCTTCTGGTTAGATCACTTAGTTGGCCTTTACGACATCAATGGGCTGAGTTGGAGGGGTCGATTCTTAAGTCGCCGTCGCCACGGCAAGATAGTATTTAATATTAAACATTTAGCTTTATAATGAGTACCTACTTTTAATGTTATTTACATTATTACAAGGATCTTCCATAAATTAACTAGCCCATGTTTCTTGTCTTTCTGCTAGGCACGATTCTGAACAGCCAAAAGTTTCAACGATTCAAAATGATCCTAAAAAATCTTATTGAAAAAACCTTGATACCTAGAAATATGTGTAAATCATTCTACGATGTGAGAGTTATGCCTCATGAACGTTGAGTTGAAATTTTCAATAAAAACGTCGTAACAGTTAGGTTTTGTTTTTATTAGTTTTAGACCTAACTAACCTACCTTACAAGGTACATAATGGTCGTAAGTATATAGATATTTTTCTTATATATTTTTTATTGTACGACGGCGAAGCGCTTGGCCTTCATCTCACCTAGTTACAAGTTGAGATAAGGCCGAAGGTGGAGGCGCACTTCACCCGGAATTATACACAAATTGAGGGACTGGCTATCTCCCTCTAAATTCATCTTACCTCGAAACACAATAATTTCGAATTGTTGATATGGCGACAGACTTAGGTAAAATGGTGGTAGCTTAAGCGGACTTAAGAAAAGTCCTGCCACCAACCAAACCAAGCACAATATATTGTACTCCCCATGGGGATCCAACCCAGTACCTCGGGGTCTGAAATCGGTGGGTTAAACCACCTGACCACAGAGGCGGTTCAACGGAACGCTGTGTTTTATCGGTGCGCGGAAAAGCCAGTGCTTTCTGCACAAGCTCGCTCCACCGTAGACTCATCTTTGTTCTGGCTTAGATAAAGCCTTGAGGCTTATCTAGCCTAGAAGTGTCAAAGGCTAACCCACCATGAATAAAAAACATATTTCTATCGAAATGAAATCATAGCTTAGTATTACTTTTATTATCTGTGGTATTACTATAAATTTATCTGTATAGGTACCGAGTAATTCATTAGTAAAAGATGTTGGTAAGATGAAAGGTTCGCTACTTCATTGAACATTCTTCAATGCAAACCAGTTCCAGCAATCGTAAGGTTTTCAAAAGAACATTTATAAATGCTTCGATTCTGAGTGTAACGCTCAGGTCCACTGGAACATTGATAGAAAATAATTTTGCAGCAGTAAAACATGTATTGGTTGGAACTTTTAAATGTTCATGCAGTTTAGAAGAAGTCATATGGAATATGTACCGAGGTACAATAAGATAATCTCTTTATTGTAGACTAGCTTTTACTCGCAACTTCGTCCACGTATTGGTTTTTTGAAATAAGTGCAAGTATTATATTATAAATATATTTATTTGTTGGATATCTGGATAATATGAACGATTAACTACATGGTGTGCAGACACGCACACCAAGGGTTCTGACCCAAATTCCCAGACAAAAAATGCAGGCTTTTTGAAATCTTAGTGCCGGTCCAACTCACGTTTGGCCAGACTTTATTATACATTTATTTATTTACCACAAAGTAAGCACTAAACTATATCTCTTCCAGGCAACCTTTGGGTGGAAAGGATAAATACTAATTAGTAACAACAAAATATAAAATACATTACAAAATAATCCTTTCGAAAATAAACATAGAAACTAAACAGCAGTAGCGAAAGAGACAATTACAAGTTGGTCGAGAAAAGTAATAACAGCGTAAATTAAAAAAGCAATACAAGCAATAATTTACCTGCAAGTGCTAATGTACTGTGCTTTGGTTTTAATCAATAAAAAATAGCTGAGATAAGCTGAATACAATATAAATCTTTACATTTATCAAACACACTCTAATTCGAAGAAAATTAAAACCAATCCGCAGAAAAATACTCGGATAGCACTCAGCTAAATAATTTCCCTGCATCTAAATCATTTTTATCGAGTAAGTGAATTCGTACAGAAACGAGATATTTAGGTGATTTACCTCATGATTATTCACACCACGACCCTCCTGGAGGCTCTTTGCATACTGAGCGAATGGACACAACCAGGTTTCTCCAGGGAAGATGCGATTGTGATGTTCTCGCTAATATAGGTATAGGTACCGACAAGGTTACACTTGAAACAGAGGTCATTCGAAGTAAAGAATGGATCCCCGGCGTCGGCTCTGTGACTTGGTTCACTCAAAGCGGGTACTTACCCGCTTGAGATGACTTCTCACACGTACTTACGTATGAGACGGTTTTCGGTAAATTGTGGCTTCAAATCACATGATTATGATATTCGCCGCCATATATTTTAAAGATTCAATGTTTATATTTTCCATATTGGTTCCAGAAATGACTGGAGCCAAGTTTGCTCAGTTACACGTAATGTACCGATATGATAAATCTTAGCTATGAATAGGTATCTAAAATACTGCTGGTTTTAGTACCGTGTAGTAGGGAATGTTGTTTCAAAAATACATGGGCTTCCATGAAAATCCTAAAGATGTTGAGATTAGATGCTAAACTACATACCTATGTATGAATTATTAGGAGAGTTCGTTATAAGCCCAAAATGGTTTTTGCTATTGTTCATGCGCTGGATGATACTGTGAACCCAATTTTAATGGAAGACTTGTATAACATTTTCGATACAACATGCTCAGTTATTTTAATTATACTTTTAATGACTAACGTAAAAGTCTATTGTTGTAAATTTGTTTAGGATAGGTATGGAAGAGCGGGTCTTCTACGGAATTGTTTACTAAAATGAAGACCCCCCCAACCTTTTACCTACATATTGTCAAAATTGGTTACTGCAATAAAATCATTTTCATTTTCATTTTCAAATTCGCTAGATACAGAAGGTACGTAAATTTATGTTTGGTTAAAAAAACAACTTTACTGTTTTAAGTTAAGTAGAAGATTTTGTTTGCAAATTTAATTGAAAAATGATCAGGATATTAGAAATTCACAACAATAGGTATAGCGGTAGCAATAAATGACCGGATCGAGGAGTCGCGATTCGATTTCCAGGCTTTGCATTTAAATCAGAATCGTGGCAGGTGCATTTTCCATATTTTCGAGGCATTTCCATGCTGTAGGTATCTGAACGACAATACACCCCACATATTCTGAATGACATTTTGCACAGTTATTGTGTTAACTCTTCATACTTCTGATTCATATTTATATGGATTAAAGAATTAAAGCGTCCTTTTTTTTTAAACCGTACAATTAAAGTGTCGATGCCACAAAAAATAAACCTTCTTCTGGGGCAGCCAAAAGAAAATAACTGGCATTAGTATGTGGGCTTCCAGACATGTTGTATTGCTTTTGCAGTTACGGCTGAATTATCATACAGCACTAGGTATACCACTAGGGGGACCTCTACAGTTCCTCCTGTAAAGGTCCGCTTGGATAGGTAGCAACTACTCTTCCCACTATAAAGCCAAATTACCCGCAGTATATTTTATGCTTAGTAATTATGTAATTACTAAGAATAAAAGAAGAGATAAGAGTTCGAAAACTTAAGTATCCCTTTCTGTATAATATCTCGTAGTATAGTCTGTTTGACTTCAAAGAATAATTGGTTACGATAATCTTATTACCGACGAAAAATCCCAGCTTAGGCTGGAACCATTTCTACTTTACATTTTCAAACACGTATTTTACTACAAGTCTACGATTATTGTTTATGTAGGCACCAACGGTTTCGATTCAACAGGTGAATCATCATCAGTGTGAGTGTGACTCGCCGCGTAGGTAGCGATCGCGGCGCGCTTTCGTTCGGTTTCGCGACTTACACTGACCATCTTTACTTGCTTAAAACTATAACGTTATTAATACATATTGGTATTGTGTTGGATTTGTAATTCAAAAACGAGGCGTTTCTGCCTATGGATACGGCCAGTTACTTATCGACTTATTACCAATAAAAAATAAAAAAATCTATTATTATATCATCATATATCATTTTTTTTTATTTATTTGTCAAAAATACAACTATCTTTACAGCTTAACCTACTATAATACGTATTAAATCAATACGTAATAATACGAAAGCGAAGTCATCTAGTTTTTATAATTAATTATTATTATTATTTATTTTAATGGCATACCTATCTAATTTATAATATTATTTTTACTATTGTTATAGTGTGTGACTTTATTAAACAATATTCACATAGTTGATTATGTTTAAAATTATAATTATTATAGATTTTAATTAGTACCTATAAGTGGTTTTTGGCCCTTCTAATTAATAAATAAATACAAATTTAATTTACACACAACATCATATAATTATAAAAAATCATCAATTTATTATTATTACTAATCTCTATAACACAAACTAAATTATATAACTTTTGCGAATTCATTCAGAGCACAATGGAAAAGGTCTAAAGTCTCTGCCAATAGATCAAGCGTATGCATAGTGAGTGTCAGCGGCGCTTTACCGAGCAAGTTGGTATTTCCACTCAGTCACGTCGATCAGGCGCGGCCTTCTCCGGCGGTGCACGTATTCGTCCGGGACGCACAGCCTTATCAGCTCCAGGATACTCGGATAGTTGATAATGCCTCGGAACACCTTCAGTACATAAAGTGCGAGTCCCATTTCTCTCCTTATCTCCAGTTTATTCTACCTAGAACGAATAAGGGTAGGATACATCAAATGGTAGACTCCATACAACCTTTTTTATTCTTATGACGATTAAATTTAAGCTCATCACGAATAGAAAAACAGCAAAGCATAGTCTGAAGGTAAAACCGTATAAACGTATTCTAAATGCATAAAGTTGAATTTATATATTTTTATTAGTGTTCCAATAGCTTTGGGCACATAGTCATCATACATTATTTATTTTACTACGAAACAAGGAACTCAAATATGCAAAAAAATGTTTTTTTCAAAAACTCACTTTTCCAGAAAATCGATTACAATAAATACATTTTCTGTAATGTAGAACTTAGTTTTTTTAAAAACGAGTACGTAACTCCTAAGATAACTTTCCGATAACTCTCACGGTTTCAGAGTTGATCTGTTGACCAGAAAAAAAACTAACCCTGTACATTATTATATTGTATTTACATTTTTCATACCATACCTAATTCTAATTCAAATATCATAATTTTCAAAGCCATAATGATTTTCAAATAAATAACAACCCATTAAGGGATCTTAATAATATCTTGCTTTTTTAATGTAAAATTTACAAATATTTTAGATTAGGATTAACTTATTTCTTGTAAAATATTTATTGATACAGATTTTCTTAGAGAAATATTCTCGATACCATGTCACCACTCTTAGATGCAACGCAGACGTGATGTTAAATTATTCATTCGGTAACTATTTGAAGATGTCTTTGCGTCTGCGTCTCAGTATCAGAAGGTAAAATTAAATGATATTTCAGCGGAAGAAGATCGGTGAAGCGTTTCTAGAGCTTAAAATAAATAAACGGTCAAATTTATGGAGGACTGGAATATAAGCACGATTTGAATTGACTGCAGAAATACTGTGTGGTAAAACACTTATGAATAAAAAAGGTATCATAATCATAATCAAATAAAACGTTTTATTATTAACGATTATGACGTATCAAGATTTAATATATGTAATCCAAAAAAAATATTACCTACACTATTTATTTATTTATTTTATTTATTATATACTATATGTCTTGGGCACGCTACCGTCTGGTACTGGTCTGGAACAGTTCAGTTACCTATAGGCCGTTTGTAACGGTCCTTAGGTAATCTTACTGATTCCTTTGTACATTAGTGTACGTTAGTTTAATTGTACTTTTTATTGAATAAATGAATCTTTTTATCTATAAACCTATATTACTATATACCTAAAAGAGAAGCAGTCGGGTTACAAACCGCCGTTTTAACCGCCTCTGTGTTCTAGTGGTTCAACCCACCGATTTCAGATCCAGAGGTCCCGGGTTCGATCCCCATGGGGAGTACAATATATTGTGCTTGGTTTGGTTGGTGGTAGGACTTTGTTGAAGGCCGCCTGGCTAGCTACCACCATCTTACCTAATTCTGTCGCCGTAATACCAATTCTAAAATTGTTGTGTTCCGGCATTCAGAGGTAAGATAGCCAGTTCCTCAGTTTGTTGAGGATTCTGGGTGAAGTGCGCCTCCACTTACGGCCTTATCTTAACTTGTTAGCAGGTGAGATGAAGGCCAAGCGCTTCCCCGCCGTACAATAAAAAAAAACTATCTAAAGGTATCTAAAGGTAACTCAACTGTTCCAGACCAGACGGAATTGTGCCCAAGGCACTGGCTGTATTGCCACGCTGGATAGCCATGCTAATTAGCTGGCCTAAATAAGAGTCAGCCATACGTAATGTATCGCCTCAATAAAAGCCCCGCAAGATTTTTGAAAACCTGGAGGTCACCGGCTCCCCACGGACCCAGTCTCGACTTTTGTGCCTTTTGTGATCCTCGGCCGCATCAGCCGCCGCACCAACAGTTTTAAATGCTTCGTTGTAACATTAAACCTTGTCCAAGTAAGTCAGTCAGTCATGTCAAGATCTAACCCATCTTCAATTTGAGTCAAATTATTAAGTGATGTGCATCTGTGAAATCCTTTCATAAAAATTCGATACTGCCCTAATCCTTTCGGCTAGTGGACAATATAACATACTTATCGGTTAGTGTACTATACATAAAGTGTACCTATATATCTAGATGTGTCACTATGGAAAAACAGATTTTGATTATTTTTATCAATATAAGTTTTTGGGTGTTGTATTGTATGATAAGTATGTATTCACAAAAAAAAGTATTTAAGTATTATATCCGTAATTTACGCTTCGTAAACTTAATTCACCTGAGCTAATTCACTTAGGTGTATTAAATACACTTTTAATAATAGTTCCCATATTACAAGCTATGCTTAGTTTGAGACTAGATGGCGATGTGTGAATTAATGTCCTGTAATATATTTTTATACATAAATATAATATACAGAAATAGTAACGAAATAAAAATATATTGACAAATTCTAGATTTATATTTGGACCTCGGATGACATTATTATTTTGCTAGAACTGAATCTTTAGCTTCTCACTCGGCCTTTCGCCATAGACGTCGGAAGTTTCGGCCACAGTGCCCAGAACTAATGTAGGTGCCTCACAGGATAATGCGGGCCACATTTCAATGTGCTCAGGTGGTCCGTTGACGTTCAGGCCATCAACAACTCCTCCGTTTTACGAGAACATTACTTTCACAAAATTACCTTGTACCGTGATGTCGTCGATCATTTGTAAGTTGAGGAGTTCGTGAATTCTTGATCGGGGATGAAGTATTACATATTTTTATTCAGTATTTTATTAAAGCGTTGCTATGCTACCAACTGAGTACGAGAGGTGTGTTCGATTTTGCAGCGGAGTTTCCGATTTTTCTCGGCATGAATCGAAGCAAATGGAGTGAATAGGTTCCTTTTATTAAACTTTCGCGATTAGAACACATTATTGTAATTCGATAAATACCCGTTTCTCGAATTAAAATAATAGGTTCCTTTTAGTCAAGCGAGTTTATCATTCTTTTTATGCGCCTCGGTGGTTCGCCTACCAGTGTCAGACCCAAAAGTCCCGGGTTTGATTCGCATGGAAGTACAATATTGTGCTTGGTTTGGTTGGTGGTAGGACTTTGTTCAAGTCCGTCTGGCTAGCTACCACCATAGCACCTATAAGTATATAGCCATAACAACTATACTAAATTGTTGTATTCCGGCATTTTACAGGTAGGACTGTCAGCTCCTCAGACTGTTTAGGACTCCAGGTAAAGTACGCTTCCATCTTCCGCCTTTCTATAACTTGAAACCGTGAGATGAAGGCCAATTGCTTCCCCGTCTTACAGGACAAAGCCATATCTTTACTGGTTTCTCATATGACCTGGGACGCTACCGCCGACGGCGAAGCCGATCTCCATTGATGGCTTTAAATTAGCTCCATGAGAACTAGAAACGATTTTTACCGATTTAGGTATGTGTCATATCCGAAATGGCGTTTCCCATCTCAAAAGTGTACACATGTTATGAAACCTATCCGTTCAGTACATTTGACGGTAAAAATCGTTTCTAGTTCTCATGAAGCTAATTTAAAGCCATCAATGGAGATCGGCTTCGCCGTCGGCGGTAGCGTCCCTGGTGGTCAAACGCTGGCTATCACAAATAAGAGAATAGATACTATATGCTCTTTGTAATAATATTTATTCGTAGTATTTATTGGCCATATACGAGTCCGTAGTCTATTTTTACACTAATTTGCTATACAATTTCACGCTGTAGGTAACGATCAAAATTTTCATCTACCTACTTGTTTGGCTTCTGGATGACCTTACTGGTATCTCTTCACTTACTGAGTACAACTCACTTAATGGTCTTTAAGTCCAGAGTAAATCGGTTCCACAAGCGTGCTCCATCAAGGCCACATCTATACTGGGGTTTTCATGTGAGCTGGTGGTGAATCGCTTAGCTATCACCACTATACGTCTAAAAAGCCTGTGTGGTAATTTATATCTAAGTAAAATGTGTATTCACAAAAATAGTAGGTACAAAGTGTTCATATTCTCTGTAATATGGTTCCCACATGCTTTGAGGCTAGATGGCGTTGTGTGAAATGTCTCGTAATATTTATTTAAACCTACTGAATTTTTCAACACCACAATAACATCATGAAAGTTCTAGCGGATAAGTGACTCTCCAGTAACATAACCATAAAACCAAATCGAATAGCATTCAATAAAAATTCAATACATAAAAGTAAGTCAACATTTGTAGTTTTACCTAGCTGAGTCATAGGAACCAGAAAACAGGATTTCAGAACTTGTTACTTTAAAATCCCATTAATGTACTTTTACTACAAATGAAGAAATTTGCCATAATTTTCACGCTTGGCAGGTGTATTGGTGATTGCAGTAAAGGAATTAGGTAGATAGAGAGATGAGTTAGAGACACATAATGAAACTGCTGCAGAACTTGTGTGCTGGCTGAACAGAAAGTCCAAAGCCCGTTTTAATACAACTTGAAGAGGGATCAATAAGTAATCCATCATGCATCAAATCCATGCATACCTACTTCAGTTTATAATATCAGTGCAATACTGAGAAGGTCACAACCTTAGGACATAACTTTTTGCAAAAAAGCAAAGTTCGAGAAAGGGAGCTTTGAAGTACTTTCGTAATTTTATCTACACATAAGGTATTGATGGTAATAAAAATCATCCAAGTCAAACAAAAGGTTTATTTTTTACTTTTGTGCGACGGGGTAGCGCTTAAGGTATGCATAAATCAAATCGCTTTGCAAAATCATGCTAACGAACATTCAAATATACATTTTCGTGTACGTAAAGGTTAACTTGTAATATATGATGAAATTGCCTCCCGCTTAACTTATTCTATCAGCTATCAATGGGAACCACGTCTATGAAATCATAGACACTGGATGCGAAAGGCGGATCGCGCTCAGTGGTGCATCTTGGCCACGTCCAGCAGTGGACTGCGATAGGTTGATGATGATGAAGATAATATGACGCAGGCAATAGCTGTATCCACCTTGTTATAATAGCTTACCAGAATTATAGCTGCAATCAATTGGCTCGAATATTGCGACTATTATTATATAGCGAGTTTCAATGCATTTATAATCGCGGCTTCATAACCCGCAGTTTTCAGAGACGGCATTTTCGATTGCGTCGAAAATCCTTCGCTAAATCTGGGAATTGAAAATGTGCGATCCAAAATTGTTTATGGATTATCGTCTATTCTAGAGCGATGGTATTTTATATAAAATTGATAAAGAACGAGTAAAAATAATGTAAGTGCAGAAATAAAAATAAAAATATATTATTCATGAGTTTTAATTTTAATAGCATAATATTTTATCTGATATAAACATTTAAACGATCAGCATAATTAAAAAGAAGCTCCAAAATGTATTTTGTCAGCAAACAAAGTGAATTAAGCAAGCAATAAAAGGAAGGTGTTTCTGGGTGCAAAAAACCTATAGCAACCTAGTGATATAGGTATATCCGTACCTATATATATGGTGTCAAACTAACTTTCAAACTGATTTTGCTTGCTGACCGAATATTTTAAAAAAGTACCATTAACACCTATAAAGTACCCTATAATTTAACCACTTGCCTATAAATTAATAATTAAGGTCTTAAACATTCAGATTACCTAATTATGTTAATTGTGTCCTTTTAATTTATTTTTTTCAAGAAAAAACATTTTCTATCTTAATTTTTACTAGTTATAAGACTTTTCAAAAGAAACGTTTCAAGAACTTCTGTGACGTTAATATTTTACATTAACGTTATAGAATCGAGTACTAACAAACTTCTATATGTATTTAAAAATATCCAAATAAGTACATTTTATGTATTCCTTGTATACCTTGTATACCTACTATTCTGAAATTACAAGTTAAATTAAAACGAATAAAACGTAGCAACAAAAGGTACCTTAGCTTCAGCTTCATTATTCATAGCACAAAAACAAACTTTTCAATTTTTGTTTACAGAATGACCTTTGTTTTAACGGTGAGACCTTTCCAGGCAAGTCCGCGGACTTTGCCTTGATTTATTCATGTTGGATCATAAGGCAGGTGCGCAAACTCAGCATCGACATCTGTGGGCACTGCGAACCACAGAATATAAACCAACGTTTCAGAATATTCACTTTCTCACTTCATTTTGAAACGAATCAAGAAAGCTTCATTCAAAACATTTTGAGGATTTTGATATACCTACTCGTGTAGCATAACTTTGTTTTTGCCTCTTTGGTTGATTCTCATTCGTCCCCCAGAAAAAAGGTCTAATTCTTCACATTAGTCTCACCATTATGCTCAGTGTGATTTAAAAATGAAGAAGCTAAGTCTTCTGATTTCCATTCACAGATAAAATTTTTTTACGCAACGATATAATAAAAAATCGAAATATTTAATCGAATTAATAAATTGCCAAAGTCTAGTCTGTCGCTATGATTTGGAAGTAAGATAGCCACCCTAGTAGCATTTATCGTGGTTATTTGGTTGGTCCTACTGAGTATTTTCAACATTGTTTGTTGGCCAACTGTTAGAATTGGCCGGCTTGTTTTCAAGCGTCCCAACGATAGTGGCCAACGCTGGCCCAACCTGTTAAGGGCCAACGTCTATTTTTCCGCCGTTGGCCCTATAGTATATTCTCGCGTAGGGCCGACGTTGTGTTTGAGACGTAGGGCCATTCGCTATTTAACTCGTATAGGGCCTACGGTGTATTTGCCATGCAGGGCCTACGGTGTATTTGCCATGCAGGGCCATCCGGTATGTGACTCGTATAGGGCCTACGGTGTATTTGCCATGCAGGGCCATCCGGTATGTGACTCGTATAGGGCCTACGGTGTATTTGCCATGCAGGGCCATCCGGTATGTGACTCGTATAGGGCCTACGGTGTATTTGCTATGTAGGGCCATCCGGTATTTGACTCGTATAGGGCCTACGGTGCATTTGCAATTTAGGGCCATCCACTAAATACCTTGCGACCTATCGTAGGTCACCTAAATACTTACCAGTTTCATAGAAGATGCGTGTTATTTTATATTCGATCCACGTATCATCCGGCACTAGTGAAGGGTCTTGAAGGTATTTGTTATACCGTTTCATGAATTTAGTTGGAGGCCAAAGACAGTGTTTTTTCCGGGGTGTCAACCATTCTGCTCTAACAACACCCAAACCGCCACCTCCCCCCTCACCGGCCACATTATCGTCAAATTCTACCACTTTATACATACCTGTTGAATAAATCTGTGTATTGCAACAGAATGCCAATTATGTAAGTAGGTATATATATATAATATCTTATCTATTGGCATCCTATTGTGCATGAGCATTGCATGAGGCTGTGAGCTTCCCTTCACGAACGCTCACTCAGCTTCATTCAGCTCATGCGCACACACGTGGTCGTTTCCGTAATATAAAGTACCTACTCTTTGTGTCGTGGGTGGCACAACACAAAGCAGCGTTGAATACAGAAAACACTCGCGAGCAAGGAAATGAACACAAATATTAAGCTAGAGTGTCACGCAAAACATAAAATAAGAAAAGAAAGTTGAATCACTCTACTTGTCGTCTCGTCTCGTCGTGGCCGCAAGAAAAGAAATGGCTGCTTGTGAGCTTGTGAGCAGAGTAGGGTTACCAACTCCTAAAAGTATTTACCCCTAAAGCTAATTCAAAATTCCCTAAAATCTGCCAAATTACTCACAAATCCCCCTAAAATATATATATAACATTTTATTTTTATAATATTTTTTTGTTTTTATGTATATTGTATGATTTTAAATAGTCAGTACCATTAGAGAACATTTGAAACATTTAACTTTTTTATTTCTATGTTATTTTATAAAGGTAGGTATTTCAAATATTTATATCGTTCTCATCTGTTTTAAACGTTTTATAATCATACATTTGAATAAATAAATGGAACATAAGGGCAATGGTTAAATGTTATTCAAGTTCCACCATTTCTTCATGAATATGAATCGAATCATCATCAAATTTTGTAACATTTCAATGCATGCTTTTAATATTAAATTTAATTTAATTTTTAGTTTGAAATCGGGTTTGACTCGATAGCAATTTTTGGATGCAAATCAGCCTCAACTTTTTTAACCCGTTAGTCTCTCTTTGGACTAGTATCTGTATCCATTAAGAACTCACGCACATTTTTACAAGATGGCGCCCTCCCGTTTTTTAAATATAAATTCTAATATCTCTAAAACTATTTGTCTGATTCCCGTTCTAAAATCTGTTCTAAGCTCTGTGATATTTATTCTTTACTATTGTTTCTATATGTTTCGTGTAGCAACATACATGAATTAATTGGCATAGATTTAAACTTCAAGTCGATGTACCAACGACGGGAATATGATAGACTACCTACTTTCATATACATAACATACAACAAAGCATATTTTCAATAAACAATCACTTCGTTCGTAGACTTTGTTTGAATGAACGCGACCCAAAGTCAATGACTGCTAAAGCGAGTGCAAAAATGCATAGTGAATAAGGTTCAATTCACCCACACCATACATAAAACCGTTAAAAAACTTAGAACATAATTTGACTAGTTTATCTGTGTTGTACAATATTCCTATGGTATTTTTGTGATGTTATAATTTTTTTTAATTTCCTATGGTATTATCATAAAGTATCCATGCCAAATATCCATAGATAACACAGCTTACCTTGAATTCCACAAACAAAACACTCAAAAATCAATTTTGTAAACAATGCCTCGGTAACGAAATTTGAAACCGGTCTGACGAGTTCATTGAATAATTTGAGTTGTTAATGTAAATTTTTAGTTGGACCTCATTCTATAGAGATATATGATGCATAAATTGTTCATAGTAAAATTAACCATACCATTTTATAAATTGTTCTCAAAGTCTAAACATTGTAAATTATCCGGAAGATCCGTAGACAGGAAAAGTAAAAATCCTTTATTTATAGTTAACACTATAGTATCATTTATTTATTTTTTAAATAGACTCTGCATTATTGTAACGGAGATTTGCACAAGATTATCATCACCTACCTACGTGTCGCAAGTACAGTACGTATCAGCAAATAAATATAATCGGCTGGATCTCTGGCCTGAGATAAATAATCCTATAGGCTAGGGCATAAAGTTGTAAATAATAAGATCCTAAAATTACCCTTACAAAATAACGTCCATAAAAAAATCCTATTCCACTTATTTACCCTTAATTTGGGGGAAATCTTCTAAGTTGGTAACGGCCGCAGTGGCGGCGCGGCGGCGGCGGCAGGTGGCGGCAGTTACTTGATTGAATATTGAACTTCTACCGTAGGACTTGTAGGCCCAACATCAGATGTTTGTTGGAAAAAATGCGAACTTTTAATACTGTTGGCCAAGTGTTGGGCCTTCGTATGTGAACACCTCGTTATAAAACCTACCGTAAGACTTGCAGGCCCAACATCAGATGTTTGTTGGAAAAAATGCGAACTTTTAATACTGTTGGCCAAGTGTTGGGCCTTCGTTTGTGAACACCTCGTTATAAAACCTACCGTAGGACTTGTAGGCCCAACATCAGATGTTTGTTGGAAAAAATGCGAACTTATATCACTGTTGGCCAAGTGTTGGGCCTTTGTATGTGAACGCCTCGTTATAAAACCTACCGTAGGACTTGTAGGCCGAACATCAGATTTTTGTTGGAAAAAATGCGAACTTTTAATACTGTTGGCCAAGTGTTGGGCCTTCGTTTGTGAACACCTCGTTATAAAACCTACCGTAGGACTTGTAGGCCCAACATCAGATGTTTGTTGGAAAAAATGCGAACTTTTAATACTGTTGGCCAAGTGTTGGGCCTTCGTTTGTAAACACCTCGTTATAAAACCTACCGTAGGACTTGTAGGCCCAACATCAGATGTTTGTTGGAAAAAATGCGAACTTATATCACTGTTGGCCAAGTGTTGGGCGTTTGTATGTGAACGCCTCGTTATAAAACCTACCGTAGGACTTGTAGGCCGAACATCAGATTTTTGTTGGAAAAAATGCGAACTTTTAATACTGTTGGCCAAGTGTTGGGCCTTCGTTTGTGAACACCTCGTTATAAAACCTACCGTAGGACTTGTAGGCCCAACATCAGATGTTTGTTGGAAAAAATGCGAACTTTTAATACTGTTGGCCAAGTGTTGGGCCTTCGTTTGTGAACACCTCGTTATAAAACCTACCGTAGGACTTGTAGGCCCAACATCAGATGTTTGTTGGAAAAAATGCGAACTTATATCACTGTTGGCTAAGTGTTGGGCGTTTGTATGTGAACGCCTCGTTATAAAACCTACCGTAGGACTTGTAGGCCGAACATCAGATTTTTGTTGGAAAAAATGCGAACTTTTAATACTGTTGGCCAAGTGTTGGGCCTTCGTTTGTGAACACCTCGTTATAAAACCTACCGTAGGACTTGTAGGCCCAACATCAGATGTTTGTTGGAAAAAATGCGAACTTTTAATACTGTTGGCCAAGTGTTGGGCCTTCGTTTGTGAACACCTCGTTATAAAACCTACCGTAGGACTTGTAGGCCCAACATCAGATGTTTGTTGGAAAAAATGCGAACTTTTAATACTGTTGGCCAAGTGTTGGGCCTTCGTTTGTGAACACCTCGTTATAAAACCTACCGTAGGACTTGTAGGCCCAACATCAGATGTTTGTTGGAAAAAATGCGAACTTTTAATACTGTTGGCCAAGTGTTGGGCCTTCGTTTGTGAACACCTCGTTATAAAACCTACCGTAGGACTTGTAGGCCCAACATCAGATGTTTGTTGGAAAAAATGCGAACTTATATCACTGTTGGCCAAGTGTTGGGCCTTTGTATGTGAACGCCTCGTTATAAAACTTGCCGTAGGCCCAACTTCTGATACTCGTAGTAATTAACCCGAATATTTATTGCTGTTGGCATAGCGTTAGGCCTTCGTAGGAAAAATCACTACAATTACCCAACTCTTTCCCAACTGTTGGCAACTGTTGGCAACTGTGTGCCAACAAAAATGCTACTAGGGCAGTTTCTCAAAAGGGTTCCGGGTAAAGTGAGACTCCACCTACCGGCCTTATAACTTGAAACCAGGTGAGATGAAAGGATGTACGATATAAATGATAAAAATATAAAAGTATTACGTGCATGTGCAACCTGTCTCTATTATGCTGTCGCGTGCTTTGCCGTCAAACAAACTCTTTACAGGTTATTCTCATAAGAACGCTTTCAGTTACCAGTAATCTGAGGCAGAATAATCCTGCAAGGGGATAACGGCGATCTTTTGTGTATATTTTGTTAACTGAAGCGGGACCTAATTTATAGGTACTCTAAATTTTTGTAACGCAAGGTTATAGTAGGTGATTATCCTATTGCAAGCGGCGTTGTCACAAAAATAGCGCTCAGGTCATGCCCGGTATTATTTTTCATATTTGCATTGAACTGATAAGCAGTGACGTAGACCTTGCCAAGGTGCCAACCTGAGCCTTACCACTGCCTGCGGAGTACAACAAGCTACATTTATTACGAACTTTGGCCAGAACGCCCCGGCTGTGGCAAGTGAATACGTAAAATTAAACTACAATGTCCAACTTTAAGTAAATTCCTTGCGAATTGGTCGCTGGGGAGCGCGAGCGTTGAACTGTTTTTTGGATACATTGTTAATAAATGTCGCATCGCTTTAGAAGTTTTCATAAATATTTTGTATTCCCAGTAGTTTTTTGTGTTGGTGGCTTTTTATACCCTTTGGCAATAAAAACATGCAGTAGTTCTATCTATACTACTCCCTACAACTTGTGGGAATATTTTTTCGGTTCGGTACGGTATAGTACTATTTGTTGAACAGACACTGTTCTAATTTGGTTCTACAATTAAGTAATTATTTGGAGCAAGGCAATGCTTACTAATATTCGATTTAATGCACTGTAAATGTAAATTACAAATTTAAGGGAAAGCACTCATTACCTACCAAAACACAAAACAATCATAGTTAATATTAGTTATAAGCGCTACAAAGCTCTAAGTACTTTTTAATGGGAAATAAACGTAATATTTTTCAGTAATTCATATTCCTTGATATGTGCGCCTGCAAATCAATTCTTAATCTTTTTTTGTAAAGACGTGTATGGGCAAGAAATTGGTCTCAGGATAGATTGCATTTTAAAGATGTTCAAGTAATGCAAACGAGTAACGTTCAAACTTGCTTCTTCTATCTTTCTATCTTCATTCAACACAAACACAGCAGCTAATGCCGCGTAATACTTCCGCTAAGACAGCTCAGATCCTTTTCTACTGCAATATTAAGTAGTGTCGAACTCACTCTCACAAATCAACCATGGGTTCACATGAATTATGTGCTGTCGACAACGAGTCACTTTCGAATAAAAATGATCAAAGCTGAACAGACCTTTGTCACGAATCAAAGGAACCTTCAAGGCTAAAAATAGGGACTACTGCACTGTGCTTTCTACTATTTGTAAATAAAAATAAATATATAAGTTTTTTTGCGAATTAACATCAACAGCTGTATTCATCACAAAGGTTTGTCCTGGGTGGAAATTGAAACCACAGTTTTTTTTTTATTTTTTATATTATTTTATGACGGAAAAGCACTTGGCCTTCTTTTCATCTGGTTTCAAGTTATAATAAGGCCAAAAGTGAAGCGCATTTCATCCGGGATCCTCAACAGTCTGAGGTACTGGCTATCTTACCTCTAAATTCCGGAACACTACAATTTTGGAGTTGTAAAGATGGAGAACGGCAGACTAAAACAAAGTCCCACCACCAACCAAACCATGCACAATATTGTACTCCCCTGGGCATCGAACCCAGGTGATCTGGATCTGACACCGGTGAGCGAACCATTAGGCCACAGAGGCGGTTAACCTACAGCGCAGAAGGCGGAGCTACTACCAATTACTGATCTATGAGGCTTGTTATTGTTTGTCTGCGGTATCTACACTATATTATATCTGATGAAGATTCGTCGATCTAGCAATAGGTTCTACTTACCTTGAGCAAATTACTCAAAATAATCTTCTAGCACCTTAATCGACCACGACTTCTTTGGACCTCTTCTTTGAGATATATCAGTCCGTCTACCACGATGCGACCTATGGGCAATGGGTTGAACAATGTAACACAAATTTGGGGTTGATCTACCTCCTAACCTTGCCCGGATTGCCAGTGTCTACCCGGGCAACGGAATCACTAGCTGTTGCTAGCGGTTATAGCTGAATAATCACAACACTATGGTAAGACCTGTAAAGGTCCCCTGACTAGCGTCTACCCTCCTGCCGAAGTCCGGCGCAAATCGGTTTGCTGTATTCTGTCGGTCCGTGAGAGAGCCAGTGCTGTATGGGAAAGCCATTCAAGACCTCATCCTTGCTTTGACCTAGAGCTAGATAAGCTCTATATTATAGCCTCGTAGAATATTGTGCCAAGCGAAACCAAAATAAGCAAAACAAAATGGTAAGGGCAGCTTAATGTAAGGTCACTCGATAGGTAAGTCGCTATTAAATTTTACTCAAGCAAGGGTGCACGAACCGCGGAGCTTTTTGGTCGTGAAATTATTTAATTACCTCTCCGCCCTCCACGTTTCGACAAAGCCTCTGGCTCTGTGGGTGTTTATACTTAATTCTTCATGTTTCTACATTAATTCTGATGTATTGTTTGAAGTTTATTCTTGCATTAAATGTAGATATCTCTCGCCTCTGTTGTTGTTCGTTACTTTTGCCGCCGCAAAAAATATCACCAGCTTAATACCTATGTTTCTGGTGGCTTAAGTTGCCTCGTACACTTTAAGTGAAACTCTCCGAGGTAGAATTACATGGTACGAGCGTTGGAAAAGTTAGGTTTCAAGTTTATTGGATGGTCTCTGATACTAGATGAACTTACCTAAGTTTGGAGGATATTTAAGATATTAAAAAGTCGAGAGTTAGGTAAAAAATTTGTGTCACCGTCATGAGAGCTGTTTCTGTTTTCTTTTGGTGACTGTAATTATAACAATGATATAATTTAGTAAGTTATGAGTAAGTAATCGATTCTATAATAGGTACCTAATTTATGAAAGATCATAGATCCTGAGCTGACATATCTAGTTATTTTTTTCCAAGACTTAGGCTTGCCGGTCTGTCTTTCAGTCTTGCCTATTTTCCTAAGGTACAAAGCGGATTGTCATCCGGTTTTGTCAATAATAATTCGACCAATGACTTAAATTGAATTGAATTGTGATGAGCTTAAATTGAATCGTCATCGGATTAAAAAACGTTCGCTTTTTCGTGGCACATGGCACGGACGGGTGTCCGTGTGCCATTAGGGTTAATGGCTGAACATTTTAAATAAGGTCGTACCCACCAACCATAACAGTACTCCTTAACTCGCACCGTGAGGAAGTTCTTCTCTCTGCAGCTGAGGCCTAGGGCTGCAGATGCCATCGGCCGCTTGGACCTGTCCCACGGTTGATGGTTTACTGTCATGTTGTTTTACTCAGGTGTTACATGTTAAAATATGTAGTAGAAAAATAATTTAAAATTAAATATATAATGTGTACAATAATAAAAACATTAATAACATTCATTTATTAAAAAAAAAACAATTTACAGGAGCCTATAAAATAAAACAAAACTTTACTTGTACCGTACATTAAATTAAGCGACTCTGAAAGCCTAGTATAGCATACCAATGAAAAGAGGTTAACTAAATATTTGGTCCAGCTTATATAGGTAAGTAATTTTCGTAAAATCTTCAATGCTCGGTTCTCGGTGATTAACATGTTAATTTTCGGTTTACTCAGCGAAGCTTGTGCATTTTTAATAAAAGCATAATCATTTGCATAATAACCTTACAACGGCCAGTTTCGAAGGAAACATGAAAAGGATATGAATGCCCCATTCAAAATCTAGTCTAAGTGTCGTTCTTGTAATGTTTAAAACCTCTAGACAAATTCAGCACAAAACTTCATATTTTAGTTCATAATTCCAATGAAAAAATCGGTCAATTTGTAAACCTGTAGAAAAATACCAATTGACACAATAGATACATATAAATTAACCTTCCTTGCAGACATTGTGGTCAACGGGAGTCGGTGAATGAAGGCGGATCAGGATCTATTTGTAGTCGTTGGTTTTCCATATTATATTTTTTTTTATATATACTGTTTATAAGTAAATAACATGGGTTAGATTTCACCGGGACTAAAATTTGTGTTTAGAATGTAAATGTTTGTTCAGTGTTTGGGTGTTGTATTCATGTATGATAAGCATGTATTTACAAAACAAGTAAATAAGAGATTATTTTAGCTTTAACTAGCAGTGACATTATATAGAAACATGATACAAAAACTACATCCGCTTAGTATTATCCTGTTTCATCCCGATTTAGGATTTGTGGTAAATGGGATAGGTGATGTTAAATTTAATTACCATGTAAAGGCAAACTCTCATGCTACAATATTATTTATATATTTTGTGTTCTGTACTCAAAGGGTGCCAATGGGACCCTATTTCTAAGCCTCCGCTGTCTGTTTGTTTGTCTGTCAGCTCTGTATCTCATAACCCGTAATGGGTAGTGTGACGTTGGAGGCTGGTAATTAAATATAAAAAAAAACCAGAATGTCAATCACATTATTTATTGAGTTCGTGTTAAGCCCTGGTCACTGATTTTACGATGTTGCGTTCGAGAAAGGTGAAGTTAGGTACTCCCCTCGGATGGTCCAGGAATGTGGAGCCGATGGAGATTTCCTTGGATGCTGCAGTTGCCTTGCTCGGTGGGTAGTAGGTACCAGGTAGGTACGTGGATGCGGGTGAAATGCGCGCCACGTAGGTATGACACGAGCAGGTACCAGGCCTCGACCGTAACTACGGACCCCGAATACGGGGTTTTACACTGAATTTAGTATTACTGAGGATTTACTATAAGAAATGTGAGCGAGTGTGTATGTTTAAAATACGTAAACCGGCAAATAATTGTAATAACTTGTGCAATATGACGTGCCCTCGCTTCCCGAGTATCTGTCCGCGACTGCGACTGCCGGCCTGCCCGCGGTAGGGGCGAGCGGCGGCGGCGCCGGTTCTAGAATCGAACGTAGTAGGCGAGACTAGGTACTTGGAAACCGAGTACTATCACCGAGCTACGTTACAATACCCCCGCGCTTAGTGAAGGATTTTATTCCTCTAAAATAAAATCCGCATAGAAATAAAAAAAACAAAAATAGGTAAGTATAACTAAACACAGTTCTACTATTCTTTCATAAGTACTTCACGTCTACCTACTTAATATATAATACGCAACAGTTATGACATAGGTAAGTAAAGTACCTAGGTTATAATAAAAAAAAAGTCTAATAATTTAATGTTAAGTATGTTTTATGGAATTTTAGCCATACAAATTTGCTAAAAGATTCCTAAATTAAGATTTAAAAAATGCTTGACCGACGAAGATGGTACAGTCAGGCATAAAAGTTTATATCCAATGTACACAAAAAAAATTACTTAAAATAAAAAAAAATACTTGTTAAGACCGAAAAGTTTCAGGTCCTTGATGTGCCAGGAGCCTACATTTTTGCCAGACATATCTTGCAACACATAGACAAGGGGAGACTTTTTGGCAATGATCGTTGCTTTAATAAATTTGGGAGCAAATTTTTTAGAAAATTTATTTTCTTTGTCACTCAAAAAATAAGCGCGCTTCATTACTACGTCACCAACGTTGAACTCTGCAAATTTACGTCTCAAATTATAGTGAGAGGTATTTTTGATATGTGCTTGCCATAATCTGGATTGTACAGTGTCAAATACGTTAGACAGACAACCCAAATTTTCGGCGTATGGATCACGTGGTAAAAACAAAATTTCACTACCAAGATCATTGTCTGTATAATGTGTACCGCAGGTGACTAGTTCGCGACCAAATACTAGAAAAGAAGGCGTGTAGCCTGTGGCCTCATTCACTGCGTTGTTAATGGCGAACTGTACCTTTGGTATAAATAAGTCCCAAGATCTATGATCGTCGTCTACGTATGTCGATATACAGGTTATGATGGTCCGATTGTAACGTTCCACTAAGTTTACCTGCGGGGTATATCTCGGAGTAAAATGAACGTTTGGAATTGCGTATTTCTTAAACAGGGCATCGGAGACTTTTCCAGTAAATTGGGTACCATTGTCCATTAAAACGGTTTGCGGGACACCATGTATAAGAAATACGGATTCCTCCAAAATTTTTGTAATAATCTCAGAAGTTGCCTTTTTAATAGGGAAAATTAAACAAAATTTGGAAAAACAACAGGTAATAACTAAAATGTAGCTGTTGCGTTGTCTCGAAGTGGGAAGAGGTCCCATCAAATCTATGGATATCATCTGAAATGGTCGTGAGCATTGCTTAGGTCGGCCCATTTCTCCAAGGATCTGATGATTTTGAGATTTGTAAGAAAGACATTTATCACATGTACTGATGAATTTTACTACGTCCTGGTACATGTTAGGCCAAAAATAAGTCAAGGCAAGGCGTCGGTATGTCTTAAAGATACCCATGTGACCAGCAGTAGGTTCGGCATGATTCTCATGCATAACTTGCTTGCGAAGTTCGGCGGGTACAACTTCTTTCCACGAGAATTCGGAAGTGAGCTCGTGCTTATTCATCGAAATACGGTACAACGAGTTATTCTTAATTAAAAAATTTGGAAACTTAGAAGGGTCATCTAGGCTACCATTGTAAATGTTTTTGTACCATGAGTCTTTAGTGTCCAAAAAAGAGTTGGAAGTACTAATGGCACTTACTGGGACGGCTCTGGAAAGAGCATCGGGAATGACGTTATCTACACCACGTCTATGTTTCAAGTCAAAGTTGAAAGCAGACAAGCGTACACCCCAACGAGCTAACCTACCAGTAGGGTTACTAATGGAGAGAAACCACTTTAAAGCGCTATGATCCGTATAAACGGTAAACTTTTGACCATTTTCGATATAGCAGCGCCAGTACTCAAGTGCCAAAACGACAGCAAGGGTTTCGCGTTCGGTAATGCTGTAATTCTTTTCTGCGTCGGACAATGACTTACTCATGTAGGCGACCGGATGTTCTTTGCCATCTATCGTTTGAGTAAGCATTGCTCCTATGCCGTAATTACTAGCGTCCGTATGCACCTCAAAAGGCTTGCTGTAATCTGGACAGGATAGTACAGGGGCTGAGACAAGACACTCTTTTAGCTCTTGGAAAGCCGAGTCAGCTTCAGGAGTCCACTTAAATGAAGGGGTGCCTTTCTTAGACGAAGTAAGTCTATTTAATGGTCCAGCAATGGTACTGAAATTCTGAACAAATCGCCTATACCAAGTCGCCGTTCCTAGAAATCGTTTGAGGTCCTTCCGACAAGTAGGTGTCGGGTAATTGATAATAGCCTCGACCTTGGCTGGATCGGTTCTTAAGCCAGAGCTATCAACTACATATCCTAGATATTTAAGTTGGGGCCTGAAAAAATTACATTTCTCATGATTGACAGTGAGGTTCGCCTGCTTTAATTTGTCGAGGACACGTAAAAGTAGGGTTACGTGGCTATTAAAATCCTCGGACACGATGATGATGTCATCTAAGTAGGCGAAAACCTTGTGATCGAATTCCGTGAACAACAGATCAACTAATCGCTGCTGTGTAGCTGGGGCGTTGGTAAGACCGAATGGGGTGCGTTTAAAACGAAGGGAACCTCTTCCAGGGATGTAAAATGCGGTCTTGTCACGATCTTCTGGAACAATAGGTATCTGCCAAAACGCCTTCGACAAGTCAATGCTCGAAAGGTAACGTGCATCTCGCAGGTTATCGAGGATTTCTGAAATGTATGGAAGATTGTACGCATCGCGTTTTGTGATAGAATTAAGCTTCCGGCTGTCAAGGCAAAAGCGGGACTGACCATTTTTCTTGGTGACCAGCAAGACTGGCGAAGACCAAGCGCTCTCACAAGGTTCGATGACATCGAGCGACAGCATTTCATCGACCTGTTCAGTTAGGATACGCTGCTTATCAGGTGAAAGCCGGTAATAACGCTGACGAATAGGCATGGAGTCACCGGTATCAATATGATGCGTAATTAAGCTGGTGACACCAAGACCTTTTTTCTCAAAACAAATATCTTGGAACTGTTTGATAACATCGTCAGCCAGTGGTTTTTGGGTCTCATCTAGGTTTGTGTAGTCTTGAATGAAGGCTTGGTGAGAAGCACCGAAAGAAATTTGACTATTTGACTCATCTACATTGTTGACCATCGAAAATATATATTTAGGACAAAGTTTGAACTTGCGCCAAAAGTCAATACCCAAAACAAGGTTTGGCTTAATACCCGGAATCACGAAGGCCCTTATCAAATGAAATTGGTCTTCGAAAGTAATTGGAAGATAATATACCCAATACTATTCAATACTTGACCGCCTGCTGCAGTTACGGATAGATAATCGTCCTTAACTATTTGGAACCCTTGGTTCACGAGAACAGAATGTGCATTATCGCCAATAATAGTGACGGCAGCGCCAGCATCTAAGAGTCCTGTAAACTTATATCCATTGATACCTACTACTACATAAGGTCTCTCATCCAAATCATTAACTTTTTTGTCGAGAATTGTGTGAACCTAGAATTGATTCAAAAAATGAACGAACAGTTTGCAGCCAATTCTGCCAATCCCTGTGGTCAAATTTATTCACACAATTCTCCGAAACTAGTTTTTTGAATGATTCATGTCAACGGCACATTTTGGGCAATCAGGGGTCTTAACACCTTTTTCTCCACAAACGAAACAAACCAGCTGATCTTTATTAGCGGTGCACTGTCGAAGGTTGTGGTTGTTCGTACGACAA
The DNA here is from genome assembly GCA_951394065.1 of Venusia cambrica. NCBI lineage: Eukaryota > Metazoa > Arthropoda > Insecta > Lepidoptera > Geometridae > Venusia > Venusia cambrica. The sequence continues at coordinate 10,795,819 of OX596043.1, read as the reverse complement.
CGAGGGCAATAACGGGGCTTCTGATTTGAAGAATCGACCACGTGTACATACTTTTCGGTATTTTTATTTTGTTGACTATTATTAGTGTTGTTATTATAATTTGTCCTACTACTATAATTATTATATCTGTTAAAATTTAAACTAGACTTGTTACTGCTTGAGGAGCCAGAATATGCAAACTCAGGTGCTAGAGTTTCTGATGTCGGTCGTGGAGGTTCTCTAAATTGAGAAAGACGCGATTGTATACTCTCATAGTTACGGCACAAGGCTTTTAATTCCTCAATGGTTTTTATTTCCGACACAGATGACAGTGTACTTGCGTAACATGGGCGAATATTGTGGAGAAGAATTTCTAATTTGTCTTCTTCTAATAAGTTTTTCGATAACCTTGAAAAAAGTCCAGACATTATCGACAAATAAATAACAATATTTTCGGTTTCTCCTTGTGTACGAGATCTGATTTCAGAAAGCAGTCTATAGTCATAATCAGACTGACCAAAATCGCGTCTCAGTGACTCTGCAAGTTCGTCCCAAGTTTCTATCGAATCCCTAATACTCCTGTACCAGTGGATGGCATCGCCCGTAAATATTTCAGTAGCATTTTTAAGAAGCTTCTCATTTGAGATATTCTTGGCCTGTCTTAATTCATCGACACGTTGGATGAACGCGCGTACACAAGACTTTCCATCATATTTTAATTTTGAAAATGTACTGTCGCTTGCGCCTTCGCAGGTAACAGAGACACTAAGTTGCGAATTAGGGTTGACAGAAGCGATTAAAGCTGGAGCATCACTAGTCGTAGTGGCAAGCGGATCAGAAATAAAATCTTTACGAGAGTTAAGCTTAGCTGTTGCTTTTTTATAAAGTTTAACACATTCATTATAATGGTCTAGATCGTCGTTGTCGTCGCTAGCAATGCGGTTAAGCCGATGATATAAATGGTTCATCAGATTTTGGGTACGAAGGAAAACATTCTTGTCTAGAGACGCAGACTCAAGGCTATTATTTACTTTTTCGAGTACATCTTCAACACCGCTGAGGTCATCTTCGACCTCTAAAGAGCTGGTGAGGATGTCTTCCGAAGGAAAAATAGGACCGCATTTAGCAATTTGTTTGCGCAAATCCTGAACAGTAGAAGCGGGAGTCTCACCCCTAATAGCAACCTCATACTCCAATTCAGCTTTTTGAAGCGACATAAATTTAACTGGATAAGCCATGATTAAAAACAAAATAAACGAACCAAAAATATAAAAATAAAGGTAGTTAAAGTGTGTTTCGGTAAATGTTGAACAACGAAATGAACAAAAAAAAAACAACAAATTCTCCGTCTGTTACAAAATATAAACTAAAAGAGTAACGTTTTGGTTGTTTTTCTTTCTTAAATAATGAGGAAAAAAGCGTAGTAAAAAAATATGCAACCAAAATGAAGATGAAATAAAGCAACTACATAAATTGCAACTAATGTGTACGAAAATCACTAAACAAAATTCACAAACATAAATAAATTTATGAGGCTGACTGTACTGACAATAATGTTCGTCAGATATAACACAAAAATCAAAACATTTAACAAAAAAAAATTATATACAAAATTTTTGTAGCCGACTGTACAAAAATAAACATAGATACAAATGGATTAATTGCGTACACCTTAGTTGCTGGCAACCAAAGATTAAAAGAAAAGAAAATAACGTTTTACAGAAACACAAAAATACACACACCAAAATAATCCTCCCCTTCTCGAAAGCAAAATCAGTGACCTTTAACACGTAAGGGCGCCAGTGTGACGTTGGAGGCTGGTAATTAAATATAAAAAAAAACCAGAATGTCAATCACATTATTTATTGAGTTCGTGTTAAGCCCTGGTCACTGATTTTACGATGTTGCGTTCGAGAAAGGTGAAGTTAGGTACTCCCCTCGGATGGTCCAGGAATGTGGAGCCGATGGAGATTTCCTTGGATGCTGCAGTTGCCTTGCTCGGTGGGTAGTAGGTACCAGGTAGGTACGTGGATGCGGGTGAAATGCGCGCCACGTAGGTATGACACGAGCAGGTACCAGGCCTCGACCGTAACTACGGACCCCGAATACGGGGTTTTACACTGAATTTAGTATTACTGAGGATTTACTATAAGAAATGTGAGCGAGTGTGTATGTTTAAAATACGTAAACCGGCAAATAATTGTAATAACTTGTGCAATATGACGTGCCCTCGCTTCCCGAGTATCTGTCCGCGACTGCGACTGCCGGCCTGCCCGCGGTAGGGGCGAGCGGCGGCGGCGCCGGTTCTAGAATCGAACGTAGTAGGCGAGACTAGGTACTTGGAAACCGAGTACTATCACCGAGCTACGTTACAATACCCCCGCGCTTAGTGAAGGATTTTATTCCTCTAAAATAAAATCCGCATAGAAATAAAAAAAACAAAAATAGGTAAGTATAACTAAACACAGTTCTACTATTCTTTCATAAGTACTTCACGTCTACCTACTTAATATATAATACGCAACAGTTATGACATAGGTAAGTAAAGTACCTAGGTTATAATAAAAAAAAAGTCTAATAATTTAATGTTAAGTATGTTTTATGGAATTTTAGCCATACAAATTTGCTAAAAGATTCCTAAATTAAGATTTAAAAAATGCTTGACCGACGAAGATGGTACAGTCAGGCATAAAAGTTTATATCCAATGTACACAAAAAAAATTACTTAAAATAAAAAAAAATACTTGTTAAGACCGAAAAGTTTCAGGTCCTTGATGTGCCAGGAGCCTACATTTTTGCCAGACATATCTTGCAACACATAGACAAGGGGAGACTTTTTGGCAATGATCGTTGCTTTAATAAATTTGGGAGCAAATTTTTTAGAAAATTTATTTTCTTTGTCACTCAAAAAATAAGCGCGCTTCATTACTACGTCACCAACGTTGAACTCTGCAAATTTACGTCTCAAATTATAGTGAGAGGTATTTTTGATATGTGCTTGCCATAATCTGGATTGTACAGTGTCAAATACGTTAGACAGACAACCCAAATTTTCGGCGTATGGATCACGTGGTAAAAACAAAATTTCACTACCAAGATCATTGTCTGTATAATGTGTACCGCAGGTGACTAGTTCGCGACCAAATACTAGAAAAGAAGGCGTGTAGCCTGTGGCCTCATTCACTGCGTTGTTAATGGCGAACTGTACCTTTGGTATAAATAAGTCCCAAGATCTATGATCGTCGTCTACGTATGTCGATATACAGGTTATGATGGTCCGATTGTAACGTTCCACTAAGTTTACCTGCGGGGTATATCTCGGAGTAAAATGAACGTTTGGAATTGCGTATTTCTTAAACAGGGCATCGGAGACTTTTCCAGTAAATTGGGTACCATTGTCCATTAAAACGGTTTGCGGGACACCATGTATAAGAAATACGGATTCCTCCAAAATTTTTGTAATAATCTCAGAAGTTGCCTTTTTAATAGGGAAAATTAAACAAAATTTGGAAAAACAACAGGTAATAACTAAAATGTAGCTGTTGCGTTGTCTCGAAGTGGGAAGAGGTCCCATCAAATCTATGGATATCATCTGAAATGGTCGTGAGCATTGCTTAGGTCGGCCCATTTCTCCAAGGATCTGATGATTTTGAGATTTGTAAGAAAGACATTTATCACATGTACTGATGAATTTTACTACGTCCTGGTACATGTTAGGCCAAAAATAAGTCAAGGCAAGGCGTCGGTATGTCTTAAAGATACCCATGTGACCAGCAGTAGGTTCGGCATGATTCTCATGCATAACTTGCTTGCGAAGTTCGGCGGGTACAACTTCTTTCCACGAGAATTCGGAAGTGAGCTCGTGCTTATTCATCGAAATACGGTACAACGAGTTATTCTTAATTAAAAAATTTGGAAACTTAGAAGGGTCATCTAGGCTACCATTGTAAATGTTTTTGTACCATGAGTCTTTAGTGTCCAAAAAAGAGTTGGAAGTACTAATGGCACTTACTGGGACGGCTCTGGAAAGAGCATCGGGAATGACGTTATCTACACCACGTCTATGTTTCAAGTCAAAGTTGAAAGCAGACAAGCGTACACCCCAACGAGCTAACCTACCAGTAGGGTTACTAATGGAGAGAAACCACTTTAAAGCGCTATGATCCGTATAAACGGTAAACTTTTGACCATTTTCGATATAGCAGCGCCAGTACTCAAGTGCCAAAACGACAGCAAGGGTTTCGCGTTCGGTAATGCTGTAATTCTTTTCTGCGTCGGACAATGACTTACTCATGTAGGCGACCGGATGTTCTTTGCCATCTATCGTTTGAGTAAGCATTGCTCCTATGCCGTAATTACTAGCGTCCGTATGCACCTCAAAAGGCTTGCTGTAATCTGGACAGGATAGTACAGGGGCTGAGACAAGACACTCTTTTAGCTCTTGGAAAGCCGAGTCAGCTTCAGGAGTCCACTTAAATGAAGGGGTGCCTTTCTTAGACGAAGTAAGTCTATTTAATGGTCCAGCAATGGTACTGAAATTCTGAACAAATCGCCTATACCAAGTCGCCGTTCCTAGAAATCGTTTGAGGTCCTTCCGACAAGTAGGTGTCGGGTAATTGATAATAGCCTCGACCTTGGCTGGATCGGTTCTTAAGCCAGAGCTATCAACTACATATCCTAGATATTTAAGTTGGGGCCTGAAAAAATTACATTTCTCATGATTGACAGTGAGGTTCGCCTGCTTTAATTTGTCGAGGACACGTAAAAGTAGGGTTACGTGGCTATTAAAATCCTCGGACACGATGATGATGTCATCTAAGTAGGCGAAAACCTTGTGATCGAATTCCGTGAACAACAGATCAACTAATCGCTGCTGTGTAGCTGGGGCGTTGGTAAGACCGAATGGGGTGCGTTTAAAACGAAGGGAACCTCTTCCAGGGATGTAAAATGCGGTCTTGTCACGATCTTCTGGAACAATAGGTATCTGCCAAAACGCCTTCGACAAGTCAATGCTCGAAAGGTAACGTGCATCTCGCAGGTTATCGAGGATTTCTGAAATGTATGGAAGATTGTACGCATCGCGTTTTGTGATAGAATTAAGCTTCCGGCTGTCAAGGCAAAAGCGGGACTGACCATTTTTCTTGGTGACCAGCAAGACTGGCGAAGACCAAGCGCTCTCACAAGGTTCGATGACATCGAGCGACAGCATTTCATCGACCTGTTCAGTTAGGATACGCTGCTTATCAGGTGAAAGCCGGTAATAACGCTGACGAATAGGCATGGAGTCACCGGTATCAATATGATGCGTAATTAAGCTGGTGACACCAAGACCTTTTTTCTCAAAACAAATATTTTGGAACTGTTTGATAACATCGTCAGCCAGTGGTTTTTGGGTCTCATCTAGGTTTGTGTAGTCTTGAATGAAGGCTTGGTGAGAAGCACCGAAAGAAATTTGACTATTTGACTCATCTACATTGTTGACCATCGAAAATATATATTTAGGACAAAGTTTGAACTTGCGCCAAAAGTCAATACCCAAAACAAGGTTTGGCTTAATACCCGGAATCACGAAGGCCCTTATCAAATGAAATTGGTCTTCGAAAGTAATTGGAAGATAATATACCCAATACTATTCAATACTTGACCGCCTGCTGCAGTTACGGATAGATAATCGTCCTTAACTATTTGGAACCCTTGGTTCACGAGAACAGAATGTGCATTATCGCCAATAATAGTGACGGCAGCGCCAGCATCTAAGAGTCCTGTAAACTTATATCCATTGATACCTACTACTACATAAGGTCTCTCATCCAAATCATTAACTTTTTTGTCGAGAATTGTGTGAACCTAGAATTGATTCAAAAAATGAACGAACAGTTTGCAGCCAATTCTGCCAATCCCTGTGGTCAAATTTATTCACACAATTCTCCGAAACTAGTTTTTTGAATGATTCATGTCAACGGCACATTTTGGGCAATCAGGGGTCTTAACACCTTTTTCTCCACAAACGAAACAAACCAGCTGATCTTTATTAGCGGTGCACTGTCGAAGGTTGTGGTTGTTCGTACGACAACGAGGGCAATAACGGGGCTTCTGATTTGAAGAATCGACCACGTGTACATACTTTTCGGTATTTTTATTTTGTTGACTATTATTAGTGTTGTTATTATAATTTGTCCTACTACTATAATTATTATATCTGTTAAAATTTAAACTAGACTTGTTACTGCTTGAGGAGCCAGAATATGCAAACTCAGGTGCTAGAGTTTCTGATGTCGGTCGTGGAGGTTCTCTAAATTGAGAAAGACGCGATTGTATACTCTCATAGTTACGGCACAAGGCTTTTAATTCCTCAATGGTTTTTATTTCCGACACAGATGACAGTGTACTTGCGTAACATGGGCGAATATTGTGGAGAAGAATTTCTAATTTGTCTTCTTCTAATAAGTTTTTCGATAACCTTGAAAAAAGTCCAGACATTATCGACAAATAAATAACAATATTTTCGGTTTCTCCTTGTGTACGAGATCTGATTTCAGAAAGCAGTCTATAGTCATAATCAGACTGACCAAAATCGCGTCTCAGTGACTCTGCAAGTTCGTCCCAAGTTTCTATCGAATCCCTAATACTCCTGTACCAGTGGATGGCATCGCCCGTAAATATTTCAGTAGCATTTTTAAGAAGCTTCTCATTTGAGATATTCTTGGCCTGTCTTAATTCATCGACACGTTGGATGAACGCGCGTACACAAGACTTTCCATCATATTTTAATTTTGAAAATGTACTGTCGCTTGCGCCTTCGCAGGTAACAGAGACACTAAGTTGCGAATTAGGGTTGACAGAAGCGATTAAAGCTGGAGCATCACTAGTCGTAGTGGCAAGCGGATCAGAAATAAAATCTTTACGAGAGTTAAGCTTAGCTGTTGCTTTTTTATAAAGTTTAACACATTCATTATAATGGTCTAGATCGTCGTTGTCGTCGCTAGCAATGCGGTTAAGCCGATGATATAAATGGTTCATCAGATTTTGGGTACGAAGGAAAACATTCTTGTCTAGAGACGCAGACTCAAGGCTATTATTTACTTTTTCGAGTACATCTTCAACACCGCTGAGGTCATCTTCGACCTCTAAAGAGCTGGTGAGGATGTCTTCCGAAGGAAAAATAGGACCGCATTTAGCAATTTGTTTGCGCAAATCCTGAACAGTAGAAGCGGGAGTCTCACCCCTAATAGCAACCTCATACTCCAATTCAGCTTTTTGAAGCGACATAAATTTAACTGGATAAGCCATGATTAAAAACAAAATAAACGAACCAAAAATATAAAAATAAAGGTAGTTAAAGTGTGTTTCGGTAAATGTTGAACAACGAAATGAACAAAAAAAAAACAACAAATTCTCCGTCTGTTACAAAATATAAACTAAAAGAGTAACGTTTTGGTTGTTTTTCTTTCTTAAATAATGAGGAAAAAAGCGTAGTAAAAAAATATGCAACCAAAATGAAGATGAAATAAAGCAACTACATAAATTGCAACTAATGTGTACGAAAATCACTAAACAAAATTCACAAACATAAATAAATTTATGAGGCTGACTGTACTGACAATAATGTTCGTCAGATATAACACAAAAATCAAAACATTTAACAAAAAAAAATTATATACAAAATTTTTGTAGCCGACTGTACAAAAATAAACATAGATACAAATGGATTAATTGCGTACACCTTAGTTGCTGGCAACCAAAGATTAAAAGAAAAGAAAATAACGTTTTACAGAAACACAAAAATACACACACCAAAATAATCCTCCCCTTCTCGAAAGCAAAATCAGTGACCTTTAACACGTAAGGGCGCCAGTGTGACGTTGGAGGCTGGTAATTAAATATAAAAAAAAACCAGAATGTCAATCACATTATTTATTGAGTTCGTGTTAAGCCCTGGTCACTGATTTTACGATGTTGCGTTCGAGAAAGGTGAAGTTAGGTACTCCCCTCGGATGGTCCAGGAATGTGGAGCCGATGGAGATTTCCTTGGATGCTGCAGTTGCCTTGCTCGGTGGGTAGTAGGTACCAGGTAGGTACGTGGATGCGGGTGAAATGCGCGCCACGTAGGTATGACACGAGCAGGTACCAGGCCTCGACCGTAACTACGGACCCCGAATACGGGGTTTTACACTGAATTTAGTATTACTGAGGATTTACTATAAGAAATGTGAGCGAGTGTGTATGTTTAAAATACGTAAACCGGCAAATAATTGTAATAACTTGTGCAATATGACGTGCCCTCGCTTCCCGAGTATCTGTCCGCGACTGCGACTGCCGGCCTGCCCGCGGTAGGGGCGAGCGGCGGCGGCGCCGGTTCTAGAATCGAACGTAGTAGGCGAGACTAGGTACTTGGAAACCGAGTACTATCACCGAGCTACGTTACAGTAGTCATTTTCACAGAGCGTGTAGAGCGAATAGACAATTTAGATTTTCGCTTAAACAACAATGATTTGCTGTCCTCATCGATCATAACTTAATTCAAAAATTGTCACGGAGGATTTTTGGTAACTGGTGTAGTTTTTAAGATATGGGGTGGACATAACTGCATCATAATCATTTTAATGGTTGATTCGATTAATTCGTTTTTTTATTTTTTTTCTGATTTTACACGATGTAAGTAAGGATTTTTTTAATTCGGTAGTTTTTTGAGAATGGCTATTTAGCGGTGCTAGTGAGACAAGAACCTCTTTATCTTGTGGGGTGTCTTTAGAAAAGTATCAACTGAAGTTTTGTTAAATATCATATGACATATGGTTTTTTTTCCCTTATTAATGGTGGTTTTCAAGGTGAAGGGTTGCAAATAATGATTATCGAGGCGTGCATAGTCGTCGTGACGTGAGGGTAGTGGATTTTCATTTCAAATCAAACTGGTCGATTTATTTCTTTTTTCTCACTCAATAGGGTTGCCAAGCCAAGTGTGTCAATGAGATCCAAATAATACTTTTGGCATGTCATGTCAAAGGTTTTGACTGCGCAGATCAACAGATTTTATCTACCACATAGCAAAGAGAACTTCCTCCAAAACTGTGAGGTTTGGCCATAATCACACGCTTTTCTGACATATTGGTGTTCACAGTTAAAGTTTTGTTTGTACTCAGAAAAGCATCCTTTCTTGGTGAAACTCCTTGGTCAACTTGTAGGACATCCGTGGGCTGCCGAAGCAACGGTTTCGAGACTTTATTAAAAAAAAGATAACAAACTTTTCATATTAGTAAGGGATGACTTATCTATATATTGTATTCTGCCCAAATACTATGACGTATGGTCGGTGCTGTAATGCTTTGCTCTCATGCTGGCTATGCATATAGAATGACAGTTAGCAACGAGGTAGAGCCTCGAACACTAATGTTAATAAACAGAGATCAAGAAGATGTATACTTAGAGCAAGGTGTACTGAAAGCATTCTTTTATCGTAGTGCTAATAACTTTCTTGAGAAATAAGTCTTTTGGTTAAATACTTACAGTACGTTATGTTTGCCTTGAAATGCGGGTCGGTAGGTCAGTATTCTCGATGGGCATCTTCGCAATCCGTCAGTTTATTATGGTTTCTTAAGGCTGCACAACTGTCGGTCTTTTCACTTTTTTCATTTTGGAGATACTACTCATAGCGCACTGGTGGTGTGAAAATTGATCTATATATATTGATAATCCTTGTGCGGCCTGTCTACCGCCATTTAAACTGCATGTGTGACGTACAAATGGAACGTATTTTAGATAGTTATTGTATTATACCCACTATCTTTATGGCTAGAAGCTCGAACGCGTTTCGCGTTTGTCTTAATAAGTTAAGCTCGAAAAGAATGTTCGCATGTGTAGCCTCACCACAAGTTTCTGTGCGATAAAAGCTTTGAATAAATAAGCTATAGCGGCTTTTGTTGTCAGAACGAAACGGTTGGTTTCAGAAGCTTGTTTTGTTTTGAATAGGTATGTTTCATGTACCTTCGTCATATTCTATTTGTACAAGCGATATGCGTTTGCACTGTGCCAGTGCAACAGTTGAACTTATGTGCCTATAGCTTTTATAGTATTATATAGTAGTGTTTTTTGCTTCACTACCACAGGCGCTATTACGTTTTTCACGTTTTATTTAAATTGCCAACATCGGAGTGTGGACAAGAAAGGATGAGAAACGGATTTAGTGAAGCACATAGGGAGATACGATTGTGTTCCAAAATAGCATTCTCATCATTTCATAATCTCAGTTCATCAAGGAAACGATATTTTTTTTTATTTACGGGGAAGCACTTGGCCTTCATCTCACCTGGTTCCTAGGTAAGATATGGTCGAAGGTGGAGGTGCACTTCATACGAAATCTTCAACAAACTAAGGAACTGGCTATCTTAGCTCTAAGTACCGAAACACAACAATTTTAGAATTGTTAATATAGCGACAGAATTAGGTAAGATAATGGTAGCCAGGCAGTCTTAAACAAAGTCCTACCACCAACCAATTTATTACCCAGCTATTGGCCGGTTTGACTGGTATCCCTTTTTAATTTCATTCTTGTCCAAAATAAGTTTGTTTATTTTCAGTTGTAAAAACCTAACTGGAATTTTTAGGGCTCTCCGAAACTATTCAAATGGTTTGCTGTAATCATCATGTTGGAAGACCCATTTGTTCTTGGGTACTAAGCATGTGCTACACATATCCTGGTGTAATTCTTAGTCTTTATCTTAATATATCCACGGAAAGTTTAAGCTTGTTTTTCATCTCTATACATTTACTGGTAAATTACCTTACTTACTCACAACTTACTTTAGTATTTCCTATCACTAGTAGTTAACTTATTCGTGTCGATGGATCAGATAAGATGAAGCAAAATTTTACTAACAATGTAGGTTCATATCTACCAAAACAACATTGCATTTGCGCTTCCAGGTCCCAGAATAATAAATTCATATTTATAACGAACACCGAGGTCGTTTCCAGACGACAGAAATCAATTTACAGCGTGCACTCAAGCATTTCAATGGTGGCGAAACGAAATCAGTGGAATGCGGCCAGAATCAAATTAAAGCCGTTGACATAAATTTCGTTATGAAACAGTTCATCCCGCGCCATAAATGTAGGAAGACAATTAATGAAAGTTATTAACAATTATTTGCATACATTTTAAAACACGGGCTTTTTTTCACGTTATGATTATGTTGATGTAGGCACCAACGGTTTCACACGGGAGTGTGTGGGACGCTACCAAACAAGAGGGCTGCGCGCGCCGCGATCGTCCTACCCGGCGAGTCACGCTCACACAGATGATGATTCACTTGTTGAATCGAAACCGTTGGTGCCTACATCAACATAATCATATACGTGAGTAAAACCCGTGTTTTTAAATGTACCTATAGTTCGCCTCACGCAAGTTTTGGAAATGAATTGCATACCTATTACAAAATCAATATTCACAATGATGTGATGTGAATGTTCCGCATGAGTGGCTTAGTGGTTCACCTACCGGTATCAGACCCAGAGAGGTACAAATTTGTATCTTGTTTTGTTGTAAGACTGTGTTTAACCTCTCCCATCTACCACCATCTTACCTTAGCTGTCACCATAACAACGATTCTAAATTCAGTTGTTGCAGCATTTAGAGGTATGATAGGACTGAGGAACACTTAGTCTGTTGAAGTTATGGTGAAGTGATTTTCCACTTTCGGCCATATCATAGCTTGACATCAGGTAATCAAGGCAAATCTCCCATGAGATGGACGAACAATATCAAGGCGGCACTAGATGGTCCCGTGCACGAGTGCACGCTAGAGGGCAGCCGCTAGAAACGAGTGATTGTAAAGCTTGTTACAACCCCCAACACGTAATGACTATGACCACTCTGGCAAGAGTGTAGCGACTAAGAAGAAGAATATAAAAGGGAAGCAGTCGTGTACCCAAGGACTGTTACAAACGGCCTATAGGTAAATCAAATGATCAAAATCAGTACCAGATGAAAGCGTATATGCGCTGAATTGCTATGCAAATTCACTGGCTCAAAAAAGAACCAGCCCATGGGTCACGTCACCTCAATCAAAAGCCCCTCGAGATGTTAATATTGCATTATTAATTATTTTACGGTACTGTTGTACCATCCTTATAAGAGCTTTCGCAAATACCTTTCAATGCTGTATTTTGAAATTTTAGGTGGCACGGTATAAAACAAAATGTACATATAATAATGAAAATGAAAAATATATTGATAATACACGATGGAATGGAATACAGCACTACTCTAGGTAACAAACCTGAATGTTAATGTAAAGGAACAGTTCTTTATATATCTTCATGTAAGACCTTCCTTCAAAGAGTAGTCAGGGACACATATTGCTGCAATTCTTGCTCATAAATTAAAGTAATTATTTGCGAAGAGTAATTGTTCTGTTTTGTTCAGTATGTCAATATCGCAGGTCAAGGTGTTGGCAATGCCATCTTAGGCCCTAGCGGATGACCAAAACTGCGGCTTGGCGATACGCTGAAGCATTATGCTGATTTAGGACCCTTTTCACCACTAGAAATGTCTTTATTATTTGATGGTCGTATGAATTATACAATTTTCTTTGTCTCTGAGTAGATAACAGACATATATTGTAAACGTAATATTCTTAAGCTACTAGTAGCGTTTATAAGTGATAGAGTTCTGTGAAAACATTATTTTGGCATGAGAGTGTTTCGGAAATGCTCCCTACTCCAGGCTAGCAAAGGAAATTGGTTCATCGCCGGACGAAATCGTTACTAGCAAATATAGGTCGTATTAGCAAAAACAATTTGTAAATAGACAAAATACTGATTAAAATTTTAGTAATGACATCATACGCTACATAATTAATAATACCATCGATTAGCGAAACATTATTAGTGAAATTACAGGCTATATGCTGATATTTAATTAAGTTATATCCAGAGTTGGCAGTTTATTATAACATCGGACACCTAACTATTATTCTACATTCTAGTTGTCGCATATGCACTTGTTTTGTATTTGATTGATTTGAGAAGACAGGCGTTCAGGACCGCTGTCATAAGGGACCACGGTCCCAATCGCCTGATTATCTTAAAAGCGGAGGATAATCTTGAAAGAGGAGGATTCTCTTGCGAAATAACACATACACGCATATTCATTACACCAAGTAGGTACATGATCATCATCATCATCACCATTATCCTATCTACTGCTGGACTCTTAGGAGTAGTTAGCTTCGCCACTGAGCTTAATCTTCCGGCTTCTACACCTAGCATGGTCTGTTCCATCGCTCCATCGTACCAGTGGTCGTCCAACACTGCATCTGCTCATCTGCAGCTCGTTTACTCAAGCGAAGGTCGATTTTTCGGTAAATATGGCCAACCCACTGCCGTGTCAGCCTACTAATCCTGAGAGATATGTCGGTAACTTTGATTCTCTTATGAATGTATTCGTTTCGGATCTTATTCCTTATAAAATTCCATATATTAGGTCTTTACCTATTAAATTGCCGTTTTGTATGAAATCAATGCAAGTGATTTTTTTTCGATCATATTTATTTCCAGCGCAGTAGCAATTTATCGATGCCCTTCTTGAAAAAGTCTGTTGGACGGGAGGCAACAAACTCTTTGAAGGCATTTTGTACTGCCTCCCGGTATTGATTTTTTTTCCCGTTAAGAAGTCGTCCAAATTCTGGAAAAAGTAGAAGTCGGTAGGCCTGGTGAGTTCGGCGGATGACGGAGAGCTTCCAGACCCAGCTCTTGTAGCGTGGAGCCGGTCTGTTGTGTGGTGTGAGGTCCGCGTTGTCGTGCAGCAGTAACGGGGATGATCGATTCACCAAAGCTGATTGGCGTTGTGCGAGTTTCTCCATCATTGTGTTCAGTTCTTCAGATTACATATCTGTAGTAATGCTCGTCCCGTTTGGTAAGAAGCTGTGATGAATTACACCGGTGCTAGACCACCAAATAGTGACAATCACTTTTTAGGTGTAATTTTTCGTTTAGGGCATATTTAGGTGCTGAACCAGGATCTAACCAACTCGATGAGCGCTTACGATTGTCGAAAAGATTCAAAAATCCTTTGTTTCTGTGCCTGTTGAGCAGCGCAAGGTAGGCTCAACACGCACCTCGCGCTGGCGTTCATTATGTTCGTGGAGCACCCATTTGTCAAGCTTTACCTTGCCAATTTGACGAAAATGGATCAAGATTGTTTTGATGCTAACTTCGAAAGCTGCTCCTAATTTAATAGTAGACTGAGTACATTTAGCTTCCACAATCGCCTTTAATTCGTCATCGTCGACGTCAAAGTTTCCGGACGACCTTGGGGTGCATTTTTCAGGTCAACATTTCCATCACGGAAGCGGGTAAACCAATAACGGGTAAAAATAAACAAACGAACGCACATCGTTTGTAGTGTTCTCTCCGTATACGTCATTAATGTTGAGTGCCGTTTGTGCCGCTTTGCTACCCTGTCGGTACTCATATTCCATAGTTACTCGAATTTTTAACGTATCCATGATGACGAAAAAGACCCAAATGGGATGAAAAGATAACGCTAATCAGAAAACAAAAGACTGATTTTGAAAATATAATTTCTTGTTTTAAAAATTAAATTGATTTTAAATTAGAATTCATAGACATTTAGAAATAGTTTTTATTCGAAATGACCAGTACATAACGGCAACTTCATAGGTGAAGACCTATTATATATCCAAATTAAGTAATTGAGCGATCATAATGCTATGCAGTGGTTCGGTCTTGTTTCGAAATGTGAACATGTGTGTTTTTCTTTTACGCCCTTACAGTGAAGGAAAAGATAGTGAGTAAATAAGTAGGACCCCAAAGTTCACGAGTAAAGTAATATATAACAGTATCAATAGTACTAACACCGAACATTGGCTTGCGACCACTCTCATGCCTGTCAAGTCCGGCGCCAAACTGTTCGCTGGTGGTCCGTCGGTGCACGGGAGTGTCACTTCTGGACTCGAGTTCAAAATCTTGCAAATTAAAAAAGAACAGACTTTTCATAGAATTAAACTGCTAGCTACCACCATCTTACCTAATTCTGTCGCCATAACAACAATTGCAAAATTGTTGTGTTCCGGCATTTAGAGGTGAGATAGCCAGTTCCACAGTTTGTTGACGATTCCGGGTAAAGTGCGCCTCTCCACCTTCGGCCATTGAGGCCAAACGCTTCCCCGTCGTACAATAAAAAAATCCTTCAAAATTATATCATCTGAACCTAAACTCACCATGTTGTCGAGCATGAAGCTCTAAATTCAATCAATGAATCTACTGAAATAAAACAAACAGAAATGCTTTACGCAAAACAAACACCGAAGCGAATATAAAAACCCAAACACGACAACGAAAATTTATAACGTTTTTCATTTTCTCATTTTGTTATTGACATGGCATTTTCGGACAAGTGTTTTGGAGTTTCCAAACCCTTGTACGTGCTCATAGCTTTATGATCTAACAAATCTTACATATCACCTTTAAAAAAAAAACATCCTTATCTTGTTTATCCTGGTATAGTACACTTATACGGAGATATCTCGCGATCACTTCTTGGTATGGCAAAGCAAGGAGAGGAGGGAAGGCATATGATTTTTATTTTGACCAGTGCGTATGTATTTATGTATGTGGATATGTATATATATGTTCGTCTGTTCCCTCATAACTTATTTTTTTTAATATGCAATGCTGGGTATCAAATGAAAGGTTTTAAAAAATATTAAAAACCCGATAATTGGGAATAATTTCTAAAATTAGCTTTTCATTCTAGCTTTGCTATCGAAAATCTCTCGATTTTTCTACTCGTAGGTAAGGTGGGTACATAATCTGTTTACATTTGACTTTTGAGACACTATTGGATAGGTGGGTACTGGGCATGTAAGAAGAAGGAGGTCGAGTATGTAAGTATTTTATATTGGGTAATAATAAATCGATCGAACCAAATATGGATTGGCGTCTTTTAAATGAGATTATTAGATACCGTCTTGAACGGTATTATATTAAGATTACGAAATTAAGCTGCCGACTGGTATCTGATTCGAGCAACTCTTTTGCTAAAGTAAACGTAAACTTTAGACTAAAAACTAGGATTTATATTTAAATTCGAGTCGACGGCAGCATTAGGTTAGGGTGCGTCAAAATCTTGATCTCAGAATTAAATTTAAATTGAAATCAAGTTATTTATAATAGGTACTAAATATATTTATATACTAAACATTAAATCATATATTATAAATACCTACATTTATAATCATTGTAGTAGCAAACAAAACAGCCAGTTAAAGCTGCTTGATCTTGCAGATCACTCGTTTCTGCAAGTTCTGTGATTTGTTAGCTTTCTGAGAAGCACAGGTACCGAGCTAAGCGCTGAGGTATCCTAGCGAGAAATGCAATCAGGCGAAAAAGGATCTATTTGCTTTCCTACTCTGTTTATGTCGGAACTTATATAAATCTGAGCTTGTTCGGAGTAATTGTAAATAAATAGTGCAGAGGTGATGTCATGCCAATGAATACTGGTTTTAATAAAAAAACTGACTAAAACACTAGTAAATTTTTATTGTTTGACGGGGAAGCACTTGGCTTCTATCTCACCGTGTCAATTTATGATATGGGCGAAGGTACATCACCTGGAATCCTCAACAAACTCTGGAAATATTTTACCTGTAAATGCTGGAACACACTAATTAGAATTGCTTTTATGGCTACAACCTTTATGTATGAGAAGATGGCTCCAGCCCAAGGCCTATCAACCAGGCCGAGCACAAATTTTTACCCTTCCGGGTCCTCTGGGTCTAATACCGGTGGGCGAGCCATTAGACCATGGAGGCGTATAACAATGTAGTTTGTATTATAAAATAACATTGCTCGATTGCACTAGTTATGAACGAAACAAACCCATGAGTTTACCCAGTACATGATTTTTGTGCTATTTGCTCAAATACAACTGCCAAAGTCTTAAACTTACCTATAATTGCTGGAACACAACCATAATAAATTCGTCGTTATGGTGATAGACTTAGGTGAGAGCCAGGCGGACTTGAAATAAGTCCTACAACCAACCGAATTCCGAACAAAACGAATGTAAAACAACAAATTAACGAAAGACTTCAGTTTTGAGTTTTTAGCCAAGACAATTTCTACAAACTATAAACACAGAATTCAATTCTTTCCTGCGGGTGAAATGAACGGTTCACGTAATAAAGAATTGCATTCATACAGTCCCATTTAAGAGTTGGAAGTATTGTGGCAGCAAACTTTGCCAATAATAGAGGAGCGTAAATCTTGGCCTTTTCATTATAATAGTTTCCCCGTGACTTCTTGAGAGAAAAATATTATTTTTTAATTCAAGCAGAGAGGAAATGGGTGAATAAGTCTGCAGCTCGGTCCTTTGGCGACCAACAATAATGTTTTACCAACATGCCATATAATTATTTATTTAATAGTTTAAATGTTAACAGGTAAGTACATCTGTTTATAAACCTAGGTATATAATAGTCTAGTACATAACGTAATAATGTTTAAACTATAAAGACGTATTTTAGATATGTTTTGTAAATTGAGATACATTCATCTATCATCTTTTACTATACCTCCGACTATCAACTAAACTTGAACTATCCCCTCCACCCTACGGTTGTCTGGAAGACAGTGCTTTTCAGCGATAAGACCGGCAATTGTACTATTAACTTTAGTTTTAAAATTGTTGACTATTCTATACGTTATTGATATAAGTACAATTAAGAATATTCATTTAAATAGTACAATTAAACTAACTATGTACAAAGGAATCAGTCAGATTACCTAAGGACTGTTACAAACGAACTATAGGTAACTTAACTGTTCCAGACCAGTACCAGACGGAAGCGTGCCCAAGACAATGGCTGCATTCCCACGTTGAATAGCTATGCTAATTCGCTGGCCTAAATAAGAGCCAGCCCACGTGGGTCACGTGTCGCCTCAATCAAAAGCCCCGCAAGATTTTTGAAAACCCGGAGGGCACCGGCTCCCCATGGACCCAAGGTCTCCACCCCAAAAGGCTCAAATAGGTAAGCTCTGTCTGTCTGCTCATTTAAACTCATTTCATACTACATATTTAATTGTTTCCTGAAAAAAAACCCGATTGTGATATGTTTAAGAAGCACGCAAGTTTTTCACACGTATTTAAAAGCGGCATGTTATTTATAACCTCTCATTTGATTTTATTTGCATAACCTATAACACTCACAATTTAAGGAACCGAAAGACACCTCACGTGACCGTTACAATGAAATAATGAAATATACATACAAACTTACATACGTTTATTATTTCGTAAAAACAACACAATCCTATATAGGGAGCCGTGTAAAAAGAGGTTTTATTTCGGCATTTTCGAATTTTAAATTTATTAAAAACACATGGCGTCATCAAGGCCTGAAAAATACTGTGATTTTAATCCATTTAGGTCCCGTCAAATTCATCTGTTCACATCAATTTGCCGAGGTCAAAGTTCCCTGAATATAAACAAAGGAAGACTTCGTAAATAATCTCGTTATCTCCATCGATCGCCCTCAATGTTGGATGAACATGAATTATACAGAATCAACTTTCAGCTCACATACTTACTAGTTACTCTTTTAGAACAATTTGATTTGTAAGCTCCCTTTTCCCGTATTTAGAAGTCCGTATTCCGAATCCGTGCGTGGACCTTTCATTAAATTTGTTTCAAAGAAACCTTTGGAGTTTTATTTATTCACATCCAAGCCTAATTTGAGAAGCAGAATGTAAACAAACATCTTATGTAAATCGTAGCTTATCTTCTAGAGATTATTCTCTTTTCATCTTAGAAAATTGTATTTTATCTTGGTTCGGTACAAGGAAGTTTCTACTAAAATTGTGACCGTATAGAATAAGCTGGTGACTAATTAAACGAGTTTAGTTGCTACAATGAGTTGTCCGCAATCTAGGACAACGTTTAATTAGCACTTACTTTTGGGTAAATTAACGGATATCGCTGTAGTTAGAGTCGGGAATTGAGATACACAGGTTATCAAGATAACTAACGTCATCAAAACATGTTACAATAATGAAATATGTTACTTGAGGAAGTAACATACTTCATTGAATACTTATTCCTTTTTTTATAGTTCACAAATAATATGCTTATTGAAAATAAAACTAAGTATTTACAAGACGCAGTCGATGATAATAATTACTTTTTAAATCTCGTTACTGTCTTATGCAACGTAAGTTTGGGCGTACCTCTGACTACCTCCTAGTAGGTGTTCCTTATAAGATCTACGCTCTGAGTAGTTATCAGAGGGAATGGGAATAAGTCTTAAGTCTGCTTAATTTAATTTTACTACCTTATACAATTGAAAACAGTGATAAAGTACTTGTTATTTATTAATAGTTTTTTCTTAAAATTAAATCATCATTTATCGTTTGTCGTCTACTACTACTACTACTACTACGTACTTTATTAAACGTTTTATTTATATATAGACGCAAATAAGCCAATGCTTAAAGTGTGACAAGTGATCAAGTGATATGATAAGACACTCTAGTCAAGTTTGCTACGCAGAACAATACACAACGAGATGACTAAATAGGTTGTGCCTTTTTGATATTCTAATCCTTGCCTATTCGAACTGAGGAGCTAGCAGGCCGCAGGTCGTACCCACAAGACAGCTAGAAGATTTGTTGATCATCGAATTTGTCCTATACAACATCATCTGCGAATTACAACCATGTCTCTTGTTACATTCTCATCCATGGTTGCTTTAAAAGGTGTAAATAATGAAAATATAAAATTTAAAGAAAATATTATTGACCACTCCCAATTCTAGGATAGCCTATATGTTTACACGGCGAATATGTTTATATACAAAGTTGCTTGGATGAATAATCTAAATAAAAAAAATCTAACTTCCTAGAATTGCAATGTTATATAGAAGCAGATTTTGTTGTAATTTCTACTTTACATGTTCATACAAATTGTGAGTGGAGTATTGAACGACAATGAACACGAGTGAATTGTTCTTTTACGTAACTTGCAGTGTTAAATCAAGTGTCAGATCCAGAGTTCCCGGGTTCGATCCCCAGGGGAGTGAGTCTGTCGCCATAACAACTATTCTTAAATTATTGTGCTCCGACAATTAATCATTTAACCGCCTCTGTGGTCTAGTGGTTCAACCCACCGATTTCAGATCCAGAGGTCCTGGGTTCGATCCCCATGGGGAGTACAATATATTGTGCTTGGTTTGGTTGGTGGTAGGATTTTGTTAAAGTTTCCCTGGCTAGCTACCACCATCTTACTTAATTCTGTCGCCATAATAACAATTCTTAAAAAAAATGTTGTGTTCCGGCAGAGGTAAGATAGCCAGTTCCTCAGTTTGTTGAAGATTCCGGGTGAAGTGCGCTTCCATCTTCGGCCTTATCTGAACTTGTTACCAGGTGAGATGAAGGCCAAGCGCTTCCTCTTCGTTCAATAAAAAAAAAACAATTAGATACAAGATAGCCAGTTCCTCAGTTTGTTGAGAATTCCGGGTGAAGTGCGCTTCATCTTTTGGCCTCATCATTTAGCTTAAAAAATCAGGTGAAATAAAGGCCAAGCCTCGTCACATAAAAAAAACAAAAGCCTACCCATAATATATCAAAAAAATCTTAAGTCTTAGATTTTAGTCGTTTGCATCCGTTCCCATAAATAGCTTAACGTTTTAAAACGTTCGTCGCGACAATGTGACCGCAAAGTTATTTATCTATTGTTGTAGCTGTTTACTATAGTAGTTCTACAATGTGCTATTTGCAACTTGTTTATTGTTTATTTTGACTTATAGTTTGGATGTTCTGACCTCGTTTACATTTAACCAAATCTAAATTTATTCAGCTTTCAGCTTAATTCGTTTAGGGTGAGCAAAAAACTTTTTTTTTTCGTTTATTTTTATTTATTTTAATGTGACTTAAAAAAGGAGGATGTATTGTGATAGTATTTTCCGCCAATTGAGGTCCGATTTGCAAAATTTTTATTTTATTTTATTGGGTAGGTACATACAAACGATTCCGGGTGGTGTTCCGATTTAACACCAAAAACTTTATGGTAAGTGTCAACAATATTTTATTCAATATTTTTTATTACATATATATATTATATTTTTTGCCAGTAAGCAATATTTTTTTTAATAAATCGGGTAAGTGCAGACATGCACATCGATGGTTCTGACCCACGTTTCAAGGCAAAAACTACTGAACTTATAGAATACCAAAACGCTAAAACCTCAAGATATAGGCCAAACAATAAATGTATTTTAGTGGCACTTCGAATCACAAACAATTCAAATTCCTACAACGATTCGGAACAGGAAAAGGCTAGAACTTTCGATCCAATCCAAGCAGGAAGCCACCAGAGTTGTGAACTTTTCACGTCACGTTCCAGTAATGCAATCAACCTTGTAAATAGACATTGTAGTTGCAATGTCTCAGGGTGTGTTCGAGCTACCTCCTTGTTACGTTGATAAGTTGAAACCTATTTGAATTTATAGTTAGCAAAAGGTTTAACGATCTTGTACTGGAAATGTTAGTGGGTGCGGGTAAACAAATAAAGTGCCGTCCTTTAGGGAACAAGCCACTTGAAAAATATGCGCAAATATTTTTCAACTTGTTTGTACTTATATTTTTTTACAACTAGGAGACGGAACAAGCAAGTAGCCCACCTGATCCTCATCTTGATGGCCTGAGGACAATGCCTTACTGCGTAGGTCACATCCACGAAGAACATAATTATCCTACACGTTTGTCACTGGTGAAGTTCATTAGGTAAAAAAAACAACCCTGCCTAGAATAGCGGCAGGAAGATGATGATGTTTTTTAGAAAAAATACCTCTGCTCTTCTCATTATATTACAAAAAAGGTTTTATGATCTTAGATACCAAGTGGAGTTCACTCACTTAGACCATCCCCGACCCTATTAAAAACTTTCACCTAATAAGGATAATGAGGATATTTTTTAATTTCACGATTAGCACTATGTAACTTTTGAAATTATATATCATTAGGTACTTGTCAAATAATTAAATCGGAATCATAATGGAACGCAAATCCTTTTCTTATTTCTTCAATGCCTGTTTCGGGGTAAAACTCAATTTTACAAGGTAAATTGACTCACCGACAAATTATATTAACTGCTGAACGGAGATTGTTCATACATTTTATATTACAGAGTTTGTTTAATTCGAGTGCTTTTAGAAACTCGACTCGGCTGATGTGTGTACTCTTGAGGATCGCTGGAGCTGTGAATGCTGGAAGTGGCTTTATTTACTTAACATATGGGGCTTAAACTTAAAATGTGAAGCAATTTAAGTCAAGGTTTTCCCTTGTATTTCTTGTTTCTCTCTCCCTCTACCTAGGTTTGCTGATAATATAGATAACTCTTTTTAGGGTTAAACTGTCTTTGCCATACTTGTTAATATGATGTTTGTATATTTATTTATGTAGTGTATAATAATGTATTAAAAGTTACTTCTAGGTATGTACCACTAACAGCTACTACAAGAAGCTAATAAAATGTCAGCTGCAACTGTTTGCAGGTCATCACTGGGGTAAAATCATGTGCCGACACTTTTCACATTTTGTGATGAATACGTAAGTCTATTCTCGCATATCCCAAACTGATTTAATTTTTTCTATTACTGAATTTCTAAATGTTTCTAAAAATTATGTTCTCTTAACATATAGAAGAGTAGGGGACAGTATTTGATACGTCTCATCTTACTTAAACGTCTAATAAAATTTAATAACATTTACGTCTGATCTTACCTAAATCTTAGATAAAAATTAAAAACTTGTACTTCACAGACTAAAAGCTTCATAGCGTCAATGTCACAGAACATTAATCATATTCTGTCGGGTCAGCACTCCAGCAGAAAATATTGTAGCAACTGCATAAAAGATGTGGTGTGAATTTCAGTCATATTTTTTGGAACTTTTATCTGTGTCGCTACGTGGGGACACCTTTGCGACACCATTCACAGCGCAGTTTCATTTATTGTGAACCGGTACTCTATGCGCTTAAATAAAAGCTCCCTAATCTCCTGTATTACGAATCCGAAAAGTTTCTCCAATATTACTAGAGGTTCAGACATAAGTACAATAATAGTATTATTAAAACCTTGCCAAATTATTGTGTTAAAAACAATTGTAATGCTCTTATGAGCAAAAAAAAACGAAAGAAGGACAACAAACCCCGGTTGCCGGGTTTCAGCGGAAAAGCAACTAACCCTCTTGAGTAAAAACAATGTTTTCATACAAAACATCTTAGCTCAAAAGCTAATAACTCGAGAATATAACTCGAGAGCCCTAAGACGCTATTGTTCTACTCTGTTATTGTTCGCTCACTCGGGCTAGTTTTTAATGTTTTTATCACGCATCAGCGAGCTTTTACGTCGAAGTTGCTTTCCCATTTTCTTGGTTAATTTGATTTTGACGAACGCTTTTAGATACAGCTGAATCCTTGTTCTTTATGTCTCAGATTTAATGATATTTTTATGGTTTTGAAGACATTCCGTCCCAGGAAAATCCGACAACAAGCTAGGATGTAATCATGTAAAATTTGCTACATGATAACATCCTAGCATGGCATCCTAGAAGAGATTTGTGTCTGGATCTTTAAAATATTTATTAAGACCTTTCTTCTCTAGCTTCTTCACGCCGGACACACGAATGTCACGCATGTGAATGAACACACGATGTCGTATAAGTTGACTAACCAGAAGAAGAGCAGCAGTTTCCTTCTGTTTTCTGTCTAGAGCGATTGCGATCAATAATTTGTTATACAAGCGTAGTGACTATGACTAATCCCTCCAGTTTTGAGCAAGGCTCTGCCTAGCAGTAGGCATTAATGTTAATAGGCTGTTGATGGTTATGAAATGGTGTCCATTAGATTTTGTGCGAAGATTTATTTATCATATATCAAATATTTTCTAACATCCGCGAGATCTTTGTAACTTTACTTGATGAACCTATTATGTTAAACTAGCTTTTGCGCGCAGTTTTGCCCTCGTGGTACCCGTATAAGAGGTAGACTATATGCTATTTCTGGCATAAAAAAATCTAAAATGTTTGCTCAATCCGTTCTAGAGTTTTGTGTGAAGAAGGAACCAACATTTATTAAAACATCCCAACAAACTTTTGCTTATATGATTGTTTTGTGAATGGTTTAGAACGTAAGAAGATGTAAAATGTCGACCTTACGTCTGTCATACGATAGTCTTCGTCAGTCTGTTCCTAGGTTCTGTCTGTCACTAACATTCTACAACTTCAAAATACCTATATATACCTACTTATCATTCCCATCCCACGGGAACTGATGTATATGATAAAATTTATCCCATGTTCTATTTCTGTCTAGAGCAATAGCTGTGCAATATTTTAGCTCAATCCGTCCAGAGTTTTGGCGTGAAGTATCAAACATCAAGTTATCCATCCAAACAAGGTTACGCCTTCATAATATTAGTATGATGTCGTCCATTAGCAGCTCGGAGCAGTCTGTGTACTCTTGGAGACCACAATGATGCATCGTCTCAATCGACGAACTTCAAAGTTGGAGAACTTTGATTATAGCTTCTATTCCCTTTGATGTACATCATATTAACTATTAACAAGCCCCATAGCTCAGTTAGTAATAACTCTGCCTTTTACGCTGTAGGTTCCCACCCAGGACAAGCATTTGCGGCGCATATATATTTTTGATCTGTGCTTGGGTGTTGTATAACATAGTATGTTTGTATTACAAAAAATATATAAGTATTCTATGCGTTATCTAGTTCCCATACAAGCTATGCTTAGATGATGCTGTGTTAAATTAATGTCCGGTAATGTTAATTTTATTTATACTGGAAGAGCCATGTTTGTATTACATTTTATCCTCCTCAGGTATAAAATACTAGTGAACGCTCGGGTTCTCGCTACTTCCGTGATTTTTCAGTCCGTATTTGTCACCATTTTACAACAACTAGTCGATTTTTGCAAAAACAAAAAACCGGCTGTTTTTGATATTTTGAACTTCATGGTTTAGGTACTTACAAGAAATAAATAAAATGTAGTTACAATTAAACTATGTACAAATAATAATAAAAATAATAATCGTTTAATTCAAACTAATTGCAATAACTTAACCTGAGGTACACGTGTTGTCGCCGACGTGTTGCGGTGCGGGGGGGGTAATAGGACAGGCGCCCCTTAAACCGCCGAAACTTCACCCCTTTTTGCCAGAAAGTAGGGCTCAGAAAGGCCGAGAGGCGATCCGTAGGAACTCTTACCATAAAAGAGCTGAAGCTCACATTATGACGAGAGTCCAGTTTCTCAACCCTGATTCCCTCTCCGGCTTTCCTCTTGATGTACTCCTTCACCTCTACGGTCATCACGTCGTAGTGGACGCGGGACATGTAGATTTGCGTAGTGGGTACCTCAGCATGGAAACCCTCATCACTATCTAAGGCTGTTCCGCATAGGTTTCTAGAAGGCTTTCGCTTCCTTCGAGCTCTAGGTGCAGCGCTGCGAACAGGTCCACAGAGCTGTTTTCTCCCCTTTTTGTGAGGGGCTGCAGGGGTGCTGGCCGCTGCAGCTGCATAATCACGTTGTCGGAGAGCGGGCAACGAAGGGAGCAGTTGGATTACCTAACCGTACAAACGGTCTATGCCCATATATATTATCTACCCTTGGGTCACGTGTCGCCTCAATCAAACGATCGAAATATTTTTTTAAACATGCAGGGCACCGGCTCCCGTCGACCCAAGGTCTCAACCCCAAAAGGCCCAAATAACCAATCTGTCGAGACCACACAATTGACATCCATATCATGATGTAATCATATATTTTTATCCTACCCCCATTTAATTTGTCAATTGCACCGTTGCACCCCCCTCATATAAAAAATATAGCCTTTTTAAAAATTTAAACTGCATAACTTTTAAAAATACACAATGGGCGGTCTTGTCGCATAGAAGCGATTTCTTCCAGACAACCTTGTATTTAAACGGTGTATTTGTAATAGTAATGTATTATATTACATGTTATGTATGTTTAATTAGGTATGCAGGTACTTACATTATATTAACAGTATAATTACCCCTACATTTATTATGTATTATTTTTTGTCATATTATCCTATGTTAAGTATGTTATTTATTAATGTTGTACTCTTTTCCCATAATATTTAAAATATTGTTTCTCTCACTACCTAGGTTTGCTGGTAGAGCTTAACCCTATATAATAACATATAATGCTATATACCCTTCATTATTTCTGTGTGCTCATCAATAAAGTATAAAATATGAGAGGAAGACCAAAGACAACAAATTACCATTTCTACCATCAATTATGTTTATAGTTATAGTTCGATAATATTGTCGAATTTGGATGTAACAGACAATTATGATTTCTATATTTTATTTAAAGAGCAAAAAGCTGCAGAATCTCAACACACAGTGTTTGCAATGAGTTAAATCAACAAAAACGTTCGACGAACCAAACTAAATAACTGCAGTTACGCTTCGTCTGCACGCGATATGGGATAAAAGTTTTGTTAAAATATATTTTTTTTTTCTATTGTTTGAATTTAATACCTACTGACCTACACAAATAAGACAAAATGTACCTACTACAATACAAAAAAATTGCATTGACAACATTCAAACAAAAATACATGGGATGGACGGATATACCACTTTATGCAGTGTGCTTCAAAAGCAAATAGGCCACTTATGGCTTTATGTTTTGTTTATAATATACATGAATATGAGGTTTAACAATAATCAATTATTTCGAAATAAATCCATACAAAACAAACAATTTAAAGGAGCCAAAAAATTCTTGCTCTCTGCGATTCACTAGCTCTGGAATCCAATATGGCATTACATTTTTGCACAACAACAGTCAAGCCTATCCTGAATGGTAGCGCATCAAGGAGGCAACTCATATCCGCATGATTACGTGGAATCCAACTGTACATCTGTGTAAAATCATTAGCCAAGTCATGATAAAAATAATTAATTTGCTTTGTTTATTTTTTTAAAGCTATATTTCTTTTGGCACGTTAGGAAAAAAATATGAGAGCGATTATTTTACGATGCGATTTTACGTTTATTATAATTAGATTATTACTTAGTTTTTTTGTTTTGTAACGATAAAAAAGTAAAACTTCTTACGTGCGTAGTAGGTACACACACACGTTTTTTTCACGATCAATCTGAAACTACGAGTACACGCCACATCTTCATTGTGTAAAAAAGCCCTTATGATATCAAACAGGTAACTCAGTTCCGTTCACTGCACCGTATCAGCCTATTCAAATGTTAAAATATGGAAAGTTTTCAATAAAACAAAACAGATCGTCAATTTATTGCTTTTTCATTCAAATTGGCATTTCGCGTTCGGATTCAATAGAGAAACTAACGTGGTTTGGTGATTGAATTATTTGCCTTTTTTAACGGTTAGGTTAGGTGCATGTACCTATGTATGGTATGGTGGTTTTTTATTTTTTTATTGTCTAATTGTAATTCTATTTGGGGGGGAATATGTTCTGCACTGACGTCCCGCACTGGGAAGTATTGTGCTATCCTGAACCCAGCTAGCCCAACTCCTTGAAGTAACGGAGAAGGGTCCTGGGATTCTGACAGCATTGCTGCGTACTTGATGTGGACGCTTGTTCCCCAGCAGGTGGGTCAAGTAGCTTTTGTAGACCAGATTTCACTCTAGCTTCCCTTGTGGCGGCGCAGTGAATACCACGGGCTCCACCGTTTATTCTTCTTGAAAACGTCCGCGACATAAGGTACTGTCTGTGGCTGTTTTTTTATTGTGTAAATCTCAAAACTTGCACGATAAGATCTACGCTAGAGCAAGCTGACTCAGAGAGCACTGGCTCTTTCTCTGGCTGCATGGAGCTGGACTTCGGCAGTGGGTGGTCGCTAGCCAGGTTTGGGATCATTCAGTGGTAACCGCTAGCAAATGCCGATTCCGTTTCCCGGGAAAGACCACTAGGAGGCAGATTCCAACTCCCCAAATATATTAATAATTAAATTATCATCAGCATTTTATCAATCTGTAGTTTATTTATTTCGATTCCCAACAATCACAACATTGACAGTCTCTTAGGGGAGTAACTAATAACACACTCTCTGCCAGTAGGCAGTAGCCTAGCATAGAAAAGGTATCACAATTAACAACCAACTGGAGTATTTTTTGTATGCACAACAAAAACTTAGTCGTTTCTTGTTTGACTTGTGTATACGTAAAAAGCGCGATGTCAAGGTACCTCCGTAGCGATGAACCGGATAATCCAATAAGCCGGAGAAGTGTTGACACAGATATGACACAGTCACACAGAAGAATGGCTTATTTTACAATACCAAGCCGAAATTGTAGATAAAAGAAGAAACATTGTGTGTTGATTGATGGAATGGTGCTACTTGAGGGGATTTTTTTGAACAGTAAGTACCTGCTACATTGCCAATCGCCTCGTTTATGCCGAGCTGTCCTGTGACTATGTAAGTGTGTGAGCTCTTCATGATGTGAGCTTTACAGCCCTCAACGAGTTTATCATATCTAACTTTAATCCAACACCGATCAGTACCTCTATGGTTTACGGGTGACTACAATATAGAGATTGCGTTTTTTAAATTATCGCGATTATTATACATAATTAGTAACAAAAACGGGTCTTCATCGCATACCTTTTTATATTCCCGACAGTTTCGACCGTGTTACAACGGACGTGGTCACGGGTAGACGGGTAGTCTACCCGTCTACGTGGGAATATAAAAAGGTACGCGATGAAGACCCGTTTTTGTTACTAATTAAATATAGAGATTGGTTTGGTTGGTGGTAGGACTTAGTATTACTCCGTCTGGCTAGCTACCACCAGCATACCTAAGCCTGTCGCCATAATGACATTTCCAAATGTTCCGGCATTTAGAGGTAAGATAGCCATTCCTCAGACAGTTGTATAATAAAAACAAAAACAAAACAAATTTTTCCGTAAATATTCATTGCAACGTATGCTTTTAGCATACAATTAAAAATGTGTAATCAAGGGGTATGAAATCACATAACCATATCAAATATCTCGCTTCTTTATCTCCTGGTGAATATTCCGGTTTCGACATCCACGGGCTGATTGAAGGGTAATTTAAAAAGTCGCGTTTCCCTATCTGGGTAAGAAAACGCAAAAGTACGACTTAACAAGTTTTGCAGCACTTCAATTATTTCCATTTATCTGAAAAAAATAAAAGAAAAACGCATCTCACCCCTTATATGGCAGTAACCACGACCTTTGAAAGCATTCTTGATTTAGGATAGGTACTTTGCTTTTGTCACTATCTGCCCAGTGTAAAAGCAACGAGTCAAAAGTAAAGTAGTATCAAAACAAGAATGTTTTTAGAGGTTGTGGTTTGGCCTCAGGCCTCGTACATACACTAGCAAGAAGTCTTAACCCCCCAACCCAGACACAACGCCTACGATCCTCTACAGAGTGAATATATGTACTTCTCATGCTCATATGGAAGTGAAATCAGCTTTGAAACTGTTAAGCTGAAACTCTTTTAATTATTCCCGGCTTCCTAAATTTTAGAAAGTTCCGTACTGTAATGAACCCCGATAGCTAATGGGCTTTCATACATGTTGGCAAGCGCTGAGCTTAAGCTAAAATAATTGTTTATTTTGTAAAAGATTCGTGTCTAACAGTAAACGGATACGAGTTGAAAATATGTTGATTGCTCATTTTTCTAAGCTTTTAAACACAAGGAAACACATGGAAACAACGCATTATGCGTGATTTTTTAAAACTTTCGCGAACACTTTATTTTGATTTAAAAAACGGGTATTTATCACGTAGGTATAGGTTGACTCTATCCGCGACCACGGCTGGTGCAACCCGCTAAACGTCAGGATAAACATAGGTTAAATACGCGATAAATACACGTTTTTCAATTCAAAATAATAAGCAATTTGATTGCTCCATTTGTAAAGAGCAACCATTGCTTATTAATGATTATATAACAAATACATTGTGTTTTAATGATGTTTGATACCTAGAATAACGTAAATTGATATTTGTTTCATACAACAGCATTTTTTTTTATTTGCGTCATATAAATTTCACAATGATATTAATATTCATGGTTTTGAAACAATTGCGTCCAAAATTATGCTGTTTGTCCGCTACCAAAGTCGGTGCTACCTTACAGTCGGACTATTTATTGGCTTTACCTACACCCAAAACTAGTATAGATCCCCGCTATCCAATTATTGTCTGAAAAAGAACAATCCCTATAGGATCATCGAACAATTTTTTTAATTGGGTTTGATCCATTCACCTGCAATCTCGTAGGAATGAAACGCCTTCGATTCGTTCGTTAGTGGACTGTAAATTTTATTTTAGTTTAACAATAGATGGAAATATACGTGCATAACGTGAATGACGAATAGCATGAAACTAACGTGGAAAAGTGGGAATACAGGCAGTGTGCTCTTGGCTCATAAGTACATGAACAAAATGTTTTGTATTTTTCGCCTTTTTTTGCAATTGAATATTGTAACTTTGGGTGGGTTTAGTAGCCACTGAAGAGTTCCACAATCAGTAACATAGTAATCATAATCATAATCCATATAATCTGGTTCCATCCAATTAGCTCCAAGATACCAAATTATAGTTTTGTCATCCGAACTTACATATACACACAAAGTTTAATTTCTATTCGAATATTAGAAGTAAGTCAAAATTAACTTCTCAAATGTTATTACATTGTATGTTAGTTATAAGTGAAGCTAATAAAAGCGTGTTAAAAATTATTAAGACTATACCTGATTTTCCTATCAAGGTAGATTTTCGGTGTGTCATTTGATCATAGAGTTACTAAAACAAACGTTAAACAGCTCGATCAATACTGGTGTCAAAAAAATCCGCAAATATTCGAAACGTTATATCGATTGTCTCCTAGATTGCCATGCTGGTTGGCAGACATTGTGGAAACCCTGTAATGAGCGCTATGCAAACCTGAGCGCTAATTATGCGGATCAAGCAAACTTATTCATAATTATAGGTACCTATACTCTATGGTAGTAAGTACCTAATGAAGCGCGCAACGTATTAAAGATATTTAACACATGTTTCTGCTCGCGGCCTCGCCCGCGTAGTCCTCGCATGAAAAGAAGCCTATATAATTGTTCTAGAATAATATCTGTGCAAATTAGTTTTAGCGTGTGGGAGGAACAATCATTCAAACAAACTTATTGTAAGTGTTCATTTATTAGTGTGATATGAAATAATTTGATCGATTATTGCATAATGCTATTAATTTTGATTTATGGATTTCAATTATTTTGCGGGGCTTTTGATTGATGCGACGCTTTTTTTAATAGCCATTATCGACTTTGAGACTGGACAAGGATTGTGTCTATAATATAGCTAGCTTTCACAGAAAGCCCTGGCTCTCCCACGTACCAACAGTCGCTAGCCAGGCGGTCATCTTCAGGTCGGGATCCACCTACCACCAGCGTTAGGATCATTCAGCCATACCCGCTAGCAGACAACTAGGTCACATGTATTTTCTGTATTTTTTTTATTTTTCTTTTGTGAAACTTAGCAATTCCGCTGCCCGAAACAGACCTCAAGGAAGTACATCCCACCTACCCCAAACCGCGCGTGATCCAAGGGCTGGCTATTAGTTCAGCCAGAGCATTCGACATTTCATTTCATCTTAATGTTTTATTACAAGGAAATTATATAGTGTGCTCACACTAATACATACTTTTTTTAAACATACCGCTTCCATGTTTTACAGTTAACAAATGGAATTAAATCAAACATAACATAGATAACCTTTGCTACGAGTAGTAATAACTCGGCTTTTGAAGCTTAAAACTGTAGGTATACCGCTTGTACGTTAAATAGTATTGCATTGGTTTTACATAAAGCTTCGCCAATTAGTTTTGGCTGCTAAAATTAAATGGTACCTAATGGTCTGAAATATGGCAATAACATTTCAAAATGAATCTATTATAAATTGTGGTTAGTGGCAGGTTGCACGCCAATGCGTAAATTATACGTTGTGATATGATTTACTGTTATTTACTGAACTATATATTATATGCTATATGCTCCTGTCTCTTTTTTAATACTTTTACTGCGATATTGAAAAAAAAACTAATTTTTGATGGAGGCTCGTCCAGCATCTGGGCTGTTGAAGACATGATGCAAAGCTGAATGTATAAAAATACATTTTATGATAGTAGTTAGATGATGAATCTAGATTTCATATAACAGGCTATGCTTAGTTCGGGGCTGTGCGTATATATTTTTAATAACAGCCAGACAATCAAACTTTTTATTTGTATTAATCTGTACCAACACTCAATCAAATAATTAAACTCAAATAACGACGTTATATTTCGTCATGTCAGAGGGCATCGAGCTAACGAAGCTATGCCGTAGCATAGTCTGTAGCTACGAGAAGACAGGCATTACGTCCTAGCAGTCACGGTAGACAGCGCTACGTAATGAACGTGGGCTAAGATTTGGTTTCTACTAATCAAAACATCGGCATGAATACCATTTATTGACAAATCAGATTGCCCGTACTGACAGACACAATGGCGCTATTAACCCAAACCCAGGTAATAGTGGCCATTCTGTGACGATACCATTGTCATAAGGAAGAGATTGAGTTAGTAGCTAGTAGACTCGGGCCCTAGTTTTTTTTTATGCAACTAGGAGACGGAACAATCAAGTAGCCCATCTGATGTTAAGTTCATCTCTTTCCTATAATAATGCCTTACTGCGTAGGTCACATCCACAAAGAACATAGCCTACATGGCACTGCATTGCGCCGGTCAACTTGAGGCATAAAGGTGTTATGCCTCGCGTGCCCGTAATTTCACCGGCAACCATACTCTTCAAACCGGGACACAGCAATTCTGCTTGGCGGTTGAAATAGGTATATATATAGGGCTCTACTGTATTAGTTATAATGAAGCGGCAATTTAGCTGGCAAACACATTTTGCGTATAACAAATTCACAAATATTAAGTGATGTATTTTTTTTTATTGATTATGGTATGATGTGATGCCATTGTTCGCTTAAATCCCATAAAAAAAAACAAAAAAAAAATAAACAACAGAGTCCAAAACTGTATGACGCAATAAAAATATTTAATGGCGTTAATTGAATGACGTAAAGTGCGCAGTCGCAAAAATCTACCAGCAATCTTGGCCCACAAAATACATCAACGCTAACCCCCAGAACGTTTTGTATTTATTTCTTTATTCGCGTATTTATTGCCCGAAACCGCCATAAAAATGTAGCAAACACACATTTAGCAAGACTAACTGGTCGCACGCGAGACGCATGCCGTGATCGTACCCCGTTTACGTTATGTTAGTTTTCCAAATGATTCGATGCACTCATATTTCCTAACTAGCAAACGCCGTCACTCAGAGAACAATAACGCCACAAAAACACAACGAGCTCTTATAATATCAAAAGAGATCAAAGGCAAAGTCATTCTATCAGTTGAATCCTAAAGATTATATCTAACAGTAATAAAGGTAACTCCGCTTCTATAGTAAATTAGTTTTTTACGTGACTTTATATATATTTTTGACCACCAGCTGATATGTAAAACAAGTAAAGCCCTAAGATGGATCACCCTTTCCTAAAAGGAACCTGTTGACTCTGGACTTGAAGACTCCAAGATTGTGGGTAAAGAATTCCATTCCTTACCAGTATTCAAGATAAAGGTAGATTTTTCACACAGCGCCATCTAGCCCTAAACAAAGCGGCGTTGTAGGTTGTAGGGAGAGCTAGCAACTGAGCTGTAAGGCCAGTTAAATAACATACCCTCCTCACATCAAAAATATACTTATAGTATCCAAAACTCAAAATGTCAACGTTATAGAAACCAGCCATGAAAATTAAGAGATAATTTATTTTCCTTTAATAACCAGAAAAAAAAATGTGTATAACATATTAAAAACTTTTTATTTGATAGGTACTCGTCTTATGTAAAAGATGATTAATAAGATTAATGATCTCAGTTAGCTTGACAACTTATTTTGGTCCACCTTTTCACATCTCTATCACTGTGTATACTCGTACCTAAAATATACAAATGGTTTTGTAAAAACATATCTCGTGATATATTTTTACATGCCACTGCCAATGAGAATACAATTCTGCGGTTACTAAAGCGTATTTTATTGTTTAATAGATATAATTTTATAGAAAAGTCCAATCAATAGGTAGGTATTCATTTGTTCATGAAGGAGGATGAATTAGAAGAAGGCTTGATATTCCATTCAAAGAAATAATATATTAGAATGTTATAGTGGCAATAGACCCTGTGAAAATTTCATGAGAGACGGCTCGCTGACAGAAAGATGAACGGACGAACCGACGGACAGCGGAAGCTTAGTAAAAGGGTTCTGTTGGCACCCCTTGGGTACGGAACACTCTTGTTCTTTTATCATCTTTTTTTTGGGACATATTTCTTCGTACGAATATGCCAGTCCCATACGGGCTTACAATATTTACCAACCTAATCCGATTTCAAACCATTGTATCTAACAGCCTAGCGGCCTCGCACAAATGGAGTCGATAAGACACTTTGCACCAATCCTAACTCTGAGAGCTGCAAATGAAAGCGAGTGAGCACTCGGTC
This sequence comes from Venusia cambrica, assembly GCA_951394065.1. Taxonomy (NCBI): domain Eukaryota; kingdom Metazoa; phylum Arthropoda; class Insecta; order Lepidoptera; family Geometridae; genus Venusia; species Venusia cambrica. The sequence goes on along the minus strand of OX596043.1, from coordinate 10,761,148 downwards.
TCTCATTGACTGGGTCCATTCCTAAACAGCATTTACGTATGTAAATAAGGTGACAAGGATTTAAAAGATAAAAGACTCCAAGGATAAAGGTCCAGCAGAAGCTGTGTTACCTCATTACTGCGATCAACATTCGCATATCGATCCTCTCCAGGTGCAAACTTTCATGCTCCAAGTGACGTTACTCCGACAACATCATAAAATAAACAAAAAACTTTGCGCGGAGAAGTCGTAAAACAACATGATAAGTATGTTTGCTACGTTTGCAAATAAAGTTACTTTAGAAAAGAAGTGGCTGTAATCAAACGGAATAGAAAACAAACTTTCGAAAACAGAATGTTTTGCGGCTTAAGGTATTACGAAATGTCACAGAAACACGTGATTTACTATTCGGTCCTTTTAATCTGTTATTTTTGTATTTGTAGGTATTATTAAAATTTGAATGCACTACAAACTTTTATATAAACCTACTTAGTGGAAAGCCAAAGACTTCGTACTTTTCTGTAAAGATAATGTTGGTAACAGCTTTTTAAGTAAAGTTCAGCTACAATTTATTAAGAGATGTTAGGATTCCCTATTTTTCTAATTGCTTAAAAATATAATATAATTTAATGAAAATAAGCTATTAACTTTAATATGTATTATATTTATGTCATACATTAGTACCTACTTATTCAATTAGTTGTGACATTACTATAATAGTTGGATATACTACTAAATAAAAATAAAAAAAAACATAATCCTACTATATGTATGTACGAACTTACAAGTAGTTAAATAAAAAAATATCAAATGGATTATCTACAAAAATAATATTTTTAGATAACCCAGCCGATCGTTGTCACCACCAGACTGTAACGTAGCCAGAATACTAACCACGTCAATAAACTTTAATTCTATTTTATACTGTCAGAACATCCACTACATGATTCCTGTGGTTACTTAGCTTGTTCATAACATTGTTCTATGCTAATTCATATCCGTATTGGTATGACTTGGTCTACAGAACTTGTTTTTTTTTTAATAATAACACAGAAAAAATACCCGTTTCTCGAATTAAAATTATGTGTTCTAATCGCGAAAGTTTAAAAAAGAGTTAAGAATACCTCGGAACACTGCTGATTTTCGTTCTCCAGTACAAACGTAATTAGTCGTTTATTTCTAAATGGCACGTAAATTCAAATTAAATTTCGCAGGTATATTTGGATAAGGATAATCTGTGTCTGTGGCGCGTTATTTTTACTAAAGCACGATAAAATTAAAAATGTAAATAATTTTCCATCATTTTTTTTATATGATAGGCTTGCGTTTGACTGCTATCTCGCCTGATGTTAAATCATGCAGCCTACGATGGAGCACGCTTGCCTAGAAGGTACCTATTCACTCTTGACTTGAAAACTCCCATGTTGTAGTGTTTTGGAAACAGAGACTCAGGCAAAGCGTTCCATTCCTTGGAAGTGCGCATTATAAATGAGGAAGAAAACCGCTTACTGCGCGAGGATGGTATATCCATCATAAACCGGTGGCGCATCGCCATCATCTTCGTGTCCCCATTCCACGCTAGGTTGGGTCGGCACAAGATGTTTTTGTCCTCCATTCTCCACTATAAGACATCATCTCATCATTCACTGCGTATGTCATCTCACACAATTCATATACCTCTTCTTCGGTCAACTTCTACCCATAAATCGATCCACACTAATATTCAAGACTCCTCATTACATGACCGCACCACGTTAACCTATAACTTCTCAGTTTTACAGAAGCGCGAGCCACTTTTACACTTCCTGTTTTCCATAAATTACGTATTCTTTAATAAGAAAAAAAAAAACCACAGACGCAGATAATCACATTTCGATGCCAAGTTTCAAGCAATCGAGATGTTAGATAAAAATTGATTGCAAATTGATTCCAACCAGTGAAAAGTTCACCATCTTTCTTCATGTTAATTTTAATCATGGGATATTTATTGAGTACACCCATATTTGAGTCAAATTATAAGTACAATACTTCAACAAATCATGAAGCTTTAAAACGTGTTTCCGAAAATTTATTAAAATTAAAATGCTATAATTAACCATTGGTCGGCGCTTATGTAGTATTTATCACAATTAATATGACTTCGCAACATTGTTAGCAACTGATTTTAATTATACAAAGGCTGGTGTAGAAACGGTTCGAACACGGGTACAAACAAACCACATTTGTGCTGATTGTTTGGCTTGGTTTGCCAAATAATTGTACGGTTTACCTTCAACAATTATCATTAGCATCAACCGGAAGGATAGTTATCCTTGATTATTATTAGCTTATATTCCTATATTTAAAGTAAAAAATATATTTTTTTTGGGATAATTTTGTAACGTCAAATCAAGTCGACCATCACACAAGGAGAAAGGCAAGAACCTTTTCTAATATGGTTTTAGAGTATTCGATTGTGAACCTGGAAACAACAGATTTTTACATTATAGAATGACTTACTGACTAGAAAGGCAAACAGGTAGGTAGTATGTGAAGTAAAACTTACATGCAAGATTTACAGTGTAAATAAGACTTTAGTTGGATAAAAAACTTTTCTCCCATTCGCAATCAACCTATTTGCCACCCAAAGTGGGTCCATAGAAATCACATTCCCAGCCACAACAAAACCTCAAGGAAAGTTCGAGAGCCTTGCACATCAGCCCTTCTCTGAACACCTGACAATACCCGCAAATTGTACCCAAGTGAATTGATTATGAATAATAAATACGGCCAAGCAAAGGTCTTCTCGATCCGCGGCTTCAGATATTTGATTTCTCGTTTTGTGAAGAAATGTAGCTATAAAACTTCAAGAAGTGCAAAACAGCTATAATAATGAATGCAACTTTAACAACATCCGCAGGCCGAGATAAAAGAGAGTGTTTTTTTTTTGTGCGACGGGTAAGAACTTGGAATTGTTACCGTCTGCCCCCACGAACGGCCCCCACGTAGGGGCAAACTGTAACACTTATGGCTATCTGACCCCACGTATGAACAGTGGGGGCACACGGTAAAACATTATTACCGTGTGCCCCCATTTCTAGTACGTGGTCTTTCTCATACGTAGGGGGTATGATAACATACGATAATTTATATGGCCTTCATCTCACCTGATTACACAAGTTGAGATAAGGCCGAAAGTGTTTCATTCTTAAGCCGCGACCCGTTATTAGCCCGTGTGACCTGTCGAATCGATACAATCCAGACTAAGCTTTGAAAAGAGTAGGTAAACCATTGAACGAGTTTTTTTTATTTTTTTTTATTATTGATCCTTTGCGAAATGAGTGAGGAGCCTCGTGAAAGAATTGAAGAGGAAAGTAAAACGAGGCCCTAAAAATATGTAAAGCCATGTGTATTGAGCGAGACGGCAAGCCTTCAGGGTCTTAAATGCCTGTTTGTACAATAAATTCTGAAGAATCTTAAGCACAGTTACTTAATGTACTGTACTGTGTATTTTATGAAAAGCATTCATAATACTAAAAAGTCTTTGTAGAGCGTTTGTCATTACATGCACTGGAAAGTAATTTTTTTGCCACTATTTGTAAAAAAAAATTAAGCATATGTTTAGTAAAATTCTTGCTTCAACATTCTCAAAACCAACCTCATGAGTGGCTATTTAGTCCACACTACGCAACTTCGCTTAGTTTAAGTGCTTACCCGCATTAGCATTTTGTGCCTTTCATTGCTTTTCTTGTTCAAAAACCTTCAACGAACTTAATATGCCTCATTCGTACGTAAATGGCTGAAGTTTTGCTGTATAGAGGTCCTAACAAGTAACCCTGTGATACCCTGTAGTAATACCTCTCGGGACCCCGGGAGATTATGGCCGTTAGTGCGTTCATGGGCTTCGTATATAGTATATTTTATAACAAAGGATGGGTAAGGGAGTATGCAAGTAGAAGGCGTCACATTTTCGGAAGATAGGTACTATTTAAGTCGATCAGTTGTTCACATTTTTGTTTTCATTCTGTTATCTAGACGTGATAACCTGTTATTAGCTTTCTGATTCTATTATTATTTATTATCATCCATTCTTCCCCAGGTTCCCCAGGGGCAGTACAATATTGTGCTTGGTTGGACTTTGTTTAAGTCCGCCTGGCTAGCTACCACCATCATAACTTATTCTTTCGCGATAACAACAATTATATTCTTTGTTGTGTTTTGGCATTTAGAGGTAAGATAGCCAGTTCCCCAGTTTGTTGAGGATTACGGGGATTCGGCCTTATCATAACTTGAAAAAATGATATGAAGGCCAAGCACTTCCCCGTAGTACAATAAAAATATGTATATAATCTGTTTTCTAGTATACTATTACATGATTTGTTAAGATAGGGGATTGATGGAGATGTGTGAAATGAATGTCCTATCATGTTTATTTATTTATCATCTTTTCTGCAACCTGTAATTTAGTCAATTTCAGATCAGAAGGTAAGTTACTAGTAGGACGATAAAAATGACATAGCTCCTACCTGTTAGTTTTGAAAAGGCCAATGTCAATTATGTAGCGGTTTTGTAATTTTCATCGTAAAATAATAATGGTTTTAGTGAATAATTTTGTTGTACATTTCTGAAATATTCTATTGGTTTTGTTGTAACATGATTTCAGCTTGATGACAGTTGATTTTAAGAAGCCCAAGACATCACGTAATTTCTTAACAAGAACAATTGTATATACGAGTATATGCGGGTACTTTTTTGTTTAAATAATTCCAATCACACAGACATAAACTGTAAAAGAGAATCAATTACTTATCATTCTCTTGTACGGTTTATGTCAAAGAAAACGTAAAATAGAATGAATAGTAAGTCATTATCCTTAACTTACAGAAAAAAGAGTACCCACATTTAAAAAAAAAACAGTAGTAAAAGAGTAAACTTTAATAAAGATTAATAGTAATTCATTATCTTTTACCGTTTTTGTCTGCTAATATTAAAAATATTAAGTAATTATCTGATTTCGATGGCTTTTACGTATACAGGTATATTATTAGGCTTTAAGCTACACACAGGCTGTCTACACTTCAGTGAGCCCAACTAAGCCGTCCGCTGATATAGGCGAGATGTTGTATGGAAAATTAAATTGCTCTGAGGTTTAAGTTGTTTCGCGAACAATTCACCGGATAATGGGATATCTTGCATCAATAAGGGACAGATTTTATGAACTGGCAGTATCACAGGTTCATGGTATTAAAAGTTTGACAGCCGTTTTGGTCTAGTGAGAAGTCCTGTCCTTGCCTTGGTTTGATTCTACTTTTTAAAAATCGAAGTATGGTTCGATCTTTTTAGGTTTGAATTTGATTTATAAGTAGGAATGATAATAAATAATAATAATATTGAATAATAAATATTACGGGACATTAATTTCACACAGCGCCATCTAGCCCCAAACTAAGCATAGCTTGTTATATGGGAACTAGACTACGGGTAGAATTCTTAAATACTTTTTTTTTGTAAATGCATACGTACTATATGATACAACCCAAAAACAGAACAAATATCTAAGTATATTCATCACACAAATGTTTGTCCTGGGTGGGCATCGAACCCACAACCTTAGCGCAGTAGGCACAGTTACTACCACCTGAGCTATGAGGCTGGTCAAGATGATGATTCTGTGCTTCAGAGGGCACGGAAGTAAAAAAAGCATGTCTTCCGTGAGTGGATCATCAAAAATCTCTTAACGATTCTGTTCTCGCTGTTCTTATCTCAAGTTTACGTGATTAGACGCTTAATTCTAAGAGGTTAATTACGTAAACGTTTACCGCCGTTTTACGTCTCGAATAAGGCTTTGATTACGTAATTGGTGCTTAATCTGTCTTAATTGAAACAAGTTTGAATATAGCTTAGTTCATGCAAAGATTCAAATGTTAACAAGCCTCATAGCTCAGTTGGTAGTAACTGTGCCTACTGCGCTAAGGTTGTGGGTTCGATTCCCACCCAGGACAAACATTTGTGTGATGAATATAGATGTTTGTTCTGTGTTTGGGTGTTGTATCATATACGAGTAGTACGTATGTATTTACAAAGTATTAAAGTATCCTATCCGTTATCTAGTTCCCATAATACAAGCTATGCTTATTTTGGAGCTAGATGGCGCTGTGTGAAATAAATTACCGGTCCTGTAATAGTTATGAGGGTTGTGTGAACTTTGAGGAGTTTAATATTGATTGAACTTGGGGAAACTATATTGTATTACCTTACATTGAATCTTAACTTTGTTTTTTTTTATTTTTATTGTACGACGAATTAGCATTTGGCCTTCATCTCGCCTGGTTACAAGTTGAGATAAGGCCGAAGGTGGAGGCGCACTTCACCCGGAATCCTCAACTAACTGAGGATCTGGCTATCTTACCTCTGTTTACATCTACTGTATTATCCTGTTACTATGTTCTTTGTTAGAAAAATATACTACGCTAAACACAATGTGATTCATGTTGAGTTTCTGAAGGTACGCAAAGACTTAAGACATCGAACTTTAGGCAACAATATTAGGTCTTGAAACTTGTTAGGGATGGTAAGTTTGTTTATAGATTCAAAAGGTAGCTTGTAATCGGCTTATCCGCAAAGCCTACCCAAAACCCTGGGTTTCATTAGACAACCTAACATTACTACTTCCTTAGACCCCAGGAACCGGGATGGTTGACCTTCAGTCAACTATTACGGCTGAATGATCGTATTGCTGGTAGTAGGGACGGTTAAAGTCTACATGACTTCTACTTTTTTTTTCTACATTTTAGGGTTCCATACCTCAAAACGAAAAGATGATTTACCCTTATAGGATCACTTTGTCTTTATGTCAATACCTTTTTTCTCAGGAACGTGTGGAGGTATAAAGTTGAAATTCATATCAATTACTCAGGTCTACTATCCCTTGAAGCTGTGAAAAAATCACACTTCTAAAACAACGCAATCAAAATATCCATCGGTTTATGCCGTAAATTTTCGACACTCGCAAGGGAATCAAAGCCTACAGCGTACTTCCCGTGAACACAGAATCTTGAAATTTGGTACGAAGCAACGTCTTATGGCACACATGAAGGTAAAACTGCGAAACGCATTTATTTTAACCAAAAATTTATCATCATATCATCATATAATATGTGATAAAAATATTATTAATAACTTTAAAGTTACTACCCCTTTCCTCAGGAACGCGTAGTGGTATTTATATCAAATTATAACTCATATCAAATGCCTCATAGAGCACTGCTATATATCCTCTGAATATCACTATGAATATTAAATAGATATGACGGAGTAGACCGAGACTAAGTGTGATTTTGTGTGACGCCGTCGCCGCTGACGTCATGTTTATTGTTTTTGTCTTGAAGAAGCTGGTGGTGGTGGTGGTAGACCAAAGGCAGACTGCCAGTACTATCCATCCTTCGGTCGGGCAGCAAAACAGTAAAACGCCAAATGCGAACTCATTTATTTTCCAATCGGACAGAGTTTCAACATTGGTATTGTAGGTCTTTACAGTCCAAAAGCTCGAGCAAGAATGTCCCGAGCTTTTACATATTATGAAAGGACAATACGCTGGCCTGGTTCTGAACCTGGGCGGCAGCTTTGCGCGGACCTGGAATGTTCCGAGCTCGTTCGTCATCCAGTATTTATAGCAAGGTTTGGTGCCGGCAAAACAACATTTTGCACAGATTGTAAACATGTTTTGTAGGACAGAGCCACATTATTTTCACTAAAGTTAGGTGGTTATGTAATTCATTTGAAGGTATCGATAGAGCCTAGAGTTTCAATTTAGTCTAACCATATCTACAGCTCGACTTTAACCGTAATTTAACTAGAACAGTAGTTTAACTTGATCAGTTAAACTTTAATTATAGTAATAGTTTTCACTAACTTTAACTGTAGTTTAACTTTGACTGTAGTTTAACTTTAATTGTGGTTTAACTTTAACTTTGGTTTAACTTGAATTGTGGTTTAACTTTTACCTTTAATTCGCGAACCTCTAAAAGGCATAAATTAAGCAAGTGATTTAACCGAACATAGTTAACAATAACAATTCCAAAGCATTGATTATTGTAGGCAAACCAATGGCCCTTCATCCCGATAGATACATTAAAATATAAAACGTGTGAGTTGCTTATTTAATAGACGATATAAATTGAGTAGTTTGTGCAAAATATTTTCTTCAATCCTACTAATTATTATAGAGCGTGATTTTTCAGCAGTTGGGTTTTTGTTTTGAACAAACTTTTCGTTTATGAAGGCATCTGTTCTTTTTACCCACGCAATTCAACATTTTAAAAGTCCAATAAAACTATGAAAACAATCCGCTATCGCTGTTGAGGTAATAGGAACGCGCGGTAATAGCAGTCTGCGAAACCGATTACAACGATCGTTCGGTAAGGGACCATACACACCCCTGCCTACTTTGTAAAATTCTTTACCAGGTTTGTTAAGTCTACAAATTATCTTTCTTGACTTTTGTTTAATTATTTTTGCAAAACAGTACAGTTTAAGAGATTTTTTTGTAGCGTAAAATGTAACGTGTAAAGAATTCAACATAATCTACTTGACTAGACTTCTTTGGGTTGTTCCTTTTTTAGGAACAAGAAAAAGACCTTAATTAAATGTGATTAAAAAAATGGACCAAGAAATGTAATGTTTCGTTTATATTCCCATATTCAGTTTATATATTTCCAGATATTATAAAAATGAAATATTTTTAAATTTTCCCGCTTGTTTGTCCCAATCATATGTTGAAAGCTTAATATACCCGTTGATTAGATAAGAAAAAAAATATATGTGTAGAAATTAAAATTAGAAAAAAAAACAAGTTGACAGTGAAAGTATCAACACAAAATAACTACTGTTAGTATTTCAAGACAGAACATAGAAAGAAAACTGATTGTGTGAATGTATATACATGGTTGTTGAAATATAAAACATCTGGCAGTATTTCCATTTAATATTTTTATAGTTCAGGCGGTTGGAAGATAGGGAAATCAGATCCCAAGGGATCTGATTAAGGTTATAAAGGTAAACTGCTTTCAATGCAAGAATTTTGCATGATATTCAACGAGCCAGCTGTCTTTTTTTACCACCTTTAAAACAGAAGAAGATTCTGAATTTAGTCAGTTTTTTATTGCGTAATCTCAGACATCTGCATCATCATTATCCTGACCTTATCCCACATTATGTGGGTTCGGCACAAAATTATCTCCTCTTTCACTCGCTCCAATCAGCCGTCAACTCTCTTCTTTACTCAACTTTTCTTAGGTCTCCAATCTCCTTGGTTAGTGAAAAATCACCTTGTAAAGATAAACTTATGAAAAGTCACTCAGTACTTAGTCGGTACACTTCGTAAGAGGTCTAGAGGTTCTATCGCGCGTTTCAGACTAAACACGTGAGGCCATTCAGGCACATTGTTACTGCCGCATCACAGAACCAAGCCGCGTCGCGCTCTTAATATTTAATCAAGTACCCTGCAAATAGGATTGTCTTCAAAACGAGCTTTAAAATAATACATTTACAAGAAAAGACCTTGTTTTCATACATGTTCAACCAGCCTCACAGCTTTGCTTCTTTAGCTTGGGGAGCAATATTGTGCTTGGTTTGGTTGGTGGTAGAATTTTGTTTAAGTCCGCCTGGCTAGCTACAACCATCTTACCTAATTCTGTTGCCATAATGACAATTCTTAAAAAATATGTTGTGTTCCGGCATTTAGAGGTAAAGACGGGCCACTCGGTTGCCAACAAGCCTTTCTGCAGCGGTGACCTTGTCGGCGTGTCGATTGTCAACACCGTTTGCACGCTGACTACACTATTGGCAACATCTGTAATTCTTTATTGAACACACAAAAATAATAACAAGAAAAAAGATCATGACAAAAGGCATGTACAGAGGCATCACATCTCATAGTCAAAGTAAAAGTCAAAGATCCCAACTTCAGTGTGATTTGAGCTCTCGGACAGTGCGGATGCGGACCGACATATCACAATCTCTCGACACATTCAACATTTCAATAAGTCTGCGTTTCTTTAGCACTTTTGTGTGCTTTAGACGAATAATAGCTATATATCGTCGTCTCAGGTGTCTCTGATGAATACCCCAGCCCGGCCCTGATAACACTTTTAAAAGGTTAATGAATTTAGATATTTTATGGATCGTCTCATTAATGTGTTTTTTCATCTAAGGGAGCTAATCCAGCCACACACCCAAATATTTAAAATTTCTCGTCATGGACAGCGATTGATTGTTAATTTTGTAATCGATTACACTACGATAACAACCTTTCTTAAAAATACACAGTTTGCTTTTTGTAGGAGAAATACTTAAACCTAACTCACTCAGCATATAGTCAAGGCTCCGACATGCAATTTGAAGCTCATTAGCAGCTGAATCTACCGTATCTACCGTTATGTACAAAACAAAATCATCGGCATATTGAGAAATTTCGACATTTTGAATGTTTTTGCAGATATCTATTGTTGCCGCATTAAAAAGAAAAGGCGAAAGGGGGTCTCAAACACTCAAAACGAAAAGATGATTTACCCTTATAGGATCACTTTATCTGTATGTCAAGACCTTTTTTTCAGGAACGTGTGGAGGTATAAAGTTGAAATTCATATCGATTACTCAGGTCTACTATCCCGTGATTAACCAGGTCTACTATCCCTCATTTCAAGTGAGTAGTTTGTGCATAACAATGTTTGTTGCCGCATTAAAAAGAAGAGGCGAAAGGGGGTCCCCTTGGGCCAAACCTCTACCAGTAGATCTAGTTGATTCATACCCATCTACTTAAATTTTCAGTTGCCTGTATTTTAGGTAACACCATAAGTAACAACATATTTTAGCTCCTATTCCCAACTGATCTAATTTGTATAATAGACAAATTACATCCACATTATTATACGCATTATCTATGTCAATAAAGCAAGCAGCAGATAACAGATTTTTTGAGAATCAAAGATGCAAAGGATGCAAAGGGCTCATAACAGGTTAGAGTGGCGTTTGGGGGAGGAGGCTTATGCCCAGCAGTGGGTTACATAAAAGTTGTTTATGATGAATGTTACCTACGTATAATTACAATAAAAATGGAGCATACGGATATCATTTATGCTACAAAACTGTAAAACTGTAAGTACTATCGTGCGAAGCGGCAATCATCCTGCCTTCGTAGTGCGAAGCTCTCAAGCGTGATTTATTAAATTTGTAAGCACTCAGATCTGTATCATATTATCTGAGCGAACGATCAAAGCACAGGTATTCATTTCCTGGTTTATATCGGAATTGCTGCTTGACTTAAATATATATATATATATATATATATATATATATATTTAAGTCAAAAAAAAAGGTGAGAAGTTGTGTACATGTTACCTACATGTTAACAAGCCTCATAGCTCAGTTGGTAGTAACTCCGCCTTCTGCGCTGTAGGCTGTGGGTTCGATTCCCACCCAGGGCAAACATATAATAATAATCAAATAACATTCCCATTCCCATTCCCATTCCCATTCCCATTCCCATTCCCATTCCCATTCCCATTCCCATTCCCATTCCCATTCCCATTCCCATTCCCATTCCCATTCCCATTCCCATTCCCATTCCCATTCCCATTCCCATTCCCATTCCCATTCCCATTCCCATTCCCATTCCCATTCCCATTCCCATTCCCATTCCCATTCCCATTCCCATTCCCATTCCCATTCCCATTCCCATTCCCATTCCCATTCCCATTCCCATTCCCATTCCCATTCCCATTCCCATTCCCATTCCCATTCCCATTCCCATTCCCATTCCCATTCCCATTCCCATTCCCATTCCCATTCCCATTCCCATTCCCATTCCCATTCCCATTCCCATTCCCATTCCCATTCCCATTCCCATTCCCATTCCCATTCCCATTCCCATTCCCATTCCCATTCCCATTCCCATTCCCATTCCCATTCCCATTCCATTCCCATTCCCATTCCCATTCCCATTCACATCCCCACACAGCTGACAGACATTCGTTAATTTTGGGGGAAGCGCGATCCGACGCTGATTGAACTAAATTAAGCAAATTGATAACATCGGCAATCATATGATAACGCTTTAGTTCAGAGGAAACATAAAATGGAGGAGACGCATTCACGTACGGAATCATCAAATCACAGTGCTACACGCAACCGCGCTATGTTTGGACACTGTACATATTTCAGTAGTCGTAAGTGCTAATGCGACCGAAGAAAAGTCAAAAGGCAGATTTTTGTAGACGAAATGTGGCTGTGGGTTGCGTTGTAGGTAAACCAGCTTATGTGATGTGGATTCGTTAGATTTTTGTGCTTAGGTACTTACGTGATACTAAACAATAATATACAATACTAACATACCAATATTGAGGCTACCTATTAGCATTTGCTCTGTTATTGGCTAGGTGGCGCTGTATAAAAATTAATGGCCTGTAATAATTATTTATTTATTTATATTCTATTGTACTGGGATAATCCTGTAAAAATAGTTGCAAGAGGAAATAAATAAATACATATAACGAAATAAAACCAACAAGCCTCATTACTCAGTTGGTAGTAGCTCTGCCTTCTGCGCTGTAGGTTGTGGGTTCGATTCCCACCCAGTACAAACATTTGTGTGATGACTATATATGTTTGTTCTGTGTTCGGGCATGGTATTGTATGATAAGTAAGAGTAACACAAAAAAACTATTTAAGTATTACATCCGTAATCTAGCTCCCATATTACAAGTTATGCTTAGTTTGGGGCTACATGGCGCTGTGTGAAATTTAAGTCCTGTAATATTTAATAATGTCTTATCTTGGTATGTTAGTTTACTGTTGTGACGAGTGTTACTGCCAGTAGATACATGTATTGTAAAATCGTGTTTTTATTTGTAGGGTAATCTGATTTCTAAACTAAATGAACGACAATTATCTAGTAGACTTCTTTACCGTAATCCCGTGGGAATTTCTGCAAATCATTTCGTCTTTCAATCGCCTCTGTCTAGTGGTTCACCCACCGGTGTCAGATAACCAAACCACGAATAATATTGCTCTCTCTAGGGATCGAACCCGGGACCTCTGAATCTGACGCCGCTGGGTGAAGCACTAAACCACAGATACGGTTAAAAAGTGTTAGAGAAAAATAAAACCTTTTGGTTGTGGAGTAATATCTGATTTCTGAACTGAACGAATGACCATTATCTAGTGAAACTCAACTCGGGATTTCGTTTACGTCATGCCGTTGCAAAATTCTTCAAACCATTTCGTAGTACCCCTACACTACAAAAAGAAGCTAAAATTACAAGTCTCTAGGACCTCTGTTTTAGGGCATGCGTTCATTGTCAGTCAGTCTAGTCAAAATAAAAATATATTCTGGCAGTTATGACATATTTAATTACCACATTATAACTATAATTTCGGAGTATCTCGGAGTAGTTCTAGGAGTATTATAATTTCTATCAATATCACAAACAACACTTATACCTATGTAAATATAATAGTCTAAGTATTATGTCGATAGTCTTTAAACTACACAGCCCTAGAAATGAGGATTTATAAATCCTTGGTTGCATCCCAGATTTAACTCGTTATTGTACCTATACGTAATATAAAGCTTACAGAAACCTGATGAGTATCCGGTTGAGAATTGCCTTCAAAGGTTTTTCAAGGCAGGACATTTTTTAATTTTTCATTCATTCAATGTCATTCACTCTTTGCTGATGTAGGGAATAAATACCAAATAATTGTAGCATTGTCCAATGTATAGTACATTAGACAATGCTACAATTTTAATACCTACTACCTAACAGGCATTGTCTTTGGCCCCCGATTTTTAACAATTGCATTCTTGTTCTTCTTCAACAGCCCATTAGTAATATTGCTTGAAAGAAACTCCTCAAAATATTGAGGGTTTTGCCATAATTACCACGCTTAGCAGGCCGATTGGTGATCCCAGTAAAGTTGTAAGATAATACATTCAAGTAAGCTGCTTGCTTCTGGTGAGAACCAATCGTATATGTATTCGATTGTCTATATGGTTACACGGATTCGAAAACTTCTAATCATCGTGGTTATTACATTAGCCTAAGCTTCATGACCAATTGATAAAGCTTCATTTTTGGGAAGAGGCAACAATCTTTGTTAAGTTTTAATAAGTTCCTTATTAACTTTCGAAATCACGTCTGCTTCATCACACAAAATTATGAACCATAGTGAAAACATTTGGGCTAAAGATTGCCAAGTTGTCTCTTAACATTTTTTACAGACTTGACTTCATTAATTTTTAATAATAAAAAAAATCAAGTGTTTCGTTCAGGTCAACTTTGTTACCAACTTTTCCCCTTACTTTATTTTTCTTTCCCTGTTTTTTTTTATAGGATATGGAGGCGGAACAATCAAGCAGCCCACCTGATGTTAAGTGAAAATCTTGTCTATAACAAAGCTTTACTGCGTAGGTCATTTCCACAAAGAAAACGACCAAGGCTGCACTGCTTTGCGCCCATCAACTTGAGGCATAAGGTTGTGCCCGTAATTTCACCGGCAACCATACCCTTCAATTGAATCACAGCAATGCTGCTTGACAGCCGAAATAGGTATGGTGGTTTTATACACATACATTTTAATATACAAATCGTCGTGTAGCTGATTGACTAGCTGACAACGTACAGCAAACGTTTTCAGGGTAGACGTTGGGGTCCCCATTTCTTGTGTAGGGTTGCACGTAAGATTTTTGGTAATTTATAAGCGAATAAGGTCCCGGGCGCTCGCTTGCTATGAGAAAATTTCAAAAATCTAGTTGTGTTTTTAATTGAGGCGAACCGTGACCCCAAGAGCTGGCTCTTATTTAAGCCAGTGAATCAGCGTTGCTAAACAGCGTATCCATTACTACGCTGTCTTACATGCTTCCGTCTAGTACTCGTCTGGAACAGTTGAGTTACCTATAGATCGGTTGTAATGGTCCGTAGGTAACCCAACTGCTTCCCTTTTAAATATAAAGTTTATCTCATATGTAATGTTTCTGTATTCATAAATTATTTAAAGTTACAAACTACGTAGGTACTGATGATAAATAGAAAAGTCAAACCAAAAATCTTTATTTAGGCCAGCGAATTAACATAACTATTCAGCGTGGCATGCAGCCAGTGTCTTGGTTACGCTGCCGTCTGGTATTGGTCAACAGTTGAGTTACCTTGTAAATACCGTTTGTAACGGTTTTTGGTTAGCCCGACTGCTTCCCTAAAATAGTTTGTTGACATTGTAGGTACATATTATATCAATAAAAAAAAAAAATGTTACTTACAACACACTGATGATAAATTAGTAGCAAAGACCAAATCAAAATCACAATTGTTAATATTTTGTTGAACTAGAGTCCTACAGCAAAATATATCATGATTAAAGTTTTGTTTGATGTGCGCGCCATTACACAAATACATGTTAAAAGCAGGATTGATCACCTCATTTAATAGTGTAAAGCAGTATGTACATAGCTAAAATACATACAATCAGTAGTATAATAAAATAAGGTCATTAGTAGGTCAGATTTTATGCTATATTTATTTGTAACAAAATGTGGGCCACAATTTAAATATAAATCTTGATTTAAACTTTTACATACATCGTATTATTTATTGTCATTATTCACGTCGTTCCGACTGGGTTGCACAAATCTTGGTCGTAGGCTGCAAAACAATATAAAATCTAAGTAAACAGGTTTTATTTTTTTTAATTCATAATATATATAATACCCATTTTTATTTCCGTAGGTTATCTTCAGGTATTCAAATTAAAAATTTTCCTCCCCACCTGTTTGTTATATAAAATTATAAAAGATTCCGACGAATTGGGAAGCTCTTCCTTTTTTTGAAGTTGGTTAATAAAAAGGACTAAGCGCCTTCAATCTTTTTTTAACATGATCATTGCAAAAACTTCAGATTAAAATCAGTGTCCACCGTCTGTACTTCCCTTTAGAAGACGTCTTAATAAGCGAGTAAATCTTTTTCTTCTGGGCTCGCTCCAACGTAGATCCCATCGTTGCCTTTGCATGTTTCGAGATCAAGAGCTGAACCTTTCTATACACCATAAAAAACACAAAAAAAATGGACTTGCTACTTTGATACGCACGCAAGCACTACACGTGATTATCACAGTTTTAAGAAAAAAAATGATAATCACGTGATTTTTTAGATTTGAAGCCTTCATCTCACCAAGTTAAGATAAGGCCGAAGGTGGGGGCGCACTTCACCTGCAAGTGGCCGTTATATAGTTAAATGAATGACATACCTTTTTAAAGATTTTAGAGTATTTTTTGACGAAACTAATAAATGGTAGATCATGTAGCCTTAACTCTCTCTCTGCGTTGAGTTCATATAGTCTATTCCTACTCTTATAGATACCGGCTGTAGCCCAGTCTGCAAACACAGAGCCAGATTTACCTTTACACGTTTGTAGTGGGAAAATATCGTCGTGTTCTGTGTGTATTATGTTAGACAATATGTTATTAAATTCGATCGGATCATTTAAGCATGGAATAAACTTAATCATTTTACCAATGTTGGTTTGAAATTTCATGATACGAAATTCGGTAATTGGCCTGTAAGTGTTTTCCGGAAGCTCCTGTATCGAATTGCAATCAAAAATATAATAATAATGGTTTAAGTCAATTTTTTTAAACATATCTTTTTGAAGGGGAGTATCACTACAATATAAGTATAATTATCAATGCAAGTGGCAGTTGTAAGAGTTACCCTAGTTGCTTTATTGAATTGGTGACTCAAGTTGAAACATTTAAATAAGTTAATTATTCTTTCGGTTAAAGGATTATTAGGGATATCAATATTGAATTCCCCAAGCACTATTATTGATTTATTACGACTGAATATTTTGCTTAAAACAATTTCCATAGTGGACTCAAATAGCGCGTAGTTTGCAGGGGTGGGGGGGGATAGACACAAACCACAATGTGTGGCTCCAGTTCAACACATGACAGTTCTATAACTTCTTCAATGGTGAGTTTCACAATATCTTTACTTTCCTTACATTTAAGAGAGTTCTTTACAATGATTAAAGGGTGGTAGCTAACCAGGCAGACTTATACAAAGTCCTACCACCAACCAAACCAAGCACGATATTGTACTCCCTGGGGATCGAACCCGAGAGCTCTGGATCTGAAATCGATGGGTTGAACCACTAGACCACAGAGGCGGTGATTCTAGGACATGCCCTTTTTACACCTAGAAATAACTTGAGGTATGTCCCACATATGTTATAGAACTATCACTCTTCAAAGTGACCTGAGATGGATAAGCACCACACTTACCTAGGAGGTTTAGGTACTGAGAAGTGTCTGTCGGTAACGAAATCCGCTAAGCTAAGCACGAACCTACTATAAAAGTGTGAACGATCATTTGTCGATGGAACAAAGATATCAAAACTTCACTATTAATGTCCTAGAATATACTCTCAATGTTCATCAAATCAGAATCTTATTGGCTCCCCATAAAATCTCTCCGTTTTAAATTTCATTCGCAATTGGTCCGCGTTATAATTGATTGGATTATGCCTTTCACCGGGCCGGCTTGCTACGTGATCCCCGTACATGATTGCTCGATTCGAATTTATTTACTAACTGACAATAAAACGCGTTATCTATAAATTCATCGGTTCCGAACAGTGGACGCTGTGACATGAATAAAATATATTTTAGTTAAAGTTTCCAGTGTGAAAATCGGTTTATTCCCTCGTTAAGCTGCGCTTAACTATCGATGTTTTGTTTGGTTTCCTTTTGGCGTGGTTTCTGCTGTTGATTTGTAGTTATCATACTTTCAAAGCAAGTGTTTATTTGACTGTATTTACACCGGCACATTCACAAGATATTACTTATTGTTAACTTTCATTTATTCAATAAAAAGTACAATTAAACTCACTATGTACAAAGGAATCAGTCAGATTAGCCGGCCGTTTGTAACGGTCCTTAGCCGTTGGGTAACTCAACTGTTCCAGACCAGTACCAGACGGAAGCGTGCCCAAGACACTGGCTGCATTGCCACGCTGAATAGCTATGCTAATTCGCTGGCCTAAATAAGAGCCAGCCCTTGGGTCACGTGTTGCCTCAATCAAAAGCCCCGCAAGATTTTTGAAAACCCGGAGGGCACCGGCTCCCCACGGATCCAAGGTCTCCACCCCAAAAGGCTGAAATAGGTAAGCTCTGTCGAGACCACTATATTTGCGCCTTTTGTGATCCTCGGCCGAATCAGCCGCCGCACCAGCCCTAACTGATGTCCCAGGCAGATGAGATGGCGCTAGGGTGTCGACGCAGGTAGCGTCCCACACAAAAGGCCTACCCATTTCCCTTGGCATTACATGATGAGGATGAGGTCTACTATGGAACTGTTCCCAGAAGCTGAACATGAACAGAGACATAAAACAAGTAAGAAACTTTGTGTAGGTACACTACCAAAATCAAAGGAAATATCATCTTGATATTCACTTTTTTTTTCAGGCTATCACAGCCTGATAAAGCAGGACTTTTGCCTTTCTAAAAGAGTTCAATTTTAGTTCAAGAATTTGCTTTAATCACCGTCCTTGACGGGCGGATTGGTGGTGACATCGCTGCTCATCATTGAGCCGTTTTTTACGTCAACGGAAGGATTTGTATACGCCCGTATTATTAGCCGAGGTAGCCAGAGGTGGCTTAAATTACCAAATACTAATAGATCCTTAAACTTAGACTAATATGAATAAGAATTACTTCATAAGACACACTAAATAGTCACAAAAATTTGCATATTAAGATTAGGAATAAATAAAAAATAAGTGTTTAAAAAGGGTGCAGTCTCAGCTTTGTGTATCATCTTACCGAGGAGAAGAGCAACGCTGGTTTTCAGACTGACCCTGACTGATTGATCACTACATGGTTGACATAACCACATAAATGGTCGATATCATTTTCAGGTTAATAGCGATGTAACAGATATCGCTATATGGTAGGAACATATCGACGCTGGAAATTTGAAATGTCGTAAGGGACAAACCTACGCTATACAGGAGAGCAAAAAAATAAAATTTGTTCTTTTAAAACGTCACAACTTTGTCATTTTTTTTCCTATTATGACGCTTTCTAGACAGAATGTTTTAAAATTAATTGATTTATAGCTAAATATAAGTTTAACCTCGTTAAACTCAATAGTTTAAAAGATGATG
The DNA here is from genome assembly GCA_951394065.1 of Venusia cambrica. NCBI lineage: Eukaryota > Metazoa > Arthropoda > Insecta > Lepidoptera > Geometridae > Venusia > Venusia cambrica. Next base: position 10,741,975 of record OX596043.1, on the reverse strand, counting down.
TCCCTTACACTTTGACATTTAGGAAGAGATGTCCCTTACACATGGATATTTTTGAAGAGGTGTCCATTACGACGTTAAAAAAATTGTTATAACCTTACCTACTGAAAATCATTTTGTCGTAACTACCCTAACCGCCTTGTTCATGCTAGCATTTTATGTTGTAAAGTTAAGAACTGTATAGGAAAATGAAGTGATCGTAAACAATAATGACAGCATTTTTTTAGAAATAGTTTCGTTAATGAAGCCTAATACCGAAACCTAATTAGATTCAGGATTTAGATCAAGAAAAACAAATATTAATAGGTTAGTTGTACTTTTACTGACAAAATAATAACAATGAACACAATCAACAAATGAAACAGTTATTATCACTGAATTATTAATATTATTATTTTTAAATTAGCTGACGTTTCGAGATGAAAGTTGAGCTATACACGTGCAGGAGGCAAATCTCATGATTAAGGGATCTCAAAATCATCTTAAGACGTCAGCTAATTTGACGATGACAGGAACCTTAAAATATTTTTTCATTTAAATGCTTAACAACCACAATTATTATAACCTAGGTACTATAGTTAATAATAATCTTTTTGTAATTCACGCTCATCTTCCTAATAATCATAATCATCTTATAATCAATATTATTTATAGCCATATTTTCATAATTCACGCTCATCTTCCTCGTCTGTATCGTTTAATTCATCTGGCACCACAGAATTATACGGAAGATTAAGGTATTCTGCGTGAAACCGTTTTGGTATTGTTCCATTGTCGCAAAAACATTTCAAATCTTTGTACTTTGCTGCAGAAATGGGTTGTGTTAGTTTATATAAAGCTTTCAACTCAATTTCTTCAGTTCCATCCTGGTTTTGCGATGATGACTCCTCTATATTCACTTTGGACTTCCCCTTCCCCTTGCCCTTCCCTTTTCCCTTTTTGTCCTTTGCTTTTCCATCTGTTGAAGATTTTTGATGTAGTTGAAACTTATGAGCTTCAGCTTCCTCTTTCATTGAATATTTAACAATCATTTCATTCGGACACTCCTTTTTAAAAGTAACAACAAGTAAGATTTTTTCATTTATCTTCTTGAAAAAAATGTCGTAATAGACATTAATGAATTAATACTGTTGCTACTTATTTAAAAAAATATTTAACAACGACAATATTTAAAAAAATATGTTTTTGAACAAAATGTTGTAACGGATTCGTAATGTTGTGTATGCGTGTTACACCGTATGAAACAGACAGTTACTTAGATTTACGACGTTGGTAAAAGCTACATAAACAAAACTTGACCCATACGACTCGAAAATGTTACTACAATTTCACTTACGACAAAACAATTTGACTTCATTCTTCTTGATTTGAAGAGATATCAACATTTTAAATATACAGATCGATAGAGGACAAAATTTCCAGTTGAATGGTATAAAAATGTCCCTTACGACAAAATGTCCCTTACGACATTTCAAATTTCCAGCGTCGATATGTAGAGACAAGAAAAAAAAATTGCACTAATATTATTATTAAAAAAAGACTAGGACGAAATGCAGAGGAGCTCATTATTCCTGAAAACTTAGGACTGACACATTACACGGGTCAACCAGACAGCCGTGAAAGATATATTAACGCGAGACAAACAAAAATATTTGCAAACCTAATTACGGCCAGGAAATGTCTTCATCGGAACCAGAATTAGGGTAGCTGACTCACTTTGAATTTATAAATTTTCCATCCAAACATTGTAAGATTTAATGTGAATCGGTGATCTAAATGTCTACCGAGATTCTAACGCATTGTACACTGAATACCTGGGTTAGTCCTTGATGGAGGTAAGCTAGTCGTCGGTCGTAGATGGCCTACGATGTGCTACGCCGTAGATCTTCTACATTGCACTCAATACACACAGAACCGTTTCATCGAGGATGTTACAGACGATTCAGCAATTACATCAGAAGGCAACAACATCCACTGTGTCATTCCCACCACTGCGAACAACAATCCTTCGGCCACCAAAGCTTGGTTATTGTGGCAAAGTTAAAGTCAAAGGCATTTTAAGAATTATTTTTAGAAAGTCTTGCAATGGACTGTTTTGATGTAATTTGTTTGACTGAGATTTTTTTTTGTGTACGATGGGGAAGTGCTTGGCTTTCATCTCACCTGGTTACAAGTTAAGATAAGGCCGAAGATCGAAGCGCACTTCACGGAACACAACAATTTTAGAATTGTTGTTATGGCGACAGAATTAGGTAAGATGGTGATAGCTAGCCAGACGGATTTAAACAAAGTCCTACCACCAACCAAACCAATCACTACAATGTTGTCATTGTACCCCCCTGGGGATCGAACCCGGGACCTCTGGATCTGACATCGGTGGGTTGAACCACTAGACCACAGAGGCGGTTAAAAAAAGGTTATTTTGGTCACCTAGTAGAAATAACCCAGCTATTCTAACAAACTTCTGCTGATACAATATTCTAGATTAAATACAAGGCTCACGTCTCCAGACTCACGCAACAAAAGGAGTTGTCGAGGAAATGAGTTAACTTTGCGAGGCAGCCGGCTAATTCCGAAACAGCCCACTTTTTAGTTCGGCTCTAAGTCATTCGCGGCTTTTTTGTAATTTCCGAGTTAGGGAGTTTTGGGTGATTGTTTGGCCGCACATTTTTACGGTAGTTCGGTATGGGTAAACCTTTTAAGAAGATTAAATTAAGTAGTATGAAACTTTGGTTTGTATTTCTTTTCTGAAGCTTCATTATCGGTTTTTTATTGATATTACTTTTTGCTATGAATCAGCTTTTGGCCTCTTGCCTGGGCAAGGATTAGAGAATGAGGTTTAAGATAGAGCGGGCCTTCCTAGAAAATTGGTTTAATAATCTACAAAAAGCATTCAGCGAAATATTATCAAGATTAAGCATAAACATGTTAATCTGTTGTGTAAAATTTTGCAGCTAACTGACCATTTTAGCTCCCTTAAAGTTTAACGTTCAGCTTATGACCTAAGTTACTGACTAAAACAATAAATTCAACACCTTGGAAACTACGTAGGTAGGTATAGGTACTGCAATCTCTCGTCCAAAGTTGTTTAAAGTTTATAAGTCTCTGGGCAATATTGTTGCAAAAATGAAATAGATAGCGTAAAGTTTTCTCAGCTTTTCACTACATACTGGTTACAAAGCTTTTAACTGTACCATCAAATTGAAAAAATATCATAGATTTGTTGTTGATGTTGGACCATTTTAATAATTCTTCTTGGTGTACGTGCTTATTACATGTATCATATATAACAATAAATACTAAAACCGGCCAAGAGTGAGTCCGCTGCAAATCTGCATGTTTTGACTTGGAATGTGAGGCATTTGGCCGATTTATACATACGATGCAGGTCCTTCGAATATGTAGGTAACCTTGAAAAACTAAACTCTTTACGTTTCATGCTATACTACTCGGCCCAGCTGAACACAATTCAACAGGGAAACATTCTGTATGTGTAAGTACTGGATAGGTTACCATTATTTCAGAACATAAGTACAGTATTTTTGGCAAGACCGCGCGTATTTGAACCATTACCGTTTATTGTTCTGGATCTTGCCTCTGTCAGATTTATGAGCGTAACTAACCGTCAGGAGGTATCCCTCGATTGGCAATCCCCTCCGAGGAACAATTACAGGGCCCTATTAATGGGTGTAGGTTGCACCGGGGTCTTCCCACCCAATCAATTGTTACACCTGGCCAGGAAGTCTCAACTTAGAACTGGTACTTGTGAATGGCTTTTGACATTTTGTTAGAAGGGCTTTACATTAAGTGGTCTCAAATATATATACCTATCTACGTACACCGTTTGGTTAGTAACCTATCTTGATGTAGGTAATGTCTCACAAATAAAACAGAAGTAGGAAAGCTCCCGATAAGTACCTACTTGAAAATAAACTAAAAAATCATCTCGTAAGCCGCAAATAGCTTCCTCAGAGGAATCCGAATCCTAATGGAAGTAGATTATTATTTATTCGACCGAAGTCGGATCGGCATTCAAAGTAAAAATACCTATCTACTTCGTTCTTTCGTAATAAATGAAAAAAAATCCTGCACTTTTGTATGCGCTAAAATTTATTCATTCTTTCATAATAAATGCAAAAATCCTGCACTTTTGAATACGCTAAAATTTATAAGTGAAGTAGGACAGACTCCAGTTCAGTAGGTATCTATTTTTAATCAAATTTGTTAAATATATTGATAAAAAGTTAATATCATCATTTTGTGAATAAATATATTCCTTTGTAAATGAATCAATATCATATCTTCATCATTTGTACCGTACAATTAAGATTTTGTTCTATGTAGGTACTCGTAATACGGAACTAGGGTAAAATCTCACAAAAATACCTTGGCCGTCTATCAAGGTATAGTATCTAACCAACCGCAAGAGCGCTCTTTTGTGAATTCTGGTCGATAGTCATGATCAAATTTGATATGCTTTGGTTATTTAGCTTATAGGTGCATTGCAGAGAGCTGGCACTTACAATACTTTGATACACTGCGCGTGTAGTCTGTGAATTAGCGCGTCATGTCATGTCATGTCATAAGTCAAAACACATCCAACAACACATCCAAACAGAATTTAAAACTAGTGGTTCTGTAAGAACAGTAGGCCTCGCGAGCCCTTAGAATCATGCAATAACCGATGCTTTCCTCTTTCACTTTTTCTTTTAGGCTTTTAAGCTAATATGAGTATAAGCTTTAGCGATTACTTGCCATTCATTCAGGCATATCATCGCAGATAGCATTGTCATTGTGAAGCGTTTAGTAGAATTGGGGCCCCTTTAGGTACTAACGAAACTCCAACCTGCCCGTCCATTCTCAAAGATTTGGATAAATTGTCTCTGTGACATACCTACAGTCCTGCAGTGCTTCCGTGTAATAATAATAATGATGGATAGATATATTTATTCACTTGAAATTTTAACATACAATTATCAGTAGTGTTTTTAAGCCTATTATAATAATCTCTGTCTACGCCGTAGTAGATGATCCCTAATAGATCCTCACTAAGTATGTAGCAATCAAAGGTGAATCCTCGATAGAGAAAAATAGTGGATGTTTTTTTTATTCAAATGTCTCGGTTGGGAATCAAACCCACATCATACAGCACGCTACCATCTGAGTTGTGAGGCTAGTTATGGATTTTAAATGGGGTATTAGGGCACTTGCATTGGGATATTGGTTCGCAGGATGGATAAGGTACCTGAACATAATTCATTCTATGCTGGTTCCTTCCTGAAGGTGGTTTGGATTTGATACGAATGCGAGTTTGATTTGACCGATTTTAACACTTGTCAAATTGTACGTTTCTACCTACCTAGAAACGTACTCTAAACTCTTTTGTCTGTTTTTTTTTATTTTAATCCCACTACCTTGCCTGAATGAAACCTTGATCACCGCATCGGTAACTCCATTAATAGTTAAATAGGCAAATCGAAGATGTTTTTTTGTGATTTGGAAATACCCAAATCATTTCAAAGGGAAAATCCACCCTTTGGGAATACACCCTGTATTACCTCAAAAGTAAAGAAAACATGGACACCTGTCATCAGGTGAGGATCTGATGACGAGATCCTGGATAAATCGAGGGAACTCTTCAAATATAATAGGCACACCCACATAGGATCACGCGTCTGTCTGTCTGTTCGTCCATCTGTCATTAAAATAATTGGAACAAAAACTTCATCCAGGTAAACGAAATTGTATCGGTTTTCTTTTTAGTTTTTAAAACAATTATACCTGCGGTCGAATACGACCACTGTATGGCTTCTTGGCATAATAATTAGCAAACTACGTATAGGTATTCTAATTCTAGTATCTAAGGTACTTACCTTAGATACTAGAATACTTATTGTATATTACTCACTGCTTTGTGCCCCTTCGGCCAATTTGTGCTTTTAGGTCAGCTAACAAGCAAACAAAGATCCCACATGTATTTTTGCCAAACATCTGAACTAGAAACTTTTTGGTCGGACTCGATTCGCCGAGTTTCTGCAGCCAACGGATGCACGTTTTTGTCTCTGAATATGTTTTTTTCCGCGTAGCTTCATTTGGCAGAAGTTTCTGAAATACATTAATCGAACGCTGTTTCAGATCGAGTACTTTTCTCTTCGCATAGCCATGTTTCGGCAGTTGGTACAAAAAAATACCGTAACTAAATGTTTTTTTTTATCTTCATTTATTAGTGGGTTTAATCAAAATGATTATGACAACCTAAAATTTTAAAAAATAATCACTGATCTCAACTACGCTCAACTATTAGTAACCAATTTTACCAAAATTTTAGCTTCCTCCGATAAGGGATAATCCAGAACATTTACGTTCCTTTATATCCGCGGAAACACCTCTTACTCTTACTGGTCTTACCGCTTTTAAGCGATAAGACCGCACATTCTCCTGTTTATTTTAGTTTTAAGTTGACAATTGTTCTATTTGTTTTTTGTGTACAATAAAGAATTTTCATTCATTAATTCTTTTTTTTTTATTGTACGACGGGTACCTAAGCACTTGGCCTTCATGACACCTGGTTACAAGTTGAGATAAGGTCGAAGACGGAAGCGCACTTCACCCGGAATCCTCAACAAACTGAGGAACTGGCTATCTTACCTCTAAATGTCGGAACACAACAAAAATTGTTGTAATCGTTGAATAATAGTTGTTATGGCGACAGAATTAGGTAAGATGGTGGTAGCTAGCCAGGCGGACTTAAACAAAATCCTACCACCAACCAAACCAAGCACAATATTGCTCCTCCTGGGGATCGAACCCGGTACCTCTGGATCTGAAATCGGTGGGTTGAACCACTAGACCACAGAGGCGGTTATGTTGTGTTTCGGCTATCGACATTTGCATGGTTTTGTTGGAATCAAACTAGCAGTGTGGAATCGACGGAAAGTTATTCACAGCTCAAAAATTGTTTCACAGAATGAAAGGATGACTGTTCTATTTTTTTAGTGGGGAGAACTGGACGTTATATTATATTCTGTAGGTGTATGTGTATATAAACAACAAAGGAGAACCCAGCATGGGTCGCTGGTTTCGTAATGCTTCAAAAAATCAACGAATTGCCTGATGTTTTATTCTTGTTTGTAAAGGACTATATTGGCAATCTATCAGTTAGCCTATTGTTCAGGTGTCAAGCATTGTGAAGCTTTTTTCTTGGAAATAAAATTCAAAGATTCCAATAATTTCGTATATAATTCAATCATTATTTCTTAACCAAATAAAATCTCTATAAGACTATGTCTTTTACAAGTAAACTGATCTATCTAATGGATACGGATTAGCTAAGAATATTTAACATAAATTAATTGGTGATAATTTAATGTGCGCGTGCTACATAACTACCTGTACTTGAATGTACTGAACTGCTATTTAGCTATGTATGGAACAATTAATATATTGAGCAAGCAAACATTTTTATTTTATTTAAGTTTCAAGAGAAATATGAATTACCGTTAAAAGATTAAGGGAGCCTTTTGAACAAGCTTGAACTATATTTACAGAAAAAATATATTTGAATTTAAACTTTTTATGGGAGGTTTTTGTGTGAAGAAAAGTGGTGGGGCACTGTGTTGGGTAGAGTGATTAAAATGTTTCCCTGTAATACAAAAGTTTCACTTCTATCGTGTGTGTTTACGACACATCCTGCTTTTTTATTTTTTCCGAGTAAAGCCAGATTCAATACTTAAGTAGTTGATAGGTACATAACCTTCGCCTTCTTACCGTTGTTATGTGCAGAAACTATATAAAGATGCTTATAAACATATTCGAAATAGCTTGAGGAAATGCAATCTCGATAGTAATTTACATTTTTACCAGGTAAAAAAATCATGATAAAATCTTTTGATACATAGTAATAAGCTCTATGAAACTAATGTTTGATAACAATAATAAAAACCTATACTTATATAAATAAGTGTCTAGCATGCCAGGCATTAAAATAATTAACGACGTAATAGCTAATAAACAATTAATTTTAAAATCCTTAGCCTAAATTAAATTAACACTAAATGACATCCAACAGGATTAATTTTATAAAACTTTAACCCATTAAATTTATATTTAATTCATAATTATAGTTTAAAGAAGATTTATATAATTTTAGATTATTTGCAATTGTAATTTAACAATGGTTATTGATTTGATAAATCGACTAGTATTCATATCTCTTTTTTTACATTTTTACACCAATTATATCATAAAAAACTGCTAGTAGCTGGTCAGCTTGATTTAGACTAAAATAATACCTAAAGTGACGATTCCATATTAATTGCACTCTATGATTTGGAAGTGTCTGAGACTGATATTTTATTCCTAGCAATTCCAAATGAGTGTCTTATATAGTTCCTATCAATTTGAGCAATCAAAAAAACTATTGAATCAGATAGTAAATACAAATAGTACACCTAAATCACAGTTGTATAGTTACGTCGTTATAATAAAAAGCTGAAGATACGCTAATTATTTGAAATACATGATGGAGACAACAAGTTATTTGTTATTATATTTCTAAATTGAAACTTTTTTCTTATTCATCGACGTATAAATAGTATTGGGTAAGCAATCGTTTTTTATTCGTTGAATTGAAACATAGCAAAATCTTCTTGACAGTGTTGCTATAGAACAAATAATTATTCGAGGCTCAGAATTTATTTTTATTAAAGATTTTAGTTTCAATGTACAGTATTATAAGAGTAATATCTTACATGCGGTAACATTATAGGTATATACTTCTATTCTCGTGTAACATTTATACTAACATATGAAAATCAAGGAACTACGTATTTTTCCGCATTCATTGCCCAACTGCATTATGTACACTGTACACGGCGATCACCAGATACTGGCAACCGTAAGCGTTCTAATTTCAAAATATGCTACACACATGGCAACACCGCATTCATAAAGGCTTGTTTGGTTTCGTGGCATTTATTGATGACTAGAATAAGCTGTAATAATCAGAAATTAGGGAATGCGACAGTATTGAGCTTTTTTCTTCTGTGGCATTTAAAAAAATGACATTATATAACACTATGTGTATTTGCTTAGCGTTATTAAAATAGCGGAGATTTCAATTTCAAAAATACATTGCAATCTTTCATGCCTTAACAAATAAAATATATCGTTTTTTACATAGCATCAGAAATTTACACAAAAAAGGGGGGCCCTTTAATAACAGCTAAAACACAAACAAAACAAGACGCTTCCAAACATAACAGTTGGCCATGTTTTGCCCTTGTTATTTCATAACAACGCTTATACGAAATTTAAAGGTAACTCTCTGAAGTATTGACCTCTAGCAATAAAATTATTTTCATCAATAAACGTTTCCCCAACTTGGACGAAGCCCAAAATACAATCTTATTGTTGTTTTTAATATTACGTTGGCATTACATTGTTTGTTATTAGGTGCACGAAGCTGGCAACACCCAAAACGGCCAAGCTTGTTGTAGTGGTACTTGCGTTATCGGGCTGGTTGCATTCTTGGCCGCGGTATTCCAGGCAAAAGCTCTGAAAAAAAAAAAATCTTCAGACGAATATTCGAAATATCTTAATCGGGTTTGTACGTTAAGTGGGATCTATCTCCTAGTGGTCTACACCTGACAAAGGAATCTTTGAACTGCAGGCAACAGTCACGACCTCACGACTGAATTATTTAATCGGTGGTTTGCTTGCGATCAGCCTCCTGCCGAAGTTTGGCGCCAAGCGTCCATTGCGGTGTGTGGTAAAGGTGGCAGCTTCTGTGAAAGCACCTCACCCAGGTCACAGATAATAAACCCAAATAATGCGCCAAAGAGCTTACCCATTTCAAATTATAAAATATAATATAAATAGTACTGTTACATGTTAGTGACATGTTAGTAGTTAAGTAATCTGATAATCTGACAGTCCTCACAGCTCGTTTATTATTAGTCGCTCAAAGTCAAAGTCAAAGTCAAAGTCAAAGTCAAATATTTTTATTCATTAAGATTTTTAGGATCATTTTGAAACGTCAAATCTACCGCCTGTTCGGAATCGCGACCAGCACACAAGGAGAAAGGCAAGAACCTCGGGCTGATTAATTTTTTGATGATCCATTTAACATTTAGGTACAGTGTTTATAATCATTTAATAACATTACAAGTGTTACCTACATCATAAAACTAAAAACTTAATATTATCTTAAAACATTGATTACTACATAACTATCTAATGGGCAGTTTCTTGACATTGAGAAAGAGCTCTGCCTTCTTCGCTATGCCTAACGCTAGTACTAATATTTATCCTGTGCCTAGGGTTCGATTCCCTGTGCAATTGCAATTTTGTGTGATGGCTACGGATGTATTTTCTGTTTTTAGGTGTTATTTGGTATCCTATGTAGCTATGTAATTAACGAAATATTTCGTTTACACACACAAGTACTTGTATTCCAGTTTCCATATTAGGAGCTATGCTTAGATTTCATTTCATCCCGTACCCGGAGCGATTTGCCATAATCGCATGGCTTATCAGGCGGGTTGGTGATCACAGGTCAAGGTGTTATAACATAATCAACGTTCTTAGATGAACAACATAAAAACAAAGTGAACTGTCGAAACAAATCTAATTTACGCTCAACAGTAATATTAGACTTAATTTGACTTCCGTTTCAAGATTGTGAAAGTTCACGGTTAAAATGTATGTTTTAATGTGATTTGAAACAATAACGAAGCATCGTTTCATAAAACTAGTTTTTTTTTAATTTCTAACCGATAAAATATAGTTGGACGAGTGCGGGGAATTCGGGACAGCGAAAACAATTTGAAAGAATGCCAAGTTATCTTCTAAAGTTAGCAAATAGCTGAAAACGGGATTAGGCAGTTTTGCAGTTACAAGACCTAATTAACCCTGTTGCTATGTTATGCAGATGTCCGAAAAGATGACTAAGCTATCTCATGGACAGAGCTTAATTATAACACATTTATTACTTTCGCTAAACCGCCTGCCAAGCGTGATTATTATTATGGCTAGACCTACCGTTAAGAGGAGGCTCTGTCGAATAGTGGCCTTAAATTAACTGTTGATTTATGCCGTAGTAACTTCTAATCTTAAAGCTGTAAAACCCAATTTTTTTAACTGTTTTTCGGTTGCGCTATAAATGTAAAATATACCTATTAAAATGGCCCTTTTATACCGTGCATGCCAAATATTCTAGTATGACGTCAAATACACGGTCATATTAAAAGGTATGTATTTGTGACGACAAACTTGCATACAATACTTATACAGTGTCAGTGAGATTTCAATTAAGAGTTTTTTGAGATTAATGTCCATACTGTACATATATACATAATGTAAACGTACCTACCTATCTTATTCCAGGATATAAATAATTTGTAGCACTGTCAAGTAATTATTTTTTGCGAGTCGTATCCCTGTAGTCTTTGAGTTGTGACTGTTTTTCTTAGAACTTGTAATCTTATAAAAGAAAAAATCAAGTTGGCAACTTTGAAAAATATCACTTGTTGTTACTTCAGAAGAACTCACAAATTCGTTCCTGGAAGACAGTAAGATAGCACTGAAAATATTGTTTTGGAACAAAACACGATTCGGGTCGTTATTAACATTGGAAAATCGGAATTCTCATTGTTATTACCGATTTCTGTATAGATACGTGAAACATAATGGGTCTTTCAGACGGCGGACAGTGCCCGGTCAACAAAAGGGTTTGTGAGGTATAATATAGGAAGCGGACACAGGATAGTTTCGCCCAATGCTTTCATATGCCTAGTATTTCCATAACAAGATGTTCAATGTCTGAATGCTAAATATCAAATCGAATGGTAAGGTAATACATTTTTTTTCGTACACAATGGTTGCCAATGTACCTTATAGCTTCCGCTGTCTGTTTGTCCGTCCGTCCGTTTGTATGTATCTCATGAACCCGTAATAAGTAGACAGTTATTATAACATGTTTTCGTTATACCTGACAAAACTATTTTTTTGTTTCGTTTTGCAATCTTACCGCGAATCCGAATCACACTTGGCCAGTTTTTTTTTATATTTGTTGGTACTGGCCCTTTATTGGGTACAAAGCCGGAAAACAAACAACAAAAAGTTTAATTATATTATTGGCTGCACAGCCCTTAATAATCCAATAAGCTGAATATTACCCGAAAATGGGACTCGGCTACTGAACATCCGTGAACCGCTTTGGGTAGTGCGGTTTTGTTCCTAACAAGTTTGGTATAATGAGTAGATTGTCGGCACTGTGCTGCTATTATCTTGTAGTCATTAGACTTACTGCAGAGGATAAAGAAACACGTTTTTCATTTTATTTGATGGCTTTATGCAGTACATAGTGAGGTACACGATTGAAGCATAGTGTGTAATAACACATCTTGGAGTCTTCAAGTGCAGAGTTTAAAAGGTTTTTAGACAACCGTGCTCCATCTTCGGCCAAATCTTGACAGGTTTATCATGTGTGCTGGTAGTCAAGCTCTTGGCACCAATAAAAAATGTTACGGTTGTACTATTCAAGAATTTACGTAATCTTTATCTACGTGATTACTCCTTCAGCTTTGGGGAAGGCCGTACAAGCTATGCTTAGTATGGGGTTAGATAGCGCTGTATGATATACGTATACGATAGTACCATGGCTATGAAATTACCTTTATAATGTTGGAAGCCATTCGCTTTAGGAACGCGCTGGTGAAAAGCGCAGCTTCGTCGCCACAGGACCGCTGGACTGTCGCCTCTGAACACGTCAGGTACTCTTGGAATGAACTGGAAAGACAACACACATACATTGCTATAACTTACTTTAACTGCCTGGGAGTTCGGAATTGCGACCTATGTTTAGCAGTTTCCAGTTACCAGTTTTTTTTTTTATGTTCTACGTGGAGGTGCTTGGCCTTCATCTCACCTGATTTTCAAGTTATGACAAGGCCGAAGGTGGAAGCGCACTTCACCCGGAATCCTCAACATACTAAAGAACTGGCTATCGTATCTCTAAATGCCAGAACTCAATAATTTAAGAAGTGTTGTTGAGGCGGCAGAATTAGGTAAGATGGTGGTACTTAAAAAAAATCCTACCATCAACCAAACCAAGCACAATATCGTACTCCCCCTGGAGATCGAACCCGGGATCTCTGGATCTGACGCCGGTATGCAAACCACTCAACCATAGAGGCGGTGTACATTAACTGAAATTATTCAGAGTTACTTGGAAGTTGACTCTTCTTGTAAGAAGACTTTTATCTTTTGGTTTGTGTGTTAGGTGTGGTGTGATACCCGTGTGAGGTCAAGAGCAAACATAAAAAAAGATGTTACGTTATTGGCGTTACATAACGTAGTCTCACGTTTTGGTCCAATAATAATATTTATAGATCGATTGTGTGACCCATCAGGATAGGATTGCCACAACTTTAAGGCGAAGGTGTAGCCATCGCCTTAAAGTTGTGGCGGTGTGGCGTAAAGTATTCATCATGATCTGTATTACGAAGGGTCGCAGTCATACCCAAAACGTTCAGTATTTATCCGCGACAACAGTCTAAAAGTATCCCGATCCGAACAATTCAAAATCTAGAAACGTGTGTTATGTACTGAGATCCGTCACTACTCTAGTCTACTAGCTCAATAAATATTCCTTTATAAAGTAAATAGCCGCGGGTAACAATATTTATTGAGCGTCTGGCTCTCCCCTTATAAACTGTATAGCTATGTAAACTTTATAATTTTAAAATTGCTTAGTTGAGGGCTAGATCGTACTGTGTAAAATGTCCAGCAATATTTATTTGTAGAGCTACAGTCCAAAATCCTATGAAGGTGGTCTGCCCAATCGTAATTATGCAATTATAATTTCAGTCGAAAGGGCCGTTTTGCTAATGATACACGACAACATTAACACTAGACCTAAAATGTAGACACTTGTGTCCAATAAGTGATGTTTATGTTAGCTGAATAGCTAATGTATCGACCGCAATGAGAAGTATAGCACTTAGTAATTACATACATTTTAGAGAAATCCTTCACCGTAATCTTTCTCGCGACACTGACAATAACTCTTGCACAGCTTTTACAGAGCTTAAAGTAACAGGTGTTCTAATTAAAAGTTCTAATCTGACCACAGGGTTTCAGTATTCCAGGTGTTATCTGTTTCCCGAGAGTTCGGATATTTCTGGGCGAACCTTACTCTGGTCAGCGAAGCAGGTGAATGAAATACGGGTATACTTCGAAATTCTCAAGGGATTATTATATGGTACTTAATATAATACCGCTTTTGAGCAATAAGCGCTAAATTTGAGTTGAGAAATTTTGAGAAATGAAGTATTTCGGGTTGGACAGTACACGTAAACCGAATGTATCGTGATAAATGGGCAAAAACTCAAGTCTATAGACGGATTCCTTAGGTTACACGACGACGTCAGAGTCGGCTGCTCAAGCTTTAGCTGGATGATATTGACAATCATCCAGCTAAAGCTTGAGCAGCCGACTCTGACAACTTCGATGAGGAATGGTACGCAAAAATAACAGCAATATGTGGAAAGAATTGGGATAGACTTTTGCATAGCGGTGGGACAACATAGGTCAGCTAAAAATACTTTATTTTTTACCTGATTGTTCAAATCGATTGCCCGAATTTCAAAATAAATTTAACCTTAGCTGATCAAGGTATTTAATAAATCCAAAATCAATAATTTAAAGCAATAAGGCTTTAAGAAGCTATACTTTCTAGTGGTTTTCTGGTAAACATTAAAGCAATAAGAAGTTCGCTAGTATTCATTTTCTAAACATGCGAGCTATTTCTACTCATTTCGCGGTTATTAAAACTTTTGAGCGAACTTTATCGTGCCACATCTACTATGGAAAACAACTTAATAATACAGTCAAATTGAGAATCTCCTTCTTTTTGGGAAATCTTTCTTCTTCTTTTTAATGAAGCTTCTATGAAGTATAAAATGTTGAATACTTTTAAATGAAGGAATGCATTTGTGTCGATATTTTCTGGAGATATTTGCCCAACGATTAGGAGATAGCAGTCAACCGAAATCCATTTCAAGCAGGTTGTTAATGAAATTTGCAGGAAAGTCAACCAACGGCTGTTAAATTTGTACGGATATGCCCCTGGGTGGGCGCCAAAATCTGAAGCACCTTTACTCATATACTATTTAAATTAATTAACATAAATGTATTATTAGTTACTACGAACTTACAAGTAGTTAAATAAAAAAATATGAAATGGATTATCTACAAAATTAATATTTAATAGATAACTCAGTCGATCGTTGTCGCCACCAGATTGTAACATGGCCAGAATATTGTCGGCATTACCTCGTTGGATGGCAATACTAACCCGCTGAGCAAAAACCAGTCCAGCATTCTGGTTACTTGTAGATTCTTTTAGCCTCTCGTCTATAAATTATGTGTGCTCAAGGTGCCCAAGGCCAAGAGTTTCTTTCCCAAATGGCTCATATATAGATACCCCAGGAGCGCATATTTGCGCCGTTTAAGGGAATTCCGCTGATGTTGCTGCGGAACCAGTCTGCATGGAAGTTATAATCTACTTCCGCCACATAATCTAAATATATAAAATCGACGAATTACTGACAATCAACGCACAGCCAGGTCATAAAATTTTCAGGTTAGCTTCTTTTTGGAATGTAGTCTTTTTGGGTGCACTAAGAAAGAAAGGATTTCAACGAGACGTGTTAAAAATTAAAAATTGTGTTAAAAAAACTTATAATATTTTTTAACTATTTATTTATTTATCATCAACAGTTCATGAATGTCTACTGTTGGATAGGGCGTTAAAAAAACATCATAGTCTTAAAAAATCCTATTGAATGAAGTTCTTGGCACTATGTGTAGTATAATTATACCGACGAAGTTTTTATTATTTTTGTATCTATAGGAATTGAAAATTTAATACTTCACCAAATTCACTCTTATTTGTAGGTTTATTTATGACACACAAAAAACAACAAAACAAATTAATATCAAAAGACCCGTAATTACTAATATATGCTACATAATGGAGATCGAACGAGTTGACCGTATGTTATTCATAATTCCCAAGTCTCAATTGGTTGGCAATTAGCATTGTTGTTTATCAATTTGTTGAACAAACTTACATATGATATTATTATGCAGAGCTGTGAGCAGATACACATCAAATTTTGAGGTCAGGAAAGAAATACATATTATTATGTAGGTCATTACAGACTTACTAAAACTTTTTTTTGTTGTGTTCGACGTATTTGTAAAAAAACCGGTCGGCAATCGTCACCGTGCCTTTACCGTCTACTGGAAAAACCTTAATCTCAAAAGTTGTCTTCTTCTAGCCGCTTCATCGTCGACAACATCGCCACATAATATCATGTGAAAATATGCTTTCAGTCACAAAGTAAAAACATTGAAAAAACGCGCAGATAATCCTTTGTAACTTGCCTTTCCCTAATTCTCTTGCAGTTTCAGTGATTTGCAAATAAAACAACACATAACATAGCGAGCAATCTAAATAAACATGAAAAAAATAAAAACGGCACCCGTTGCCACTTTATTTGTTCCTATGGAAAATGGCCGCGTTTTTGTTCATCTTTTCATCGTCAGTGCGTGACCAGCAGTGTATGAATCCTGTGATAGTGCCGGGATATTTTAACTAGGAAAAAGTGACCATTCACAATGAAAATGTAATTCTGCAGCCTTTGACTTTGAACTGAGCCAATTTTATCAACAGGCGCTCGTGTCTTCTTATTTTTATTAAAAAAATATCATAGAACAAAGTTCAGCAACATAGCAGCATTTTTTTTTTTGGGCGCAACGTAGTGCCGCGTTCTTGGGCGTTACGCGCTTAAAATGACCCTTTTTGGTATCAAAAATGTTCACATTCTAGACAATTTAGGAGGCAATTCTTAAAAGCTTAGCCCAGTTCACAGCCATACAAATGATTCCGTCCATAAAACTTGATAAGAACGTCATTAACACCGGAAGTGGCCAAAGTACCACGTTAATCCTAGCTGAATGTTAATAAGCCTATAACGATAAGGGTGCAAAAAGTCACTCCTACTATCCACTTTTGCGGTTGCTTTGGATGGAGTGTACATTTGGATTGGACTGACGCATTAGTATGGATTTCCTGTGGTCGCAACTAAAAGGCCTAGAAGCTCTATCAACTCTACTAATTCGGTATTAATTATACAGTGCTTCCACGAATAATCTTCTGTCTTCTCTGTCTCATAAATTTTAAAGTACCTACACGTTCGGCACATCGACTAGCTTACAAACTAAAGATGGCAATAACGGTTAAAATTAAATATTAATTAACTGTTAATTGATAAAAAAATATATCGATATTTTAATTGGTTGAAAATATTAGTTAATTTTATTTGTTGAGTACCTACACGATTTGTTTAGTGCGGTTGATGTTAATGCAGTTGAATATTTTATTCTATTGATCAAATAAAAGTAACCGCTAATTCGTCTCTATCATAGTAGCACTATGGGTATATGTTTAAAATATCACATCACTTTGTATTGAATAAAAATATCATACACAGCAAATCAGAAATTTTATCTCTATAGTGAGGAGTCGAAAGCATACAATTGAATGAAGTCAACCTAATACATAGTAAAATGTTTCTTATTTATAACAACATATTAAAGTTAAAATTTCAATGCATTCAATTATGTTATTTCTAACTCGGGCTGAAGTTGATATGATATTTTTATTCGATAATGTTAATTCTGATTATTGAATATAATGGTTGATTTTAAATATTAGTTAAATTTATTGGTTGATAGTTATATTCGTCATCTCTATTACAAACCGCTTCTGTGGTCTATTAGTTCGCCTACCGGTGTCTGATCCAGAGGTCCCGGGTGCAAGCCCCAGACGGAGTACAGTATTGTTCTTGGTTTCGTTGGTGGTAGGAATTTGTTTAAGTCCGCGTCTAGCTACCACCATCTTACCTAATTCTGTCTAGCAGCAATTCAGCAAATTGTTATTTTCCGGCATTTAGAGGCAAGATAGCCAGTTCCTCAGACTGTGGAGAATTCCGGGTGAAGTGCGCTACCACCTTCGGCCGTATCATAAGCGCTCTCCCGTCGTTCAATAAAAAAATCCCTAAACATCTGCTATTGCTCATGACAACCACCTCCATGACACCATAATGGGTTTGGCATCATAATGTCTTATATCATTTCGTGTTAGGTATGTCATACTTTGGTGTTATAACTTCAATCAATTTAATTTATCTCAAAATAATAGGTAAAATAATCTAATGAATGGTTTGCCCCAAACTGTGATTTCGTAATCAATACGTGTACGTAATAATACTTTTATTCAATCTCTCTTTATTCATCTGATTGTTTGAGGCTCTCTCTCGTTGCTAACTTTATTTCTATGCAAAGTCAGAATGACAACAATGTACCAATGCACTGACCGTACGTCATGAGTTGTTCCACAACCCTGGTACCACTTTATTTTTTGTATTGAATTTATTCATCGAGTACACTCAACCAAAAGGGCGAACCATCATTCAAAACCCTACTTCCTACTTCTTAGTAAGGGGTGACTTATTCAGTTGAAAATATTGGTGTTTCATTTTTGAAAAGTGCTCTCATATAGCGTATCTCTAATGTCATAAAAGCCACACCAAGGGGCTTCACCAAAAAAGGACATCTTCTTGTCTTAATGTAACACACTTATTTCTCAAAATCTACCTTATAATTTTTACTTTTTCATAATGAGTATTGCTGGCAATAAGCAAAATTAGTTACCTAGGGATCGAACTTCAATCTAGTTTAAAAACCAACTATTGGTAAGGTAAAAACTCAGTAGAAAAAAAATCAGGAAAGGCTATGCTTAGCACATTTCCAAATTTATATCTAAGATGGCAAAAAATTGGGTAAGTTTTGATTAAATAGCTATTCAGTTTGTAGAACTTTTTATATTTTTTCATAATGAGTATTGCTGGCAATAAGCAAAATTACAAGGTAATAAATTTGAATTGAATACGTTTTCCCTGACATTTACTTGATCGTACCGCCATTATGGAAACCAAAGTAGCCAATTTCAATAACTGCCTAAAACACATCAAAATAAGCTTTCGAAGAATCCGCGCGGATGGCAATTTACATGCAAATTGTAAAGACAAATATTAATATCGTTCGAAACGGAACCACGGTATAGATAAGGTAGTATTCAATGAGCAGAATTTTCACTCAGACCATATATAGATGATTTCATTGATTGCCTTGTAGCTGATTTGAAAAGCTACTTTACAATGTTATATGGATATGTTTTCATTCTCATTCTCTCATCAACGCTAATGTAAGTAGGTACGTAAGTTTGTTTTAAGAATGCGGATGTTAATAAAAAATAAATATTTATATATTAAAAAGGCTTTTCTCACTCAACATACTGATGTTGAGTTAGGTAAGTACACAATTACAATTACACAATTAAATTTAAATTAATTGTATGAATCGAAAAGTAATTCGGCAAACACAACATCATCCTGGATGCTACTGACAGGATACATTTTCCTTTAAATAAATAAATAAATATTACAGGACATTAATTTCACACAGCGCCATCTAGCCCCAAACTAAGCATAGCTTGTAATATGGGAACTAGAATACGGATATAATACTTAAATACATTTTTTATTTTATTTGTAAATACATACTTATCATACAATACACACCCAAACACAGAACAAACATCTATATTCATCACACAAATGTTTGTCCTGGGTGGGAATCGAACCCACAACCTACAGCGCAGAAGGCAGAGTTACTACCAACTGAGCTATGAGGCTTGTATTTCTTTTCCTTTGCTTCACCAATACGTGAAATTGGCCATAATTTATGTTCGTTTGTGGATGTGGATATGGACCTATAGATCTTGTGTTGTTTAAGTTGTTTATCAAATAGGATTTTGAGTTTTGAGAAGCACAATGTATTTTGGGATAAAAGTGTAAAGTGGTTTATCAAATATGATTTTGAATTTTGAGAAGCACAATGTATTCTTGTATTTTTAAAGATGCCATAAAACAGCTTGATTCCAATACTTGCGGTACTTTAGGTCCTCAGCACAGCTTTATTGTTAAAACTAACTGTAAAACTTACGTACGCGTCATTTTAAGAGATGTCTATTTTGGTGAATCAGATTTTGCATACGTGTACCGAAAGTTAGGTGAACTTCGACTTTTTTATTTAACTGAACATTGCCAAAACGCTGTGTCGCAAGCTCACAAGCCAAAATAAACCGACAAGCAAAAGCAAAAAGTCAATTTCAGATTGCAAATAATTTTCAAATGTCAGACACTACCGTAAGTATCTCTGCGTCACCCAGTGTAATTACTAGGGTTGGACCTGTTCGATTTGTTGAATATTTGACTAACGAGGACTATTCAATATTCAACAGTAGTCGCTTCTCTCTTTGAAGACTTAGTGAGCTTCGTAAGTTTTGTGACGGTATAATTTGCAAAACTTCGATTCAATGATAGCGCGGTGCATTTCAAAAGTTTTCAACTGCTACTTGTACGGGTTTGATTACGACTGAATTAAATGAGCTGAGATTCTGTTCGTATTCACTAGGATTCTTTGATATTGAATAATATTCAAATTCTTATCAAACTTTCCAAGCGTCTTGACCTGATGTTCAAGATCTAGAGTACCATTTTTAGGTATTGTACCTGTCTATTTTTACAACAGTCTTAGTATAAAGTAATTTTCTTGTATGGGAGAGTACATAATAGTAGATATATATCATATTGCAAGAAAAGCGCTCAAAAGTGAGGATTCCCAGTACTTGAAAGTTCTTTCAAAGCAAAAGCTTGTAAACTGATTAAACTATTATAAGGAAAGCTTTATACACACAGCCTGAAATCCATATAAAACGCGTGACATTAGAGTTTCAAAGAAACATGATAAGATATTCACTGTGTACCTGGTATAAACACTGTGGTAATAGGATTGCCGTAGGCAAAGTAATTAGCGCTAAGCTTCTGATGTTCATAAACTTTGCGCTTTTGATAATTAACTGAACTCATTTTCGCTGATTTCGCTTCTGTAGCGAAGGAAAAGCTGGCCAAATACTAAGAAATTTGTTTTAATTTCAAAGAAAATATATTTTTAAATTTATGTTGACTGAAAACCGACAGGATTTGGGCCTTAATGTCGTATTGAAGAGATTTTAATTGGGAGTTAAATGTTATATTACATTTATCTCCATGTTTATTACATATTATTCATAAATATATTTACAAACAATTAAAAATAATATGTACAATTAAACTAATCATGTTTTAACTGGTATAATAACATGTATTCTGTGTGTAGTTATGTCAATTTGTCATGTTATATGGATCCAATACGCTAAAAAAGTATTTTTCTTATTTATAAAGTACTCCTGGATCTATTTAAATACCTTTGAAACATTTTAAACGCATCGGTTACAATCAGAAACATCGCAAACATTTGAGATAAGTATCAGTTTATTCGTAAGTAACTCGGTAGCTCGATGCTTTGGAAGTTTTCTATCTTCGCTTGCACAACTTCTCTGAAACTTCAGGTACATATGTAGTGCAGGATGACTTATGGAAGTATCTTATTCTGACACACAAACTGGGAAAGTTTTTCACTCGTTTCACTTTTGAAAAGTATAGCAGCATGAACTTTGATGGAGTACTTTCAAAAGTGGATTACAAGTTAATATAACATGGAAGCTAAAATGTTGAAATTGATATTTTTATGAGCATTACTTTGTCATTACAACTGAAAATACAATGTTTTTTTATGTGAATCAGAAGACGGCCTATAACAGTGCCTTACTGCGTAGGTCACATCCACAAAGAACATAGCCTACACAGCACTGTATTGCGCCCGTCAATTTCAAGCAAAAATATGTTAAGCCTCATGTACCTGTAATTTCACCGGCTACCATACCTTTCGAACCGGAATAAAGCAATGCTAATGAAAATATGTATGGATGAATATTAATATGGTGAATGAAATGGGTATGGTGGTAGTACTTTCCCGGGTGAGCCCTTCCATAATGGGCTCTACTACTACTTACTACTTGTGTATAATGTTATGACTAGAATCTAGCAAGACATCTAGCTAGATTCTAGCTAGATAGCTAGAATCGAGCTCTATAAGGCAAAAGTAATATCATTATCGTCGTTATCATTATCATTTTGACACATGCACATGCTCTGACGGTGAAGGTCACATCGTGAGGTAGCCGGTACATCCCTGAACCTAAAATCCGAATGGTACGTGTCACTTGCTAGTATTTCACTAAGCGGTGATGGCCAGCACTTATCACGTATTGAATACTACAACTTGTAATAATACTACTTGTTTTTAGAATACTACTTGTAATTGTAAATCATGGGCATGTGCCAAACGTTTTGAAATGGCTCTGTGTTGTCCTTTAGTATATCTTCATAAGATCCACGCTCTGAGTAGTGATTAGAGGTGAATTTTCGAAGGAGAAAAAGCTGTAAGTCCGTTACTGTTTATAGTTCAAACGTTCAGCTTATTAAAAAGGTTTTGATCAGCTCTCATATGTCTCATATGAGATATCATATATCATATAGTCAGCAAATAAAGTGAATAACAAAAGCGATTTCGAATTTCGTGCTGCAAAATTACATTTTAAATTATTTGTTTTTTTTATTGATTAAATAAAATACTTACTTGCCGAAAAATAATGCTCTTTGAATTTAATTTTTAGTAATTAAACATGTTTTATATTTTTTTATTAGCATTAAATTTCTATACGTTTTTGTATGACTGATAGTCGTTTGACCACAATCTCACCTGATGATAAGTGACGATGTGGCCGATGGTCTTGAGTCATAAAAAGACCGAAGTTATATGTAGCAGGAAAGACAGAAAACGGCAAAAAGTTCCACACTGTGGCTGTTCTTATTAGAAGGTTGATTTGAACCGCTGTGGTCAAATGGGTGAACACTAACCAGGTATGGATGGCCATACCCGTTTGACCTCATATATTGAAATATTTAATTTATTATCATAGCTGACTTTAGTTAACCTACATCTGGGAATAATACTCTTATCCAAATATTAGTAATTGGTAGAAAAAATATGAATCCGTCATTAGCCTATTATAATAGTAGAAGACTCACCAACAAACGGTCCTCAAGTACTCCTCATGACTCGCGCCTATGCTCTCATCAGTCTCGTACTTGTCCGCCTGATGAGCCGACCTTTGGCTGATCGTCATCAGCGTCACTTCATACTTTTTACTGCACACTTCGTACTCGGGGCGCACGTTCTTCACACAATCAGCATGTTTCAAGTACTCTTCCTGGTACTGGCCTCGAGCGCAGAGATCTTGTACGACCTCGATGATGCCGGCGTATATTCGCCTGAAGACGACCTGCTCCTGTTTTTCCATGCAAGTGTTCGTGTAGTTGTCGATGCACTTTATGCCGGCGCGGAGTTCGCTGCAACAAGTATTGCGATCAACCCCGGCACACGCGCAAAGAACAATATAGTCTTAGATGGAAACAAGATTATTGTGCTTTTACCCTGCTCCTGCTAAAAGTTAGGTATAGGTACAAATTATAATTGTCATGGACTTTTTAAAACCGCCTCGGTGGTCTATTAATGGATTCGCGGTATTAAAACAAGAGGTCCCGGGTAGGCCTGTCTAAGTCCGCCTGGCTAGCTTCATCTCCATCATTATCTATCATACCTAAGTATGTCGCCATAAAAACAATTCTAATTGTTGTGTTTTTTGAGTTAAGTTGAGTTTCTTACTCTGTTGAGGATTCCCGGTAAATCAAGCCTCCACCTTTCATCTTTATGGAGATAATGATATACATGGATGTAAGTCTTTTGTATTTTGTATGTAAGTCGTTTTTGTTAGATTATGGCGCAATAATTCGCAAAAAAGCCGCATCTTTACTCCAGCGTGTGCAAGTCAGTAGCACTATGCTGCTAATGCTACTGACTCGCACCGTCCTGCAGATGATTGTTGCATCTGGACTGCCTCATCCAAAACAAATGGATGAAGATACTGATGTGGTCAGAATTCATAAACATTCCTGTGTTTTTTTATGTCTATATAAATTTAAATTTTGATTTGACAGTCTATTTTTAAATTGTATAGGTAAATACATTTCATATAATTTAGTAGCGTTAGTATCTATATTCACGCAGGAGAAGAACCTAGGTGAAGCATGGGTCCAGAATGAATGAGAATGGTAAAAATAACAGTAAAAAATTTGAAAATAATAGTTCTTAGCAAATAGGAAATGTAGGACAATCAGATAGAGTAAGAGATTTGATAGTGATGTTGATAACAATTTCATGGAAATTATTATCTTCATAGACCCATTTATTTGCTGTGCGACCTGACTGTAAGCATAGAATAACGGAAACTTCACCTGTAATAATGCTTTTTATTCAGTAAAAAGGTGTATTCACATGAAATTCTCTATCAACTTATTCTGTGAAGATAAAATGCAACACAGTCGTGTGAACAATTTATCCTCCCTGAAGACATGCACTCTACACTGTGCCGAGTTTCGGCTCGGGTGAAGAATCGAGCCAACTCATTATGCAGATCTACTGTTGCACGTTCTGAGATAATTCAACAGTACGCCGTATGCCGTATGCCGTATTCAACAAGAGGATTTAGCTGTGAGTTGGTTTTTGCTTATTTTCTTGAGATCCGCATTGAAATGAAGAGAATACTTGAAACGGAAGCGACTTCACAAGTCGTGACGCGAAACATGCTTCTGTGGTTATTTTTGTTACCTACATCACATACTAAGCAAGATTTCCGTTTACCTCCGCGAAACAAGACGCAAAGAAGTCAGAGAAATAAAAGCACGTAGCGAGCGCCCGTCTGGTCAGTTCAGTTACAAATTAAATAAATGTACATTCAGAGTTTGTTTGCGCTTTAAAAATAAGAAGGATGGAACTTTAATCAATAATACCTACATGAATAAACACAACAAGAGCAATGAAATACACACCATATGTACTGATTAAAGGGCAGAACGAGCCAGAAAAACATGACGCTTAAAAAAAATTGTCTCACGACTTTTCCCCTTCGAGGATTTCACCTCTGACCACTATTCAGAGCGTGGACCTTATTATCCCCTTCTAGGAGGTAGTCAGAGGCACGTCCAAACTTAGGTTCGAAACATTCAATACGTGACAGTTGCAAGCCCATCGCCGCTCAGCGGAATACTAGCCGGGACACATGTTATTTGGACTTTTGGTCCTAGGGAATGCCGTTTTCCTCACGATGTGACCTTCGCCGTCAGAGCATGTGCATGTGTCAAATGCGGATATAAACTTCCGAAAAACCGTTCACTTCAATGTTGGATTGGATTTGAACCCACAAGCGCCGGATTGGAAGGTGGGCCCATACCCTCTTGGCCACACAGCTCTGACATTACGCTTAAGCCTAATTTCCTGGGTATACATTTGATATATTTGGCTCCACGTAAAGGTACCACGAACAATGCTTTAATATGCTCATCAATCCGTATCCTGCGTGAAAGCAAATTGCAATATACGTCGCACAATTAGAGCCTAGCCGCTAAAGTGCTCCATTGGCTATTCAAGCGTCACTCCCAGCTGAAATTACTCAGTCGGACAACTAGTTTCAAATTGCTATTTACCGCAAACAAGAGCGCTAAATTAAGATGAGCTAGCTGTAGCCCCGGTTCTGCTCAGAAGTTAGTCCGCCGAGTCTTTAGAACTTGCATCACTTTTCAAAGTTCTTCCTCGTAAAACGCGATCCTTGCTACGATACTGGTAAACTACGGCGTAATGGGTGGAGGCTTAATTTAATTAGGTGCTCCTTGTTATGAGACATTCAGACATCTACTCTTGATGTCATCTGGAACGCAGTAAAGTTCTTTAAATTGTCTTCATGCACAGAGAAAAGTTCGCGCTCTTTATTGCACGCTTGGTGTGGAAATAGATTCAATTTATAGAAGAATCAAATGTCATCTCGACCTATTTATATTCTTCCGGGTAAGCCATTACCTTTGATAAAACTTTGAAATGTATGAAAAGGTCTCGACAAGAAAAAAGGAAATTAGTCGCCGTTTCAGTGAAAAATGGCTTTTGTAGAAAGTTGTGTCTGTTCATAGGTCTGTCCGACATCTCACAATGGGTTATCTCGGAGAATTCTAAACCGATTATACCTAGATTTTTGTATTTAAATGATGTGCTGAGTCTTGATTCTTAGCTTGTCTAGCTCTAGAGCCACCAGGACAAGGATGAGGTTAACGGGGGACCAAACTTTCCCAAAAGGCACTGGCTGTACTGCGCACCGAAGGAACAAGGAAAATTATTGATTGGCGCCGGACTTCGGCAGGGGGTTAGTTGCTATCCAGGTGAATCTTGACAGTTCCTACCACCAATGTTGTGATCGATCAGTTGTAACTACTAGGAAATGCCAGCGATTCCGTTGCCCGGGGATATTTGTCGATTATTAACACAATCATTTTTTCTATCGTACGACGGGAAAGCGCTTGTCCTTCATCTCGATAAGGTGTTAGGTGGAGGCGCACTTCACCCGGAATCCTCAACAAACTGAGGAACTGGCTATCTTACCTCTAAACGCCAGAACAAAACTACTTTTTTTTAGAATTGTTGTTATGGCAACAGAATTAGGTAAGATGGTGGTAGCTAGGGCAGACAAACAAAATCCTACATCCAACCAAACCAAGCACAATATTGTACTCCCCCTGGGGATCGAATCCGGGACCTCTAGATCTGACACCGGAAGGCGAACCACTAGACCACAGAGGCGGTTAATAAAATATTTTAATATGAAGACACATAGCAATAGTGTCTCGAGATTGATATGTCGATTTTTATAAAACACTGCGAAATAATAAGTTACAAATATTAACAAAAGCGTCGTCCTCAAAATAGTTTTACGGCAAGTTTATTTAAGCTTCTCGAACACCTTGATATAGACGACTGCCGGTCGCGAGAAAAAAAACAGGAACCATGAAGGCCGCAAATAACATTCATTCGTTTCAACAAAACACACAATTTACGGCCAACATTCTCCGGTAATAATTATCATTTATCTTAAAGAACAATAATTTAGAGCACGTAATAAAGTAAATTAAGATCTTCATTCTCGCTATCTCTAATTATAACTTTGAAAACCAGAATTGAGTTCTCAGTTCTAGCCGATTCCTCGCTTACTAAGACCTAAATGTTGAGCTAGCTAGCCGCTAGCTTAGTTAGGTAAACATTGTTCCAGGTAGTGAAATCTGAACTGCAACTGACATAACATGAGAAGTTCCATGGTTCTTTTCATACCTGTGTTGCCAAGCCGTGATAGATTATGATGTCATAACACGTAGTTTGCGAAGCATATAGCATATTGTGACATTTATCATGCAAGTAGGTACAAGCTTACGACTCATATTCAGAACTTTGCGGTTATCTGTGTACCTCATCTCGGTTACCTAAAAGATTACACTTACTACAGTTAGTAAGAAACACCGAAAAGAAGCCGTAACTATAAATAAATAAATAAGTATTACAGGACATTAATTTCACACAGCGCCATCTAGCCCCAAACTAAGCATAGCTTGTAATATGGGTACTAGATTACGGATATAATACTTAAATACAAATTAATTTTTTTTTTTAATTTGTAAATACATACTTATCATACAATACACACCCAAACACAGAACAAACATCTATATTAATCACACAAATATTTGTCCTGGGTGGGAATCGAACCCACAACCTACAGCGCAGAAGGCAGAGTTACTACCAACTGAGCTATGAGGCTTGCTGTAACTATTCACCTATTGTTTACCTACACATCGTAAATATTGTTTCTCAGTGTACAGATATTTTCTCAAGTTACTATTAGGCTTCTCGTCGGCTTTTCTTTGGATTTAACTGCCTCTGTGGTCTAGTGGTTCGCTCAACGGTGTCAGACCCAGAGGTCCCTGGTTCGATTCCCAGGGGAGTACAATATTGTGCTAGGCTTGGTTGGTGGTAGGACTTTGTTTATGTCCGCCCGGCTAGTTTCCACCATCTTTAATAAATAGTAATGTATGTATGTTATATATGGTACTTCAATAATAATAAATGTTTTTTTATTTAATATAATTTTAATGTCTTTCGCCATATGTATAACAATTCTAAATTGTTGAGTTCCGGCATTTAGAGGTAAGATAGCTAGTTCCCCAGACTGTAGAGGATTCCGTGTGAAGTGCGCTTCCACCTTCGACCATAACTTGAAACCAGGTGAGATGAAGGCCAAGGGCTTCCCCGTCGTATAGTTAAAATAAGTTCATTTGGGATAGGAGTGAACCTCTTACTGGTCTACCCCAGACAACGGAAACACTGGCAGTCGCTAGCAGTTACGGCTGAATGATCACAGCACTGATGATAGGACCTATCCACCTGGCTTGCGACCAACCCTGTCGAAGTCTGTCGCCAATATGGACTTTGACAGATGGGTTCATTAGCCGTATTCAGTCGGTGCGCGGGAGAGCCAAGGCCTTCTGGGATAGCTAGCTCCATCGTAGACACTGGCCTAGAACCTGGTTACTAGCCTAGAGGTCAAGAGCCAAATATAAAAAAAATGTCACTGGTATGATACTCACAAGCAACTTTTATCCAGTTCTTCTCGCGTTAATGCGAAAGTTATTTCAGGCGAGCTCAACACGGGCAGGGCCATGGAACACCTCCGGTGCAAATCTTCGTCTCTGTTGCATTTCTCCTTAATAGCCACTGTTGACAAAACAAAGTAGCATTTAGTAACGAACTTTGTCAAGTACTACTTAGCTGTGCCCGTGGCGTTGCCTGCGTGGGATTCATATTGTGACTAGGGAATGCAATCTCGTTTCGCCGAGATCCCGATCTCGCGAGATCCCGGCCATATTTTACGAGATTGTATCTCGTCAAATTTCGTACGAGATCTCGCGAGATAACGAGATCGACAAATGCAGCGTGACGACGTGTATTTCACAGCGCGGCTGCGCGCTTTTTGTTGTTTTTATTTACCATAAGTAATGTTCCTATTACTCTTAATTATTGAAACTAAAGTAATAATTTACAAAAGACTAAATATAGATAATTATTGTTTTGTTACCAATATTGTAAGAATTTGAACTGATTAGCTACAGTAGGTATAATAATTATAGACATAAACAAATGTTATTAGAGTTAGAGACAAAATAATAAGTACTCTGTTGATTTTTAAAATAAAACTTACATTATTTTTATAACTAAGCAACGCAGTTTCTATTTAATTACATATCATGTCAATTACTAGTTCTTAAAACAAGCATTTGCATATGTTTTAATTGCGATTCTCCAAATCACGCGAGATCCCGTAATTTGCGAGATCTCGCGAGACAGGGTTTTGAGTCTCGCTAGGCGGAAATCTCGT
This sequence comes from Venusia cambrica, assembly GCA_951394065.1. Taxonomy (NCBI): domain Eukaryota; kingdom Metazoa; phylum Arthropoda; class Insecta; order Lepidoptera; family Geometridae; genus Venusia; species Venusia cambrica. The sequence continues at coordinate 10,712,535 of OX596043.1, read as the reverse complement.
ACGAGATTGCATTCCCTAATTGTGACTATACGAATATCAGTAAAAAAACAATACCTATACAAAAGTATATCAATTTCATCAATAAGCAGCATAAATAAATATCCTCAATTAACGGGCTATAGTACCTCAGATTAGCAACACAACGCAACTTCACTCTAGTTTCGAACTAAGATTTGGTTATGATAAAGGTGACATTGCTGTGCGCTTATGACCACCAGATGACAAAATACGCGCGTATTTCAACGTTTTATTTTTTGACGGTAAAACAAACATTAATTTTGAAAATCTGAAACACAGAACGTCTGCTGTATACTGTGTTTATTTACTGTACAAAGTGTTAAGGCCTAAGTGGGCGTATTTATTGAATGGCGAACATTTTTGGCACAAGTTAGAGTCAACTTTAGATTTTTTCTCTAGAGAAAATTTTATGTAAGTAATCGTGTTTTCGAAACACAAGCGTTCTAGCATCAATCCTGAACTATAACATATATTCATTTCAAAGTAAATGCTACAGTATTGTGGAAGATTTGATCGCTGAAGCTAAGCCATTTCACATATCATAGACTATTAAGTATTTTCACATGAATATAAATATCGCCTTGGTATAGGTAGGTACATACATGTCCACCCCAAAAGTATTTGTGAGAGAATTTTGTAAATCGGACGAGTAGTTTTGAGTAGCTTTCTACATACAAACTTTAAGTAGGTACTTTATAATCTTAGTGTAGATGATATCTCAGTCTTAAAAAAGTATAATAATAATATTATATTATATATATATTCTAGTATAAACAATGGCTGTTGTGTAAAGTAGGTATAGAATAAATAAAACAGTGTTAAAGCAAGATACCTAACTCACGAAAGTTCACAATACTTATAATAATTCCATCTTTATTTATCTATAAATATATAATTCAGTGATTGAAAATCCTGAAGCATTAATTAACTTAGTGCCTAATGTACAATTTATAAATCGGTATTTCACAAGTAATACTTACTTCGCTACTCAGACTTGAAATATGCACTAACAAAAAAATCTGCTTGTACCTACCTACTATTACTAACCGACTACCCAGGCTGTCCACCTAGTTGGTCGGTTGGCATTTTTTTTTTCTTAACCGACAACCTATCCAGTTTGTTCGTTAGTAATCAACATTTTTATTAATAACCGACCCCCTATATTTAATTAATGGTTTGTTGGTTGATAATATATAAATATTGTTAAATTGGTTATAATCACAAAATATTAAAATAGCACTTTTACCTTGAGACTTAATTGTTGAAACCACTTAAAGTTATAACAAAACAACAGCTCTAAAGTCTTTGAAAGCAAAGTTGAAGAAAGCTGAACAAGTTCAGGAAATCTCGGCATCCCTTTGAGGTGTTGTTCTCATTGATAGATGAGAGAAGCGACGCGAGAGCTTACTTCCCCACTCTACTAGAAAATTTACCTTAATATTAAAAAAAATGCTGTTCATGTCTATGTACATAAAATATGTGTTAATATAGAAACATTATATACCTACAATGAGTATCACAAAAGGCGCAAACATAGTGGTCTCGACAGAGCTTGCTTATTGCTTTTTGAGGTTCAGTTTCGGGTCAGTAAGAAGCCGGTGCCCTATGGGTTCTAAAAAATCTTGCGGTGCTTTTGTTTGAGGCGTCGCGTGACCCAAGAATAAAGGTACACTTCCGTAGCCGACAGCAGGCAGCAGCAACAGGCGCCAGCGACAAGTGACAGAGCCCTTATTCTGTATGACCAATCGTGGCTTAACGCGCCCGCGTTACGATATCTGCATGGAATCATCGTGTTGACATATCGTAACGCGGGCGCGTTAAGACACGATTGGTCATACAGAATAAGGGTTGCAGTACCGGCTCATGGCTACAAATTCAAAGCTATGCCGCTGGCTGCTGCTGCGGCTGCCTACAGTCGGCTACGGGTTTGTATCTTTAGCATAATTATTTAACAATTCAGCTACATTGCCACGTGATGTGCACGATGGGTACCATCTGTTAATGGGTCTGGAACAGTTGAGTTACCTACAGAGCGTTTGTTAAGGTCCTTAGGTCCTTAGGGTTTTGACTTCTTCCCTTGTTAATATAATACAATGTAAATTGGGAAGCAGTCAGGTTCGGACAGTTACAGATCTATAGGTAACTCAACGGAACTTGACGAAATAGAGCTTGCCAAATAGTGTGCAATGTTTTTCAAGTGTTGTTATTTCTGAATTGGTAGAACGTTGGCATGTGCGTTGTTTTTGTATTATTCAATCAAATCAGAAAATTATGTTTTCCAAAGCATAGGTCAGGGATCTCGAAGCAATCAGTTTTTTGAATATCTATTTTTGTTTACTTACTCGTAGTGTTCATTGCATTTTGAAAGCTTGCCAACTTGTTTTACTTCATCCACCACGAAGCGTTTTACGTTGAGAATTTGTTTACGTTCGCCAATAATAAATGTATATGATACATTTATTATTGGCGAACGCCCACTAGCCCACCAACTTCTAAATACTCGGTTATTGTATTGATAGAGATACACATGGGTTTTGATTATATACATCAAATATATACCTAACTATATGTAGGTATACTAAAGCTCGTGCTGTAGCTAGTGACGTGACCTTTCGCCTCGGCGGACAACGGCTCAAATGACACTAAGAGTTGAAATTTTATTTTTTTATGAAAGGACAATACGCTGGCCTGGTTCTGAACCTAAGAGTTGGGAGCGACTTACAGACCTAATAAGTTCGACACGTTCGTCCAAAAATCCAAACTCTATATAGAGGTATATATTAAAATGATACGGGTAACTCTTATCGGCTTTCGTTTAGTAAATGTAAAAGTATGAAAGATAGAATGAAACTCATTTCAAAGAAAAAATATCGCCTCATTGCATCATCGACTTCATTCTTATCTAGGCAAACCAAGGCATCAAAAGCTGATCCAACTGAAATCAAGAAAAAATACCATAACAATGTTTGGTAATTCGGAATACGCTTCATTCGGTGTTCCGGTTCCAGGTAGTCTAGGCAGGAAATAAAAAGTTACCAGCTTGCATTGATTAAATCATTCGACTTTTCATATTCCTTGTAATTTTATTTTAGATTATTTTAAAATAGCATTGGACACGCATTACAAAATATAACTGCCAATCCTGACAGAGCTATTGCCAGTATGAGGCGCTGAGTAGGCGATTGTTAGCAGTTTATCCGTACCACAGATAAACAGCCTATAACCATCTACCCATCTAGACAAAGATTAAATAAAAATATAATATTGTGCTTGGTCTGGCTGGTGGTAGAAATTTGAGTCCACCTACCACCATCTAACCTAAGTTTGTCGCCGACGCCATAACAACAATTCTATATTGTTGTGTTCCGGCATTCAGAGGTAAGATAGCTAGTTCCTCAAAGTCAAAGATTTATATTCAGGATATTTTTTTTAGAATCACTTTGAGACGTTAAATCTACTCAATATTGCATCTTATCATATGTCTTTTGCAGCACTTCCCCACAATATTATGCCATATGACATGATACTGTGAAAGTAACTGAAGTAAACTAGTCTTGCTGTAGCAGCGTCTGTTAGATAGAAGACGTATCTTTTTTACTGCTTATGCTGCAGAACTAAGTCTCTTCGCCAATCTATCTACATGTATTATGTGTGGGCACCTTTGAAGTTTATTATCTAAGGTTAATCCCAAAAATATAGTGGTATAGACCAACTCTAGGTTTTCCTCTGTAACTTTTACAACAGATTCAACTTCAGTTACATTTAGTTAAATAAATCGAATAGGTACTTGCATTTGGCCTCAGACTGTTAAGGATTCCGGTTCAAAAGCGCTTCCACCTTCAGCCTTATCATAACTCGAAACCAGGTGAGATGAAGGCCATGCGCTTTACTGTCGTTCGATAAAATAAAATACAACGTTAAGCCTAGCACGTCATGGCGGTGACGCCGAGTTTCACTTGGCTCGCACGCGCTAACAGCTGTTCTATTTGCGCACATTTGTGTATTTGGAAAAGTCTAAGTATATAATAAACCTATCTTAATTATGTCTGAAGATGATAAGATACTATCTAATGCATGGTCTCAGGTATTGTCATCATGAAGTGAATGAGTCTGCAACTTTGATCGCGATATAATGCCAATATTTGGGTCATAGAGTCATAGGGTAGGTATAATATAGGTATGGAGACTCTTGTTACCTTCTCTGCAAACATTCAATTCTTTGCTTAATATCCTCACAAATTATGATTGGTTTTGTACAATTTCACTCCTATTAAGATGCCATTTTCGACCAATTTCATGATCATAAATCAAATGTTTTGCTCGTTGCGTCACATAATACATAATATCTACCTACTTAGTTTAACTAAGAAAGTGTTGATCAAAGTTCATAGGAGTTTGCAGATGTTATCAGACAGATGCTTTATCATCCCATACACGTCTTATAATAGGATCTATGCATTCCCGTGTCTTGGCAATGACCTCGAAAACATTCGCAATCGCCTTATCCTGTCAAGCAGGTAGTTATTTTTAACTATGCCGTTGTAAGAACCGTGCATTCCTCTGCGGCGGCGAAGTAATGTTAGTGGGGAGCCGAGCCCACCTCAGAGCTCTCTCCGATTGGCTGCAAGGCATCGTATGATATTTTTGGATGTGTGCGTGTGTAGAGACATGATACCACACTGTTACCTCGTTCATCGAAGCATGATCAAGCACCCATTTATGAAACATGGGGACTGCCACCAATTGAGTGATTCAATTGTCCGTTGCCTTAGGAAGTCGTTCTTGCCTTGAATTCACACTATGTCAGCTGGTAACCTTACCAACCTACCTACCTACTTTGCTTGTGATTTTATATTCGTCCAACTAGGTAGGTAGGTGCTTAAATTGTTGATGTTTTCTTCCGTGTTGCTGACGCAGATTCGATTACGCTTCGGTAGTGTAACGTTTGTTTGTACACATTCTATGTGTTTAGTTAGGTACACTTATATTGCGAGAAACGAAGTCGCGGAAATCGCGTTTTAATGTGACACGGTCATCAAGAAGAAATCTTCTAAGAAACCTTATACTTCTATCGGCGACCCATTTCCTTTCATTGTGCAGAAAATCTGTTCTGTTAAGTAAACAATTTGTCAAATTGTTAAGAATATTCGATTTGGGAAGAGAGAAAAAATACTGTATAAGCGAGTTTCAATGAAGAACTGCCTAGGTAGGTAGGTATGACATCACTCAACTCTGGGGCCTAACCATAACGTCTTAGGTAGGTACCTATTAGCATTCTTGTCTTGATATTATATTACTTTTGTTTCGTTTTTTCAACACTGGATAGATAGCGACAAAAGTAAAGTACCTACTTACCTAATATCAAAACAAGAATGCTGGTACCCCCTCTGTTATGTTATATTAGAATGTATCCTACTACCTACCTAGTATGGGAGTAGGGTAAGTAAGGTAGGTAGGTAGGTACTTACCGAGGCAATAGTTAGGTACTGTAGACAGGTACCTACCTACCTACCTACCTAGATATTTTTTATACTTTCCTACGCAGTAGATGTCCTCTATGAAATTAATAAACGTGGTGATTTAAATCAATGTTATCTTCAGGTAAGTAGTTAGGTATGCCTACCAACTTAGTAGGTATTGCTACAATGCTCTGGACTATTACAAAGTACCTAGGTACTATGTATAGGGTTGCCGTACGTCCGGAATTTTCCGGAAATGTCCGGAAATACAGGCCTTTGTCCGGAGTGCCGGGGGAATTATAAACCGTCCGGAATTTCTACAATTTTAGTAGGTAGAGTAAATTAAAACATTAAATAAACTAAATATATTAAAAACAAAAAAAATAACAACCTACTAACATTTATATGTTATATATCATTTTGATAAAAACTGATATTTAATTTTATTGTTCCCAGAAATATTCTGCAATACTTTTTCCGAATCTTTAATGATTAAGTATATTTTTTTAGAACATTTCACGTCACTCATACTTTTTAAATTAGGTATACTGAGTCCGAATCAAAATGTGTTCCTTTCTTTGGGCCATTGGGTTACTATTAAGGAAAATACCCTTTCAACATTGGTATTTTGTGCCTATATAAGAGCATATCTTGATTAATTCTGTAACTTTTCTTGGTCCTGGCCTTCAGGAATAATGGTCAAAAAATCTTGATTTTGTTGCTTGATAATTCAAAAGTGTGATTTCATCAAACAATTTTCTATCATCCAAATTTTACCTTTTTTTAATAAAAATCTGTATTGATGGAATAATATTTATCATAAATATCAAACTCAATAATATTGTCTGATACAATAACATCCAATTAAAATATCAAAGTCCATTAAAAGCTGCCGCCATTTGTTTAAATAATCCCAAATACATTTATAACACTTTTGGATGTCATTCAAGAACTCGTATTTTTTCTCTTCGCTGCTACAAGTAGAGATAAAATTTCTTACTTTGACAGGAACAAATTTCGCATCTTATCTTGTTTTTAAGGTGTCATAAAGTGTCTACGATAGAGTTGTTTTCTTTTTAAATTTCATTTTTTTTTTGCTGAAAGATTGCCATCAAGGTATGAACGAAAAACGAATATGATTCGTTTTCAAAAAAGTTTACGAGGACTTGTGAAGTACCTACCTAGACAGAAAATATTTTTTCAGAGGCTCATATGCTTTGACATTGGTTCGTTCACAATATTTGCGCGCGCAAGCAAATTCAAGAATAGGGTATTTAACAACGTTAAAATAAACTACCTACAAATTGTGCACGATGCTAACTTATATATACAAGAAAGTCCGGAATTTTCATCAAATGTCAGGAATTTTCTCCGAAAATTCGATTTTTTAATCTGGGAACCCTAACTATGTAAGAAGGGATTTTACTTTGGTAGATACCTACCTAGCTACCTATGATTTATTGCTCGATGTAGGTACGTATGTAGGTACATGTTTAACATTAGTTAGATGGTACCTATACCTATACCTAGTAATGTCGGGTCAGGAACAATGTTCTCCACCGTACCGTGCAGTATTTTATTGAATTAAAATAAGTGTGTAACTTAATACTAAAATTATTGTAATAGTGGGTTTGGTATGTTACTCGTACCTACTCATACGGGTAGGATTGAATAAACAAAAACTAATTTCATAAATTTTGCATGAGCAATACCTAGCATTTTGTGGCGGTTCAAACTGTTATGGAGTTTTTCGGTTCACTAGTGGGTAGGTACCTGCCAACCTAGCTTATAATTATATAGGTACCTAGTACAAATAAAAAACAACTAAGTCGAACTCCTGTTGCTCTCGGCCACGAAACAATAACGCACTACCTATCTCAAAGGCTCAATTTGGACAATAACTCCAGCCAGGCAATATAGGTACCATAGTAGGTATAGCTACGTATACATACAGTATACCATGTATACAAAACCGTACCACCGGTCAATTATACTCTCACTGATGCTGATCTGTTGCAATCTGCAGAGCATAAACTAGGACAGACTGCGCCGTGTTACCTACATATGTATAGGTATAGGTACCTTACCTACTCGTACTACACATTACCTACGTTGTGTGACATTGAAAGAAAATGCGATAGCAGACTAACAATGTCGAAAACCATTTAAAATGAATCGCTAAGGTAGTATTTAGTGTAAGGAATTCACTGAAATCTTAGATAAAAGGTATGTTCTTTGCATTACAGCGCGATTTCTTATCTATTGCAGACGCACGACAGCCGAGTTCTCAAATGAATGATAAGGTTTATCACTACACTATCAATGGATGGGCTATTGTTGCGGGATATTACAATGCAGGTACCTATATTATAATTATGTAGGTGTCGGAACGAGTAACTACTCAATCGTTATTATTTTTTATTGTACGACGACAGGTAGGTGCTTGGCATTCATCTCACCTGATTTTCAAGTTATGATAAGGCCAAAGGTGGAAGCGCACTTCAAAGCCTCAACAAACTGAGAACAAGAGAGAACTAGCAGACCCCGCGTAGTTAAGTTACACATCAAGGTTCTAAGTTCATCACTATCATTTCCAGGCATATAAAAGCCAACTGCTTATTAAAAACTTGTTTACTGAACCTTACCTTTTTGCTTTTGATCGTCGCAGGTATTGAGGAAAAATATTTTTAAATATTTAGTTACGGATCTTGACATAAGTAACAATCATTTTATCGCAAGCTGAGTTTTGCATATATCAGCTTGCGAAAAAAATATTTAATAATAATAAATATTACAGGACATTCACTGACTGATTAACTAACAATAAACTCAAAATCATAAGCATGAGATTACCTGCAGAAAATATTTCAACAGTTTTTTTAGAATGTGGCGGCTCTTGGCCTCGAAACTTGCTCAGGCAAGGATGAGGTCTATGATGGAGCCTACACAGAAGGTACCTATTATCTCTTTTCTGGAAGACATTAGGGTCGTGACATGCGGAAGGTTAAACATACGCTGGAAGCTTGGAATTTGGAATCAGCTTCCAACGTATGTGTTTTTGCAGTGCACGTATTAAAATATTTTTGATTGCGCTTAGACTAAACGTTCGGGAGATGGAGACGTTAGTTAAACATGTTACATAAACTACCTTCGACGAACGGGAATTAGTAGTTATATCTTGACCTTTAATACGAACAAGACAATAGGAAAGAAATACCTATTAGCTACACCGCTCAGAGATCGTTAATCTCTACTAATTTTCCTGACTGAATGTCGATTATCCTCATCAAGATAAACCTCCGATGACAAGACAAGAAAAATACCAAAGGATAGAACGATCAAAATGATTCAATGAACGTCCCAAAGGAACCGCGGGTAACAAAGCTCGAATGATCGAAGCAAATCACCCATTTCCAATGTCGAGAAGATATCAGTATCAGGAAGATGCGAGAACAAATAGAACGAAAGCTCTTTATTGCACACACAAAATACATAGCGAACACCACTAGATTTGAAGAGAATAGACTCCGAATTGAGGAGTCCGGGTGTAAAACCACTGCATCTTGAAAATTTGAGAATTGTATTGAATAATATATCATAGTGATATTAGACCTTATCCACTGGTGTGGTGCCCAGTACATAGCTAGTTTACGTTGTAGATACCTTTTTAATTGGTGATTATGGTGGTGAGAGCCCAAGCGTATGACCACCAGCTTACTCGAAAAACATGTCAAGATGTGTGTGTGTACCTATACCTATCATGAAAAGTTACATAATGAATGACAATAGGAAGGACATCTTATCTGTAAAAAATGACCAAATGAAGTCCTGGTATTATTTACATGAGCCAGAATAAAAGGTAAACATCTATTTTTTAACTACGAGTATTATAGTATAAGATTTAGTTAGGATAGGAAAAATAAAAAAGGAAAGGACCCTTGGTTGGTGTTAGGACTTGATTTAGGTCCGCTTGGCTAGCTACCTTACCAAGTCTGTCGCTATGACAACAATTTTTAATTGTTGTGTTCCAGCATTTAGAGGTAAGATAGCCAGTTCCTCAGACTTTTAAGGATTCCGGGTGAAGTGCGCTTCCGCCTGCGGCCTCATCATAACTTGAAACCAGATGTGATGAATGCCAAGCGCTTCCCCGTCGTACAATAAGAAAAGCCTAGAATCATTGAGGCACGAAGAATGTATATTCATAATTTGAGGATCGTACATCGTTACATGCGTCTAAAACGAAACGAAACGAAATATAAAGCGATCCATTTTGCGGTCCAGTAGTTGAACCGCCTCCCAAATCGTTCCTCGATGTCTCAGTGTTCTCCCGTCCCGCTCATTTGTCATCGCTCCGAAGGCTTATTCTTGAAAATATCAAAATGAATTTATTTCGTTTACTTTGCTTGGTGACGTCACAGTCAACAGGCAGATGTCATCCATAATTAGATTTGTAGAATCAGCCAATATCACTGTAAATTCGAAAGTACTTAGTTGTTAGTTATTTGTTACCTTTTCACGAATACACAGACAAATGATCTTAATTAAATTAAGAATAGAGATGGGAACCACGGGCTATGAACTTTTTATCCGGATACTTACCATTCGGGCGATACCGTGGGAGAAGGCAATTGTATTAAACGGTAAAGGACATAGGAATCTCTAAGTGAGTGCCATGTCAAATAATTTTCTATCATAATCAACCATAGAATGTAACATCATAACGATCGCTATTTTAATAGTATATATAGCCATTATAACGCAGCAAAATATTCGAATTATATACTACTAACTATTTCTTACCCGGAAAAAGAAGCCAATGTCATACACAATGACCATGCCAAATTCAATAACGATCCGTTCAGTCGCTCCGTTGTGAAAAGGTAACAAATAAACAAACAGAGTAACTTTCGAGTTTATAACAAGCCTCATTGCTCAGTTGGTTCGATCCCCACCCAGGACAGCCAATTATAATCACCTCCTGGTTGATATTCCGCGTATAAGAACGAAACGCTTTCAAGAATATTTTATTATACGCAATGCAAAAACTTGGAATAAGCTCCCAGCTTCTGTTTTTGCGCTGCGTTACGATTACGACCCCTTATGTCTTCAAGGAGACCTTCTGGGTAGGCTCGCTGCATCGTAGATCTCAACCTTTCCTGTGTGAGGTTCAAGGTCAAGAGCCGACCCATTCTTAATAAAAAGAGTAAGTATATGTATTTACAAAGTATTTACTTTATTAGTATTATCTCCGTAATCTAGTTCCCATATTATAAGCTTTGTTTAGTTTGGGACGTAATATTTATTATTATAACAAGGTATGGTTTGTTGTAACCTACACATTACATTATTTTTTTGGAGATCAATCAAGATGGATGGTAATTAAATGGTTAATCTTAATGTTATTATTATTAGTCATATGTTAAAACGCACTATGGACAAAGACCTCCACTCCTTCCAGACCGTCCTATCCTGCACTAAAATTTTCCAATTCTCGAGGAACTGGTCAAGCAGGTAATAACAATTATATCATGTTTATTTTTATTTATATAAGATTCTTATTCTGATTGTTTTTTTTTACAATGGAATTTCTAAAATGAATTGTTTTTAATTCAATTTAATTTAATAACAGTTTAGTCATATTTTGATCAAGTTTTTCAGAATAATCCTCCAAATGGGGTAACTTTTTGCTAGGAAGACTTACTTCATCGCAGCTTTTGTAAGGAAATCTGTGTTATCGCGCTGACACTAATGTGTTCCACTGTCCCGTTCATCGACTCATTTGGAAGACAATTCTGCAGTGTACGTCAGGTAGATGACTTGCGTACTAAATACGTTTTTATTCTTATCGTATCTTATGTATTCTTTGAGACATTTTCGCATTTTTATTGATAATATTTCTAAATAAATGTACAGCGTTAATATTGCAAAATTCAAACATGATATTATGTAGTACTTGGTGAGTTTATACGGTACGGGAGGTAAACATTGCAAATGTTCTCAATTTCGGAACGGATTATTCATAAAACAGGGTAATAACAATACTTGATAAATAACATGCTATTTTACATTAATGCCCAACTTAAATCAAAAAACATTTATTATACGTAATTTATTTACACAGATCAGATTTTCAGGAAAATATTAAAGCGGGGCCTCCTGTGGGTCGTAAATTTGGATAAAACAATTTCATCTGACTGGGATCGCACCCGAAACTACGCGGTTTACCTCATAAATCCCGATTAGCCTTTGGGTGAAAGAATGAATCAATAGATTATCTTGCAATAATATTTGTTCTGGATAACTCGACCCGGGAAAATATACGATACTCTCGTTAACTGAAAGGGAAGCGTAATACAATTCAGATTTTTTATATAACTTTTAGTTTAACGAGGTCCGAAAAGATTAGGGTCCAGTATTTGCACATACTAGCACAATCAAAGGGATATTGGAAATTCTATGTACCCCTGGGGAAATGCCCGTTTGCATTGTAATCATGCACCTTTTCCGATGAAGGCAAATATCAACCCTTCCAAGATATCATCTTTAGTATTCCCCATTTTCCAAGGACATCCTCACATACTTTTAGATTTTTTGTGCCGTTGGACAAAATTTTCTTACCGTGTTTGACTGAAAAGATTACTCGTGGTTTAATAATTTATTTGTTTAGGTGTTAGTATGCTTTGGGCACGCACGACGCAAAAGATATTTTGTGTAACATTTTTTGTATTCTTTTGATAACTACACAGCAAGGTCAATTTATCTTCGCCAGCGTTTCAGGCACTACTTGTGGCAAGGTTAACTGGATTGTATATCCCTAATTAATATTATGGTAAGTAGGATAAAGTTATTTTTTTTTTAATTTGACTATCAAATAGAGCGCTTTTTAACCGACTTTCAATAAAAGAGGAGTTTCTCAATTTGTCGGAATCTTTTTTTTTATGCATGTTCCCCGATTACTCGAAGACGCCGCGACCGATGTGGAAAATTATTTTTTTATTTGAAAGGGTTAATTTCACAGGTAGTCCCATTGACATCAGGTCAGGATCTGATAATGGGATTCTGGAAAAATCGAGGGAACTCTTCAAATATTATAGGCACACTTGAAGCGATTTGGGTGTATTACCTCAAAAGTAAGGAAAAAACGGACCCCATTATAGGATCACGCATCTGTCTGTCGGTTTGTCTGTCCGTCCATCTGTCATCAAAATAATTGAAAAAAATACGTCATCCACAACGAAATTGTAACATATTCTTCATTGAAGTCGGTTTTCTTTTTAGTTTTTAAAACGTATCTATTATATTAATTTGTCTTTATTGACGTCCAACTTCTACACCGCTTCAACCTTGGCTTGTATCCCAATGGTAATGTCATCTAACCGAGAAAACAGAAACTCTACGTCAAACAAACAATTTATGAACGAGCATTTCTGTTGTGCTGTGCTTTGCGCAAGACTAAGAGTAGTAGAGCCCATTGTGAAAGGGCTCGTCCGGGGAAGTACTACCACCATAGCTATTTCAGCCGCCAAGCAGCATTGTTCACTGTGTTCCGGTTTGGAGGGTATGTTCGCCTCGATAAGGATTTTTTTATATATATATATTCAAGGGTAGGTAGTTTCACCGTACAGTAAAATTACTATCATTGGCATGTTTAAAAATGTCTTATTTGTTGTGAGTGTACTTAGTATTTTCGTTAGCCCAAACTCTCAGCAGGGACTGGTAAACAATGTCTTAGGTTCCTACTGAACATAAAAATTGAAAGCATCAACCAGTCACTCATCGAAATGAGAAAATACCTATGAAATCACAAGGCATTCAGATAATAAAATATATACGACGGGGAAGCGCTTGGCCTTCATCTCACCTGGTTACAAGTTGAGATAAGGCCGAAGGAAGAGGCGCACTTCACCCGGAATCCTCAACAAACTGAGGAACTTTCTATATTACCTCTAAATGCCTTAAGATTTGTTATTATTAGACAGAATTAGGTAAATTCATTCAGTGAAACAGTCGCAACGCAACTCGTTCTAAAGTGGGGCATCGCATCATCGATATTCATCACGACACTATTGAATCGAATAGGGCATAATTGCTACCAACGATGACGTACCGACTGAAGTAGCTCGGTGGAAAATAACTTGTGCCTTGTGCGAGGAATTTACTCGTTCTACCTACGTACTGGCAATTTTATTGTTGAGGGGGTAAATGTTGTCCTCGTCCCCAGTTGAGTAGTTGAGCTTGACAGTGTCTGGTTTGTTTATGGAATCTCGGTCATATTAAATTTGAAATAAATTGTGTTTCTCGATATAATATTAGAAAACACGAAGATCTTGAAAATTTATTAAAATAAATAGTACTCAAGCGAATAAAACTGAACAATACTTACTACATGTAGTTTAGGATTAAAATAATTGGGGAGATAGGTAACCTAACGTAAAGATAAGGAGTAACAGGCTAGCATGTTATGGAAAAGAAGATGAAAAAGAGATGTATGGTATTGCGTTACGAGGACTTGCGTGTCAATGGAGTGGACGATGAGCTGACGTGTGATAGAAGTAAATGGAAGATAAAAATAGGTGGTGCGATAAGGCACCACCTATGCATTAGTGGGATGAGGACAGAAGATGTTATGATGTGACCTTATCTACCTAGGTATCTACTGCACTTACTTTTTGGAACAAGAACTTAAAATATCGAAGCGAAAAATAGGGTGTGTCGCTGGCCGAGCACTAGCAGTATATTCGTCGAATAGTAAGCGTGCACAACGGCACAAGGTATTTTTGGCAAGTTGACGTGCACATCTTTTGAGTGGGCGCATGGACCAGAGGCAAAATATACAACACAGGGCGAGTGTAAAAGCGACTTATTCTGTAGTTATACGTGACAATAAAATATCCATAATAAAATCGTAGTAAAGCTTTAAAATATGAAATGAACAAACACACATTTCATATTTTAAAATAAAAATCGGTGCAACCTACTTACTTATAATAGAGGGCTGAGCATAAAAACGCAATTTCTTTATTTTTTTGTCTGTTTGTTTGTGTACGCGAATTTCCGAAACGGCGTGTCCGATTTGGATGTGGCATTCGATGATGTGTGCATGGTTCAAGGATCTTTTCAAGCACATATTAACATAAAAGTTGCATTTTGTTTTGATGCGTGCATATCTTTGTAAGGTACGACCAGCCTTCAAATTGGATTGTAATTTGGAACTAGTGATACATTGCAAACCAAACCATAAAACATGGTAGGTTACCTACGTATGCCTAGGTATAAAACTAAGATAAGTTGAGAACCTTATACCTGCCTACTTAACTCCTAGACTTTAAGTGAAGAACCGGGTGTGTCACCTGTTATCATTTTATCAGTCAGAGCAACTTTTGGCAAGCTGACGTCCATCGTCACGACGACGCGTGGGCGGTTGGATCGGTGCCTGGTTGACACACCTCGATGATAAACAACTGGGTAACAAAACCCAACCGATTTCAATGAACTTGCCTTGCCTGGCATGGTGGCGCCGCCGCCGCCGCCGCGCCGGTTTGATTCGTTGAAAGACTTCTTGTTCTATCTAATAGAATACCTACGTACGTAGGTAGGTAGCTAGGTAGCAGGTAGCTACCTAGTGAAAGTCAAGCCAGTAAGTACCTACCTAGGTACCTAGGTCGGTAGGTAACTATTTTATAAATTAGATAAAATCAATAACTGTTACAATACTTAAATACCTAGACTTAATGTATAGGTAGGTAGGTATCTATTTACTTCACTCATGGACAAGCCCGCTTGTTATCAGAGTATCAAAATTTGCACCCGACGAGGTGGTATAACATAACAATAAACTACAAAATAGACTACCTACATATTTTTATGCAATACTAAGTTATGTAGGTAGTATAGGTATTGGTACCTACTCACTAAGATATAAAACAAAAACTTACCAGTTGAACTAAGGCCGGTAACGAACAGGAATGAGCAAATTAAAAATCCTCTACTCATCTTGATTTAGAAACGACTATAGGTACCTAATATAGGTAAACAATGTAGGTACCTAGGCTATTTACAACAACACTTTCTTTTAACAAATTTTCATAATGACGCACAAAATATCTCAGAAACTTGCGACACACAACTAATTCTAAGCAATGGAAGATGTTTAATTAAATTTTATTATAAAAGTTTTTCGGCACGAAATTGAATACGTAGAAAAGTTTTCCAAATACGCGATAGCCTCTCACATCGGATGCAAAATTTCGACTGCAAGAAAATAAATTCAAGCAAATGAAATTGAATGAGCTAACCAAACGCGGGAAATAGGAATGGAGGGGGATTTGATTGACATAAGGAATTAAACGTCAATGTCAAATGAATTTGACGTCTAACAGTGACAGATTGAAAATTGGAATCCTTGGTTCCAACGTGGATTTCCGCTGAAGAAGGGTAAAAAGTGGTTTGTTTTAAATAAAAATCAGATCCGGGATTTACTGTTCAGAAAAGTGTGATAGATGGATGTGTCGTAAGTAGTGTGGATTTGATCGGATAAACGATATGGTACATTACGTCTTTGATCTTTGAGTTATTTCTACTTGGTAACGCTAACTCTTGGATTCAGCGTTAAGACTTACACGACCGCCTCTGTGGTCTAGTGGTTCAACCACCGATTTCAGATCCAGTGGTCCCGGGTTCGATCCCTAGGGGAGTAGAGTATTGTGCTTGGTTTGTTTGGTGGTAGGACTTCGTTTAAGTCCGCCTAGCTAGCTACCACCATTCCTGATTCTGTCGCCATAATAACAATTCTAAAATTGTTGTGTTCCGGCATCTAGAGGATAAGAGTAAGATAGCAGCTCCTCAGTTTGTTGAGGATTCCGTGTCTAAGATTCTCAGCAGAAGAGCCAATGTCCGGATATACGGAATATAGGCCGTCACAGGCCTATCCTGCTGTTTGGTTCTGAAGCCTTGACGTTAAATTTAAAGGAGGAGAACCAGCTTCTAGTAGTACAGAGAAAAAATCTCTGGTAAATCTTGGGTCCAGTGAAAGGGGAGGATGGCAGCTGGATTGTCCGGAAAACGAAAAAATTGAAGGCCGAGCCTAACATCATTGCCAATGGGTGAAGATCAAAGGGTCAAGAGAGCATACCTGGGCAGACCAGTCTGCCGTCGACCAGTTGGTCTACCCAAGTATCGCTGGAGTGACTGACTCGAAGCTGACCTGCGCGAGCTTGAAGCCTGGCAAGATACCGAAAAGGACAGGGGAAAGTGGAGAGTTCTCGTATCGGAGGCCAAGACTCACTTTGGGTTTTTACGCCGTATTAGTAAGTAGTAGGTAAGTAAGTTAGTAATATTATTTATATTGAATGCTGGCTACTCCCAAACCGTGGAAGTATGCCAAAAGAATGTTTGAACGCGCCTCTGACTACCTATTAGGTGATCTGCGTGATCATGCTCTGAGTGATAAGACGTGAATCTTCGAAGGGAAAAAACCGTGAGTCTGATTACATTTTTAATAGCAAAAAGCGCATCGAATGAAGTATAGTTAAGTAGGCACCTAAAATCTCACCTTACCATCGTATCTAATGACTCTATTCCAGATTTATCAATCATCACCATCGAAAGATGACATCATCAAGATGTCATCTTTCGATGTAAATAATTCGAATAGTAAATAATAAACAGAGATATACCTACTTCATTAATTTGTTATGCTCGAGAGAGAGATGAGTAATACGTTGCTCTAACCACCATATATCATCCATTAGCCATAATTATTTTTAAGCTAAGACCTGGTATCTTTATCTATGTAGAGAAAACTAGGATCGCTAGGACTGCAAAATTTTAGATTATCATGATTTCATCAATGCAGTCGTGTCAGTATGGAGGGTATAGTATGGCATGAGTTGGCAGCCCTGTTACTTTGTTACGACTTCCTGTCCTGTTTACTGATATTCTTTATTCTTTTATTCTTTGTCTTTCATGTTGTTGATTGATTTAATTCAAAATTGAATTGAACTGAAGGAGAGTAATATGAAGAAAACTTTGGATGGTTATGTATAAAATACATAGTTATTGTATTGATGTATTCTGTGGTTCCACAGAACAGAACACTTATATCCTAATCCTAACGTTGGGTCTATGGGTTGGGTTGTGTTGTTTTATTCATTAATATTGTGGAAGAATACCTTGAATGAAATTAATTTTATTTGTGTACAAATGTAATGAATTGTACGCAAAGCCAGTTTCAAAGAAGAGTTGATCAGCTTCACAATTTAATTGATCAGCTGGTTTGTAAACATAACCTAAAATCCTGAAATGGCTACACAAATTTTCCGAAATTTATTGAGAATAAAACCTACATGTACATGGAAGCGATGGGAAAGTACCGAAAAGCGAGTATCAATCTACGACCCTTTCTTAGTAGCTAAGAAGAAAGATAAGAATACCTATTTGGAAGCGGTAAAGTTGTATGAAACTCGCGAAAAGAGACGACGGGGGCATGTAGAGTTTATTTATGCAGCTTTAGCTAAAATGCAGGATTTTAGTGTACACAAAGATCTTGATGCCTACAAGGCTTTATTAGAAGTGTTACCGAAGGGGAAGCTTATACCTGACAACATCTTTCAAGCTGAGTTCATGCACTATCCAAAACAACAACAGTGTGCAGTAGATTTATTAGAACAAATGGAAGATAATAGTAAGTTTTGACATAGCATTTGAATTATATTCAATAAGGAACTGTTTATATTCAGTACCTAAACACTTTCAGAAGTGATCCCGGACTCTGAAATGGAGCAGATGCTCCTCAACATCTTTGGCCGCCGAGGTATACCTCTCCGAAAATTCTGGCGTATGATGTATTGGATGCCTAAGTTTAAAAACCTGAGTCCATGGTGCCTACCTGATGAACTGCCAAATGATACTCTGGAGCTGGCTAAGCTGGCCGTTCACAGAATTACTTCAGTGGATCCTGTTACAGAAATAAATATTTGGCAGGTGGTGTTTTATTCCCTTTTTGAATATTTGTCTTTCCTCAACATCCTGTTTGAGGCATTACATTCAACTTTAGATGGAATAGGTATATCATTGCATATCAGTAGTGAGAATAGTGAAATGATATTGTGTTTGATCATTTACTTACGGAGTGAGAATCTGGTGGTCTGGAGTCTAGATATCTATGTTTCCTGATTAATAAATAAGATGATTGCATATTTTGGAGGGCCAAAACTCTAGGCCATTGGTCCTGGGCACTGCATATAGCAGTGGTTGTTAAAGAGCCATATTCAAGGGTTTTTTTAATGCACAATTTGTGATTAGAACACATAAATTTGATATGAAAAAAACAGGTATTTATTTATCCCAATGTTTCGGTGGGATTGAACCAGCCATGGTTGCGGACAGTCTACCCTAAAATTCGCTATTCGCGTTATTTTGTAGGTATCAAAATAACATACACTTAAATGGTCGTATGTCAGATATCTAAATGAAAGAACCACAGCAATTACTGATTTAGATGATCTATACTATATTACTAATCTTTTCTCATTTGTCAGACAGAAGAAATAGAAGCCTCCCTAGACAAGACATGGATAGTCAGTGCTCAAAGCCCTGCACAGAGGTTACTCCTATCTCAGCAGCCAGCTAAAGAACCATTAGTAATCAGAGGCCCATATGAAGTTTACATCAAGGATCAGATTGTGACATACTTTATACTGTTTGGGAAGATAAGACCAGAATTTCCTGATGAGACAGACCTTGATGGTGAGAAATCTTGTTTAAGACAGTACTGAAACAATCCAAGTTTTTTTTTTTAAATACATGAACTTATAGGATGGAGAGAATGGTAAGTATAGTATAAGTAGGAAGCTTATACTATACTTACCATTCTTATTGTTATCAGATGGGAATGGAATTTAATGGGAAAAGCAATCATGCAGTGCTAAACCATGAATGATTATGATTGTAGTAAAACAACTAGTTACACATTAATAAAGCCTGTTTAGGCCAAAAGCTAAGCTAAGTTTGTTTAATTTAGCTTATTATTCTTCATACCAAAATATTGTTGCACACAGCACACATACATGTATGGAAAGTTTATGAGCTAAGTTAGACTAACTTAGCTTAGCTATTGGTCTGCAGTGGTGCACCCTCTTTGGAGTAGGTGATCCTCCGTGTTACCTCCTAGTGGGCAACAGAATTGCTGGATTTTGCTAACAGTTACGGCTGAACAATCACAACACTGGTGGTAGGACCTAAAAAGATACACCTGGCTAGCGACCACGCTCCTGCTGAAATCAGTCGCCAAACGGTTTGCCACGTTCTGTTGCATTGATGCGCAGGAGAGGCAGTATCTTCTGGGACAGCTCACTCCAATGTGAACTTCTCAAACTGGTGTATGGAATATTCATCATTGCATCTTATCATGATGAAACATCTAGACTAAGCACCGCCTGTTGGGTATCCCAACTAGCACAAGAAAGGCAAGAATCTCAAGCTGGTCAGATTAATCAACCAGTGAAATAGATAATGCCACCGAATCTTTTTGCTTTTAGATGTCTCTAACTTAGAGAAACCTCCTGGGATACCTGGATACCTCGGCAGCACAAAACTGCCAGCTGTACTACGCACTGTGCATGAACAAGATGATGGCACAATAGTGGCTATTTGTGCTACAGGTAATGTATATCAAGCTTCAACTGGTTGAGTGCTGGTAACCACTGTTCCCATTCTCAGGGTTGACATCGACCCAATTTAAGCTAGACAAAACTAGCCTTGTATGGATGCAGTGTGGATGTTTGAAGAGACGACTAAGGCACTTGGGAGAAGTGAATCTATGTAGTATTTATTATATAGAATGTATACTGCTGTAGTAGGTATATTACAAGATATTCATAGTATCATGACTGGTAAACGGCGATGGGCTTGCAACCTGTATTGAATACTAGCAAACTTGCAAACCGTGGTGGGCATGTTCCGAACAGAAGTTTGGACGTGCCCCTGACTACCCAATAGTAGGTGATCCTCATAAGATCCACACACTTCAGTAGTGAATCGGTGTTCGGTGAATCCTCGAAGAGGAAAAAGTCGTGAATCTGTTACTGTTCTAACACCAATTTCACTTTTTGTACTCTTTTTACCTGACTGCCTCAGAAGGAGGGTTATGTTTTTCGAGAGTATGTATGTATGTATGTATGGGATTTCTAACTTCGACTGATGCCTTAACGGCTTGACGTAATTTGGCTTGTGATGTGTCATTTGATTCATCTGAATTGTGGGAGTGACATAGGCTATATTATTTTTGTATGGGAGGTGTGAATCAAAAAAATTTACTAAACGAAGTAATTTATAGCATATAATTCCGTGTTTATCACAATTATAATTATGTACACTTATTTCAATTAAACTAGATGTGGCCACATAAAAAAAATCGTATGCAATGTCAAAGCATTTCGGCCAATTGATTTATTCTTAACTAGATGTCACCACAAGAAAACTTTGCATGCGTTATTGTTGCCACATATCCTAATAAAATATTTTGCAGTCGGATTTTAGTTGTTTTCAACTTGCTTAATTGGCAGTATGTTGAATAAAAATAAGTATTTTTGTTGCAGGCTCCTCATCCAGAGATTCACTGCTGTCATGGATAAGGTTATTAGAAAAACATGATAACCCCTTACTAACCACTATACCAGTTATCTTTACTCTGATTGCACCTTCTACCGATGTGGCCTTACAAGAAACTCAGCCAACTGTGCAAGATGAGAACAGTAAAAGTAGAAAGGCTCACTCTTAGCCCCTAATTCAAAATGTCCAAGTAAAGTCATAGGCAAGCTAATCAACTGTTAGTGACACAAACTGACAAAAATGGTCAGTTTATGGAATCAATCCCTTGTATTCAATCTTCACCAAACATTAAAAGGTTATCCACAAACCTATACTAGGTTCATGGGGCATTATAATATATTATTATTATTATATAGTTGAAACAGTTAGCTAAAGATGTATTTTGTCAGTAAACAAAGATAATTAAAAAAGCAATATGTTCCTGCCCCCTCAGCATGGGGCGGGGATATCATTTTTGTCCTCTGTTTTTTACACCTTCGAGAGCATTTTGTCTCCCGATGGTTGATAAAAACAGAGGACAAAGTTTTTATCCCCTCCCCGTGCTGAGAGGGCAGTACAAGTAACATACTCTGACATAAGTTCGAATTATATAAATGTTTTGTTTATGAAACTTTTTTGCAGACCGAAAAATAAGAATAGATACCATTTAATTACTTGCCTAATTAAAGTTACCCACTCAGCAAGTAACATATCAGCACTTTACTTAGACATTGTGAAAATGCCCTAGTCTTAGCAGAATTAGGTAGGTACTGTTGTAAATATTTATTTAGTCTTAAGTAGATAAAATTACCAACTTCAAACAGCAGTCAGAACTCAATATTTATATACATTTATACTATCCCACAAGCATTTAGATAAAGGAGATTAATAATTTTAGCATTTGTGAATGTTCTACCACTATTATTGTTGTTAACAGCTTGTTGATAAAAAAAATGTTATTTCTGAAAATGATTTATTTCTTAAAACAGAAGATACAAAACAGGAAAGGATTAAGCCTATTAATACATATTTACAATTTGTACAGATTTGTAATATTACAAAATAATATAATCTATCTACAATCTTAGGGCATGTTATCCTTCACTGCTCAGCTACAGTTCAGCTAGGGAGAAAAAGGGGCCTTAGAGAAATACTCGGCCCAGACTTGCGAGCAAGCATCGTCAACTGGTTACTCCTATACTTCATGGAGTTTGGCTAGCTGAGGTTGGCGTAAGATAAAACCATGGGGTCAATGCACAATACACCCCACAGTGAGACGTCAGTCTAGGCCTCGGAATTCAGATTCAGAAAAACTATAGATCTAGGATCCAAGAACTAAAAGCATTGATAGACTAGGTAAGTAGATAAGTACCTGTGCACAACTTAGGAATAATTAAGATATTCCGATATTAATTTAAGTATTCTCATATTGTTATTAATTTCCATTAGGTATGCTGCTGATAAAATGGTGAATTTAAATTCAGTTTGCATTCATAGTATTTTGAGTTATTTCAAGTATTATAGATGAAGTTTCTTCAAGCCATTTCAATTCTAATTTAAAAAAAGGGAAGAGTGTTATGTATTACAATCCCACATGGGTGAATTGTGTATTGCCCCCCTGCTATCCTAAAGCCAGCCAGTCCCCAACTCCTTACCTGGGATGCTGATAACATTGCTCCACAGTCCTTGAGGTTGATGCCACTTGAACAAGCCAGCTAGTATAGCTATGCTCTATTCACAATCAAGAGTGCTTGAGGTTGATACCACTTGTTTAAGCCAGCTAGTGTAATACACTAGAGCATACTATGCTCCATTAATTATCAAGAGTAATAGTACTATCACAATAACCACTATTATAATGCCACAGATCTCCCATACAAACATAGTTTTTGTTGTTCATTTCAATATGACATGACTGTGTGCCTAGACAGCCATTTCAAAATCAAAACAATCTTTCTTTTTTTATGGGAGAATGGTGAGCTTTTTAAGTCCATTCATACTCTTCATACTCCTCATAGTTGATAAATCCCCACTGTCAAGTAATGTTGTGCCAGTCTGGTTGTGGAAGTAGGTAGGTTTCATTGTCACTTCGGATTACGGATACCCCAGCACCATAATAAGGTACAACATAGGCTGAGCCATCAGATGGGCCTACCACCTGCAAAAACGTAACAAGGGATAATATAATTGAAAGTGTAAACTAATAAAAAATAGTAAGATTTTTTAAAGATTCTAGTGTGCATACTATTTATATTTTCGCAATTATATGAATTAAATTCATATCAATAATTTTAAAAGTTCAAATATTTATAAACATAAAACATCTTTTACAGTCACTGATATATAACCAAGAAATTGAGATCATGCATTGAAATACACTTATTTATCAATACCTGTGCAGCAATGAGTATAATATCCAGTAATTGTCCTAAGAACATGAATCCAAGGGTACACAGTTTGGCAAGGCCTATGCCTGGATAGCCAAGGTAAAACCGGTCCAGTCCAAACATTCCCAGAAACACTGATAACAGTAGTGCTATCTCCAGGGAATACCCATTTCTGTAAAACAATGGCATGTAAATAGTGGAGTCAATAAAATAAAAAAGCCAAGCCACTCCTCTCTGAAATGGGATGTTTGGAGTAAGTAGGTACCTACCTATGTAAATAAATAAGCATGAAAATCTATAATTAGGAAACTGTAAATGTAGGTATGAATGAACTGAAGCAGTTGAATTTAATATATACACTTTGAGCCTATGATTGTTAAGTCTAGAAAGCTTTGGTGGAACCCTTTGCCTTGCAATGGAATAACATAGGTTAGTAAAAAAAAGAAGGCCCAGTAGTATCACTCTCCCATAAAAACATAGAGGTTGATTTTGAAAAGTCACATCCAGTTTAAATTTCATTTGAACTAGGTACAATTAGATAGGGATAATCATGCTTTACTCTCTGTAAAATAATAAGTAAGTATGTACCTACCTAATTATATGGAAAAGAGTTTTCCTTTACACTTCTTACATATGTTTTGATAGTACTAAATGCTTACAAGTAACAAGTAATGGTATGTACTACGGGGCCCTTTTGAAACATGATTTACATCATGAAACAAAATAATTAAGAGGTTTCTAATTAGGTGATTCATCTGAGTCTAGTACGCATGAAACAGTTTTTCATAAATTGTAGTTACTTACGTCCATTGGCATGGCAGTTTTTTTGTGAAAGTAGCATTGTTTGACACATTGCATCTTATTTCATCAGCAGCAAGACATATCACTGTAAATAGTGAAGCAGCACATTAATAAGATGATCAACGGTACAAGTCGAGATCGAGTGCTTACGTAAATACTTGCCTTCAGCTTCTCCCTCCGACGGAATATCCTTGCCCATTACACATCCACGAAACTGCTGCGTATTAGGGTCTATCTGATCAATTTTAGGATGCGGGCATATGTATTGCCCCAGCCGCAAAGTACTACAGTCTATTGGGACCATTGGATTATTAGAATCATCAGCCGTGACAGAATTGAGACCTGTAGCTCTGACTAATACAGGCGAAAACAACAGACAGATGAGCAAAACATTACACATGGTTGAGGAACAAATTATATTTGGAGTAATGGATATGAGGATTTATTACATATTAGAGACCCTTGTAGTTTTGCATCCGTTTTCCATATTGATTACAAGAAAATCCCATAACTTGCGAATTAATTTTATAGTTAGAAACAGAAAAATCAACCAGAAGGAGCAGCACAGCACTCGTTTTTGTTGGTTTTTTTATGTTGATACTTGACTTGACATTGATGACAAAGATCCAAGAGGGATAGTATGACAATGACAATAGCATTCGACTTGACAGTTAACAGTGATGATTATAGATAGGGCTAGTCCACAAATTGAAAATTACACTCAGCGTGCTATGGAAAGAGTGATGCTTGGCGTTTCTCTGAAGGATAAAATCAGGAATGAGATTATCAGACAGAGAACCAACTCCTAGAGTTAGCAGGCGCAATTGGCGATGGGCTGGCCATATTTGTCGAAGGACCGACAACCACTGAGCATAAAATGCTAACAAGCGGTGCCGGTAGGTGGGATCAACGAGTCCTTCAGTGGACGTATGCAAACGTAGTGTAGGAAGTCCTTCGGTTGATTCTACTTTATTTGTATAGATTTGACTTCCAATACCACTTTACAATTATAAAATCATAATAGTTACAAACCTATGTAGGTAAGTACATAATATTTCTTCTTACCCACGCATTCAAATGTTCGATAAGTGGTATCTTAATAATGGTTCAATCTACATTACTAATATGTGTCCGTTATGGTAGCGTACACATAATCGAATTCACGTTCGTTGTTACACCTAATAAAATGCCTCTGCGTAAATAGAGCATAATTCGTGCAAAAATAAAATAAATTGTGATTCATTGGTTTAAGAAATAATGACCATTCTTAGTGTGTACGCCATCATACCGATCAAGCTAGCATACACATGACCGTACTCGAAAACGGCTTATATTATAGCAACGAAATTGACACACAAAAATACTGCACAAATACTGCCCGAGCTATACAAAATTTCATAATGATTGCTCTCATAGGAACGGAGATATTGAACAAGACTTTTGAATAACATTCCGAACTGGCGTTATGGCAGAGTACCCATTAAACATCGTAATGAGGCACTATTTATTTTATTTTTGAACGAACGTGAATTCAAGTATGTGTACGCTACCTATATATAACGGACACACTA
Source organism: Venusia cambrica (assembly GCA_951394065.1). Classification (NCBI taxonomy): domain Eukaryota; kingdom Metazoa; phylum Arthropoda; class Insecta; order Lepidoptera; family Geometridae; genus Venusia; species Venusia cambrica. Next base: position 10,686,711 of record OX596043.1, on the reverse strand, counting down.
AAATCACTTTCTTGTGCTTGACTAAGAAAACATTTTAGCATTTTCTTAGTTATAGTAGGTACCTACCTATTGGTTTTTGTTTGGTAAAATTAAAAGATTTGAATACCTATCTGAATTATATACTTAGTTACCTAGTTTGTATGAGGTGAACTTAAACTGATGTGAAATTGATAGCTAGTAAGTACCTACCTAATGTTTTGAAAAATAATGGAATGGATGTCATACTTGAAGTTTGTTAGCTAGGTTGTTTTTTTTTGTACAAATGTTAAATAAAAATCGTATTTATGTAAATTAATTATTTAGAGGTCCTGACCTGACGTCTGGAATGGGGCACCACATAACTTAAAGTAAGACTCAATAGCCACAACTTAACAATTTACCTACCTACTACGAACATTGCAAGCCTGTGTGATAATGGCGGCAATGGATCAGAGCATCAGAGTGGAACAAAAATTAGAAACAGATCTATTGGAGGATTAGAGTGGAGCGCTCTTCGTTAAAATAAGCATTAAATGTTCCTACCTAGATACGTATTTGATCATACAAGCAGTAGGTAGCTTTGCCAGCGCTCAGACAAATATTAGGTTGGTACCTACCTTCCTATCTATATTAGATAAAAAACATATATTTTCCCTGACTACTCCGTTTTGGGCAGAAATTACCCACGTTTGCAAATATACCTACTGATTATTCATCCACATGCATAAATTTGCGATATCCTCAAAATGCAGTGAAACCTAAAGAAATACTTATCTACTGGATGTGGTATATACCTACTTATAAAAATAAAATAAAATTTGTTTATTTCGGACAGCAAGATCCATGTAGTGTGACAAAGTTTTAATTATTTAAGTAGGTAAACTATAATTTTGCAGTAGTTAATTGAACCTTGTTAGTTGACCTTACACCTTGCAGTTGCCAGAACATTGTAATTCATTAGTGTACTACACATAAATACATGTCATAGGAAAACATGTACATAGGAGAGATGAACCCTTAAAGAGTTTTCTAACAGCAAACCTTTAAACAGAATTAGGTGGTAGCTTAGGTATTTACAACTCAGGCGGACTTTAACAAAGTCCTGCCACCAACCAAACCAAGCACAATGTTGTACCTACTCCCTTTGGGGATCGAACCCGGGACCTCTGGATCTGACACCAGTGGGCGAACCACTAGACCACAAAGACGGTTAAAATCTAACTTCCTGTAGATACTTATACATTTAATTTGTTTTTTTTATTTGCGTAAAAAACAAAGAACTAATTGCTAACGCTGCTACTGTTGCGTGTACGCACACTGTACTACATTATACCTACATAACGCTTGGTAGGTATAATGCAGGTACATTATACCTACCTAACGTACACGAGAGCGAGTGTTTATAAGTGTTATAAGTTCACATCACAAATCACAATACAAGTTCCTTCGTTTTTTTTAAATACGTAAGGTCTTCGTCGCTATGCGACCACATCGCTCAATAATACATTACAAAATATCTTCGTTAGATAGAACAACTGTAGGAAGGTACCTACTTACTAACTTACTTCCAACAGTTCCAACTCCAACTTTTTGATATTATCGGAGATGTACCTACGCTAGGTACATTGTTCACTCACACACACGCACCGTCACACAAGCTTTGGTTTTAAAACCAAAAGAGCACGTTCACTTGTATGTTATTAATTTAATCGTCACTTGACCACCACCGGTTAGGTACGTACTCGATTGAGTACACTGCACTCACTCACCCATTTTTACGGGACACGAGTTTCAGCACGACTCATCAATACTAATAGGTAGGTGATACTCGTGGGTAGGTAGGTATACTTGAAATTCGAGTGGTACTTTCACAAATTGATCTGACTGGGTAGGTACTTGAATACGAACGATGAGTACCCACAACTTTTTATATTATTTTTGTTTTAGCGGCGCGGCGGCAGGTAGGGAAGGTCATCATCATCAACAACCGACTTCACGAATGATCAATAATGTGTACCTTCCCCTTTGCCATTAGTAATTTGTGGGTCTAGTCGTATTGGATTATCAGAACAGTCGCATAGCCGGCTCTGTGGTCTATTGGTTCTTCCACCGGTATCAGACCCAGAGGTCACGGGGGGGGGGGTACAAATTTGTGCTTGGTTTGCTGTGTGGCAGACTTGTTATAAGTCCGCCGATAAAAAAATTGGTGTTTTTTTAAAACACAATAAGTAGGAAAACTTATCTATAGTTAAATATAAGTTATCTAAGACTAGGTGATTGACAGCAGTGTTCATCCATTCAACATTATGTAGTTGCACAGAACACTTAATGTCCTTGGATTGGTCATTTGACGCGTTGATCTATCGAGTCTTCAACTTCGCAATGTTAGGTGCGCTGAACCCATCTGCAATCCACTTCATTTCCGCTATAGTTCACACCATTTTAAGTTCATCCTAAGTTTGCGTTCGACAGCCATCGATCGCTCATTAGCGGACTCTCCAATGGGCAAAGTTTCGCTAACTTTGCATAGTCATCGTTACAGGCTGCGGAAACGCAAAAGTTGGATAATAACAGATCTTTTGAAGATGGACTTCAGTTCAGTTGGCAACCATTGAACTGGAAAAGTATTTAAATTGAGAATTAATAGGAACAAGTTTGGAGCGGAGCAATATTTTATCATATAAATTTGAAGTGAAAAATGTTAACGGGAAAAATGTTAGCTCAGATTAGCAATTCAACGCAACTTTATTCTAGTTTCAAACTAAGATATAAATAATAATAAAGTTGACATTGCTGTGCGCTCAACCACGGCGCTCATGACCACCAGATGACAGAAATATGCGCGAATTTCTACGTTTTGTTTTTTTACGGTAAAACAAAATATGAATTTTGAAAATCGAAAACACAGACCGTCTGCTGTATACTGTTTATTTACAGTACAAAGTTTCAAGGCCTAATGTACAAATTAGAGAAAAAAATATGTAATCGTGTTTTCGAAACACAAGCGTTCTAGCAACTATACAACACTATCATTTCAATAATATTTTAAAGATTTTTTTCATAGAGTAGGTACGAATTTAAAGAAAAGCCAACGATATGAGAGAGAACTGTATTATTTATTTCAATGTTTATAAACATATGAATGTGGGAGCGTGTTAACAATAACAATTACTCAGGCTTCGAGTCAAACTTTGATATAAACATTTTACAGACTTTAACTGCTACAACTAATTTGAATACAAATTTTCCTATCTTGTTTTATATCCCATAGGAAAGTATTCATTTATTTAACTACATTAACATACGAAACAAAGAAACAAATATAATTTTATCAACAATTTGGCACCCCATTTCAGTTTAGAATCTAAAATAGATTGGGAAGCCAATCGTGGATTAAACTATTTACAATACAAGATGTCACATTTTGATTAATAGCTGGTTTAATTACGTGATTCCTTAATACATACTATTTTTTTATCATTTGCATATAACATTAGCAGAATAACGCGACCACAGATCAAATATCATTTTCAATACCAACCTACCTCAGATAGCACAGTACACATATATAACACTATAAATTCAGTCATGATATTAAAAGCCATAAATGTCGCCAACACCGGCTCTCGCCTTTCAATACAACAAACTTGATTATAAAACGCACTACTACAATATGAATAGTAACTGTCCGAATGTCACTCTCTGCAACGTTTAGCCGCACGCTCTTTGTTGGATCAGCCACGCCAACCGGTGAATGATGGCGAACTGGGGAAGAAATAAATAATAGTAACAATAATAGTAACAATAATAGTAACTATAATAGCAACAATAACTTCACCCCTAATATTGCCTCTCTCTTTATTTTTTATACCACTAGGAGACGTGACAAGCAAGTAGTCCATCTGATGTTAAGTGCATATCTTGCCTATAACAATGCCTTACTGCGTAGGTCACATCCACAAAGAACATAGCCTACATGAGGCATAAAGGTCTCATATCAAGCAACAAGCCTCATAGCTCAGTTGGTAGTAGCTCTGCCTTCTGCGCTGTAGGTTGTGGGTTCGATTCCCACCCGGGACAAACATTTATGTGATGAATGTAGATGTTTGTTCTGTGTTTGGGTGTTGTATTGTATGATAAGTATGTATTTACAAAAAAAAAGTATTTATGTATTCTATCCGTAATCAAGTTCCCATATTACAAGCTATGCTTAGTTTGGGGCTAGATAGCCCTGTGTGAAATTAATGTCCTGTAATGTAATGTCCTGTAATATCATAAAGCCTCGCGTGCCCGTATTTTCACCGGCAACCATACCCTTAGAACCGGAACACAGCAATGCTGCTTGGCGGCTGAAATAGGTATGGTGGTAGTACTTCCCCGGACGAGCCCTTTCACAAGGGGCTCTGCTACTCTTAAAACCCCCTGTCACACCCTTCTCTACAAACACACCAGAACCCTTAGAATGTTCTTGGTCTCAGGCCCTATTTCATATGTCATGCTTTAACACATTTTCAAGACTTACATTTTATTTATCCCTTTTGCAACTCTTAATGTTAATACAGGGGTGGTTTCAGCAAATCAAAAGAAAGTTTATTGTGAAGTCAACCTCTTTTAACAGTCTATCCTACCAAGCGTTTTAACCCCTTAACGCGTCCCTTTCTTACAAAAACCACCCCTAATAACAAAATAAAATATATATTTCATGAATATGCAGTTGAAACCTTTCAAATGACACCCCACAAGCCAAAAATCTTCTCGTCTCACTTAACACCCCTATTTCTCAAAAACTACCTGTCATTAAAATCCTAGTACCGATTAATGAGTATCAATATAATCTCTGCATGTTCAAAATTTTGAATTGATCGGATCATCCATTCAAAAGATATGGGCGAAAAATCGTATTGTATGTATCTTTTCACCCCAATATCTGAAAAACTACCCCTTTTATCAAACATTTGCGACAATCAAATTCTATTTACGTTATCTTTGTTCAGTTAAAATTTCATGAAAATCGCATAATCCGTTCGAGAGTTATGCCGTCACAAACATTGCCACATACATACATACACAGTGCCAGATCTCGTTCGCTTCGCTCAATCGATAAAAAAACACAAAACTAAATAAGACTGAGCTATTAGTATGTGATATTGCTTACGAGTTGAAGCTAGATGGTTGCTGCTGCGGCGACTGCGCCAAGCTGCCGAAAGTGAGCGTGTTCTGAGTAGCGAGGTTTTCGAACGTGGCGTTTGATTGCTGGGTCGGCGAGCCGAAACCTGCACAAAACAACAACTTTTTCAAGTTTTTCGACACAAAAATGCATAACCCGCGACGGGAATCGAACCCGCATCTTATCCTCAAGCCGGAAACTCTCCAACCAATTGGGCAACGAGGGTCCTCGGCTTAATCGCTGATTGTACGTTGTATTTTCAGACACAGTTGTTAAGTATGTGGTGACAATGAGCAATTACTTTTCAATTATAGGATCCTTTGCTTGATCGGGATTCAAACTCTGCCCCCGCACCGAAAACCAACTTTGCTCCCTATTGTCAATATTTGTGATTGAAATATATTATCATGTTCGATTTTCAAAACTAAAAACTACCCTGATATTTCTCGTATCCATTTGAAAAAATCGTATTGAAATTAAATCCTTGATCAGCTTAGTAGGTTATCAGATGCATTTTATTCGCGGTATGCAACGATGAAAAATAATAGAAATGGGATATAATTGTTTACTCACTTGCCGCAGCTCCTCCGAAAACTTGGCTAGGAGAGGTGCTTCCAAACGCGTTGCCGCCGAAAGTAGCACCGCCGCCGAAAGCGGGAGGCGCGCCAAAACCAGTCGGGCTCTTATTGAATCCACCGCCGAAACCACCAAACCCACCACCGCTAGTCGGAGATCCGAAACTAAAGATATTCAAACAATTATTGGCTTGTCCAGAATAAGTTATTTGTAAGTACAATAATTGTTAGCTGACATCCAATAAATTTATTCTCACACTAACCTTCTTAATAATGTTTGTAAAAGCACGTACACAACTACAAATGTTATAATGACATCAAAATCACAAACACGCGACGGGACTCGAACCCGCATCTCTTCCAAAACTCGGTGAAGTAAATTTTAGTTTCAATCTTTTCTCCAACACCAGCATAGGCGGAAAGCTGCCTGAACATTTTCAAGGTCCTCTGGTTTAAGCTGTGCGTTAATTGTGTCACTCAGTAGTTATACGATGATTTTATTTGATAAAATAATGATGTATTAATAATTACCCAGCCGGTTGGCCGAAGCTTGGTTTGGCGCCGAAAGCTGCAGATCCACCAAAGGCAGGCGCTAAAACAAAACGATAAACCAATTTATATAACATAATAAATATCTAAGTTTTATCGTCGGGTGATTAACTGGTTCGTTTTTTTCAGTAATCAAGATGCTTAAAACCATCTAATGTGTTCGCTGATGACGCTTTTTATACAGCCCAATCACAGCGCAATCAAGAATCACTTGATTTTAATATTCTTTATGATTTTTATTTGATTAAATACAGTAAAATAAAAATAAAAGCGTAGACTTCTGTAACACTTTCTTTGAGAAATTATTAAAAAATAATGCCTTGTGCACAGAGCCTGATGGTTTTTTAGAGTTCAACGATGGAGCCAGCCTACCAAGAAGGTGCCTATTTATAATCATTTCGAAGACATCAGGGTTGTAAGACAGCGGATATACAGGCTATGAAAGGTTATTCCAAATGTTTGCAATGGGCATGAACTTTTGAAATGAAAGTCCTAATAAATGGAACATCCAGATGAAGACATAATTAGCAGTAGGTCTGTCATCATCATCTTATTTCTTGGAGATATAACAAGGCTTGGTGAGTATTTTATGTTTTATTTATTAATATTGCAATGTAAAAAGAAATTTGAAGGACAATGTATCAGTTCAATGTGGTGCAAAGTGAAGAGTAAAGATGGCGACCGTGAAAACGGATAAAAATGGCGGCTATCTGAACATTTTGTTGAAATTGCAGATAAAAACGTTGAGTAAGTTAGGTCGGCACTGTTCGTTACGACCTTGACATCAACGAGTAACTCAACGAAAATTGTCGCTCCGTTTTGGTGAGTTTTAGGTAAAACACATCCGGGCGATGGTGGTCTTTGTTATTTTTAGGGTTCAATTGAAACTACGATTGCAACAAAGAAAAGTTATCTAATGCCCCACTAGGAATGTGGGCTAATACATAGATACTTAACAGCCCATATTATTTTGTCTAACATAGATAGATATTTTAAACGAAATATTAAACATTATTCAAGAACGGTGCAGGCGGAAATGTGTTTTAATTTGTACAAAATATTGACGACCCAAATCAAATACAAATAATGCTTTATTTCGGACAACATGGATCATATCTATAGGGGTTAGTAACACAAAAAATAATAAAATAACACAAACAAATTGTAAAAATACACAATTAAAAAAAGTAAAAAATAACTTTTTTTTATTTGTGTATTTTTACTAAATTTTGTGTTATTTTATTATTTTTAGAGAGCCTGGGCACCATACTCTGGTGGCTTTGTGGGCTCTGCTAATCAGGCTTGCCCACATCGGCGATGAACACCTGTCCGTTAAGGTTTTTAGGATGGCCTGCCTCGAATTGCGGATGAGGGATGCACATTTTTTGGTATTAACCTGATTGTTGTTGCGGTGTCCCGAACACGGACGATGGCTGGCTCTCACCCGAGCCGAAGGCGGGTGCCTGCTGCTGACTGCTAAACGCCCCGCCAGAGGGCGCGCTGAAGCTACCGGCGGCGCCGCCGAAGATGGAAGACGCTGATGTTGTTTGTTGACCTGTTTACAGACATTTTTCAAGTAAAATAAATAAATGAAGGGTCATTTATCTAATTAACTTCATTTTTCAAGTCTAAAACTAGTTGAATGTTGAAATAACTAAAACTAGCAAAATTTTAAACTTCATGGTATTAAGAAATCACGGCCTTTTATATCCACCCCTTCGCAACTTTTGAGTAGTACCCCAATCAAAAATAGTATATCACCACAATATAGACAAACTAATCCACCTTATACGTCCAAATCCATCAAGCCATTCAGGCTAAATAGCGTGCCCATGAAAAAGAAAACCATCGAAAAATATAACCCTTCTTATGAGACAGTTGAGTAAACAGAAAAATAAACAAGAGAAAGAAAAACAGAAGACATTCTTACCGAATCCAGTAGAGCCAAATCCCCCGCTGCTAGTGCCGCCAGCCCACAAGCTATTGGCCGGCTTTTGTCCAAAAGCCGCGTCGCCGAAGATACTGGCCGCTGTACTGTTGGTTTGACCGAACCCTTTGCCACCAAAGACGTTGCCGCCGCCGAACACAGAGCCGGAAGAGCTGGAGGTAGAACATTTTTTTTTTATTCGTGTGTGGGCTATTCAAACGCCTAATGTCAAACTTGACGAGCCGTCGGCATAGGCCGCACAGGAGCTTCAGATCCGCTATCAGATCATGATAAATAGATAAACTCTTTATGGTACACCAAAAACAAAAATAAACAAACAAGCAAGAACGAATATATAATAATAATATGATACATTCCTTACCATCTTACCTAATTCTGTCGCCATAACAACGATTTTAAAATTGTTGAGTTCTTGCATTATTTTTAATGTACGACGGGGAAGCGATTTGCCTTCATCTCACCTTGTAACAAGTTAAGATAAGGCCGAAGGTGGAGGCGCACTTCAACCGGAATAAAAAAAAGAAAAAGAATGCCGGAACACAACAATTTTATTGAATTGTTATTATGGCGACAGAATTAGGTAAGATGGTGGCAGCTAGCCAGGCGGACTTCAACAAAGTCCTACCACCAACCAAACCAAGCACAATATATTGTATTCTCCATGGGGATCGAACCCGGGACCTCTGGATCTGAAATCGGTGGGTTGAACCACTAGACCACACAGTCTCGTGCGTTGAAGTGGCAAGAACGCAATAAAATGTTTTCTCACCTCCCTCCGAATATATTCCCACCACTAGTGCCAGTCTGAGCAGTTGTCGTGGAAATGCTAGCTGATGCAAACAGGTTTGCTTCACCGCCTCCAAACAGCGACCCGCTAGAATTAAATAATGTGCTACATCGTCGACGACATTATCACATAAGGACCAGTAGCCTCACTTCCCATACAAACGTAGTTCTATTTTCATTTCGAAATGGCAAGTCTGATTCAAAAGATGTTTTTCAAGGTATAATCGGATAGGGATAATCTGTGTCTGTGTTGCGTTTACTTTTTCTAAAAAACGAATACAAATCAAAATACATGGAAAAGAGTTTTTCCATACAAACGCTCTTTTCCATATATTTTTTATTGTTATTGCGTTTTAAGAAAAAGTAGCGGAGCACAGACACAGATTATCTATTTCCGATTGTACCTGCAAAATTTCATATGAATCGGACTTAACACTTCGAAATGAAAAAGGAACTACTTTTGTACTGGAGATCTAAAATCAGCGGCCCTGATTCTATTAAATCAATCGCTTCACTATGACAGTTTTATCGTCACAGAATGGCCACTATAGATGCGTTTTCGTATTCTAGTGGCCTTTCTACCATACCATTGTCATAGTGAAGAGATTGGTATACCAGAATCGGGCCCCAGGTGAGATTTTAGTCAAGCGATGGACTATCAATCATAAAATAATACATAAGACCTAATTCAGAATTTTATTAAACACACTTTAAGATCTCCAACCCACCTAACGTAGCTGAAGCGTGTATCTTATCATAAAAACTCTTTCAAAGTAATTCAATGTTTACGAGTTTAAGTTGACAGGCTTAGGTCCGTTAACATCCGTTAACGTTATGGGTTGTTAATGTGATGATGATGATGATGATGATGATGATGATAAACGTAAAACAGCAAACATTATGAGGTAAATAGTTACCTGCTTGCAGCCGGAGCTCCGAAAATGGAGGCTTGAGTTGTTGGTGTAGGCGTCCCGAAAACTGACGCTTGCGTCGTTTGAGTCGGAGTTCCGAACAGCGACGCTTGAGTAGTTTGTGTCGGAGTTCCAAAGACCGACGCTTGAGTTGCTTGCGTTGGAGTTCCAAATAAAGACGCTTGAGTTGTTTGCGTCGGAGTTCCAAAGACCGACGCTTGAGATGTTTGTGTCGGAGTTCCAAAGACAGAGGCTTGAGTTGTTTGTGTCGGAGTCCCAAAGACAGACGCTTGAGTTGTTTGTGTTGGAGTTCCGAACACCGATGCTTGAGTAGTTTGCGTTGGAGATACATACACCGACGCCTGAGTAGTTTGTGTCGGAGTTCCAAAGACTGATGCTTGAGTAGTTTGCGTCGGAGTTCCGAAAACTGACGTCTGAGTAGTTTGCGTCGGATTTCCGAACACCGACGCTTGAGACGTCGATGTTGGTGTACCGAAAATTGATGATTGCATCACCTGCGGCGGCGGCGAACCGAACAAAGAGGCTTGAGTTGTCTGAGTTGGACTTCCGAAAACAGAAGCTTGCGTAGTTTGAGTAGGAGCACCGAATACCGTAGACTGGGTAGTTTCAGTGGGACTTCCGAAAACCGACGCTTGTGTTGTTTGTGCCGTCCCAAAGACGGATGTGGAAGCAGCCGGGAATACAGGCGCTTGGGTGGTAGTTCCAAAAGTTGATTCTGGTTGAGTAGTAGGAGTTTTTTCGAATGCTTGGCTCGCAGATGAGAAAACTGACGACGCAGTGGATGAAGCGGTGTCAAACGATGATGTCTTTACGCCAAAACCAGACGCAGTAGTTCCCGTGAAAGCAGATGTTGGAAAAGCGCCTGATGCTTGACCGAATACTGCTGACGGTGTCGAGCTAAAAGCAGCTGCTGTGCTGAAAATTGACGACGGAGACGTTGCACTAGTAGGTGCGGATCCAGCTTCCGTTTCCGCATTTGAAATTTCAGTTATCGTAGCGGTAGAATCGCTTGATTCAGTAGAACCAACCGATTCGGATGCTGAACTAATAACTGACGTTGCGCTGGGTGTTTGACCAAATCCAGTCAAAGTACTGCCGAACATGGGCTTGCCGCTTAAGACGGATGGCGCATTTGACGCAAATATCGAAGAGCTTTGCGAAAAGGCTTCAGGTTTCGGTTGGGAAGCCACTGCGGCCCCGAAGAGAGAAGACGCGGGACTTTTATCTTCAGCTGGTTTTTCTGTATCCGATTTCGGAGTCTCTGTAGATGGTGTTGCTAGGGGGGTGGCTGATGCGGATGGTTTAGACGCTGAAAAAAACATTTCATAATACAGTAATCAGCGGTTTAGTCTATACTATACCATAGTCTCATAGCGAACGCTGCGGGCCAACCACACTAGAAAGGGACTGTTTGATATGGACATTATCTGCACCAATATTATTAAACTAAACATATGTGAATGTATTGTCCAGCAATATCATAATCTTATGTGATCCTCTCCATCTAGTATGTTGTCTGGGAGAGATCGCTGCGATAAAACGGTCAATTGTTACATTGCAAGTTGTTTCTGTTTTTTTTTCTTTTCTTTTTTTATCTCATCATCAGCTTTTTTAGCCTTTGTGGCGTAGAACTTTCCCACCTCCTCCCATGAGCCACGGGACGCTGCTATTGCCTTCTACTGGTACCCCCCATATACTTTAATGTCATCTCCTTGGCGGGCGTCCTCTGGGTCTGAAGTTCGCCCATGGTCCCCAATCAAGAATACTCAGCCAGCAAATATAGCCATATCAAGTATATCGCTCGTCAAATTAGACACATAAATGTTTTTGTTACTAATGTTCAAACATACCGGCTGTGGGTGAAGTGACATTACTATCAGTCGTTGCTTGAGTTCCAGACTTTTCAGGTTTATGTTCATCCTTGCTTTCTGTTTTTAAATCACCTAAAAATAAATATATTTTAGAAATTTCAAAATTCAATAAAATAGGTCTCAAATCTACCAACCAAATGATTTGCATTATGTCAGAAAGAAAACCTCTTGTAAAGTGTCAAACGCTCTAAAATCGGTCAATCATTCCAGTTCCCTTTTTGGCCACGAAGTACCTCTTTTTTTTTGTATGCACAAATGTTTGCTACAACAGTGTACATGCTTTCTTTACTTTATGCTTTTTTATAGCTAATTACACTACAATTATGGGCGACTACAGCATGAAATCTTAGGAGCACAGAACATAACTAAACTTACAAACTAGCTTGACAAATTGCACTAAGGTAAAAAAAGAAGAGCGTAAATTAAGCGCCTTTTTATATACAGGCAAAAATGATTAAAAGAAAAGGTAAAAACAAACAGAGATCATTATGATATTATGAAAAAAGGTAACATCATAATCCTAACCTAATGAACATTCTGGAAATGTTTGAACTGACTGTCTATCTAAAGTCTGTCAAAGTAAAGAAAAAACTTACTAGAGTTTGAATTAACACCAAACACGGAGCTCTGAGTAGTTTGAGCACCTAAAGGCTCGACGTCTTGTTTTTCCCTTAGCGACTCTGCCTCATCGGCTTTAGGCACATTTTCCTTTGCTTCCTCGGGCAGTTTATCTGGTTTAGCGGTAACCTTTTCTTGGCTAGTCTTAACTAAATCCGGAACGGGAGTGCTCGTTGCTGTTGGTTTCATTCCAAAGAGGTTTTTCATGGGCATGTTGGTTTTTAAGTCAAACGGTTTCGGCGCGTCATTGGATTCCGGTTCACCGGTTTCGCTAGATTGGCCTTTAGGCTTAGGAGCTTCAAAAGGCGTTGGTTTTGGTGATGGCACACAAAATGTTGGCTTGGACATTGGCGCTCCGAAGGTTATCACTGGTTTAGATTCGGCAGTAGCTGGTTTTGGTACTGGAGGTTCGAATGGTATTGGTTTGGATGTTGGTTCTGATGTTGGTGATGGTTGGAACATGTTGGTCATTTCGGATATAGGTTTGGATGAGAATATAGATGGCGCTGCTGATGTGGGTGCCGATGAACCTACAACAAAGGGCTATTTACAAATTCTGTTCGTCAAAATATACAATCACTTATGGCACGTCTGATTCCAATGAAATTGTGCAGGTATAATCTGCTAGCGATGATCTGTGTCTACGGTGCATTACCTGCAAAGTTTTATTTGAATCGGATGTGCCATTTCAAAATGAACGACAAACTGCGTTTGTACGGGAGAGTAATACGTCACACAACATCATCATATTACATTCGTCAGTATTATATTTTTTTTTATCAGCCTTTTTATTATTTCCTTGTACTATTTTGTATACTTATCCTTACATATCCTTGGCCTTTAATAAGAGCCCTAATAGTGTATAGATGAAAAGTAAAAATAAGTAAAGAAAATGCAAAGAATTACCGTATATTATACTTATTGCCGTTACCTTTTATTATTTTTATATTTTACTTATTACCAAAATTTTGTACCTACAGTCCATCAAATCTAAGAAGTACATTTTGACGTTTCGCATTTCTTATTATGCTATAACTTTGTTAAAACGTAGACACAAAATATAACAAACAGTAATTCTTATAATGTCGAAAAATGATTTACTTAGATAAATAATTATATTCATTAAACATTCCTGTACATTAATCTATATTTGAATCTCGTAAAACTAGTTAAAAACACAAACAATCAGTAAAATTGTAAATGAGGTTCACGTTTATACAATGTTATGTCATAAAGTTGTTTACAGTAGTGCTGCGACAGTTTAAAATTCTTGAGTTTCCAAATAATCGGTAAAAATATTGAAATAATTTAATTAATCGAACCGACTTTTAGGCGGAAACTCAGTGAGATAGTTTTGTGTAGTGCGCAAGTGACCAAATTTTAATTCAGTAGTTCTTTCTTCGAATTACTTGTCATGAATAAATATAGGTACCTAAATAAATAAAAAATATAATTATATTCTAGTAGTTCGCCCCGAACTGAGATCTCGTGATTTTAATATATAGTTTGTAAGGGAGATTCATTCTCAAATAGAACGTAATTAACAAACGATAAAAGTGTGCTTTGAATATACCTTTCTCACTTTACTTAAGCACTTTTTCTCGAACTCTCTTTATTCACCAGAGTGTTCGAGGTTCTCTTGTTGCTAACGTAATATAATATCCTTTCTAACATAAAACAAAGGTTGATGTCGTTTTGCAATGGGAAAAATTGTATCACTTTTTATTTTATATCTAAAAAACTACCCCACTTTGCAAAAATCCCCCGCCACAATCAAAATATATTTACGTTTTCTTTATTCAGTTTAAATTTCATGAAAATCGGATAATCTGTTCGAGTGTTATGCCGTTACAAACATTGCCACATACATACACACATACAGTGCCTGATTTCCCAATTGTCTTTGTCATGGCATAGCATTTGTCTTTCGAAATCAATCGCTTTTACCGATATTTTTTTTGTCTCATAAGCTTGACACTTTCAATACGTCACTTGTCACTGGCAGAAACGGTGAAATGGTTGCAAGCCAAAATAAAGAAGTGGAAGTTAAAGTTCACTCCGTAGGCACAAGTAGGTACAATTCAACCTCCAATTTAGTCTGTCGTCTATCTGTGGGTGGCCATCTTGAAAAAAAATATAAGCAGAAATAATGAATTTATTTAGTATTAATTAAGCGCTACATATTTATTTAACTTCTATCTGAGTTTATAGTTTTATCAAAATAGTAAGCTATTGTTTCCTACCAATAAAGTATCAATATCGATTTTATTAATTTCTCATTAATATCGGATATTTTCGATGGCGATTATTTGGTTCACATCCCTAGAAAAGTTGATCTGACAGCTGTCAAAGTGATTTGATGGACTATAGTTGTAAGTAAATACCTAAAAATGTTTGTTCCAAATAAACGTTTTATCTTTATCTTTATTTAAAAGAATGTTCAGTCACCTGACGAATGGCTGGATGGACTTTGTCATTGGTTCTAAGTCACCGTTGGTGACTGAACATCCAATGACAAAGCACATTGATGTTCTTTGCATGTGAGCGGGACCGCTGTGGGTTCATTTTACACTGGTACATCTACACATTTAGTTAAACATATTCGTACTACGTAGGGAAGTAAGCGACTCACACTAACCCAATACATTTGTGAAAACATCTGTATTTACTATTCTTTTTTTCGCAATCAACACTTTTTTCGGCGGCTCTGAAAATAGTCCATCGTTATAACTAAGATTCATCTACGAATTTATTTCTTGTTACAATAGTTTAGTTCAATAAAATTTCTACTTTGAGTAGAAACCATCTTCAAAATGCAAAGATAATTATAATCCACATATAGCTAAAAAATACTACTACAAGATGGTACTCAATAAAAACGTTTTCGTCTCTTCTTCGGGAGGAATACAAATATTTAGGTTTTAGCCGGAGCTTAGCACAATGTGAGATCATCTTAAATGTTACTGGACCGCAGTAAGTGTCTACCATAAAATACCCCAATGTGATCACGTGACCACACAATAAGTCGCCGCCCGCCTACTTTACCAGTCTGTGCCACGTCTATGAAAGAAGCACTGCGGTTATTACCGCAATTAGGTATGTATGGAAAAATCCAAGTAGGCACGTAACGAAGTAAGGTACTAGACTAGACTAAGTATCTACCTAGCTTACCTCCCATCATATCATAGGTAGGTAGGTAGGTAGCCATGAGAATGGTACATCATTCTAAACATACTCGCGAAGTAGACTGGTTTCGTCAACTACAATCTTAATGTTACAACAAAAGTTTAAAATACTTACGACTTATACCAGTTGGAGAACAAATCTTTTGTCCCATAAACAGATTAGTGCCATCGTTGGTGGGCCCAGCCAAGTTAGCTTGCGATTTGGTTTGCAGCAAGTCTTTGAGCACGCTCTTCGTGTTAGGTGAGGCGGCTTGTTGAGTAAAACTAAATGGTTTGGTTGGTTGTTGGGGTAACGGTTTTGTCTCTGGTTTAAGCTCTGAAATGTGTACAAGTTATCAGTCATATTGTTTCAAAATTACTACACACAGTGTGCAGCGTTTTAGTGAGTATTTAACCCGATATAAGTCCGTTCAGTGCAAGACTAGCGCGAACCTCCATACTGACAGTTTCAGTAAAAAAACACAAATGTGTTTTATTTCAATATGAAAAGCGTCAATAACGCGGAACATGGAAGCGCTTGATTGTTATTATGTAATGGGTACAGAATTCGACCAATGACGACGGCGAATCATGACGTGATGTGAATTTGCAGCAATATCAAAAATATAAGTACGATTCTGCATAATTCCTTTCAGTGTTGCCCCGCTCCACATCAATCAAAACGCAAATGCATATGCTAATAAAGATCATAGCCCATTATCATAAATCACTTAATGGTCTTTTTTGTGTGATGTTACAGTACTTGCATTTCGATATAAGTGATTTCTCCCCTTATGAATGTCTTACCGTCAGTAAACAGTGTTCTGACAACGTTGTTGAGGCTAGGAGCCGGTTTCAAGTTTGTCACAGGCGTGGTCGAAGGCATTGAAACCGCTTTCTTCACTGATATCGGGTCTTGTTTCACTGGTTCCTGCTTTACTGCCTTTGGTTCACTCTTTACTGTGTGCTGGTGTAGTCCAGCTAAAATATGGCATATAAATTATAATTATATAAATCACTAATAAAGTTTTGTGGTATATAAACCGAATAAATCTTTTAAACAAAACGTACAGTCAATCATCATCATTCTCCTACCCTTATACCAGGCTAGATGGGGTCGATACATAGAGGGTTAAGCCATAAAACGCCACGCTGGCCAGGGACGCTACCGCCGACGGCGAAGCCGATCTCCATTGATGGCTTTAAATTAGCTTCATGAGAACTAGAAACGATTTTTACCGTCAAATGTACTGAACGGATAGGTTTCATAACATGTGTACACTTTTGAGATGGGAAACGCCATTTCGGATATGACACATACCCGGTAGGTAAAAAATCGTTTCTAGTTCTCATGAAGCTAATTTAAAGCCATCAATGGAGATCGGCTTCGCCGTCGGCGGTAGCGTCCCTGTGCGGCTTGGCGAGTTTTATCCCGGTCACGTTTGCCTGTGGTAAGAAGTGCAATAATTGATTAACATATTGCGCTTCTCACCACAGTTTCCAGAGGGGACCACACGGAGGTGTGACTCGGAACCGGTACAACAAAACGCTATGCTGTTAAAGTTATCAGAGAGCTTTGTTCCCTATCCCCCCCATTTCTATCCCCACGCATTCATACCCATGTTCAATCGCCTCTGTGGTCTACAGAATCGCCTACCGGTATCAGATACAGAGGCCCTGGGTTCGATCCCCAGGGGGAGTACAATATTGTTCTTGGTTTGGTTGGAGGTAGAGCTTTAAGTCCGCCTGGCTAGCTATCACCATCTCACCTAATTCTGTCGCCATGTTGCGGCATTTAGAGGTAAGATAGCCAGTTCCACAGTTTATTGAGGATTTCGGGTGAAGTGCGCTTCCATCTTCGGCCTTATAATTTGCAATTGCAATTTTATTTTGTTTATTGTATTATTACTACCTATGTTAAAATATGATTTCTAGCTATGTTAATTGTGTATAAATATGAATAAAAAATTCCTCTTTCACACAATCCCTCCATCTCTTCTGTGGCCTTCCTCTACTTGTGCCCCCACGCTCATATTCATAACCCTTTTGGTCAAATGGCTATTATCCTACCACATAACATGCCCATATTATACTAACCTAGCCCATTTTTTCTACAATTCCTCAAACTTTCCCTTATAAAAAAACATACAGCCAATATAATTGCTATTTGCAGCTTGTGAATAGATGTCGAAATCATCTCATGACATCAGCAAATATTATGGCGATTAAATAGTGGTTATAACAGTGTTTCACATATAATAATCATAATTTAATCTGATTTTGTTTATAGTACATTCGATTCTATTCGCAGACTTCCCGCGACAATTGCTTAACATTTTTCAAACCAAAAATTATACATCAGCTTATAACAATTTCAGCCTTTTCAGGACTGAAGGGTTTGCCATCATTTCCACGGCGGGTAGGCAGGAAGAAGATAATGATAAAATGCACAATGTCCGCTTCAGGATATGGGCCTCTGCCAAATAGTCCATTGGTGAGATTGGCCATAATCCCCACGATTATCAGGCGTTTGGATGATCTCAGTTTTGGTGGTTAGTATGTAATATCTACGAAATTTGCCGTGGCATTCGCGAGCTACAAACTTACCATGTTTATATTTCGGAGGTTCCGCTTTCACCGCTTCTGTCTTTCTCGTCTCCATAGCCGCCAGCGCTATTTTCTCCGTCATCTGCCTCTCATACTTCTCCCTCATAGTCTCAAAGTGCTGCCGAAGCTCGATGTTCACCGGCTTGATCTTCACGGTCTTGTGGTTCGACAGAACGTCTTTGAGCAGTTCCAACTTCATGGCGCTGAGGATACCTTTGGTTTGTTTCTGGTTCTGCGGTTCGATTCTCATGTTCAGGATGTTTTTGGTGAGTTTTGAGAGGGGGTCTCTGAAAATATTAAAATTGAACTTTTTTTTTTATTGTACGACGGGGAAGCGCTTGGCCTTCATCTCACCTGGTGACAAGTTGAGATAAGGCCGAAGGTGGAGGTGCACGTCATCCGGAAACCTCAACTAACTGAGGAACTGGCTATCTTACCTCTAAATGCCGGAACACAACAATTTTAGAATTGTTGTTATGGCGACAGAATTAGGTAAGATGGTGGTAGCTACCCAGGCGGACCCAAACAAAGCTCCTACCACCAACCAAACCAAGCACAACTTCTGACATGAATGTGTCTTAGGTTCATAGCATTCAAATATAAATATAAACATTAATTTGTACATGACACAAGCAAGATAAATACAAAAGAGTAAGAAATCACCTTTACCATCCTAGTAAAGGCAGCATGGTTACAAATTTGAAAAGTACAAGAATATCAAACGACAAATACCATATACCATACATACCGTTAGGTAATAACCCCACCACAGCTACAGTGTATCTATCTACTCATTGGTATATAAAGCAGACTTCCATCGCGACAAAAAAATCCCGAATCAGTATAATGCCGAGTAGGTAAGTAAATAAATAAATATTACAGGACATTAATTTTACACAGCGCACTCTAGCCCCAAACTAAGCATAGCTTGTAATATCGGAACTAGATTACGGATAGAATACTTAAAATACTTTTAGTAAATACATACATGCTATATGATACAACACCCGAACACAGAACAAACATCTATATCATCACGCAAATGTTTGTCTTGGGTAGGGATTGAACCCACGGCCTACAGCGCAGAAGGCAGAGTTACTACCAACTGGCAACAGGAAAGTAAAATATACTTGCCACACGAAAAAATGTAATGTAAGTATGTTTATTTCATATATTATATATATTTGTTTCTATAATTATATACATATATGTATTTAAACAATAATAAATATTTATTAAGTTTATTGTATCGTCATTATGTACTTATATATATTTTGTTAATTAGTAAGTATTCGTTGTGTTATATTGTATTATGTACGCTAGTAATAACATGACTGTCCGTATCTTTTGTATTTTGTTGTATAACTTATAATTTACTTTGATATTCAGATATTTGCACATACCCACTATTTTTAAATTTCACTCTCTCTTAAGGTTTGCTGGAAGAGAACTCTTTGCAGGGTTAAGCTGGCTTTTGCCATGCTCATTAATTTTAAGTATGTTCATAATATATGCTGTATTTTGTGTGGGCAATAAAGAATAAAGAAAAAAGAAGATTCTTACTTTTTGAATGGAGTGGATCTCAGCAGCGATGTGGATTTAAACACGGGTCCTATATCACACTCGTTGAGCGTTTTGCGCAGAGTTCGGAGCACCGCTTGTTGCCTGCTGAGTATCTCTTGCTGTTTTACCAGTGGCTGGTAGACCTGGTCTAGAATAGGGCGGATCATGCGTTTGCCGGGCCTGAAAATATTTATAATAACTGAAGGTCAGATTAGAGAGCCAGTACATGTATCCCTAATAGTAAATAGAGTCGATCTTATATTATAATCTATGACCATCAGTTTAGTTCCCTGTTTGGCCACGACACGATCTCTTTATAAACACTCTGTGTTCAGGCGGTCCGGTCCGTCTTTGGAACGATTTGCCCACTGAAATAAGACTGGGTCCGTCAGTGTATACTTTTAGATTGAGGCTGAAAAATCACTACCTTGCGTCTATTTATTAAATCTGACGCTGTCCATCTACATTATATTGATAATATATGATTAGTTGATTTATTATTTTACTTATAGATGGTGGTAGCTAGCCAGGCGGACTTTAACAACCTAGCACCAATCAAACCAAGCACACAATATATTATAATTATTCCCCATGGGCATCGAACCTGTGACCTCTGGATCTGAAATCGGTGGGTTGAACCATTAGACCACAGATGCGGTTAAATATAGTAATAGTGATCGTTTCAAAGTTACATACATATTATAGTCGTGTTCCTTAGCCGCTTCACTCCATTTATAGTCTAACGCTTTCTGCGCCTGGTCTAGCTGAGTTTGTACGTAGTAAGCTAGTTTCTTAACGGACGACACGCGTTTGGTCGTCAACGGATCCGCTTGTGACCACTCGTGGAATTCTCTTGCACTGAAAACGATTTATTTTTTTATTAAAATGCCTATGATACTCTGAATTGTTCAATATTAACCTGAAAACAGAAAAATATTTAGGAACAGATACGCTAAATTCATGTACTGCAACTTGCAGCACAGAGCTTGGAGCGGCAAAACGTCGGCAGAGGACTCGTCAGCTTAGCAACAAGACTATATTTCCTGAGGCTGCCTCGTGTAGAGGCAAAAACAAGTCGATTTGATTTTTTTCAAATTTATCAGACTTGTTATGAAATATTTTTCAGTTTTCTGATCAATATAGCGTGGTATATTTGTTTTTAAAGGTAATAACAGTTGAAGAGGTGTTACTCAGACAAGGCCACCAAGTTCCAGTTCTCTTACATTGAACTTGAATCCGTCTGCTAAGGATGAATGATGGCAAATCCCCCCAGTTTAGAAGGAGACTTATGTCCAGCAGTGGACAGCTATGGGGTGTTCATTATGAAGAATATTATTCAAACCAGTCCTAGGCTATAGTTTATTTGAGATTTTGTTTCCCTTGTAAAACACAAATAGAGAATAAGTATTCTATCCGTAATCTAGTTCCCATATTACAAGCTACCCTTAGTTTGGGGCTAGATGGCACTGTGTAATATTAATGTACTGTAATAATATTATTTTTTTATTAACACAAAAAAATAACTTTAATTTAGTGTTCTTGAAACGGGTAAAAATAACTTTAATTTAGTGTTCTTGAAACGGGTATGTGTTATAAAATCAGATACTAAATGTTGGTACATAAAACTTACTTAGAATGCGTGCGCGCCTCAGCAATGACCGCGCAGGCTCGAACTAGTTCAAGTTTAAGCTGGACTATGGCATTTCTCAGTTCGTCTATTGAACATTCTTTCTTTAGCTGCTCCGTGTCCAACGCATTGAAACTGAAGTTTGAGTTGATGTTTTCTATATCACGTTGAATCTGAAAGGCACAGATTCTCAAGTGTGGAACCACATCATTATAAAATTACGAGTAACTGACTGACTGTCAAGTAAGTACATGCAAGTACATCTCATGTTTCAAAATTGTTAACCAGTTCCAGTGAAGTATTATTACACTGTACAAGAAGTGTTACCAATTCCAGTGTAGTGTTATAACACTGTACAAGAAGTGTTAACCAGTTCCAGTGTAGTGTTATAACACTGTACAAGAAGTGTTAACCAGTTCCAGTGTAGTGTTATAACACTGTACAAGAAGTGTTAACCAGTTCCAGTGAAGTGTTATTACACTGTCCAAGAAGTGTTAACCAGTTCCAGTGTAGTGTTATTACACTGTACAAGAAGTGTTAACCAGTTCCAGTGTAGTGTTATTACACTGTACAAGAAGTGTTAACCAGTTCCAGTGTAGTGTTATTACACTGTACAAGAAGTGTTAACCAGTTCCAGTGAAGTGTTATTACACTGTACAAGAAGTGTTAACCAGTTCCAGTGCAGTGTTATTACACTGTACAAGAAAAGCCTGCTTCTTATTGGAGGATGGTTATAACCTTTCTTTATATTATATATTTATGGTTTCCAAAAGATAGGCAGCATAGTCAAACATTTATATTTTCTTACAATGGAAAAGAATATCATCTATTTGCTAAGTTTAGGGCTATATGGGGCTGTGTAAAATGTCCACCAGTCATTATTATTTTTTTGTACGACATGTAAGCGCTTGGCCTTTCATCTCACCTGATGTCAAGATATGATACAGCCGAAGTGGAAGCGCACTTCGCCTGGAATCAACGGACTGAGGAGCTGGCAATCTCACCTCTAATTGCCGGAACACAACAATTTAGAATCGTTGTTATGGCGAAAATCTTAGGTAAGAAGGTGGTAGATCCAGGCGGACATAAAACAAGTTCTACCACCAACTAAACCAAGCACAAATTTGTACCCCCTGGGGTCACTGGGATAGTACCCGGGACCTATGGGTCAGATTCTTGTGGACGAACCACTAGACTAGTTTCTTATAATATATGTACTGTTAGGTAGACTTTTTATTTTTTTCCTATTTAATTAAGTTAGTACGCCATCGTTTTTGTGGTATTTTCTGCCAAGTTGGATAGCGGTTACAAAATGCCTCGGCATTATGCTCACCATTTGTGTAATATTTATCTACAAGTTTTGTACAACAAAGTGTTAAAATAAAATAAATAGACCACAGAGGCGGTATATGTACCCAGAGGGAATATCCCAAAATAACGTAGGTACTCACCCGATCTTGCGTCGCTCTAGTTTTCAGCATAAAGTTGTACAACTCGTTCTGAAAGTCGTTGACTTCCTTTACGAGTATATTTTTCAGCTCCTGGTTCACTTTAGCTTTGTAAATCTTGTCTTGTTCCGCTTTCAACGCGGCGTCCTCAGGCGTGGATTTTGGCTCTGGCATGGCTGCTGGGGGTTTTGGTAGGGCCTGGAATGTTACGTATACTGTTAGAAAGCAGTTTTTTCCTGATCAATGCAAGAGTTCTACAAAAAACATTACCCTGAAGCAGTAGGGTAAAAAATAAGAGATCTGATCTATAGGTTTTTTTTAAAGGTGCAAGATAGTTAGTAAAACTCTTACTTTGACCGGATTTTTTTTAGCAAACCGACTTTAACTTAATAATGTTTTTTTTTAATTATGTCTTGGGCACGCTTCCGTCTGGTACTGGTCTGGAACAGTTTATTTATTTAATTTATTGGAAAATCAACAGCTATTTTATCTTAGATAGATTACAGTAATAATAGCCACAGAATGCTAATTACAGATTTTCAGTTGAGTTACCTATTATTTTCAGTTGAGTTACAGATTACCTGAGGACCGTTTGTAACGGTCCTCAGGTAATCTGACTGATTCCTTTGTACATAGTTAGTTAGTTTAATTGTACATTTTATTGAATAAAGATTTATCGTTTTTTTATTACATTCTTCTTTGCCTCTAACCGTTAAATAGGAGTGATTAAAATACAGTCGGCAGGTAATTTAAACATTTTTTAGACCGAATTTTTATGATGATCAAATTGCTAAAAGAAGATCTGGGAATTAACGAGATTAAAAACTCCGAACTATATTAAAAACTCCTAGTTGAGAGTTTAGAATAGGTAGTTATTAATTTATGGTTTTATTATTTAACAAGCCTCATAGCTCAGTTGGTAGTAACTCTGCCTTCTGCGCGGTAGGCTGTGGGTTCGATTCCCACCCAGGATAAACATTTGTGTGATGAATATAGACGTTTGTTCTGTGTTTGGGTGTTGTATCATATAGTACGTATGTATTTACAAAGTATTTAAGTATTCTTTCCGTAATCTAGTTCCCATATTACAAGCTATGCTTAGTTTGGGGCTAGGTGGCGCTGTGTAAATAATTGTCCTATCCTGTAATATTTTCTTACTCACATAGCTTACTTACAGTATTGGTTTGAAGCTGAGCGGCTAACGCCGATTTCTCTGGCTTTTGTTCAGGTCCTAGGTTTGGCAAAGAGCTTGGTGCGAAACTCGGCACTTTGATAGGAGAGGCGGCAATGGCCTGGGTCGTTGGCGCCACATTGGGCAGACTCGGAGCATGTGAAGTGTTGAAACTCGCTGGCTGCGCAGTATTGGGTTGGCTTATTGGCTGTGGATTTAAGAAATGGACTCGTTTGCGTCGGTAAAAAAAAATACAGAGATACAGATTTATACAGGGCTCTTTTACAGCTCATTATTGTCCACTGCTGGATTCACCACGCTTAGCAGGCGTTGGTAACCGCAGTAGAGGCGAAAGGAATTCAAAATATGATTTCGACACGTAAACATAGTTTCCCTTTAGGTAGTCAAAGAAATTTCATAACACCATAAAATCCTTACCTTTGCGTACGGCGGAGCTTCTTCCGATTTCACTGCTTCCCCAGGTATATCACTGTAAAAAAGTAACAGACTCACGACTTATTCCCCTTCGAGGATTCACCTCTGATCACTACTCAGAGCGTAGATTTTATGAGGATCACCAGTAGGTGCATTCTGACTACCCCCTAGTAAGGGGGTAGTCAGAATGCACGTCCAAACTAACGATCTGTGCGCCGAACGTCAGTTTGGATGATACATTTTCCACAGTTTGCAATATTCTTGGTATGATCTATATCTTGGTTTTAACCGCCTCTGTGGTCTAGTGGTTCAGCTTTTTTTCAGCCAGATTTGAGATCCAGAGGTCCCTGGTCCGATCCCTATGGGGAGTAACAAATATGACGTTTGGTTTGGTTGGTGGTAGGACTTTGTTTAAGTCCACCTGGCTAGCTACCACCATCTTACCTAATTCTGTCGCCACTACAACAATTTCAAAAATAGTTGTGTTCCGACATTCAGAGGTAAGATAGCCAGTCCATCAGTTTGTTGAGGATTCCGGGTGAAGTGCGTCTCCACCTTCGGCCTTATCTCAACTTGTAACCAGGTGAAGTGAAGGCCAAGCGCTTCCCAGTCGTACAACGAAAAAAAAGATTTTATTATGGCAGTTTAATAAGGCCGAAAGTACACGCGGAATAATCAATAAACTGAGGAACTGACTATCTTACGTCTAGTTACGTTCTAAACAAAGTCCTACCACCAACCAAACCAAACACAGTATATTGTACTCCCCATGGGGATCGAGCCCGAATACTCTGGATCTGAAATCGGTGGGTTGAACCACTAGACCACAGAGGCGGTTATATTATACAACCTGTAACAGAATATGTGTACTATGCCGAAACGGGGTTATCCGACACGACTCGTGGAACAACGTTTGCTTTACGACTTTTTGAATTTTGGTTCAAAGTTTTTGGTAAAACAGGATCAAAGTTCTGACACCAACAGCTGGTTTTTTGAGTTGAGACTACCCTAAAATCAGCTGTTTCTTAACTCGCGACAATGACCTCAGCTCTAGACAGATGAGGCAGCATAGCTGAAGGTCACAATCACAAAGAACGAAAAGCGCTTTCACTCACAGAGGAAAATCGTCGAAAAGCCTGGGCTGCTAATGAGACAATCCATTACTAGAAGATTTAATTTATCAAATCAATAAGAATTTTATCTATCTGTTTGCTAAAATACAAAATAATCGTTCCTATAATGTACTTTTGTTCGTCCAATATCGCATTTATCGTTTTTTTGTAACTGTAGGTGCCTATGTAATTTATTGATGTGTATGTTCCATCTAATAACGTACTTTCACGAGATGACTCCAAGTTCTCACTAAAATTGGTTCATCTGTCCTTAATATTCTTTGACACAGACAATTGGACCAACTGATACCTACCTACCTACATGCATAGTGCGGTAAAGGAATAGGGTCGTCACTATTTATTGTCATTGAGAAAATGAAAAGATTTGTATGGGAAACTGAAAATGGGAATTCACTATTATCTCCCCACCACAACAAATACTTTTCCTGGTCCGAAAAGCCGCCCCACTGCTTAGTACACATATACTGTTTCACCTTGTATATCGTTAGGAAGTTATAGTTAGATTCAAGCGTATATATAATTCACCTGTTTAAGGCATGCGCGGGTAAAACTATAAGCTGAGGCGCGGCGCACAGTTGAGGCGCTTGCTTGTTCAAGTTGATCACGTTGAATAATGTGAGTATCCCGGTATGGGACACCGCAAGCAGAAGCGGCATATAGGGCAAGGTTTCGTTTTCACCTGCAAGTAATTAAAATTACCACTATATTTAAAAGTATTACAAAGCAAACAAATTAAAGGACTTTTAATATTACACAGCGCCATCTAGCCCCAAACTAAGCATAGCTTGTAATATAGGAACTTGATTATGGATAGAATACTTACATACTATATGATACAACACCCAAAACACAGAAAAAACATCTATATTCATCACACAAATGTTTGTCCTGGGTGGGAATCGAACCCACAGCCTACAGCGCAAAAGGCAGAGTTACTACCAACTGCGCTATGAGGCTTGTCAAAGGGGAAGTTATTAGACGAATGACCGTAAATTCAAATAATATGTGTCAAATAATGAGTAAAATGGTATGTTAGTAGAACGTTCCAGCGACTTAAGAAGAAGGAAAAATATAGTTTTAAAAGAAAAAAGCTTTCGCTATCAAATCTTCATCTACATTTTGACACACATCCACAACTCGCATTGGTTCTAGGTCGGGCTTCTGCATTTCTTCTTTTTCTTCCCTTCCATCCTTACTTTTTTTGAAGTGAGGTTGATTATTTTTGGTTACTCTAGGGTTAAAATGATATGAAAATAACTAACCCCAAGGCAAGTGATGTATGGCACAAGTGTCAAAGCAAATTCCGATTGGGTAATTTTCTTGCTTCTTTTCCGTTAGCGGCAGTTCTGGTCTTGCTTCATCAGACTGCAATTAAAAAGGAAACATATTTCATACAATCACCTTATAACTTTGCGAGTGATTTGTTTTTATTGTCACACTACTAACATGTTCTCCTACGGGCAATGGAGTCTTTGGCCTTCGCTAGCGGTTACGGCTGAATGTTGTCACTACTGGTAGAGCCTGTAAAGGTCCGCCTGGATAGCAAGCGTCGGGTCCCATGACAAGCAGTAGAGCAAAGCTT
The DNA here is from genome assembly GCA_951394065.1 of Venusia cambrica. Lineage (NCBI taxonomy): Eukaryota > Metazoa > Arthropoda > Insecta > Lepidoptera > Geometridae > Venusia > Venusia cambrica. The sequence goes on along the minus strand of OX596043.1, from coordinate 10,659,556 downwards.
GCTCCATTCTAGACCATATTATAGCCAAGCAAGAGACCGCCTCTGTGGTGTGTGGTGTGGTGCAGTGGTGGCACGGGTTCAATCCCCATGGGGAGTACAATATTGTGCTTGGTTTGGTTGGTGGTAAGACTTTGCTTAAGTCCGCCTGGCTAGCTACCACCATCTTACCTAATTCTGTCGCGAAAACAACAATTCTTTAATTGTTGTGTTCCGGCATTCAGAGGTAAGATAGCCAGTTCCGCAGTTTGTTGAGGATTCCGAGTGAAGTTCGCTTCCACCTTCGGCCTCCTCATAATTGAAAAATCAGCAATAAAAAAATAAGACTAAAATAAGAATCTTTCATTGATAATATAACCCGTACCTTGTAGATATTCCATTGTGCCGAACACATCGATTTGCCTCAACCTTTATTATTCATACTGGTAAGGAATGGAACTCGTCTGTTTTTCCACACCTATACAATCTTGGAGTCTTCAAGTCCAGAGTAAACAGGTTTCTTTTAAACAAGCGTGCTCCATCTTAGGCCACACCTTTAATTGTTTTTACAAGTAAGTTGGTGGACTAACACTTGGCTGTCATCAATTAAAAAAATATTACCTGACACCACTGTAACCAGTTAGCGCCATCGGTGGACCCAATAGTGGCCATTTCCATGCTGTTTGACGATGCGGCTAATATCATGTTCCTGAGACAAATTAGATAAGTTAAATGATGACAAAAATACAGCAACACAAAGAACATAATGGCTGACTTAAGTTGAGGCATTCATCTTTTAACCCCTTGGCATCCACATGTTTTTTTTTTATTATACTATGGGTAAGCACTTGGCTTTCATCTCACCTAGTTACAAGTTGAGATTAGGCCGAAGGTGGAGGCGCACTTCACCCGGAATCCTCAACAAACTGAGGAACTGGCTATCTTACCACTAAATGCCGGAACACAACAATTTTAGAATTGTTATTATGGCGACAGAATTAGATAAGATGGTGGTAGCTAGCCAGGCGGACTTAAAAAAAGTTCTACCACCAACCAAACCAAACGTCATATTTGGTACTCCCCATGAGGATCGAACCCGGGACCTCTGGATCTGAAATCGGTGGGTTGAACCACTAGACCACAGAGGCGGTTAAATGTGTAATACTATGGATGGTTCCCTGAGGTAAATGGTTTATTTGGAGTCAATCTCCTTTTTGATGAATAAATATGAGATATTTAAAAAAACTGTATCTTATTCTTTGACTTTTTATCTCTAATTTGTGAGTTGGAAAATAATTTATGCGTTGATTTAGTAGTTGATCTAGTTTTAGAGTAATTAAAAAAAAGGATTTCGCGAGATTTTGTGAGTATCAATTTCATTCTCTCACTCTTTTTCAGGCCCGGGGTGGTACCTTATGGGAAAATAAGTCACACAGCGGTTGGAGCGGCCTAAATGCAATCTCAACTATTCTTAAAATGTAATTACAAAATCTTAAAAACATTATATAAAATGTATTAAGCTGAAATTATAGATAGATATTGTTCTCGACCAGGAACATTACACAGGTAATATTTAATCCAGGTATGAAATGCTTAAATCCGTTTGCATAAGCTAGTCTAGTCTTATTGTTCTCAGACTGTCAGTCGTCAAGTCGGCAATATTTACCATTGCGCCACTCCATACAGGTAATAATACCAGGGTCTAATGGACCCCGTACTGTAGCAAATGTCTTCATAGTTGAGGCACGAGGGCTGGCCTACTTTCGGCGTGTTAACAATTGTGAGAGCTAGAATCAAATATTATATTCATTCAATAAATTAAGATATATATATAATACAGCGCCATCTAGCCCCAGTAAATATCCGTTGGAAGTAAAGGTTCTCGGATCACGAACGCGTCTCAGTTCACTGAGTATACTCGATGGATTGACGACATTGTAGCGGTCGCGGGGATTCGATGGAGAAAGGGGGCTCGAGATCACTATTTTTGGCGGCGGCGTTTGGGGAGGCCAGGAATATTTAAAAAAATATTTATCGGCACCTCACTGCAAATTAAATAATCTAAATATTATCTAAACAGAGGCAAGCTTAAAGTAATTACAGTATAATTATAGTATAACTACCTCTACCTAACTTGGGTTATTTATTACCATGTATCATCATAACAGCCCGTAAACGTCCACTGTTGGACATGAGCCTCTTTCAAGACTTTGACATTTTCAGGTTTTGACATAATCGCGCTTGGCAGGCAGATTAATGTTTGCAGTATTGGTGTTACTGACTCAGGCGGATGCTGCTACCCATCCCTGGTGTATTTTATTCCCTTAGTTTCCTTTTACGACATCCTGAGAAAGAAATGGAGGGGTCCTATTTGTTAGGAACCACCTCGGTTAAAAAATTGTATGTTAGGCAACAATAATGTTGACATGAATGTTGTAATGATGATGATGATTTGGCTAGCCCCAGGCCCAGACTGAGAATAGCTTGTTACTTCGGATATTAATCATTTTTAGTTAATATGTGAAAGAAACTCAACAACTAAGTTATATAAAAAAGGAATAAGTACCTACAGTAATCAGCATGAAATAATCTGGCTACTTTTTGTTGGAGGTAGAAGCTAGAAAATCTATGAACCAGAGTGAAATGGTGGATTTTACAGTAATTTTCCACGAATTAAGATATTGTCTTTGTATGTATTACAATATGTATATGTTTTTATAATCCTCAAAAGGGATAAATTCATGAGTCTGTTACTTTCATTTTACTTACTTTACAATAGGACTTACAAGGGCGACTATTATCAGCAGAATTTTTATAAACCACTGCAAATTGGTATGTGGATATCCAGTACACAGCCAACGCCTCAACTGGTGCTCCGTTGAAGAGATTTGGTGCTGGAATGTTTTTTGCAGGAGTGAGATCTGGTTTGAATTGGTGCAATGAACCATCACTGTTACCGGTCACAAGCTGCTTGCCTTTGGGACTCCAGCAGATGCATCTGAAAATATACTCATTTTAAAATACTATGCATGTGCTGTACCTTAAGCTATTAGAAAATATGGCCATGTTCACTTTGGCTGGAATCAAATAATTTTTTAGCTATCTATCCTGTAATATCTTGGAAAACTCTCTTCATCTGTATTAATAAGAAATACCTAAATTACAATTTGTTTATGTTTTTACAGCTCAACTGAAAGTATCTTGATTTAAAAAAAAAAATACCACTTCTGTGGTCTAGTGGTTTGACCACTGGTGTCAGATCCAGAGGTCCCGGGTTCAATCCCCATGAGGAGTACAATATTGTGCTTGGATTGGTTGGTGGTAGGACTTTGTTTAAGTCCACCTGGCTAGCTACCACCATCTTACTTAAGTCTGTAGTACAAAATGTTGTGTTCCGGCATTTAGAGGTAAGATACTTGGTAAGGAGATAAATTGTATCCCGAGAAGGATGAGAAGGATAGTAAGTTACTTCACCTGGCTTTGGACTGCACTTGATTCACTTGCCCAGAGCTAGCCTGGCATGTTAGCAGAGTACCATTATAGAATGCTAATGCAATGGAGTCTGGAATGCAGGGGTTCCATTGCATAGCAGTCACATAGGATGCAAGATTGTCATATTTGATGCTTATAGATGGAGCCACATTGTAAGCACTTTTAAAACCATCAATTTTTGTCTGCAAAAAATATGAACAATAAAGTTTAATGTGGTACAGTTAATTAGTTGAATTTAAAAATAAGGTAAGGAAACGCGAAAACACAGATGGGGTCTCATTAACTTAGCAGCACAAGAGACTAGGTACACTTCTTTAAAACATGTTGATTTAATCTTTCAAATTCACATAGCGGGTTTGTTCCTTATATACTTCTGTTTACAGAAAGTACTACTAAGAATAACAAATCACACCAACTGAAGTTGATAAATAAATATGTGCTTAACTATAACAAGAACTTCAACAAGCCTTACTGCTTAGTTGGTAGTAGCTTTGCCTTCTGTGCTTTAGATGTGAGAATCAAACCCAAAAATATAGAGGACCTGAACAAATATTTGTTTTCAAATTTTATTTATTAATATTAATGTTTTGTTATATTTATTAATTTATTATAAGAATAAGGAAATAAAAAGGGTTTCCCCATAATACTCACTGGTCTTTGAAAGTCTTTAACCTTGTAGATGAACAGCATTTTACTTCCGCTAAGAGCCAATAACTCATAGTCACAGCTAACTGACATATAGGTTGGATGGTCATTTAAATTCACACACAAATGGGGTGCCTCACACTCATTTTTGATCAGCTGGTAAAGATGGTAAACTAGAAGGTGTAAATAAAATACTATATGCTTTTGATAGAACCAAATTTCAAGTTGTATCTAACAGCCTCTGTATGGCTGTGCATTGATTGTTTTAAGTCGGCCAGTCTGTCAGCATGACAATTTGTACTGGCTAGCTACCACCATCTTACCTAATTCTATCGCCATAATAACAATTCTAAAATTGTTGTTCCGGCATTTAGAGGTAAGATAACCAGTTCCTCAGTTTGTTGAGGATTCTGGGTGAAGTGCGCCTCCACCTTCGGCCTTATCTCAACTTGTTACCAGGTGAGATGAACTCCAAGTGCTTACCCGTCATACAATAAAAATAAATAAAAAGTATTTAGATAATAGGATAGGTATTCTTATTTAGAAATAACTTACCAGACAAGGTTCCACTACCCTCTCTACTGGGTATACCAACAAAAACCAGACCATATTTGCTGCTGCTAGCCACTAGATTGTAGCCACGGTTTGGAAGGTCAATATCAGTACTGAATACCTTGATCTTGCTTTGAAGTTTGAAAAGTAAATTCTAAAAATCAATATTAGTGAATCAGTTAAAAAGGGAAGACATGTATGTATGGTGATGAAAGTAAGAATCTATTTTTAAAGCTAACCTTCATTGGGTACTAATAATTGGCCAACGTAAACAACAATGCTTAGTTTACCAAGTTACTTTAAAATCAAAGCGAATTATAAATTAATCATTAACGAACATAAAATACGATTATAGATCGCTTACCGGTTCTTCGACGGAATCAGGCCCAAATTGCACCTCCATGGTTTACGAATGATTGCAATAGATAGAGCACCTCAAAACACTAATTATACTGTAAAATAAACTATTCAATTCAATCATGCAAAAGTTAAAGAATCTGAAAAACCTCTCACTGAGCAAAATCAAAATGCATGCACAATTTGATTGCACACAAACACAACACCAGCACAATCAGTTTCTAAAAGTACTCTGTGCACCATAGAATACTATTAAAACTGTGCACCACAGAACACTAAACACAACCCAATCAATGAGAAACGATTTCTGATAATGATGTGTTGCCAGTTAGGTAAAAAGTAATATAACATCTATATAGGTAGGTACTAGATAAAAAGTAACTTTGAAGTGTGCAGTGCAAGTAGTTTAGATGTACCAGCCTAAAAAATAAAAAAAACTTTGCATGTGAGTGAGCGTAATCACTGGTGGAAGGGCATTAATTTTTAGGCTGGTACATCTATGTTTAAACCATGGTAATAATACCCGTACTTCTTAGGATCGTAAAGATAACGTGACAAGATGTTAAAAGTCAAATTTGTCCAATCAAATGTGGTTTCGATAAGGTTTGAACTCGTGACGACATCAATGGTTTTTTCCCATCACAAAAAATTCCAAACGCGCGAAAGAAGTTTTCACTTCATAAAACGGTTATATCTCAGTTTTCCCGCGACCACATCGGGTGCAATACCCGCCTATACATAAACATGTTTATGTATAGGTAAAACACGTCACATAAACCCGTTATTTCACAATCCGTTTTTTTTCATAAATTGAGGTAGGTACATGATTGGCACAAACTTCTGAGATGTAGTCTGCAAAGAATAAACGAGTAGTATAGCTCCTTGTGAAAGGGCTCGTCCGAGGAAGTACCTACTACCACCTCTATTCTCTATCTATTTCGACCACCAAGCAGCATTGCTGTGTTCCAATTTGAAGGATGGAACGGCTCATCTTTAGATGCCTCTAGTTGACGGACGCAATGCAATGCCACGTAGTAAATGTTTTTTATTGATGTGACCTACGGGGTAAATCCTTACCACGTTGTTACCCCGTATTGTTATAGGCATTCTAGGAGTTGCATTTAACATCAGGTGGGCTTGCTTGTTCCGTCCCAAGTTATAAGTATATAGATAAATAAAAATAAAAATAAAATAAATAAAAAAAAGTTTTCGCAATTGGTCGTATTATCTATTCTTTTTTTTAAATCTTAGTGGAATCCTATTGGTGGCATTTGGTTGGGTTTGTAGAATAGCCACCGTCCTTAAAATTGTACCTAGGCATAGGTAAATGCATTTTCGTTGTTTGCGTATTACTGTTATAATCTTTGGCGTAAGTTCTCGGCTTGTTAGTAGTCTACAAGATGTTAGTGTACTGTAAGTATGTATGATCCTAGTCTAAGCGTTTTATACCGTGATCGTGTCGTCAATTTTTCGTCGATTACCGACAGCCTTTATAAAACACAGCAGGGAGTAGTCGTTCACAAAACAAATTTTAGTAAGTAACAGAATTGGGTTCGAATTTAATTTAAATTAAAATATTTTGTTTTGATTGCACTACATTTACCTACATAATAAAAAACCTCAACCCGCGATGAGACGGGATTTGAACGTATTTATAGGTACATATAGTTTAGTGAATGACTGCTAGATGGCGTTAAGGTTAAGTTACTTGCCTGCAAAAAATACCTGAACCTGAACTTACCTGAAAATTCTAAAAATGAGAGCGAAATCGTTGAAGTACTAAATCTTAAACAGGTTTGAATTGGTTCGGCTATTTCTATATATTTTTTTTTCTACGTTCAAGCAAGCATACGGAGCGGCTACCGCTACCATACCGACCCATATTAGTTATTCTGTGCCATATATGGAAGCCTATGGAAGATATATGGAACACCAAATAAGTAGGTACCTACTCCACGAAATTTTTCATAAAATATAATTGAAAACATATTTTATTTGCACGTAGAAAATAGATATAAAAGATCTTACTGGGTAACACTAACAATTAGTTATGTTCTACCCAGGTAGAACCTGGACCAGTCCAGGCATGCAAAAATGTGTAGGTATCTGAATATATGAATTTAATTGAGAACATTGTTGACTATATTGTTCTTTTTCAGTTGGTAGGCCAGAGAATACACATCATTTAAAGGCATACAATTATTATATTACCTACTTTTTTTTTTAAATTGTACGACGGGGAAGCGCTTAGCTTTCATCTCAAATGGTAACAAGTTGAGATAAGGCCGAAACTACTTAAGTAAGTATACGCATTACCTACTTAATTATTAACTTTTATTATTATTAACTTCAGGAAAATTTACAAATTTTTTCACTATCCAGTTCTGTGCTGTTTCTGGAAATGGAAGTCTCATGAGGTTATAGTAAAACTTGTATCGCCATGATTCTGCTTTGTAGATCTCCGCTGGGTCATTTGCATTCAGGGCTGCCATAAATGTTTCTAGGATATTCTCATCTTGCAGTGAATCGTATCTGCTGTTGACTGGAACAGCCGACTCCAGGTAACGAGTGAGTGTAATTATCTGCTTCTCGTAAACTGGTTTTTGCTCCTCACTCAACTGCTCGATCATTTCTTTTGCTTGTTCGATCTGCCTTGCTATGATGCTGCTTGAGCTTACAAATCCACCTGAAAATTCTGCTAGTTATTTTGATCCAAGCTACACGTGACTCAAACGCTGCCTCTTATTTAGGCCGGCGAATTAGCATAGCTATTCAGCGTGGCAGTGCAGCCACAGTCTAGTACTGGTCTGGAATAGTTGAGTTACCTATAGGTCGTTTGTAACGGTCCATAGGTAATCCGACTGCTCCCTTTGACCATAGTTAGTTTATATAATGTGCATATTATTTTGATTGTTTGTTATTTTGTGAGGAAAGCTTTGCATTGCCAAACATGCTTGGTTTGAGCCTATTAATAGTAGGTACCTAGTATACTAATTAAGTACAACTCTGACACTACACCACTACCTACCTATGCAGGAAATGTAACAAGTGTCCTTCGAAAATACCACAACGGAAATACATTGTGATGGTCTACGGAATATGCAACGAGCCTCCTACGAAAATGCCGCAGCGGATATAGGTACCTACTATTCGTAAATGGTTTACGAAAAATGCTACGAAATTTCTGCGAAAATGCTTTGGGTGACACGCCTAGGCAACGTCTACTGAAAATGCTACGAATGTAGTTCGAAGATGTTACAAGCGTTATATACCTAATGGCTACGAGCGTCCTACGAAAATGTTATTAAGCACAGGGGAGATAAGCAAATGCTACGGTAAATGCAGTGATCTATGAACATGGATAGTAATTACCAGGTATAAAAGCCAGTGCAGCCAGTCCCATAGAACTGTGCTCGATCCTCAAAGCTCGTGTCCACGCTAGCACACCAGCCTTGCTAGCACTGTAAGGACCGAAGCCGGGCAGAGGTTGTAAGCCGCAATGGCTCGCTACGTTGATAATCCGAGGTTTGACCATCAGTGTGTTCTGGAAATAAATAGAGTTTACTTGCATACTTTTAAACTTTTTCACTTACAACTAAAATAAGTTAGTAGTGTAACTAAATACCTATATAATACATTATACCTACTTAGCTTACAAAATATATTATGAGTAGTAGGTACCTACACCTACTTGCTACTTAAGTGCTCTAGCAAAATTAAATGGTTTTCCTCAAATAGGTACCTGATATGAAATGAGAGTAATATAAGGTAAGTACACAAGCTACTACCATCTAGGTACTACCAAGTAATTTTCCTAAAAGATTTTCTTGGAAACATCTTATTTCGATGTTTATAGCCGGATGAATAATTTTGATTGCTCGAATCAAAATATACATTTGGTCCATGGTAGACCGACGAAAAGGTGAAAAGATTTTTGGCAAATTGTAGCTTAGAAATGTCGTTTTGACTTCCAATAAGTTCGAATTGACCTTTAAATAAGACTAAGACGAAAGAGGAAGTACCCCTAATCACTACACACTCGTAATCGGCACACAACCTACGGCATCTTTTAACTACAAAGATTGATAAAGGCAAGTAGTTAAATGGTATTTTTTGGGTTCCGTACCCAAAAGCTGTCAACGGCACCCTATAACTAAGCCTCCACTATCCATCCGTCCGTACGTCCTTCCGTCTGTCGGCGGGCTTTATCTGATGAACCGTAATAAGTGGACATTTAAAATTTTCACAGAGTGTGTAAGTCTATTGCAAACAACAAATAATAAAAATAGTATAAAATAAAATTCAACTGATTTTTTGCCTTGCAATAGGTATGGGTCGGAGCACTCAGTCACAGTTTATTTAATTCACTTCGTTTGCAGAACAAAATACCGCCGTCTGTTTAAATGATAGCTTATAGTAGCGCATACCTCTTTAGCACTATTCCTCAGCACTGGCAGAAAGACAGAGGCCACTCTCATTGCTCCAAGAAGGTTCACATTGATGGTGTTCTCAATCATCGAAGGTGTCTGCCACTCGAAGTTACCGATGGTCATTACCCCGGCATTGTTTACGACTGCATGTAGCTCTGAAATAGGAAATCATGGAGTCGAAATAGTACCTACCCATATAATAGTAGTCCAACAATAATATTAAGAACGAAGCAATTTTTTTCCGGTATAGGCACTTGGCAGCATCGATTGACCACATTTTTTTCTGCTACATCTGGGGCCCTACCGCCGACGGCGAAGCCGATCTCCATTGGCTTAAAATTAGCTTCATGAGAACTAGAAACGATTTTTACCGTCAAATGTACTGAACGGATAGGTTTCATAACATGTGTACACTTTTAAGATGGGAAACGCCATTTTGGATATGACACATACCCGGTAGTAAAAATCGTTTCTAGTTCTCATGAAGCTAATTTTAAGCCAATGGAGATCGGCTTCGCCGTCGGCGGTAGGGCCCCTGAAAGGGGTAGTGACAGCGATGCTTTCTTTCTGCAGGGAGAAAGCAAACATGGTATATGATGATATAACCTACTTGTAATGTTATTAAAAATAAAATAAACGAAATAAATATTACAGGGCATTAATTCACACAGCGCCATCTAGCCCCAAACTATTAAAATGATTATAAACTCAGTAATTATTAAGTGGATCATCAAAAAATTAACTAGTTCGAGTTTCTTGCCTTTCTCCTTGTGTGATGGTCGCGATTCCGAACAGGCGGTAGATTTGACGTTTCTAAATTATTCTAAAAAATCTTAATGTAGACTTTGACTTTGACTGGTTTTTTTTTAGAATATGTCTGCTCTTGACCTCGAAACTTGCACAGGCATGGAAGAGGTCTATGATACAATGGAGCGAGCCTACCCAGAAGGTGCCTTTAGTAACTCTATTCTTGAAGACATATAGTTGTAATCGTGGCACAGCGGAGAAACAGACGCTGGATGCTGATTCTATTCATTATAAAACAATCCATATATGTTTCATTTTTAAACTATGGGTTAGCTCTTGGCCAGAGACAGGATAGGGTCTACGACACTGGCTCTCACGCGCACAAATACGGCATACCGTTTGGCGCCGGACTTCGGCAGGAGGGTGGTCGCTAGCCAGCACGTTCTACCACTAGTTGTGACCTTATAACTTACTATAATTTGGATTGTCTTTCAAAAGACAGTCAACATAATCTCTGAACTCGGCAACGCTGGTTGGATTCGTGACGTCAAGCTTGAAAGGATGCGCGCAAAGCTTCCTCAGTGAGTCAGCCGCTTTCGTGTCAGTCCCTTGGAACATGCCGGCGACTGTGACGAGACCCTCGCGCGCTGACCGCGCAGCCATTGCCCAACCAAGCCCGCTATCGCAGCCAGTGATAGCTACCACCCGGGTCATTGACATGCCTGGAAAAATAATAGTAAACTGGGATTTAAATGTGACATTAAACGGGTAGGTATTTGTCGCAAATTTTATCATGTGGTCGCGGTATCATGGTGGTCGCGGGCAGATTGAAACTTGGTAGCTACCGTTGAGAAGAGAAGGCGTGTTCAACAACTACCCGCAGCTTGGTCTTGATTATAATAAGATAAGTCCATATACACACTGTATAGGTAATAGAGAAAACGGTAATAGAAAAAAAAAAACGTTTTATCTATTCAAATCATCTGCTCCAATCGTACCTCCTCAATCGTAAAGTTCTATCAAGTAAAAATTAAAAAAATGACAATGCTTGGACAAAGAACAAGGAACAAACAAATACACACATGTTTTCTACCTTTGTAGATGGCACATGAATATGTGACAAAAAAATTCAATGGGCTATCTAAAACCGTTCAAATGATACCACCCTGACAGACACTTACCTACCGTCAGACAGAAAAAGAAGTCTTAGTGATAGCATAGTCGAACTAAATATATTACAAAGTCATCTGCGGTACCTAAATACAGTAGCACTGGCACCCTCTGTGTACGGAACCCTAAAAAACCAGTGCACAAATCTTACTGATTCGTTGTTCTGATTCTTTAAAGTCAATTCAAGAACGCGAGTGAGGAATATGATTAGCCCAAGATTCATGAGCAACATGAATTTAAAATTCTCTATTTATGGATTCAATATCGGACGTCCATCGTCGAATGAATAATGCATTACAGTTATAATAGATTATGTTGAACCTATTTCTTACTATCCCGATATAAATACCTACGTATCATCATCATTTCAGCCCACATACGTCCATTGCTGAAAATTGGCCTCCAATTGAAGCGACGCACACATAGCAATCCAAAATTTTGATTCCCTATCGGGTAGGTATCGGTTGTGCGAGCTATATGGCCTGCCAACTGCTACTTTAACATCCTCAGTTTGTTGAGGATTCCGGGTGAAGTGCGCCTCCATCTTCGGCCTTATCTCAACTTGTTACCAGGTGAGATGAAGGCCAAGCGCTTCCTCGTCGTACAATAAAAAAAAATCTAGCTAATGCAAGTAATCCTAGACATAAAGGATATTTTTAGCTGTACCTACTACCTATATTACTTGCGCGGTATTGAGCCGACGATACGTAGGTATTTTAACAATAATTTATTTCAATGAACTTACTGGATAAAAATATTACTTTTTTTAACTTTTACAATTGAGTAGGTAGTTCAGCGAATTAAACGTGAAATAGTGGAGCATTCTAAAGGATAAAATACACTTGTTCAAAATAATATGAACATTCAAATTGATTACCAATTAAACATTGTCAATAGATCGGAAATAGTACTCACCTAACACTTAAAAATCGATTCGCTGACACAAAACAGCCTAAACAAAGAGGTGTTTGCAAAACGTGTGCTACCTTTAGAAGTCCAGATAGCAGCGAAGCTAGAGAGATACTGACAGGATATCAGACTTGTTGCATATGAAACGGGTTTCGGGTTTCATTGCATTATTTACCATGATGTTTTGTTTGGCACAGCGCATGTCAGAGTGGATAGACGAGCGTGAGAATTTTAATGCTCAGGAATACTGCCACAAAAATCGAAACCTACTTATTCAAGTCCCCCTGACAAGCTACCGCACCATTTCGCTATGACAACAATTTTAATTGTTGTATTCCAGCGTTAACAGGTAAGACAGCCATACCACCTTCGGCCTTATCATAACTGATAACATATGAAGAAAAAAAATAGTATTAGTATGTGTTAGGTACATATATTTTTTTTTTATTCTGCGATCTACGTCAGAACGATCTACATGTCTAATGTTACGATCATTTCCAGATGCTACGCTACGAACATTGTTTGTAAGCCCTACGAGCCTATCATTTCTTAAGCCTGGATTTCAAAATTTTGATTAAGTATAAGTTTCAAAATGAAAATTCATACGCGCACCCCCGATTTGTCACATTTATCAAAATCTATAAGTACATCTACACTTTCATATTATTATCAATCGAAAATTGTTGTAAGTAAGTTTTGTTTGTATTAAATAGGTTCAAAATGACTGGACTGTTTTTTTAAAAAAATTTAGCTATAAAATATTTTTGTAACTATCACTATAGACTTTTATCAAATTTTAGTGATTTTTACGAAAACTCTCGAAAATAATCTGACATAAATAATGTATTTTCCCTTGGGCTCGTCCGGAGAATTACTACCATCATACCAATTTCCGCCAAGCATCATTGCTGACGTGTTCCGTTTTGAAGGGTATGGTTGCCGGTGAAATTACGGGCACGCACGGCTTAGCATCTTTATGCCTCAAGTTGACGGGCGCAATGCAGTGCCGTGTAGGCTATGTTCTTTGTGGATGTGACCTATGCAGTAAGGCATTGTAAGGCAAGAGATGCACTTAACACCAGGTGAGCTACTTGCTCGTTCCGTCTCCTAGTTGTATAAAAACCCAAAAAATATCCCAAGGTGAAGAAAAATGAACGATAATATTTCTTACATGGCATGCACCGCGAAAACTATTGATGATAGAACAAAGACGCACACAAAACGTATACAAATTACGAGAAAATATCAATCACACTCACAAAAAAGTCAGTGATAACATCCAACCATTATAGTAATGTCACAATAACCACTATTTTATGTTTAAAAAAAGAGTTGTGAAAAATCAAACTTCTAAACCAACGCAAAGGTAGACAGCCTGGTTGGTCGGTTGGTAATAGAAGAATGAAAAGATACAGCCGTTTATGCCGCACATTTTCGACACTCGCAAGTGAATCGAAACCTACAGGGTACTTTCCGTGAACTCAGAATCTTGAAATTTGGTACGAAGCAACGTCTTACAGTATACGACTTGCACTTGGCCGGTTTTTTTTTCATTCGAAATGGGTTATATCGTGAATACATTTGCTAGAAACAATACACTGCAGAAGAAATCGCCGCTACCTCACGGGGGCTGTGCTGGGACCGGCAATGTTGGCAAGGGGATCAGTGATATTTTTGTTGATGTGAGGTACTTTATTTTATTATCTGTGCCCCGGTTACAAATATAATGCTGCCGTTGATGTTGTAGGAGGTGACTTAGGGATTGTACCAGGACATGGGTTAACAGCTACTTCCTGAGTACTTCTGAGCCAGGTGTGGTAAAGGCCATGAAGGTACGAGCGTGTGTATGTTATGTGAGCTAGGTCCTAATTAAGTAAATAGGCCAAAGTGTAGATAACATTGATTTTACAACATCAGCCAAGAATGTAAAAATTCTTAGCTGGGGGTGACTTCTAGGCTTCACTCTGTTATACCTCATCGGCTTTGTAACGTCACACTGTATTCTTCTGAATTCTCTACTTATAATTATTAAAGTAGAGATACTTTAATAATTATAAGTAGAGAATTCCCAATTGTAGAAAAAAAATGCCATAATACTACCTACACTGGGCTGGGAAAATGATAGTGATAAGCTTGGAAAAACTTTGCGCAAGAAAGCTGCGCAAACTAGTCTACAAGTAAAACAATTTTATTTTTTGGGGCTAAGTTCGAAACAAATTGGTACTCACAAGAAACTCCTAATGTGGGCCTTTGATCTGGGAACATTAGGCAGTTGAAACTGGAATACGATAAGTTCTGAAAAGTATTTGAATGTTGACAGCAAAGTTCTCGAAAAGTCGAATTTAGGTTCCCAAAAAGTTTTGAAGGAGCTCTAATGCTTTGTTGCAAAGCTGATGTCATGAATGTCGAGATATTCGACAAAGAAACGCCAATAAAAGAGGATTGCTTCAGCACGAATACCCATCTGGGAGATTAGACCCAAAGAGAAGAAATATTAGGTACATCTGGTCCAGAGCGGGTATGAACTGAACTAAATGGGTGACCTCAAGTTTGGGCATGATGATATGGATGCATAGCTCCACTCCAAATGACAAACTTGGATATCTATTCATCCAAGCTTGTCATGCACGCATTCACGTAAGCGTGAAGCCTAACCACCGCCGCCGCCGGTAAGAATAGTGATTATAGGTATTTTGTGTGTTTCCCTGGTTTAGTGCCCTGTATATTATTTGGGTAGGTATCTACTTCTTCAGCAAATTAACACAATCTTAGAAATCAAACTACATTCAGCTAAAACACGTACAAAGAGCGGAAAAAACGTTACTTTCATAGGGAGCACAGTTATTAATTAATTTACCTAAAAATATATTCTTTTTATTAAATATAGTTAAATATAGTGTCAACATAAATACATTTAAAAATAAGTTAAAAGTACAAGTTTAATTATTGTAATATCTACTTTTATTTTTTAATTATATAAATATTATTTATACCACCGGATGCTAATAGTATAGAAATAACAAGTAGTTATAGTTAAATAAAACAACTATAAATTGGTACCCAGGTACCAAGCAATCAAACAAGCAGGTCCAGAGGTTACTAATGAATATTTAAACTTTGTGTGTTATTTTATTTATTGTATATTAACAATAAATACCATTGTAAATTAACAACTTAGTTTGTATGAGGAAAAAAAACTTTAAACCTAAATCCGGACGAAACACAATCGTTTCATAGTTTATTTCTTTTTCCTTTTCAAACAAACGTTTAAGATGCAATATTTTTACGCCTATCTGTAGTTCGTCTTTACTCGCTTCAATTTATTGAACGGAAAGAATCTTGTGTTTCTGCTTGACTTAAAACAGGGTCTTTCGGCCTAAAGTGTTTAGGGAAATCAGACGTAGACAGACAGGTTAAATAGATAGGTACTAACATATACTTATCAAGGTATGTACATTTTTTTAATGGATATAATATGCCAAGCATTTAATTTCAGCCTGGAGTGGTCCATTTGCTAACTGCTGGAGTGGTCCATTAGCTGTCGTGGGGGACAGCTGCTATGTCTTCGGTACATCGAGTGAGTTAAGGTCTTCCTTCCTACTCCGTTTTGTTTAGTGGTCGCCCGCAGCATTTGTGAACCTTTACGTCCCAGAGGATAAAGGTTGTGTGAGCTGTATGGCCTGCCCACTGCCACTTCAACTTGCTCATTCCAAGTGAGTCGGCGAATGCTGCAAGTATTTCACGGACTCCAAATTCTGAACATAGCTTTATCTAGGGAGCCTGAGGCAGTGAATTATTTTTATTTATTCATCATCATCATGATAATGATACAAGTTAACTTAAACTTTATTATTACAAGTAGATACAAGTTTACTTAAAATTTAAATTTAAATATTATGGGAAAAGTGTAGGTAGGTACATTAATAAATAACATAACCAATATAAGAATAATTTAGGTAACATTATCAACATTTCATACCACATACACACTGCTGAATATAGGCCTCGCACAATCGACGCCACAAATAGCGCTCTGAGCCGCCTCCATCCATCGACTCCCCGCCACAATGTCATAGGTCCATCTCGTGGGGGGTCTTCCTACACTCCGTTTCGCGTTAAATCGTGGTCGCCATGCAAGAACCTTTGCTCCCCAGCGGTTATCGGTTCGGGCCTGACTTCAGCTTTCTTATTTTGAGAGCTATGTCAGTAGCTTTAATTCTTCTACGGTTACCCATATTCAGGATGTTATCATGTACCTAGTGAATTTCCAAGCATAAATCTTTTCAACTCGCTGTACGACTTTGAACTTATTCATAAAGCCTATAGCCAGTGACCACGTCTCGGATAGGTAGGTATACTGGGTGCAGTAAAAGTACACACTGAAGACTTTCGTCTTGAGGGTCTGCTGTATCTATGACGAGAAGATATTTCAAAACTTTCCGAACGCTGCCCATCCGAGTTGGATTCGTCGGCTGACCTCTTTATCGCAGTTGGATTTACCTGTTGGACCATCTGTCCTTGGTTCACGTAGTGATCTATAGTTTTCTTAGCATCGATTCCAACATTGACAGGCATGGGTGCAATATGTGCGTTTGTAATCAGCTATATTTATTTATTTATTAGTTTCATCTATTTTCACTTTATGGACATTTTGTACTACGATTCAGCTAAATGACGAGAGCTAATAAATATCCGGAGCCCCTTTTTTGCGACCGTTTCGAACCCGAGAGGCTCGATAAGTTAGATTTATTTATTTGCAACGAGATAATAGGCTTATTGTCCAAATTTACGAGTGCTTTGCATACATTTAAAATTGTATTTATTGAATTAATTTGTGGTTACTAAGGGAACCGTGAATCTGTGAAAATATGTAACTAGACTTTTCTACACTTTTAACCGTCTTCGTGGTCTAGTGGTTCGACCACCGACGTTAGATCCAGAGGCCCCGGGTTTGAACCCTAGGGGAAGTACAAATATTGTGCTTTGTTTGGTTGGTGGCAGGACTTTATTTGAGTCCGTCTGGCTAGCTACCACCATCTTACCAAATTCTGTCGTCGTAACAACAATTCTAAATTGTTGTGTTCCGGAGTTCAGAGGTAGGTAAGATAGCCAATTCCTCAGACTGTTGAGGATTCCGCGTGCAGTGCGCTACCACCTTCGACCATATCTTAACTTGTTACCAGGTGAGATGAAGGCCAAGCGCTTCCCCGTCGTACAGAAAAAAACTAGGCAAACAATAATCTTTATGTTGTCAGTTGCCTTCTAATGGCAAGTGTTTTCATAATTAAATTTGGTAAAAATATCTGTGTGATTGTCCGCTATTGACTTGGTATTTGTAGCCACTACATAGGTAGGTACCTACTTCTTTTGCAGCTCGAGAATCCATATTTATAAACAAGTGAATCTACAGGCAGTATTTGTTTGCAATTCGGTAACATTATGTCTAAGAGTTTTGCTCATTGCGGATAACCTGGAATATTCTATGGAAAGTGTGCCTATTGCTAATTAATGCGCCATTCGTACCCTACCGCTCTTACAGACAGACTCTACACGTCCCCCATTAATGGACGAAGAACACAATCCTCGGCCTCTGTAGGACACTTAAATGAGCAAACACTATTATGGAACCACCGAGGCTATATCACTGCGTCAGCTTTCAGGTGAATATGAGCTCTACCTCTTTAACTTTATGATCCAGTATTGATAGCTATTTTCGAATATCTATCTTGGTAGAGAAATAGAACATAGAAATTAAGCGTATTTCAGATATTTCTCGGAGGTTTACTCTAGCATACTAGCAGGTCTTCTAAGCTATTGCCTACAAAGAAAATAACAATCTGTTTGTATGTATTTTCTGAGCTCTTTGTGATCAATTTCTTATTTTGATTGTTGTCCATACAACTTGGTGTCTAATATGCTACCTCATTAACAATAAAAAAGTCTAAGCTCAATTTATCAAGAAAATATGGGTACCTATTACCAACTAATTCGAACTTTAATAGCACCCTAATGCACGGAGAAGGATTGTCTAGTGAAACTTTGTCCCTAGTATAGCTTCAATGCATAGGGCGGCAGATTTCCCGGGAGGCCCATTCTCCTCAAAAGTACCCGTCCAATGACCGCTATTCTTTGCACAGCTCTGATCGGATTTTCCTTAAAACGTGAGGATCCCGAATCTGTCTTTAACGGTGTGCACGGTGTGTCGTGATTTTTATTGCTCTTCTCCATGACTTATCCTATAAGTAGCGACGTTCACTTAGGTACAGAAAGGTTTGCACGTGACATTTTAGATAGAGAATCTTACATTGAAACAGTTCCCAGTCCAACCAATCTCTGTTTATCCAATGTTGTTTCATACAACTTTATGTTTTGGTAGTTTCAGATCGGGGATAGTGCGGAGCTATGTTAATAGTCCTCGCAACATGCTAGTATCCCACGATCCATCATCATTCATCAAATTGACCGCACGACCGCCCAAATTCACGTTCAACTCGTAATTAATCGTAACTTACCTACTTGCATGTTCCAAGTGATTATGGCGAGGACGTTAGAGAGCACTAAGCAGTACAACTGGAGATAACAAGCCTCACAGCTCAGTTAGTAGTAACTCTGCTCTGCCTTCTGAGCTGTTCGTTGTGGCTTCGATTCTCAACCAGGACAAACATATGTGTGATGAATATTGATGTTTGTTCTGTGTTTGGTTAAACATAATGAAACATATTAGCTACTATTAGTAAAATTGCATTGACTGTGAGTTCCCTAATTCCCTAATAGATATCCTATTTTCACTAGGTACTTTAAAATGTAACTCATTTTACAAAAAGTACATTATAGTTTTTATTTGAGAGAAAAAAAAGTCCGCCTGGCAAGATTTTTTGACCTCGCTATACAGGCTATCAAGCCCTATTGCGAGAACAGAGCCTTAGTTACTATTAGATCGCATACAAGAAATCAATGACGTATGTTCACTAAAATAAGTACCAAAAAGTATATTTGTCTAGTAGTAACATATACTCATAGTTGTGTGACCAAATATTTTGATCAAAAAGCTCTTCAAGTATTCTTTCCGTTACGATATTTGTTATTTTTGCATTTTCATTGCCATCAATCTCTCTGCTACGGATTCCAATCTAATAAAGTAGCACAGGGAGTGTTCCTGTCAGTTTTAGTGGGCTGTGGATGGCTGGAGTTTCTAAATCAAACTGTTTTTTTATTTGAATGAAAACTAGTGAGCATAATTCCCACTTACTAATACGCACTAGTTGTTCTAACTCATTCGATCGATCATTCGCTCATATAAAACGATGTTCGTAGTTAATCATTTGAGACTTTACAATGAAATGTATAGAGATAAAATTCAAAGTGGTGTTCGGGAAATCGGGAATCACACTCACCCTGGTAATGGTTCCCTGGGAGAACCGAAACAAAGTGGGCGCCTTCATCAATATTGTTAACGTGAGTCGTAGTTACCCGTGTTCAAAATGCATATGCAACCTGTAGTTTACTTAATTCACCTAGATGCACTAAGTACTTATCGGTTGATTCACATGGAATAACGGAAAAGTCCCGAGCGTTTAAATTTTTTAGTGGAAATCATGTCTTTGTTACATACCGCAACCAATTCCCAGAGCTTCGTCGATACACTTCTGTCAATAACTCAATTCTTCGCAACCCCGTATTCCCTAGCTATTTTTCAATTCATAAGGAAATTTCCGCTTCGCAGCGTGAAAAATCTAGTGGCCTATTCGACCTTTTCCTGCACAAACTGAAATCATACATTACTTATGATTTTTGCTATTTAAATTTTACACAAAAAATGCCACGATTAACGCAGAATTCTGCAGCTAAGTACCTATACGCTATGGGCTCGTATTGTAATCTCATAAGTTGCATTCTTCTTAGTGCTTCATTTCATAGACTAATGTATAATTTGCCTTCTAATTATGTACCTACCTATTCGAAATTTCGAACAATATGAACGATTAAATTCGCTATTTACAAGGGCTTTGTTGGTTACCTGAGGACTGTTTTTATCTGCAACCACTATTATATTCATCTACTGAAATTGAATTCAATTTCAAAAGTGTTTTTTTTTTCAGGAAACATATTACAATCGTGTTTGAAAGGTAACTTACGATGGCCCCAGAGTACCGGTGAGTTTTGCGATTTACAAACGTTAGTTGTCGATCATTTCGAAATGGCATGTCCCGATTCGAAAGCAATTTTGCAGGTATATCGTTTATGGATCATTTTGGTTTGGATATATATATATATATATATATGGATAATCTTGGTTCGAAAGTAATGCGGTATAGGTACCGCATTTCTTTCGAGAAACATACTCTCAATCATAGTAGGTATATGGAAAATAGAGTTTGTACGAGAGGTGGGTTCTAGCTATAAAAACTGCCGAACGTTTAATTTTAAACATCGTTTACAACTTTACCCCCGTTTCGTTGTTTGTAAAAAGGGAAATGAAAGCATCGAGTCGTCCAACTAGGTAAACCCAACTTCGATAAAGAGGTCAGAAATTTCTTCTCGTCAAAATACCGCTGACCCTCAAGACGAAAGTCTTTAATCCGTGTGTGGTAAACACAGCGAGCTAAAGAGAGAGCTATAGGTACTTGGAATTTCACCACGTGATAGAATCCGGAATGTGGATATCCTTAGGAGAATCATAGTTGCAACCAAAGATTTCCCAGTAACTACGTTCTTGAACTCAGTTTCCTCAATCCAGCCTACATTGCTCGAAATGATCCATTACTCGTAGAAGGTACTATATTTTCCGGCACTGCGCTGTGTCATTAGCGTCCACCGGAATTCCTCTTCCATGTCCTGACCCCGGTAGTCGTGAGTTCACAATGCTTTACATCTTTACAAGGTATTAAAGCTACCTTGTGAACAAATGGAAACTGTTTCTGTCCTTCAGGAATAGATAAGTATGGTTAAACGTATTAAACGGATAGTTTTAGAGTTAACTTTCTATGGTACTAATATACTTTTACTTTTGATTGAGGTGACACAAGGGCTGGCTCTTGTTTAGGTCAGTGAATTAGCATTAGCTATTCAGTGTGGCAATCAACCTGTGTCTTGGGCACGTTTCAGTCTGGTACATGTCTGGAACAGTTGAGCTACCTATAGATCATTTGTAACGGACCCGACTGCTTTCCATGTATACCTACATATAGGTAGGTAGTAAGAATATTTTTTTTTGAGACTCAAAAAAACATGCAAAAAAAAACTTTCCTATACATTCAAAGCATCAAACATTAACAGCACTTGGGCAGACCGTCATCCAGAATGGAGGGCTTTGATCCTAATAATGCGAATTGTCGATCATAGTAGCTGCTCTTTTTGAGATCACTATGCCGACATTTTGAAATCCGCGAACAAATACAATGAAGATTAAATGTGTAATTATTTATTTCTAATAAACAACAAGTCGCATAAACAGCGGTAATCTATCAGCTTTGTATATTTTGCCTGATCCAGTCCAAGTAGTGATACACGTTTGTGTAAAGCGAAGGGACGGAGGAGCCACAAGGCGCATCAGTTCGCTTGCCGCTGACCACGCCGACTGCGTAATACCCCCCACGGTAAAGCACCATCAGTGGCCCTCCCGAATCCCCCTTACAAGTGTCCTCGCCAGTGTAGCCAGCTGCACAGAGATGCCGTCTTGTCAGATCTGGGTAGTACTTCTTACAGTCATACTGCGGCACAAGGTGGACGGTCGTTGACTGCTTTATGTCAGACTTGTATTGCCCGTTCCGGCCCCATCCGGCTACATGAAGCGGTAATTGGGCGTGCTCGGGGTTGTCTACGTTGATCGATGGGAGACATATCGGTCTGATGTACTCTGAAACAATAAAGTAACTTGAAGTTTAGAGCAAATTGTATTTGTTGAGATGTTTTGCCATTTCGTTGAGATCAGACATATGTGTATAAACCGAAAACACATATCTTCTTTCGTGTCTTCAGTTCAAATATTTATGAATTACTGCAGTAACTCTAGCAATGTAAAAAATGAAAACCTCGTGCTTCGTTGTAAGACGGTTAAAATTTACTTAGTATCTACCACCGTTTCATATCGAAGATATTTCCCCGTAATTTTGCTGGATTGCATGGTATTACGCGCTGATAGATTTTCTAGTTACTTGATAGCAATTAGTAACAAGAATCTCCTTTAGCGCGCCTTCACTATCAATGTATCTATAAGTAGTGTAGCAGTTCTCGCCAACCTAAATAAAATCAATTGCTGTAGCGATTCTGTCATGTTAAATACCATACCAATATAACTATAATAATATGGAAATTTATATATTCTACAAGTCTTTAAAAATAATGCAGTCATTCATATAGCGGTTTTCATCTCATCTCATCATCAAATTTTCAGTTCCAGAAAGTCCACTGGAATTTCCAGTGGACTTTCTCGAGCTGCTTTGTGGCAGAACATCTCACAGTTTGACAGAGTGGGTTGGTGATCGTGAGGTAGGTGCTGATGCCCATTCCCTGATAAAATACCCAAGTCACTTCTTTAGGCTACTTTACATGGATAGGAAGAGGACCACATCCTCACCTATCACTCACCGGTATACGGAACATCTTGCAGCAGCTTTACCAACGCAATATCATTCTGCAGTTTGGTCTCGTCGAAGCGCGTATGTCGAACCACATCCTCGGCGAAGATAGGCATGTTCTCGATGCACTTTCGACCTTCGCTCGTCATCTTACAATCCCAAGGAAATGTACGCTTGTCGAACTCGGCTAGGAACACTTGGATACTGGAAAAGTTAGTAAATACCACATTGCGAGGCTTGCTTTTGTAGGTTACCAGCTACCTAGTTTTATAATTTACCCGTGTTTCTCTGCTGGAACTATGGCTTTCTATAAAGTATCGAAAAATCGAAATCATCATGATCCCCTTAAAATACCCATAAAATAACAATAAGGTGTATTGGGGTAATTGCGAAAATGGGTATATTCCGAAAACCCAAAAAATCTACCAACCTAAGCGATATTTTCTTGCTGGCAACATTGGTCTAAACGCCATCTTAATTGGCATCGCCGTGACAGTCGTCGTGAGTCCCTAGTGTCAACATATCGTGTGCAGTGGAAAGTTTTTGCAAACAAGTGTTTTTCGCGCAATTTTTGGTACTTCGCAATAGCCCCAACTAATTTATCTCGGAATTCTGGTAAGTTATTTAAATAAGTGTTGGTTTTTACGATAGTTTATAGTTTTTTGCGAATTCCTGAGAGGAACACAACGTCCTAGCTTTGTTTTTAATTTTTATTCGTAATCACCCCAGTGGGGTTATTCCGATGCATAATCATTACGCATTAACCCCACTTATCTTTTAAATAGTAATTGGCAGTGATTCTCAATCTGTGTGTATGAGTACCTATGTAGGTACTAGGTTTGTATGGTGAGGTGTGATGTATGTTTATAAATGTTTCGGTGTAATTTAGGGTATTGTGTAGGTATGTTAGAATGTGTTTGTCTAGGTGTATTATAATATGATACGGTGTTTGTAGTGCATTTAGGTACGGTATGGTAGGTATGGCTTTGCACAGGATTCTTAAACGATTTTTGAATTTAAAATTACGTCATAATAGTCAAGTAGGTATAATGTTGTTTCTTTCTAATGAGAGTTATTTTTTCAGAGCCATGCCCCGAAGTTACGTTAAAAAAAAACATACACCCCAGAAGAACTATCTGAAGCCGTTCAAAAAGTTAAAAATGGAGAACTTACACAATACAGTGCAGCGCAAAAGTACAAAATTCCCCATACAACTCTTCATGAACACGTCCACAAAAGTGAGGAAATTACCAGGCCAAATGTAGGTAGACCAACTGTTATACCATTGTTACACCACAGAAGAAAACAAATTAGCAGAAGCAATCATAACTATGAAAAAATGGGGATTCGGACTGTCAAGGTCTGAAATAATGGAGATTGTCGCTGAATACGTGCGAGTAAATAATATTCAGACACCATTTAAAAACAATGTCCCAGGCCCAGACTGGTTCATTAATTTCCGAAAAAGACATCGATTATCTATTTATAAAGCTCAGCCTGTGGAATTTGTGCGAAGAAAAAGGAAAATCCATTCGTCTTTGCTGAATATTTTGAGTTGCTGGAAACTACTTTGAAGGATTTAGATCTTTTTGAAACACCCCAATCAATATGGAACCTGGATGAAACATCGCTATGCCTGGATCCCTCCAGAACAAAAGTAGTTGGACAAATTAACAAACCATGTGCGAGAACTACCCACGGAAGTGGTAAAGAAAATATCACCGTGTTGGCAGGCGTAAGTGCCAACGGTAAGAAGTTGCCGGCTTTAATTGTATTTAAAGGCAAATTTGTTTGGGACCAATGGATGGCTGAACTAGAAGGCAAAGATTACGATTTTGAACTTTTGTATGCAGCCAGTATAAGGGATGGATGGAGACAAAAATTTTCTATAATTAAAAGACTGCAAGTTATTACTTTGATATTTTTAAGGATGACTGATTTATTTGTAAGTATCGAAGTGATGAAGGTTTAGTAAGTAACAAAACTTTTGTCATAATTTGTTAGGTCTTTTTGCATAGTACCATTTACTTATGTTATGCAAAAAGAATTAACAAAATCATGTTTTTTTATAAAAAAAACTGTTATATCTAGGTACTAGAATAAAAACATATAAGTAGATACCAACTTCAAATAAAAGTTTCTTTTGCCTTGATAGTTTCTTTCTATTTACAACTAATGTTTTACCCCAAACCAAATTTTTCTTATTCTAGGCACTTAATTGAAATATTGAGAACCACAGGGACTTTTTGGGGTAATTGCGAACTACAAATCTGTAAAAAAATAGATCAGCGAGACTAATGATTATATTGGTCATATTTTGTGTCAGGGGAAATTACGATTGAAAAAGAAATGTAAGCCTTCGGTCAAAGTGCAATAGAATCGACTTTTGAATGGTTTCGGAATTGCCCCAAGATAGTTTGTAATTTCCCCTGTGCCAAAAAATATTACTCAATACTTCAAATGCTTTATTGAACGAATCCAACTACAATATAAGAGTCTTTTATATTAAATAACATAAATCTATTCATTACGTAATCAATGATAAAACGATAACTGCAGTAAATAAGAACTAGTTTGAAAATTTAACCGAAACATAGACCTCGTGTCATGTCATGAAAATTCCTATCGGAATTACCCCACTGCACCTTACACTATTCATGACCATTAACCCTCCTTAAAAACTAACAAAAGTGCGGGGGTTTGTACCATAATCACAACGCTGAGCAAGTGGAATGTAGACCGTATTGTTGGAAATACACAACAGACTGCTTTTGTTTAATCCCTCTCCAGCAGATTAACCCTAGTCCTAGAAGCTAATGTCAGTCGTTATTAGTCGTTCCTGCCATTCCTGCTTATGTTAAAACATCACCTTTTTATGATGCCTCCATCATCGTGAACACAGTGTCCAGCAGTAAGCACGTATCGCGAGCTGATAAGAGCCCCTCCACAGTTGAATGCTGTTCGTTGGAAGTTGTTCTCAAAGGTTGTGATGAGCAGCACGGTCCAGGGGTATTGGGTTAGTTCTGTTTCTTTACCACCTAAAATGTATACCTATATCAAGAACTAGCCCTGAATTCATGGTTTTCCATTTACAACATGTCATTGGGTGTGTTGCGTTTAGTCGTGGAATCTACTTAGTACTACTAGTGCTACTAAGTAGATTCCAAGTCTACTTAGTAGCACTAGTACAAACAAAGTAGTGGTGTACCCCGGGCATCGGAATTGCTGGATTTTGCTACCGGTTATGGTTGAATGATCACAACACTATAAGGACTGTGTAGTAAGGATCTGTCAAGGTCCATTTTGCTAGCGATCACTCTCCAGCCGAAGTCTGGCGCCAGACAGTTTGCTGTGTTCCATCGGTGCGTGGAAAGGGCAGTGCTCTCCGTGAAAGCGAACTCCACCGTAAACCCCTTGCTCTGGTTAAGAGCAAACCCGTCATATATATTAAAAAGTTACATTCATGTTAGTTGTAGGTACTAGGTATAATACCGACACAATATTGTCTAATTTCGAAAAGCAAAATCTATTAGTTAGCAGTAGCACATAAAATTTTTGTTAATTTAACCGAGGCACCTAGATTATGCTTGAAAGTCTAGGTGCCTCGGTTAATTTCACATTAAGCCCAAGCCCAAGCTACTGTATATGGAAATACACGGACAGTTCCATACTTCTAACTGGGCACAAAATCCAGTAGCACCTAAGACATAAGCAAGAGCTTACTACGAGGCAACTTATGCTACGGTAAATATTGTTAGAAATACCAACCAGAAATCCTGTTTTCAACTTCCACAGAGCCACTAACACCTATAGTCCCGTTTAGTTCTGTGCTGTTATTAACGAGCTCAATCCTTAAAGCACTGACGCTTATGTTATTCTTTTGGGTGTTGTTCGATTCTTCTTTGTACATAGAGTAGGGCCATCCGAAGTATTGAGGGTTGTCTTCATATTCAGGCGATTCCAATTCGTGAAGGTGCATAACAAAAAAGAGTGCAAAGTTATTGTAAGATGGTGTATCTGTGCAGGAAACATATATTTTGCTGTGGTGACCAAAAAGTTGTGAAAATGGATTTTTTAAGTCTAGTGAACACATTTTTTGAGTTCTCTCCATAAAAGTACGAGATTCCGCCCTCATTTGAATTCTGGTCAAGTTTAACCAGAGTTGGTTATCGGTGGGTAGGTACTACGTTTTACAGAGAAGGTACGAGTTTTCTCAAGAAAATGTATGCCATCGACCAAATTTAATAGTTATAATGTCGTGCTCTTTTAAGTGTTAGTATGACAAATCGTTCAAGTGCGTGTATACTAAGATAAATACCGTCAATCTTTTTCGTCAGTTTGGTTTCCAGCTGATTCTTATTATTTATTTTGAATGGAGTACCTACGAGAACAGATAATCAAACTATTTTTAAAAACAACTTAATCTGTCATAGTAGTCATCAGAGACAATTACCGTCATATATACATCAAGGTACTTATGCATTGCGCATTTAATTAATTTATGCCTCCATCAACCATAATTTTCTCATATATTTACTCAATGTACATATTTTAATATATAAACAATATATCATTATAGCCATCCATATGCACTTTTCACAAATCTAAGTGCATCACATTCACTACAAAAGGAAGCTAGGTACCATAAAGTTTTTTTTTCATTTTCTTCATTTACGGTATAGATCTTTAAAATTGTAGATGTGACCCACTTTTGTGAGATGTGAACCAATTACCCGAGGAGGTTCACAATCATTCATACCATATTTTTTCACATGACTAAACAATATTCTAACATCTATGACTAAACGAACTCACAGTAAAAAAAAGCGGAGTCTTGTGATATACGTAAGGTGATTTTGTTTTAAATCAAAAGTTTCGACTAGGGTAATTATTTTTCAAAAATCATAGTTTACTTTAAATTGGCATAATTTTTCGTCAGTTATTTTTGGTGATAACCAAGCGATTGACTACAATCTTATGTGGCCTTAGATGACGCACGCTCGTATAAAACGAACCTATTTACCCTAAACTTGGAGACTCCAAATTTGAAAAAACAGAGGAAAGCAAGAGTAATGTATATTATGTTTTATTACATCAGATTTATTGATTACGAACACTGAGTAATCAGGCTAGTTGACAAGAATATACCGAGCTATAGATAAGTCTGAATACATCTCGAAACATAATGTATTTAACGAATAGGTATATTCTAGGTAGTATGGCTGTTTATACAAAGAAAGGCAGCAAATATCACAAAATAAATAATGTCCTGTGTCAACAGGCTGACCAAACAGGGCACAATGCCGAAGGTGGAAGAGTAAGTAAGTTACCATTAATCCTGTCATCGTCAGACGCCTCGCGGCCGCAGCAGCCGCTCTGGGGGTCCGGAGGGAACCTCGTTAGCCGATCGCATTGACCCGACCCGAAGGTATTACCTGGGAACGAAACTTTTTAGTTTCGGCGTCTGGGAAATGAGGATAGTTTTCCACCAGCTAGCGGTTCTTTTATTTTTTTTTAGTAATTTTTTGCAGATCATGAACAAAAGAATAACTACACGAAAAAAATATGCACGAATGCTTTAGCTTCAAGCATGATTCAAGTAGGTACTGAAAATAATATATCTCCAAATCATAGCAGGAAGAGAAAACTTAAGACCTCTTTTTAAGCTCACCAGAAGTGAAAATCGACCGTAAAAACATAAAGATAAGACATTTTAGATTTCTGGATATCCTCTTTAACTCTCTTAGCCTATTGATATATAGATTGCTCGCACAGTAGAGGTAGTAGTAGTAGAGGTATATTTAAAGATTTTATGGAGAAGCGTGGAAAACAAAATAGATTTTTTATAGTTTCTTTAGAGACCCGTATACATTATGTTCTAATGTATGTTGTATCACTATAACAGATTTAAAAAAATGGCTTCTAAAATTTCCAACATATATTTTGTGGAGATCTATAATACGCATGTAAAGGCTCATGTTTTTTTTTTATTGTACTACGGGGAAGCGGAGGATAATGATGAAGGCCAAGGCCTTCATCTCACCTGGTAACAAGTTTTGATATAAGGCCGAAGGTGGAGGTGCACTTCACCCGAAATCCTCAACAAACTGAGGAACTGGCTATCTTACCTCTGAAAGCCGGAACACAACATTTAAAGAAAATATAATCGTACGTAAATTTCATGCGTTAAGCGAATAATTAAAATATTTGAAAAACTTACTTGGTTGTTTGTTGTTGGGATAATATGGGTTGTTATTCCTTCTTTCTTGTGAGTCGTAACGGTTAGAATTGTCGTTAGGTGGATATCGTACTCCTCGACCTTCACCATTTTTTCCTTGATTATAATAGTTATCATAATAATTTCTATGATTCGGCCCCCAGCCATCGTTTCCGTGGTAAACATTTTGGTTGCCGATATCCCACCGGTTTTTATCTGGCCTTTCATTCCAGTATCTGTTCTGGTTTGTTGAGTATCTTGTAGGTTCTAATCCAATTTTGATATTTTGATTCTGCATATCAATTGAATCCCTTTTGTTATTACCTATATTGATATTTCCTTCGCCATAACTGCCACTATCAATATTTGAGCTGTAGGGGTTTTGATAAGAGTAAGAGTCTGATTTATTCTGAGGGCTACCAAATCTGCTGGATATGTCTGTGATGCGATTTGATCGGTCTTCTGGAGGGTCTACTCCCCATATTTCGTTTGGACAACAAATCTGCAACTCAAAACCATATTGTAGAGATAGATATGCGTACACAGTATAGTTTTTTATAAATAATGCATCTGCTTTTGAACTTTAGGCTTATTTAGAGGGTCAGAGCAAGGATGGGGAACACGGTAAAACGTTTGACGCCGGTCTTCGGCAGGACTTTGGTCCCTAGCCAGGTAACTTTGCAAGTCAGTATTGTAACCGCTAGCAAAACTCAGCGATTACTTTACCCGGACCTGGGATAGACTACTAAGAAATAGATCACTCCTAACCCAAGCTGAGGAGATCAATTCCTATAGCGTCGATGCGCGAAATTTGATGAAAGCGTAGTTTAATTGATGCTTAATATAAACAGTTGAAGGCCTCTATGAGAGTACCCTATTTAAGACGAACTTCGTAAGGTATAACAACAACATGTCCGTATCATTGGAAGTTATTGTTAATGCTAATTTAAAATTTATACACAAAGTAAATCGAAATTTATCGAGTTTCTGAAATTTTACCGTATTCATCGTTCTCTGTTTGTTATTATTTTACTTTTTGCTATCGCTAAGTTTAAATGTTAAGCTAAGCTAGTTAAGTTAACCTTTATAATATTATTGTAAAACCACAAAATTGTGCTACAATTATGATGATAGGACTAGTCAGCCATTTTGTGGTGGTTAGTTTATTAATACCCACTCGTAGTTTGGATAGGTGATTAATCGCTGTATCTAGCGCTCCAATATCGAAAATAATTAATTTTGGCAGTAATTATCACTGACTCCAACCGGGCGCTGTGGCAGCATTATTCAATAGTTTGATTTATTATGTGAAAGTCATTGGAAATCGTCTTTCACACCGTATAAAATGCATGTTCTAATCAAGTGTAAGTGTGTCCACGGATACCCAATAGCATGTCCTTTAGGTAATTCAATAAAAAATACAATTAAACTAACTATGTACAAAGGAATCAGTCAGATTACCTAAGGACCGTTACAAACGGCCTATAGGTAACTCAACTGTTCCAGACCAGTACCAGACGGAAGCGTGCCCAAGACACTGGCTGTATTGCCACGCTGAATAGCTATGCTAATTCGCTGGCCTAAATAAGAGCCAGCCCTTGGGTCACGTATCGCCTCAATCAAAAGCCCCGCAATATTTTTGAAAACCCGGAGGGCACCGGCTCCCCACGGACCCAAGGTCTCCACCCCAAAAGGTTCAAATAGGTAAGCTCTGTCGAGACCACTATATTTGCGCATTTTGTGATCCTCGGCCGAATCTAGCCCTAACTGATGTCCCAGGCAGATGAGATGGCGCTAGGGTGTCGACGCAGGTAGCATCCCACACCAAAGGCCTACCCATTTCCCAAGGGACAAGAGTCATACCGTCGGACCGCTTACCATCATCACGTAACAGACCATTCAGTTCAAGAACGGCTGGCACATTGATAGGTAATTAGTTTCCACTTTCAATTCACTCTCATCCCATTCACCCTGCATAAATACCTATCAACGCTGAAGTATTGATGTTCAAACAACATACAAAGTATCATGATGTTGTTGAGTCATGTCTGGAGATGTCGGAAGAAATGACTGTACCTGGTGACTTTTTTTTATTGTACGACGTGGAAACGCTTGGCCGTCATCTCACTTTATTCCATGGCCGAAGGTGTAGATGTACTTCATCCGGAATCCTCAACAGCCTGAAGAACGTACTCAAATCGAGGTATCTGCTGTAGCTGGATGTGAGTTGGTTTGCATATATGTACCAAAGTGATAGCAGCCAATAAAAATGACCAAAAATGGTTAGATGTTTTTGTGATGTGGTGCTGGAGAAGGATACGACGTCTTCCAAGGAGTACTGTCCTTGGAAAACGAAAATCGAAGTCTTCTCCAACTACAGTCACATTGCCAGTAAGGACATCGCTAACCTAGAGAA
Source organism: Venusia cambrica (assembly GCA_951394065.1). Taxonomy (NCBI): domain Eukaryota; kingdom Metazoa; phylum Arthropoda; class Insecta; order Lepidoptera; family Geometridae; genus Venusia; species Venusia cambrica. The sequence continues at coordinate 10,628,068 of OX596043.1, read as the reverse complement.
GCTTGTAGTCCCTGGCAAGGTGGAAGGGAAAATATCGTAAGGCCATAGCTCGATGGTCATTTCATTTATAAAAAATAAAAAAACATTTTAAAACCGGTCCGGTTAGATTAGAACTATACTCGACACATCCGTCTACGAATCTCTGCCGACCGTCAGATATGGGCATTATGATGCCAGGAGGAAGAGTAACAAAGCAAGAATCATATTTAAAAGAGGAACGAATAGAAAATACCTCATTAACGTTGTAGCTGGTTACTTACGAAGTTCTCTTGACCAGTATTTGTGGACCCCGGCAGAGAGCCATAGTCGTCAGGATGATTATTATTACAGGGGTATTTTTGGATCCACGTCTGCTTCTCTTCTTGGCCCAACTTTCCGAAGGGTGCGCAGTTTGGGATCGGTACACATGACTGGCAAATATCTGGAAACTCTTATAATTATGATTTGGTTTGTGGCAGGAGGCATGAGGTCAACCCCACATGAGCTACTATTCTGAATATCTAGGCTGACATTAAACACAAACATTACATCTCAGGCAAGAATCAGTGAGGAACCCTTATGACACCGAGTTGCATTTGTCACTCAGTGTCTTGACATTTACATTGAGAATAAACTCACGTTTACCACAATCTTAATCTTGTCTACTTTTTGAAACCTAATAAAATTTTAATAAGACGCCTCTCACACAATTGTGCGACACTTTAGATAGATCTGATTTTGAAGGGAAATTGCAAATCATACAGAGACGAGTAACTTTGTTTTGGAAGCCAATAAAATATGAATATTCAATCACCATAAAATCACATTCTCGTTATGGAAGTCCTTGTGAGATAGGGCCATACTTGTATAAGTTCGCGACATGTTTATTATATCTAAAGGGTGGTCACAAGTTTAAAATAATACTTCGACACGCCACATCTCATCAACAGCCACTGCAGAACAGAGAATCCTACCATAATCACTAAGCTTAGCAGGATTGGTGATTATACTTTGAGCATATAGTAACCCTTAAAACAGAAAAAAAAAGATATTATATTATTCATTTAATTAATAGATAGACCTATCTACATTGTTACATACTAAAATATTACATTCTGTAGATCCAAGTTACATTGACAGATGTTTTCAGAACACCCTTTGTCCTGGATTCCGGAAATGGTTATAAACCTTACCTTCGGGAGCGGTAGCTGATATCAAAGTTATTGCAATAACTGCTATAGTATCGAGGCACTTGTTCATTGTCACGATGATACTTGGGCACTGATGGAGTGGCACAATACACGCGCCTCGGCTTGATTGACCCTTAATGATTGTCGCTTAAGGCGATGGTGTTCTTGGTATAATCATTTAACCGTTTATCGATGACGCGGATGTCATTGTGTTGGTGGTTCCTGTGGGCTATATACGCGTGAAGTTGATTTTGGTGCACTAAATACTTACAGCATATCTAGCTATTAACAACTATATTTTTGAAATGTAATGCTTAGTTTTTCAATTTCGGTTCCTTATATGATTTCTTTTCGAGGAAAGTACGCTTAGTCGGAACCATTAAGGAAATATAAACAATAAAAAATAAATGTTTCTATGAGTTACACGTAGCCTGCCTGTATATAGTGGTGCATTTTCCTGTTTTGTATCCATAATGAGTTTACAAGCTACTATTTACCAAAAACTGTAAACGCGAACCGTATTGAATGAATATCTTTCCTTTATTAGAGTTAATGTACGAACGAACATCTATATACTTCGGTCTTTGTGGCAAAGTTTCTAAGTTTGGATGTCCTGAAGCAATTTCCTTGCAAATGCTTTCTACAGAAAAGTTATGGAACTCTTTAAATCAGAGAAATTAACAGAAATAATTTATTTGCATGAGTATAGGTATATCAGGTATTAAATATAATGATGTATCACTGTACTTGACCACTTGTCGTACAAATGTATATTCTGTATTTATAATTCCAGTCAGACTATATAAATACGATTAAAATTGAAATAGAAATTTAGCCCTTCAATATAAATTAAACATGTTATTATAAGTCAATTTCAATTAATAAAATAATAATTAAATTTAAATCAATAACTAATAGAAATGCAGACTATTTTAAAATGTATAGCTTAAATAATCGACAACTACAGTCAAAAAACATCTCTCGCAGAGCCTCTATTTCTATATATATTGTGATTAAATTAATTATTCTTAAGTTGAGTAAATAAAAAAGTATCATACTTGTAATATGATATGCTTATTATGCTTAGTTTGGGGCTAGATGGCGCTATGTAAAATTAATGTATAGTAATATTAAATAATGTTATTAAAGGCCGCGGCAAAATATATTAATACAATAATGTTTAGATACAAAAATAACGAAAAAAATTAACAATGATGTGATTTTTGAATTAACTATATTTAGCTGAAAAGAATGAAATTATTGCTTTTTTTAAGATTTTAAAGTTATTTGATTTTTACCGATACTTATAAGAGTATCAGTAAAAAGTAAAATAGAACATCAGTAAAAATAATAAAATAATCTCATAACTTTAAAAACTTTAAAATAATACATTAAATTAATACTTATTACCATTTATTAGCTCTTAAAGTCTGGACGCGACTCGTGCTATTAACTTGTGCTACCTACTTATTTTTTTGTATCTTATTACTAACTTATTTGTATTTACTTATAGGCATTGTGAAGTCTATATAGCTTCGCCTTAACAGTCATTAGTTATACCGCTAGCCCTAACTTAATAAGCCGAGGTACCGGCCGAATGCCTATCTAATTGCCTACAATGAAGGAAATATTAACTAACTCATCAATATCATGACGACTGGTGAATAATGAATAAGATGACAGCAATTACGAAATTACTGTTTCCTAGAACAAAAACAATACTCCGCAGAAAGGGTTTTTATGTTGGGAAAATTCTTGACTAATGCGGAAAATGATGAAAATATCCAGATCATTTTGCAAATAATCTTCCACTGGTATATATTTGAAGGGTTTTTTCCTCTCTCTTTCTTTTTATATTTGACAACTTATTTTTTATTGTAGGTACGGGTAAGCACTTGGCCTTCATCTCACCTGGGTAAAGGGAACAAAAGGTCCATTTTAATAACTAGTTATGAAACAGTGAAGGATACTGCCTTTTTCGTAGCTATAGTTAGGATAAACAGTTATGAAAATTGACCAAAGGGGTTTACAAGTTAAGATAAGGTCGAAGGTGGAGGCGCGCTTCACCCGGAATAACGGAATCGTTTAGAAGTTAGTGGCTGTAGTTAGTATTATTTTGCATTTCACACATGTTGTGGTAGGTGCCATCTATCTCCTAGTAGAGTACATTGGGCAATGGAATCGCTGTGGCTTTTGCTAGCGGTTACGAATGAATGGCTGAATGATCACAACACTATTAGGACCCGTAAAGCCAGTCCACCTCGCTAGCGAGTGCTGTGCTGTACGCGGGAGAGCCAGTGCCTTCAAGGAAAGCTAGCTGCATCATAGACCTCACTCTCACCTAAAGCTAGACACACCTAGAGTTCAAGAGCCCGTCACTGATAAAAATTGAAACATCTATCTTACTTAGTAGATAAGGTAAAAGAGATTCATATATCTTTTAACAACCTATCTCGTGTAGAAATTTCGCTTTCAGCACCCCATCAACATGCACCTTAAGTTTCAAAATGCATCCTTTATCATATTTTCAAAGGGAATGGTATGCGGCTGGACGTTCAGCTGGGAGCAGTATAATGAAAACGTGTTCCGTACATTCCCGAGATTCAATTAGCATGGATCCCGTGCGGGAACAGATTAGCTTCATATTAAGTCCATTTGTTTGTTATTTGAAAGAGATTGAATTACGGTTTCTAAATTTGCGAGAATATTATTATACATTTTAAACGCGTGTTTTGGTCACGTCGTATACATAGTTAATGATGGCGCCAATTTTGTTTCGGTTCTGCCAGGGAACCATCAACAGGGTTAGTGTGATTCCCGGATGAGGTTGAGGACGAAACGATTTTTTCCGTTTGTGTTATAGGGTTATAATACGTTGATCTACTATAAATAGTTTTTTTATTTTTATTTTATTGAACGACGAGGAAGCGCTTGGCCTTCATCTCACCTGGTAAAACAAGTTGAGATGAGGCCGAAGATGGAGGCGCACTTCACCCAGAATCCTTGAAGTTCTTGTTTTTTTGAACATTAGATATCGTATACTTTCCCTTCCCGTGAAAATGTTATTTTCCAAAAGTCCTTGCCTACTCAAAGAGAAGCTATCCCAATAATTTTCTAGGATTTTCAGATTGGGCTATGCGTTCGTTGTCTATTAGTTTGTAACTTACAGGTATTTTTCTGATGATGACGCGTAGTATATTACCTCACTAATATCCCAAATAACTGCTGCAAATATACATACGATCAATAAGGTGATTAATAGAGATAAGATAAGAGATAATAGAATATATATTAATATCATTTTATAGAATCAAATCAATTTTTAGCTAACCGATTGCTTGCAAGAAAAGTTAAAACACTAATAAAAAAGTTGGGTAACGGACCGAACGAATCGGGCGGTTCAATTAGGACAGTCAATTTACCTTATTTCTTAGAAAATCTTCCTGAAACTTTCTCAAGTGACCGGCTGGTATTGCAGACACGTGGCGATATTAATATTTCTCTTCGTAAAGTACAAGAGCCATAGAATTTACCTTACGTCAAACTAAATATTAGAACAAAAATCCAAAATACGAACAAAAAATATAAAATATTATACATACGAAAGTATTCTTTCGTATGTTTTTTTGTTTTTTATTTTTTTTTATTTTTTTATATTTATTTATTTATTTAAATATTTATTTATTTAATATTTATTCTGTTTTTTGTGTGACCTTTTCACATAGTTTTAAACGTCTGCAAAGATTTAAATGACTGTGGTCTAGCGGTTCGCCCACAGGTGTCAGTTCCAGAGATCCCGGGTTCGATTCACAGGGAGTACAATATTGTGCTCAATTGGGTTGGTGGTAGGACTTTGTTTAAGTCTACCTGACTACAATTCTAAATGGTTGTGTTCCGGCATTTAGAGGTAAGATAGCCAGTTGCTCAGACTATTATGAGGATTTCCGGTAAAGTGCACATCCTCTCGACTTATCGTACCTTGAAACCAGGTAAGATGAAGGCCAGACGCTTCCCCGTCAAGAAAAAAGTAGTAAAAAAGGAGGTTTCTAGCCAGGTAGCCGAAACCGCTATCAAAAGCCAGCGATTCCGAAGCTCTGGGTAGACCACTAGGAGACTGATCACACCTACACTATTATTAATGATTACCCATAAATAAAAGTAATATAATATCACCGGCTTTCCAACATCCTTACATCCGTAAATGTTTCTATGAGTCAGAAGTTTGAAGTCTCTTAGAAGTATCTGGTTTCAATTTTGTCTCAATTAACTTCAGTTGCGTTCGATTCGACAAGTGGTACTTATATCTAATGGAACGGTTTAGTTAGGAGCGTAGGTAGCCACGGTATTACTACTATACAGACGCGCTACTAATATTTCAAGAAAACTAAGATCGTTCATCATTCATCATTAATCAATTACAATTACAGGACATCAATTTACACAGCGCCATCTAGCCCCAAACTAAGCAAAGCTTGTAATATGGGAACTAAGATTACGGATAGAATACTTAAATACTGTTTGTAAATACATACATACTATATGATACAATACCCAAACACAGAACAAACATCTACATTAATCACAGAAATGTTTGTCCTGGGTGGGAATCGAACCCACAGCCTACAGCGCAGAAGGCAGAGTTACTACCAACTGAGCTATGAGGCTTGTCAAATTAAATTAACTTACGTCAAAAAATATGTGCAATGGAAGCAGTCGGATTACCTAAGGACCGTTACTAACGGCCTGGTCTTACCAGACCAGTACCAGTTGGAAGCGTGCCCAAGACACTGGCTGAATATCGCTGAATATCTATGCTAATTCACTGGCCTAAATAAGAAAAAGCTTGGGTAAAGTGTCGCTTCAACCAAGAGCCCTCCAGATTTTGAAACTCTCTAGGGCACTGGCTCCCCACGGACTCAAGGACTTGACCCCAAAAGGATCGTATAGGTAAGCTCTGTCGAGACCGCTATATTTGAGCATTTTGTGATTCTCGACTGAATCTGCTACAACACCAGCCCCTACTGATGTCCCACGCAGATGAGATAGAGCAAGGGTGTCAACACAGGTGGCGTCCCACATCATAGGCCTACCCATTTCCCATGGGACAAAAGTCATACCGTCGGGCCGCTTACCATCATCACGTAAGACCATTCTGCTCGAGAATAGCTGGTACATTGCCACTGGTAAAAGCTCGACGGACTTGCGTGGATCTATCAATTATCATTAAATCAGTAAGATTTTTTTGGAACAGTTTGAATCGTCAAAACTGCCTGTAGCTGTGCCTGTGTGCCTGTTAGAATTGCGACCACCACAAGGAGAAAGGCAAGAACCTCGTACACATGCGTTCCTAGTAGGTATACTATAATGCTCTACACGTTTTATTGATTTTATTATTGAACCTATTTACGCTACTTACAGTTCTAAAGCTCGAAACTGTCTTAATTTAATATAATATGAAATGTGAAAGACGGATTGACCAGATTTGTACAGCCTTGGATACAGAATTTCACGACGACTCTTCACGCCGCCAAGGACAGATGTAGCTGGCGGAACGTTGTATACCAAGTTGCTTCCACAGTACGATTTGAGGAGGAGATATTACAGTTTTTTTGTACGACGGGAAAGCACTTGGCCTTTCTTTTCACCTGGTAACAAGTTAAGATAAGGCCGAAGGTGGAGGCGCACTTCACCCGGAATTCTCAACAAACTGAGGGACTGGCTATCTTGCGTCAGAATGCCGGAACACAACAATTTTAGAATTGATATTATGGCGACAGAATTACGTAAGATGGTGATAGCTAGCCAGGTAGACATATAAAAATCTTACCACCAACAAAACCGAGCTTAATATTGTACTCCCCTGGGGATCGAAACCGGTAACTCTGCTATGATATTACTACTGCTCAAGCTCTATACTGTGCGCGAATGGTTTCTATTGTTTACGAATAAAAAGGATTATGTTCCTTTGTTGACTATTGTCGACCAACCTAACGTTTAATTGACTTCTGAAATAAGATTGTTATTTTATGATCTATTGTTAATAGAAAAACATTATTTTAGGGAGAAATCGCTTGTTCTCATCATCTTAGATGAGAAAAAAAAACGAGACGGAATACGCTTTGCCTTTATAGCAAAGCCTTACTGGGAATGTCATATCCACAAAGAACATGGCCTTTGCGGCAATGCATTGCGCCCGTCAACTTAAGGCATAAGGGTGTTAAGCCCGTATTCACCGGTATACAGGTAGTTCACCGGAAACCATACTTACCGGAACACAGCAATGCTGCTTGGCGGCTAAAATAGGAATGGTAGTAGTACTTCCCCGAACTACTTCCCTATCACAAGGGGCGCTACTAAATTGGCAACCTATTAAGGTACAAAATATATTTTATTCAGGTCAGACAGAGGGGCGGACGAACAAATGGATAACGAAGTCTTGGATTTAGGTTCCCGTTGGTACTCTTTGGGTACAGAACCCTATGAAATGGTTCTATTTCTTAAGACTACCTTTTTAGAGCGCCTCTACTGTAAGTTTTACGTTAATTCGTATTTCTAGTAACTATTCCAGGAGCTATTCCCACTGTAACTAAAAAACATAGATTTTTGTGTTATTTTTGGGTGACAGAATATTTTCCCTTTTACCGACTTTACCCTTACAACAAAAGTTAATAAATGACGTACATCGCCCCCACCGTTCGTGACGAATCATCAATCATAGTTCTTAACATGGTAGTAGGTAATGGGTACCTACCTATCGGGGTTGATATTGATATCATTGAAGTAAGATTACATTGGAACATTTTGTGGTATTTGTGATCAACTTACTTAAACTTTATACTTTATTGCGCACACACATATACATAATGAAACAAGTTAACTTAAAATTAAAAAGTTTAGCAAAGGCGAGCTAAAAACGAACTCCAATAAGACTTTTCTTCAAGCAAACCTTGGTAGAGATAGAGACAAGGTTTTAAATATTATGGCAAAAGTGTACGACATTAATAAATAACATAATATTAAGCCAAACTAAAATAGATAATAAATATTAAGCATATTTAAAAAAAAATTACATTCAAGCCTTATTATTATTTGAAATGTATTTATTTTATGTTATGTATGTTAATACATAGCATATAATATAATACATACCTGATACAAATACTATACTATATACATGCAATATACACTAAACCTAAATGTGAGGCATGTATTAGCATTTATATTGTATTGAAATGATTCACCCAAGAGAGCTGCGAATCAAAAATTAAACTCAGATTTTTCGCGTGAGTAGAATATGAGATGGGAGAACCGAGAACCTGCATAAAGTAGCGGGTGCAAAGAACATTGCTTTAACGGTGGTGGTTAGCATATCAGAACCGCCACAGATAAGCGTCTGAGATTTCGAAGGATTAACGGAGGCCAAAAGACTTCGCACACAACTCTATGCTGTTAAGATCTGAATTTATCTGTACAACGCCAACAGACTCCTCAATAACTTTAAAATAGTTTTAAATGTTCATCAGCATAAAGATGAAAGTGAGAAGGAATAATTTAAGTACTAGCATTTTTAAGAACAGAAAGTACCTAAGAGATATTTTCCTTTCTTATTTTCTGTTTTTATCAACACCTTGAGGCACGCCCGCAGTAATGTCAGAGTAAGACTCTTCTGACCGTACACACTGAGAAACCTGAAAGCTCATATTTGAATCAAGAGATTACTGAGGGTGGAATATTGAGAGATAACAGGATGGAAAAGAAGTCATAATCCACAGAGTTGAACGCACTACCAAAGTCCAGCACAATGAAAGTGAGAAGTAGGTTGTCAATGGCCCGACGAATATCAACTAACTAACGATACTTAAATTAAGGCACTGACGGTACTGTGGCCAGTTCAAAATTCGGATTTGATTCGGAATGGGGAAGAAGAACATTGTGTTGGAAAAAAGTTATGTGGGCACTAATGCCATCCACACTAACAGCTAACGTGGATATGGTTTTTAAGATAAGGTTTGGTTGGAACAATAAGGTTTGGTGAGATGAGATAATTTATCAAATGTAAGCTTAATACTGTCGTCTAGGTTAACGGAGGAAGAGGAAAAGTGGGGGGTATAGCATTAAGATCAAAAGAAGAAGAAAAATCTTTGGAACCATTTCCGATACCTAGAGAATTCAGAAATTTCCAGACACAGGGGTCACAGTTTTTAATAGATTTGTGTTTAAAGTTTATCTTTGCACTCTTGCACAACTTTGTGCAATAGTTGCGTAGTTTTCTATATACGAAAAAGTTTTCCTTAGTAGGGTAAGTTTTATAAAGCCTCTTCGATTTATCCCGTTTGCACATAGCCTTTATGATTTGGTGAGTCAACCTGGGAGCAGGAGGATGCTTTATTTTAACAGGCTTAAGCGGGGCGTATATGTCGTAGAGGTCAACAATAGCCTCAGTTGTTGAAGGCGGAAACCTTATCGATGACATAATCTGCCACTATAACTTTTATATATAATTATATAGAATATATTATTTGCATCAATGTCAATCTTTGAAACTGCGAAGAACTCGAAATCAGGGCTTGGGTCTGGGACATCGGATTTTATACGATATAAATAGAAGATCATGGTAAGAGAATTGTTTCACTACACGGTCAAGGTCTGACACCATTATTAAATCAAGAAGACTAGGAGTACAGTGAGGAGCATGGTGAGTAGCAGACAGCGGAAGGATAAGCATTTTTATAGAGGAAATTATATAAGTGAGTATATTAGCACGAGAATCACCCTTAAGAAGACATACATGGAAGTCCCCAAGAACAATGGTATCATCATAAAGAGGAGTAAGCGACTCAAGTTTCGATTCAAAGGAGGAGAAATAATTTATGTTACTTGAGGGGGGTTAATAGTCAACTAGAAGTATTTTGTAGTAGTAGAAGTATTTTGTATCTTGGAGTGATTAACAAAATCTCAAGAAAAAGGTGTTCAGCAAAGTTACAGTACTCCGTATCGGCGAATAATGCCAGCACGCAAATAGATTGCCACACCAGTACCTTCTAGTGCTCTATCCCGAGCAACAGAATCGCTTGTTTTAGCTAGCCGGCCGAATGATACAGCACGGTGGTGGCATCTGTAAAGGTTCACCTGGCTAGCGACCACCTGCTGTCTGGTGCCAAATGAAATTTAATCAGAAAAATTGCCAGTAATATATTTTATATTTCATACCATAATATAAACTACAACAATTTTGAAAAAATAATTAAAAGAAAGTTTCAAAGCTAATTGATAAGTAGGTACCTGTTGTATAGTTAGCTACCTACCTAGTAAATCTACTTGCATACCCACATCTGTGGGTATCTAATAAAGCCAGTGGTTGTCGAGCACTCACGGCGTTTCATTCAAACACAACATGGTGACAGCGGTTTTAACCATTATCTAAGGTTTAAATTATCTAAAGTGTAGAAAATCAGAAAGAAAACTACTTGTACCGTGTTCAGTGATATCGGTAGTGTTCAATAAACCCGAAAAACAGTGAATTCGTTGTGATTTATAATGGAACACGCGCGGCCTCCATCCGAACTAAACATGGAGAACGCCGGCGGGCCGGTCGGCCGGGCCGATGCTTGGAAAAAATGGAGGCAACAATTCCTTCTGTTTCTCAAGGCTTCAGGAGTACAAAAAGAGGAGTCCTGAGGTGTCCAAGCCAGTTTATTGGTGAATCTCATTGGCCCGGATGGTTTCGATGCTTACCAGACTTTCACTTTCGTCAAAGAAGAAGAACGCGATGACGTAGATATTTTGTTGAAAAAGTTTGATACCTACTTTGGCACGAAATCAAATATAACGCTAATGAGATACAAATTTTTTACGCGTAATCAAGAGGTCGGTGAATCTATTCAACAGTACGTCACAGCTCTTCGCCTCTTGAGTAAAAAGTGTGAATTCTCGAGTTTGGAAGAGGACTTGATAAAAGATCGCATAGTGTGTGGAATAACTCAGGCCACGGTCAGGGACCGTTTACTGAGATGTGACGATCTTGATCTCGATAAAGCGATAAAAATATGCCAGGCTGTGGAGGCGTCGAAGGAAAGTGAGCTTCAAATGTCGAATACAAGTGGCGTCGGGGACGCAGCGCACGTCCACAGCGTTGTCTTCAGAGGGCGCGGCCGGGGGTCGCGCGCCTGGGGGCCGCCGAGGTCTATGAGCGCGTCGGGCGCGGGCCCGAGTGGGGACGCGAGGCGCGGGCGCGGCCGCAGCGTCGGCGGCGGCGGCGCTGGCCGCTTTCACGGACCGCGGGCGCAGGCAGCGCCACCGTCGGGTCCGTGTGCGGGCTGCGGCAGGGTGCAGTGCGGCGGCGGAGACGACTGCGCGGCAGGTCACGTTAACTGTTACGTGTGTGGTAACCGTGGACACTTCGCGCGCAATTGTAAGTCAGTTCATTCTTATAATAATAACAGTGGTCGTAATCGAGTGAATCGTGTTTATGAAGTGGAATGCGATGAGGTTGAGCACTACAGTGATTCGGAGGACAATGTTTTTTACATATCGACCGTCGGGGTCGGAGACAAAATAGGTGGTTCGGAGGACTGGTACCAGGAACTATTGTGCGTAAACGGGATAGAAAAGTTTAAACTTGATACAGGGGCGGATTATAACATTATGTCTTATCGGAGATTTTGCGAATTAGGCTTCAACGATTCTCAGATCATTAAAAAGAAAGTACCACTGTTATCCTATACACACGATGTTATACCTGTGAAAGGAATTTGTATGTTACCATTGTCCTACAAAAATATGACGTACCAATTAAAGTTTGCTATAGCAGATATGGAATGTAGTAGTGTGCTGGGACAGAAATCATGCGAGTTTTTAGGACTAGTCAAGCGCGTGAGGTCAATCGAATTATCAAATTACGATGACTTGTTTAAGGGTTTGGGATGTCTGCCTGATAAATATCACATAGTGCTAGATAAATCTGTACCGCCCGTTATATGTGCTTCGAGAAAGATCCCTCATGGCCTACGTGACCGTTTAGAGGTAGAACTGAGAAAAATGGAGCAGCTGGGAGTAATCGAAAAGGTTACTCGTCCCACGCAGTGGGTTCACCCGCTGGTATTGGTAGCTAAAAAAAACAATGGAATTCGTGTATGTCTTGACCCACGTGAGCTGAACCGAGCGGTGCAGCGCGCACACTTCCAGCTGCCCACTGTTTCCGAGCTAGCGTCACGTCTACATGGGGCGCGTTTCTTCTCAGTGTTGGACGCTAACTCAGGGTTTTGGATGATTGCCCTTGACGACGAGAGTGCAGATCTGTGTACTTTTAGTACACCTTTTGGTAGATATAGATTCCTCCGTCTCCCCTTTGGGGTTAACTGCGCATCAGAAGTATTTCATGGAAAGCTACGTCAGCTACTTGAAGGTCTAGAGGGGGTAGAAAATTATATTGATGACGTAGTAGTTTGGGGCGAGACTAGGGAGGTCCATGACAGACGGTTAAAAGCGTTACTAGAAAGAGCGAGGCAAATTAACTTAAAATTCAACAAAGAAAAATGTAAAATTGGCGTTCAACAAGTGATGTATTTAGGTCATGTTTTCGACGCAAACGGGATGAGACCTGACTATGACAAAATTAGAGCTATACGAGAATTACCCACACCAAAAGATAGAAAAGAATTGGAGCGGTTTTTGGGTGCGGTGAATTACTTATCTAAATTCATTCCGCATTATTCCGAGATAGCTATTCCTTTAACGAGTTTATTAAAAAAGGGGTCTGAATGGCGTTGGGAAGAGAGTGAGCGGTGCGCATTTGACCGGTTGAAGGAGTCGGTGACGGGGGCTGGCGTGCTGGCGCTGTACGACCCGGCGCAGCCCGTGCTCATCTCGGTGGACGCGTCGAGCAACGCGCTGGGCGCCGTGCTGCTGCAGGGGGGGCGTCCCGTCGAGTACGCCTCGCGAACGCTTACCGACGCGCAGTCACGGTACGCGCAGATAGAAAAGGAGATGTTGGCGATCGTGTTCGCCTGTGAACGTTTTCACCAGTATGTGTATGGGCAAAAGGCGGTAAAAGTTGAATCAGACCACAAACCTATTCCAGCAGCAAACAGCGTGGCACCATCTGAATTATAAAAATAATCCCATATTTTTCCTCAAAAGAAAACATCTGGATTGACGCAGCAAAGCATCAAAGCATTTTCTAGAAAACTGGGCTCATTCAAAAGCAAAACTTTTAAATAAGATTGCGGTCAAGTCCTTATTTAAAATCTTCACTCGAGAATTCTCGGACTTTGCAACGAAAGTTTTTGTATGGCGACTCAGCTTTATTCGTAGAAATGGCTTTCTATCCTAGCACGTTAACAGTCCTGTCTATTTTGGTTGATTTCCTGTTACTGGTTTTTTTATACACTGCTTTATTTTATGTTCCCTAAAAAAGGATGCTATGTTGATGACTGCGTAATTATACAGAAGGCCTGAAATTCAGTACACCTGTTACACGTTTTTTTGTATCGTGAAGGCTTGCTTTTGACTGCTTTCTCGTATTATGTTAAGCAATGATGATGCCAACTATAAAGCGCTCTTGCCTAGAAGGAACCTAAGTATTCACTCTTGACTTGAAGACACTCATGTTATAGTGATCAGGTAACACCAGATTCAGGCAACGCGTTCCTGTCCTTGGCGATGCGCATTATACATGTAGTAAACGACTTAGTCTGCGAGGAAGGTATCCACAATACCATTGCATCATTTAACAAGCCTCACAGCTCAGTTGGTAGTAGCTCTGCCTTTTGCGCTGTAGGTTGTGGGTTCGATTCCCACCCAGGACAAACATTTATGTGATGAATGTAGATGTTTGTTCTGTGTTTGTGGTATTGTATGATAAGTATGTATTTACAAAAAAAAAGTATTTATGTATTCTATCCGTAATCTAGTTCCCATATTACAAGCTATGCTTAGTTTGGGACTAGATGGCGCTGTGTGAAATTAATGTCCTGTAATATTTAATGTCCTGTAATATATTTATTTATTTATAATCATACAATTTACGATTTCAGATTATTTATTTTTCATCAAGATTATAACATAATCACTTACTGAGAAACTACACGGCTTTTCACAATAATGCAAACAGTTCCACAAAAAACGGGAAGGTTCTGCATTTTCTGAGACACCCTGTCTCAATTAGATTTGTTAGCGCATTAATGGAAAGTTAGTTGAACTGATTATCATTTCAATAACCCTAAAATAGGCCCTCTATGAATAGGCCATTTTCAAAATTGGATTTGGGCAAACACTTAAAACTTTTTGACAGTCAAAGAAAACGATTCCAAAAAAACAAAACCTTACGCAATCTACTCCAATAAAATTAAAGTAGAAAAGAAAAACTCTTCAATGCTTTAAAAAAGTTTAGTTATTATTTCGTGACCTCTTTTGTTTTCTTTCAAGTTATCTTTTGATCCCAGCCATTGAAAGAAACTGTTATCTTAAGGATCCAATATAAAGTTGTTCGTCACATCGGTAGAAATTCGTCTTAGAAGGGACATGAGCAAGGCGGTGGGCGGGCGACATGGTAAGGGATTGACGAAATCTAGTTTTGTGTTTTTTATTGAACGACGGGGAAGCATTTGGCCTTCATCTTCAACTCTCCTGGTGTCAAGTTATGATTGAAACCTTGTTCAAGGGCTCTGAGCCAGTCACATAATATGTTTTTGTAAATTGTACGTTTGCAGGGAAGTAATCCAATAATGTTATTGTAATAAAAATGTATAAGTGATGGCGGTTGAAGCAGAACTTTACCGATTGATGGCATCCAGAAGGCATTAGAAGTGTCTCGTCTGCCAGCAAGATGGTTCGACTACATAGTCAAATGTGCGTTAATGGCGCGTGATCTAAAACTTTGGCACAAGCGAAGAGAGTTTAAGAGAATATATTATGAGAGTAAGCGAAATATTCCCAACATTCGCATTAAATACCGCACGTGGTGATGATATGTCAAATAAAGCGATTTGATAATTGTAATGTCAATAAATAATAGTATTTTGTATGTGTTCACTGTTGATTCTAAACATTGGCGGGTATATTATCTTTTAAGCTAAGATAAAACATAATTACTTCGGGCAGTGTGGAGTGATTCGAGAAAAATGGCAAAGTGGCTAGACTTGGAAAAGCTTTTAAAGTCTATGCAAAACATGAGCAGCCGCAGCTTAGCGCGAAGTGGTTGTCTTCTCTTGTAGTGATTAGACTTTGATAGTTTCACTATGGATTTTTCCGTCGCGCTTCAAAAGATGGGCATCAGTTCAATCAGATTGTAAGTATGTGTAATATTTTGTTCAGAAGATTTACTTTTATTTTGAGCTGTGGTAGGAATACAATATTAAATAAACTAATTGTGTGTGCCGAAGCTGTAGCGGCTTGATAATCGATGCCTCCATCTTAGCCCAGATGTCGTAAAAGGCGACTTATCGATTCAAAAGTCTAGTTTACTTCTATGTGTATTAGCTAACTCCTTTACTGCAGTTTCGAATCCGCTTGCCAAGCGTGGTAAAAAGGAATACAATGATGTAGGCATGCAGTGACCGTCTAAACTACGTGACGTTAACGTGCGACTAAGTGTCGGCTTAAAAACTGACAGCACCTAAGGCTAGGTAGGTTTTATTTTACGTGGAGGGCAGATCGAATTCTCGGAAATTAAAATGGATGTCTGAACAGTACGTGTATCATTTCTTAGTGAATCATGCAAATGTCGACGTTATTTAATGCATCAGGCTAGATTAAATGTTTGGGTACTATTTTACACGTAGGCATGAAGGTAGGCCGAATGATTCTAAACTACGACCATCTTAGCTACTTCTGCCGCCATAACAACAATTAATAAAATTATTGTGTCCCGGCATTTAGAGGTAAGAAAGCTAGTTCCGCAGTATGTTGAGGATTCCGGGTAAAGTGCGCCTCCATCTTCGGCCCTACTTGTAACCTGGTAAGATGAAGGCCAAGCGCTTCTCCGTCGTACAATAAAAAAAGGTAATCTTAGATCAACGAGAAATATTTCCCAGTACCTACTACCTATTGCAAGTTTTGTGACAGTATTAATCGTCACACTACGCCAGCATTAGATACCGGTCGGTACGTAAGTTTAATGTTAATGAAATCAAATCGAGATCCTTTTATGCGCATATTTATGATTCCATTTTAAAACATGTTGGCGCCAGCCGGCCCTTGGCAAACTGCGTCAAAAAAAAAGGTGGCGATAACCAGAAAAGTTTTTATTGCGTATTTTGCATGGATACTAGATACGTGTGTGAAGTTAAATATTTTATTTAGGAGGCTCCTATATATTTGCAGTTATCAGTATCAAAGCGTGTACTTAACGTCAATGCATTTGATCATTCTAGATATGCAAAGTTATTTTTTTTTTCAATCTTTATTCAATAAAATGTACAATCAAACCAACTATATAACAAGTTACCTAAGGACCGTTATAAACGGCCTTTAGTTAACTCAACTGTCCCAGACCAGTACCAGACGGAAGCGTGCCCAAGACATTGGCTTCATTGTCACGCTGAATAGCTTTGCTAATTCGCTGTATTTACTAGCTGACTCTGTGCAGTTACACTTGCACCAAGGTTCTTAGTTCGTCACTCACATTTAAGCCCATATCAGCCCACTGCTGAACAAAGCATTTTTTGAGAAGGCTCGCTCCATTGTAGACCTCATTCTTGGCCCAGGCAAGTCTCTTGAGACTTTTTTCCTATTTTCGCAGTCAGACTTGGATCTTGATCCAAGTCTGACTCTACGAAAATAAGAAAAAGGCCTCGCCAGTGATCATGAGCTTCCTATATCCACCAACTCCACGTGACCGCTGGTCGCGACGCGTTAATTATAAATATATATTTTAAATCAACCATTTAGTACCTATTAATTACAAGTTATTTATTCAATAAAAAGTACAATTAAACTAAATATGTACAAAGGAATCAGTCAGATTACCTAAGGACCGTTACAAACGGCCTATAGGTAACTCAACTGTTCCAGACCAGTACCAGACGGAAGCGTGCCCAAGACACTGGCTGCATTGCCACGCTGAATAGCTATGCTAATTCTCTGGCCTAAATAAGAGCCCTTGGGTCACCTATTTGTATTTGAAGATATATGAATATAGCATCTTTCGTAGTAAGCGTTGTACAGAGCTTTTTTTGTTAACACTTCAAAACAAAAAAAAATCGGAAACTAATATTTTTTACTTTTTTTATCTATGTATAGGAAATTTTGGAAAAATATTAGTGATTGATATTACCTGATAGATATTGAAAAAAACTAACATGACTAACAGCTTATAGTCTACATCATCACTAGCTATATATACTATAGGTTTCAGCTTTACGTTCAATATAACTACCGACTACCGACGACGTCTTTTTAGTAAAACTTCTCTATTTTGCTGTTGCTAGTTTTTGCAGTTTTAAATTGCGCAAGTCTGCATATCTAAACATTCAATATATTTTTATTCTTCTTATTCTCTTTTGTACCTACTTACTATCTTAATATTTTTTTATACCAATCATTCTTTTTGTTTTTTAGAATTTCTCTGTCGGTAGGTATAAGTCATGTCACATGATTTTATTGCGAGGTACATTGCTTATATGATATGGCTATCATTTGGTCAGATAATTGAAGTGGTCAGCCATATTTTTTTTTACCAGCAAACAAAGATACTCAAAATGGCTAGGTGTTTTAGACGCAATAAAAAAAACTAATAATCAATGTAAGTTATAATGCTGTCAAAAATACTTTTTAGCTGAATTTGCCGCAAACCATGTTAAAAAAAAAATTTAGTTACTTGCTTTATAATGATTTGACAAACTTCCTGTGAGTGTAACTATTGAAAGTTATCATAGTTACACTAACAGGTGCTCCTTAATGATGCTTCTACTAGATAAAACAGTGTATACGATTAAAGAATATCTGGAGAATGACTGTACCCACGAGGTTAATGCAAAATATAATAATGTATAAAAATTAACTAAAAATGTATGTTTTTTTTATACAACTACCTGACAAGCAAGTTGCCCTGTTGTTAAGTGCATCTCTTGTCTGTAACAATGCCTTACTACGTAGGTCACATCCACGAATAACATAGCCTACACGGCACTGCATTGCGCCCTAACTGTGCGTTAACTTGAGGCATAAAGGTGCTTAGCCTCGCGTGCCCGTAATTTCACCGGCAACCATACCCTTCAAACCGGAACACAGCAATGCTGCTTGGCGGCCGAAATAGGCATGGTGGTAGTAATTCTCCGGACGAGCCTTATCACAAGGGGCTTCTACTACTCATAAATGTGGTAATTGTATTTTGTAATAATGTTAAATGTTGCCTCTATACAGCACATTATTTATGTAAAATAAATGACAAACAAATATTGTTACACCTAACCTACCACGTAAGCTAGTTAACGTGCATAATCTTTGCAAATAAATGCTTTACCTTTTTATCTTTGAAACTTGAGATTTACGTCTATAAGGCGTTAATACTAACCATCTTTCTTTATGGCGCTGAAACATGGTGCCTAAATGAACCAGACATAAAGAAGATATCATCTTAGATGTTTGAGAGCCACCCTTTAGATAAAGTGGGGGGAGCGCGTACCTAACACAGGCCCTACGTCGATCCGGCATGTATGGTATGGACAACATCTACACTATTATGTACTTCATAGACCCTGCCATCTGGGACATGCTTCTCGTAGGTCATCTTGGGCTCTACTATATAAAGCAAAGTAACCTTTACTTTGTAAACATTACTTTACTTTGTTTATGTTTGAAGAAAATTGCCTCGTAGATCTTGACATAAAGCGCCAGATACGTAAACAAAAGCCCAAAGCCATCCTATATATATATATATACATAAGTACAACTCGGAGGGGGAGCTCTTTTGTGACACCTGTAACTGCGTATTTAAAAACTAAGTTCAGCCTCGCAAGCCGCATGCTAAATGAAACAATTTTTTTTTTGCTAAATGTCGCCATAACTGAAACCGGTTAGGAGGACTATATTATATATTATAGTATTAACCCGGGACTCCTCAAATCGTACTCCACATTTTTGAGGGTCATGATTCTCCTGTGAAAGTAACTTGGTTCTGACAATGTTATGCCAGTTACACCTACACCGTCCTTGGCGGGGTGAAGAGTTTCATGAAATTTTGTTTCGGCATTACGAATCTAGTCAATCCATCTGGCAGGGCTACGTCCTCTGGGTCGATTGCCATCACAACCTTTCCCGTGCCCATCAGCTGTTCAAGGTTGTCGCTATTTTTTCTGGCTGTGTGACCGAAGAACTCCAGAACTTTACGAACCCGCAACAGCCAGTCAGTAATTTTGAAACATTTATCTCGGTCTGAAAGGCCTCCTCGACAGTACTTTGAGTCTTTTTCCACTACATCGTTTCGTTTCCCTTCTCGCAGTTCCCGTTTCGAGAGCGTTTGACACAAACGTCAGGTAACAATGATCTTTTGAGTGACGTCGCGTCGCCGACTGCAGGCGAGACTGCAGTGAACTGCTCAGGGGTTAAGTGCTCTTTTAAAAACTGCAGAAAATTAGACGAGGAAATAATGAAATGCTCGGTCGGTAGACGTCCTTTCAGTTTACTCCGTTATATCTTTAGAATAAAAGCAGGGCTTTTACAGCACAAGAATAATGTGCTGTGAAAAACCGAAGTTTGCACAAAGCGAGAGTTCAGTCGGTTGAGTTAATACCTGTTTTATTTAAAGTGAAATGAGAACTTTTATTAGAAATGAATTACACAAGTACGGAGTCAATGAGGAGCATATTTAAGGATCTATATTATAAACTCCTTACATATTTTACCGTTTTATATTCCCGAATGTGTTGAAAATATGTTTTTGATGCAGTATTAGATACGTCAAGTTACAGTTTTTTTATGGACTATCTTGACTTTAAAACTTACACAGGCAAGAATGTGGTCTAGGATGAAGCGAGTTTATCCTGAGGGCACTTGTCCCGGGCACCAACGGAACACAGCGAACTACTTGTTCCTGGACATCGGCAGCAGGGATGGGCTGGCCTTTGCAGGTCCCTTTCAAAAGCCAGCAATTCCGTTGCCCGGGAGTACTCCTATATAAGTTTAATATTGACAGTCGTCACCAAAATGAAATTCATCCGATCGTAACTCGACTTTACTGCGAAACTTATTAATATTTTCGCGTCGAAACGATCCGTTTCCCGCGCTCTTCAGTAAATAAAGGAGATTACATTCTTCTCGCGGTTATAAAATGGCTATAATAAAACATTATGCGTCCGTACCGCCGTTATTTGCGGCTGCACTTCAGCCGAAGAGGCTGGCTAGCGAACTCCACAGGCAATAAGGCAAGAACACACTGCCGGTGTCGCAATAATGTCGCACAGAGTTACGATGTGACAGATACTTTATGCCTGCGGTTATTTCGTAGACGCTGTAGAATGTGGCTTGTTAGCTCGATACCTCGAAATACGAGAGTACACACTGCGGGTGCTGTGTGCTAGACGAGGGGAAAATGAACTCCCGTTGGCCATATTTGCAAATCTTCAATAATAAATGCGTAGTCTGCGAGGGGACCGTGAGTAACTGCCGCAGGCCTGTTATCTGTATTTCACAGCTTCGGCTATTTGCTGACGTCCTTTGTGGTCCTAATGCTCGTTAGACGCGAGTTTTGAAACGAGTCATAGGACTCTCAGGACTTTCATAGAGAAGAAAGCTTTTAAATTGTTAAAAGAACCTGTCTTATTCGTTTTGTTAAGTAATTACTTCCCCTCGCTTGGTCTTTTCCTTATGCTTTTAGAAGATTTTATTTTGGACGCAGTCACACGGTTTTACTTCAACGGTATCTGGTAGCTGATAACTTAATAATCCGTCTTGAAGGGTTCCGGCGTGGTCATAAATAGCGTTTAGAAATGAGGATGGTGTGATTGCGTCTTGTCGTTAACTGAGGAAAGTTTGCTTTACGACGGGCCAGCGGTCCACCGCAATCAAAATGTTTCTACTTTGTCTTCGGGATAAAGCAAATGGAAGAGACCACTTTCACTTCAACCTAAGCCTGTGTCATCATTTATTCTTTATTAAATATATTATTTATATGTTCATGTTATATCGATGTATGTCTATTATATATTCAGAAAGTTGTGTCTCCTAAAGATGAAATCAGTTTCAGAAGTTCCTGTAATAACTTAGCACTCACCTTATTCTAATAATTTTAAGATTCGTGGTAGGACATTGTACTAGGATACAATGTCCTACCTACCACAATTTTAAAATCATAGAAGTTAATAGTAGTATGCTATGCTTTACACATTGCAAATTGAGGATCTTCAATTGTTTATCAGATACCATACTAGAAATAATAAAAAATAACGAAACCTCATTTGATCTCGCTCATAGATAGTTAAACAAAAGATGTTACCCGGGTAGGGTGGGAATAAACCCCCGGGCGTAAACATATTTTGTTTACTTACACCTTGCCTAAGAAACATGAGACTGTCAAGTAATTAGTCAACAATAGGATTGATTGGTCTTGGCACAACCGGTGGTTTATCTTAACCGATTGTTCCAAACTTAAATTACGCCCGAGATCCCTCCGAACACAGTATTTAGGGATGATAAATTTCATTAAATATCACTGTATTGATTTCTACAGGACATGGACAAGAACCGTCCTAGAATGTATAATGCGCACGGCAAATATTTGGTATCTTTGGCTTCCAGCGTCCGTATTTCTACGAACGACCTTCGAAAATACCTTTAAAATACTTTTTCTGGGAAGGCTCGCTTCATCGTAGACCTCATCCTTAGCCAGGTAAGTCTCGAACCATGAATTAAAAAAAAAAGTATTTTAAGTAGGTAGTAAGGCATTTTTCTACAAATATTACCATCAAAAATTACTTTTAAAAACTGAACTCACATGATAAGCAAGCAAATATTACTCCCTGATTTTAGTCGTTTATCTACCAATAAATAACATTTAAAACAATATTTTACAAATATACTACATTATGCTGGCTAAGATAAAGATAAAGATACTACATAATGGCTAACATAATATACTTTTTTTTCAATTACATCAGTCAAATCTTGTTATTTTCTATTCACAAAAACTAAAAACTACCAAATAACTAAGCTAGTTTCTTTTTTCACAAGCGCGAAATTCCTGTGGGCGCAATATGTAATCCATCTTTGTATCAATATCTCTTCCAGCCCTACTAGGTATAATTTCAATGCAACCGAAACGATTTTACTGAGAAGTTCGGAGATGGATAGATCCATTTCAAAGTACAAGCCTAATTGTAAGTTTCGGGAAGCCAGGGGTGGTGAACTTATGTATGGTTTGTTATTGAAACGTGCTACTTACAACAAACAGACTAATGTTGATGAATCGGTGTTGGATTGCGTAAATGTTAGATTTACACGAGTTACAGGAAATGTCCACCACAACTATGACGAGTCCCAGAAACGTAGCATTTGAGAAAAAAAAATGTAATAAGCCTCAAAGTTGTTAGTAGCACTGCCTCCTTGCGCTGTAGGTTGTGGGTTCGATTTCCACCCGGGACAAACATTTGTGGGATGAATACAGATGTTATTTATGTATTTAAGTGTTGTGCTGTATCATTAGTACTTGAAAAAAATGTAGTTTTAATGCCCACAAGCTTTCCCTCGTTTGGGGCTGGGTAGCGCTGCGTAAATTTAATTTCCTTTCCAAGTTTAAATTAATGTCTTCGTCAAAGCTAATTTTAATTGACAATATGAGACACACTGTAAATAAATAGATAAGGGATTTCTAGAACTTTGATCTGGAAATCCCGAGTAAGAAAACATCACATATACAGATTATCCTTATCCGATTATACGTCTAAAATTTAATTTGAATTGCCCGTGCCCTTTAAAATATACGACACAATATGTTTGTATGGGAAAGCGGGCCTTCCGCAAATGAAACTATTTATAGGTGGTCTATTAATTCTACAGGCCTTTGTTGATACAGCAGCTTGTAAAAGGAGCAATCAAAGCATACATATGTGTCTCTATTCTAAGACGCTAGAGGCGTTGTTTTATAGCCAGGGTCAAGGTATAAATCTCGCCCTCGAGAAGGTCCTGACGTGTAGTGGACCCCGGACCCCCGGCAGCTATGGAGATGAATGCGGGGTCAGATGGCGACCTCAACGCTGATGTATTGTAGTTTCTAATTATATTATAGTGAGGATAACCGTCACTATGGTTTGTACTTATGGTTTACCTATTTATATTCTTACTAACTTTAAGTTTATTTTATACCTTACAGGTAAGTGCTTATAAAAGGTATATAAGTGTTATATCCGTTATTAAGTGCTCATATACCAAGCTTTATTTAGTTTGGGGTTAGATGACGCTGAAGTGAAAGCCATCCATGTCCTGTAAACTAAGTATGTAACCAAACCGGAGCTGGTGCCCTCCGGGTTTTCAAAAAATCTTGCGGGGCTTTTGATTGAGGCGGCACGTTACCCAAGGGCTGGTTCTTAGTTAGGCCAGCGAATAAGCATAGCTATTCAGCGTATCAATGAAGCCTAAGTTTCTTGCACGTTTCCGTCTGGTACTGGTCTAGAACAGTTGAATTACCTATAGACCGTTTATAACGGTCCTTAGATAACATGTATATTCCCATGTATATAGTTAGTATAATCGTAGGTGCATTTTATGTTAATTTTTCTCTCGTAAGTAAATAAAAATGGTATGTACTATTATTTATTTAAAGTGCTAGTTTGATGCATAAATTGTACTTAAATGTTTTTGCGGAACCGACGGGATTGTAAGTTTTTTTAATCTCACCAATGATAGAAGTAGGTACTCGTATCTATCTACTAAATGTAACTGCTCTAATAATTTATTAATTCCATATATTCAATAGACAACTCACATTGACCGCACTACTGAGATACATTACAGAGATAGCTCTGTTTATATCACAAGAGTCTTATGTTTTCAAAGCCATCCCCATTTTTCCTCTGCTACCGTATTGTAGCTTCGTGCGATATCAAGTAGAATAAGTGCCCTCCCCACACGTTGCAATGCACACAAATACATGAGTGAGGTGGAGTACCCGACATCCAGCATTTGTTTACGATCCTTGGGGGTTCTACTAGAGTGTTCGAAGTGAGCATTAGGATAACGTGAGCTTTATTTCATTGTAGATTCTCCTTGGGTTTACGTATATGTAAAAATGGAAATTATGAAACGCGGTTATCGTCACCTATGAACGCTCTTGTCGACCCTACGCCTTTTTTTTAAACCCATACTGTGGCTATCAGGGAAAACTTCGACTTTACGGTGCGCGAAGGATAGTCTCCAATGTGAAGAGATGGAATCTCTGACGATGGCGAGCTGCGGTGATAAAAAAGGACTGTAGGCATCATAATCAAACTATTCCTCAGAATCTGGCCCAGAGAATACACAGAAGGAGAAAAGGTCTCTGGGTATTTTGATGATGCATGATTTAGGTACCCATTTGCTATCGGTTGATATTAGGCATATATTATGTTGAAAAAATTAAGTTGTGAGTACAATATACGAATAAATTGTCCATATCACAGATGATTACTATGAGCAAGTACTTACGAAAACTATTGCAGATGCGAGCAACATACAGCCACTTTTTAAGTTTTATGAAAATTGAATAAAACTCCAAAAATACAAATCGGATTAACCGAAATGATGATTATTCTTCAAGAGCTGGTTTTCAAGTTCATAATCACAGTGCAAACACTGCTTTTACGAAAGTTTGCGGTTCGGCGGCATGGCGCAAAGTTTGCGCTACATCTGTGCCGATCCTTGACTATTCAGACCCGTTGAATAGTTCCGTCATATTTCTGGAACTACTTATACAGCTGTAATAGCTAAGTGGATAAGTAGAAATATAAGAGAAGAACTTTCTGATTTCGAATTCCAAACTGACACATCCCATTGTCAGGAACGCTACTCCAAATTGCGAACACCACTCTGAAAATTTGTATGAAATCATTTATTATTCGTATTAAATGTATGGGAGGAGCGTTGTATTGTTTATATTGTGAATCGATCTTATGAGAACTAAGAATAGCATAAAAGTCGGAGTCTATAGGAGTAAAGAGGTAATGATAGCCAAGTTCCTCAGACTGTTGAGGATTCCGGGTGAAATGCGCCAAGCTCTTCCCCGAAGTACAATAAAAAAAATGTAGCACACGTAAAAAACCTAGCTAACTTATGTTTACGTTATTTTTGATTACAATTCAAATATCAAATTCAAATGCCAAGATAATAAATATTACAGGACATTAATTTTACACAGCTCTATCCTGCTAATGAAACCTCATCAATGCTAAATCATAGATCTAAATCATAGAGGCATTTTTGTACGTGTTTCAATTAAATAACACCAAGAGTTTTATTCACACTGTACATCCCCATACTATATTGAATTGCTTAGATAAGTACTAAAAGTCTGGAGGTAAAGAGACGTACTCAGCCCTACTCAGCTCATTTACAGCTGAGCGCAGAGTGCTGTAATCACTGTCCCTGGGGATTACATTTCGCGAAGCCTGTGAAATGCGACTTACGGCGCGATTACCATGAGTTCTTGCAAACTGTACTCGCAAGCCACATCGCTAAAAAAAGTCAATGTGTCAAATTTTGTACAGCGCATCAAACTGTAAAAAAAATGCCAAAGAATTTTAATATACATGCACGCACAGTTTGCCTACTCAATTAGGGCATATTCTCGAAAATTCGAGTGTTGCCAGACGAGTCGAGAATTGACTCTGAAGTTAGACCAGCTAGAGTTCCGTCATTGTATGCTTCGGTACTCCCGTAAAACGCCCATGGTAAGGCCACTGCACCTCTGTAACTACATCGCTCTATGAGCCCCTCACTCTGTGGCTATACTTCTCTATGAACTTTACGGTGTGTGCATTACGGCAGGTGAAACTATGCTAAATTCGTTCCGGGAACTTGGTACATACAAGCTCAGTCAAATGCAAAGTACCTACTTGTTTAGCTTTGAATCGTACCAACAATCCTTTTGTATGATATGTACTAAGGTATTTTGATTATGTTTGATAGCCCTAAATGTAGAGCGCACCTTCAACTTTTTGTATTTTACATGCTCACGCATTAGATATAATAGCTAACAGGTGCTATATTATGTTATTTAATCTTAATTATGTAAAAAAAACATTTGAAAATTTAAATCACTTAAATAGTTATACAGGTGAGTTATGTTCCAGGGTCACTGAGGCAAAGCCTGAAGCCGTGAGAGTTATCGAAAAGTCATGTTAGGAGTTTCACGCTCGATTTAAAAAAAAGTAAGCTCTTAATTAAAGAAAATCTATTTTTGTAAAGTTTTTCAGGAAAAGTGAGTTTTTTGAAAAAAACTTATTTTTGCATTTTTGAGTTCTTTGTGATAATAAAAAATCATACTTCAACTATGTGGCCAAAGCAGACTTTCAAAATAGAAAATTTATAAATTCAACTTTATGAATTTAATACATACCTAAAGGTTGTACATATTATAGTCTGAAATGCGTAAGCGAAGCTATTAAACCCTCTTTTGCTGTTTGTGTAGGACTTAAAAATCGGAACGTCTTCAGAAAAGTTGGTCACGCTGAATGCGAAGATACATCTTTAGTGTTTGAAAACAGAATTACTCATACATTTTTAAATTAGGATAAAGTTGGTTTTATGTCTATGATTTGTCTTATCTGGATTCTCAAGTTTTAAACAATGGAGTCGCTAAGCGATACTGAAAAATTTGACGATTGACTTCAAAAATATTTTTAATAATTCTTGCCTATCGGCAACTGTACGGTAGGTAGGTACCACCATTTAAGACTGGTCACAATATTCAAAATGTTCAGCCATTATGGTGTCCGTGCCTTGTCATCAGCTGCGTTACCACGAAAAGCGAACGTTTTTTAATCCGATGACGATTAAATTTAATAAATTAGCTTCGCTTACGCATAGTCTGTACGTAAGCTACGTACAACTTTTACTAAATTCATAAAGTTGAATAATATAATTTAAAATGTTGAAAGTGTTCCAGCAACTTTGGGCACATATTCATCTAACATTATTATTTTATTATCAAACAAATAACTCAAAATTTTGTTATAAAACGCACTTTTCCAGAAAACTATAAAAAAATATGTATACCTATACTCGACGGAGATATCTCTCGGTTTCAGACTTTGCCTTAGTGGCCTTAGGAAAAAGACTTAGCGGAGAGACACGTTTTGGTATGCCCAGGCAAAACTCGAGGTCAATGGCTTACACATTTCAAAAAAATTACAATGGCGTGCCAAATAAATATCTTGTTTGTTAAATTATAGTTAGGTATATAGGTATGCTTTATTTGAATTGATACATATTTATTGATCACATTTTGATCCTAAAATTGTGGTTTTCTGAATATTTTTGAGCTTTTTAAACGTCTTCTAGACCCGCTTCTAGAGGTTTTCGCAAAGTTTTCATAACGATAAAACTCAAAATTAGTTTCAGACAATTCATGTCCAGACTATTCAAGAGGCGAATGTTTTCCCAGGAGGTTTCACTTCGAGTTGCACCTCGGTACTGTATGTTACGTTACGCTCTAGATAATTATAAAGCCTAGTGTTTGTATAGGTTATGTACTCACGCCCGTGTCGCTGCTAGAGAACCGCATTTGCGTCTTTTAGGAGTGACAGTGCTACATTTGTTCTACGAAGTGTCTGACTCTGTTAGTCTATTCAAGTATCTTGCTATCGAAATACTCTATTATTTAAAGGCTGAGTAGTTATAGCAATTGAACAGCCATCTTCATGAATCTTGTTGTGGATGTGTACCGTGGTTATTACCGGACGTTGGTCAAGCAGTCTGTATATTTACAATGTGTATATAGACAACAAAATGAAATCACGATTCTTTTTTTTTCATTCTCGAATCCGACTCCTCTGTCTGATGTAGTCGATTCTACTACTTACAACATAATTTCATTATTGAATCACGCTTTTATAATATTAGATGATATAGTATCCTCTAATATTATAAAAGCGTGAGTTTGTGTATGTTTGTTACAGAAGTCACAATCATACACAGAAACTCCTAAACGCCTGAACGGGTTTAAATGATATTTGCTACAAAGATGTTTTATATCCAAGTTTAACAATACATAGGCTACTTATTATCCCATGAATAGGATATTTCCATAGGATGGAAATTGGATGGGATTTCCCCGTGGGATGACTATAATTAATAATAAGATGTTTTTTTCTCAATTTCGTTCTAACTGCTTAACGAATTTGCATTAAATTTGGTATATAATAACACACAATAAAAACATATAGGCTATTAATTCAT
Source organism: Venusia cambrica (assembly GCA_951394065.1). Taxonomy (NCBI): domain Eukaryota; kingdom Metazoa; phylum Arthropoda; class Insecta; order Lepidoptera; family Geometridae; genus Venusia; species Venusia cambrica. The sequence goes on along the minus strand of OX596043.1, from coordinate 10,599,536 downwards.
ATAAAAATCTGTGCCTGTGAGATGGACATGAGTTGTCAATCATCGCAAAATAGCATACGTACAATAGCATATAGGCTAACCCAAAACGTCCTTTGTTGTTTCTTCACAAAATACTTCAAAACGGATTGAGCTGAAACAAAAAAAGCAAAAGAATACGAAGTAGTCAATCTATCTAAACTATGCAAAGCTTAATGTAGGTGCAACAGATAAGCGTAATCTAGTTCCCACGTTGTAATATGGGATGTAATAGATTACGAAGAATATATTCATAAATATTTACTTAATTATATTTTTTGTTGTTGCTGTAAATAATGTAAATACATATACTTATAATATAATAAAACATCCAAACACAGAAAAAAAACACAAAAATGATTGTCCCTGCAGAAAACGAAAAAAATACTAAAGCTCTTCATTGTAAATGACGTAGACTGCAGGTGGGTCTAGGACTGCAGCTGTTGTCGTGCGAATGAGTATGCCCTCACTGATTCAGGTTCACGCAAGTGGGAATAAACGGCAGTAAGCTGCTGTTTATTCCCACTTGTCTCTGACTGTCTACCACGTCCTACGTAATTCCTCTTTTGTCCGCGCAATGATTCCTGCTTGAGCTAAACGCAGCTTAGCTCATGTTATTTCCCCTGTGATTCGGACATCGTTAACGTCTATTCATGTAAAGTGGCACTGGAAACCCCTTTTTATGCTGCTTCGTGTATTAGTCTTTTACGTGTAGCCTGAATGATATGGGTTTTCAGTGGCTGCGCTTTTAATCTTATAGGTACATTACAAAATGTTCATGCATACAAAATATTAATAAACATCACTAATAACTTTACGCCACGAGGAAAGCAGCGTTTGTATTTGAAAACGTTTTGTAGACACTTGTTTTTTAAATAGGTGTCGTTTGACCACCAGCTTACTTAAAAAAAAACAATAAAGGCTTGTTCCCAGAGGTCCACGACACGAAAAAATATGCTTATAATTTGATTCCCACTGGGTCCACGACATTTTAAATTCAATAGTTTTCCTTTAACTTTATACGTAAACGTTGCCTACATTTACGTATCGAAGAAATCTAGAGATATCAAAAGCAATTCCTTTCTGGTGTAGTTTTTGGGAATTCGCATCATCATATAGCCCACAAAAGTACCACCACAGGACTTGGAACACGCTAGGCAAGCGATTTGGTAAACGCAGCGTTGGTATTTAGTAACTACTTAAAATATTGTTGCTACTTAGTTACATACCCAACAAGAGTAATGGGTGATTTGTCATAGCCACTATGCTTGGCAGGTGTCGAATCTAAAGACATCCACGGCCGGTTAGCAGAGGAACACATATTATTTGCGGAGCTGCCAGCTTGAACTTTGACTTTGACTTTAAACTAGAAACCTTGCATTAGATAATAACGATAACAGCCAGTGGTTTAAAATCATACTAGGTAGGTATATACGTCTTTCTGAAGGGCAAACAGGAGAGATCAAAGTTGTGCGAGAGATAATACACGGGTACTTACCTACAGCTATTTTCTGGGACATAGGTTAAGTAACTTTTTTGGAGTATTATAATTTTGATTCCTTGCATTTGGAAGTGTAGGAGGTGGTGTGGTGTGCTGGCCACACCACCGAAGAAATAAACAAATAAACTAATAAGAAATAAAGTCATATGAGGCTTTTTTTTATTGTGCAACGGGGAAGCGCCATGAAGGCCAACCTTCATCTCACCTGGTAACAAGTTGAGATAAAGCCGAAGGTGAAGGCGCACTTCACCCGGAATCCTCAACAAACTGAGGAACTGGCTATCTTACCTCTGAATACCGGAACACAACAATTTTAGAATTGTTGTTATGGCGACAGAATTAGGTAAGATGGTGGTAGCTAGCCAGGCGGACTTAAACAAAGTCCTACCACCAACCAAACCAAGCACAATATATTGTACTCCCCATGGGGATCGAACCCGGGACCTCTGGATCTGAAATTGTTAGATGGGTACAAACTGCTGCCATCGCCTGCTGAAATTCCGTCAAATTAAACGAAAACCACGTGCAGGTCTTGGTATGTAAATCCTTCTGCTATTTTTTATTTTTAATTACAAACGCACAATACACATGACAAATTAATACTATTTTTTTTTCATTTTCTGATTATTCTGTCAAAAATACTTTCACCATTTTACTGTGAAACTTGCTACAGTTTAACCTGAAGTTATTTGCAATTACGTTACAAATGTCTAAGGATCTAAGTACTAGTCAAAACTATTTAATCTTAAATTACCTCAGAGAACAATTTACCCGTATAATCTCTTTGCCTGTAAGCTCGGAATATTTATCAGATGTAAAAGCTCGAATTCAAAGTGATGTTCAATGTCGCATACTGAGTACAGAGGGCAAAGGGCGAAACTCTTGAGGAATCCCTGTGATGCTTGCTCAAACACATAGCTGAAATCACTAAAACTATTGTTAAGATTTTTTGCGAATATTAACTTAGGTACCAATATCACAAAATAAATCATAGCCTAAGAACCTCATTACCTTTCTATGCCCGTTATCCTACACTAGGTGGATTCAGCACTTAAAAAATACAACTGGGAGACTGAACGAGCAAGAAGGCATCTTAAGTGCATGTCTAACATATATAACAAAACCTTACAAAGAACATGACGTCTGTCAACTTTAGCCATAAAGATTTTAAGCCTCGCGTGCCCGTAATTTCTCCGGCAGACATCCATACTCTTCAAACCGGAACACAGCAATGCAGCTTGGCGGCCGAAATAGGTATGGTGGTAGAACTGCCCCGTTAGAGCCTTTTCACAAGGAAACTCTACTACTTTGAAAATATTTCCTTCTTCCACTTAATCAAACGTAATCTCATTCCTTACACCTTCCATCCGTCTCTTCTTCGGTCTACCTCTACTAATGTACTACGTATCCTTAAAATAATTAACTGAAAAGTGTTTTCTACTGATGTTCCTGGGAGAAATATGTACATTACTTTTTACATAGGTGATCTACTCGTACCTACCCATATTTCTTTCTTTCTTCTGTATACCAAAATGCTTTATCTGAGAAGGTAGGTTTATATTCTATGAATATGTGCTGAGCTATTGAAAATAAAAAATAATGCATAAAACCTTTTAGAATACCTTTACACTTAGCACCTTTGACCAAAACACGGTAAATAATGTACTTGGATTTTCACAGCCATAAGCTTTATCTCAGGGCTAAGAGCGTGGAAATCTGTGGTAACATTGCAACACAATGAGGGAAAAACAAGTTGGCTGTGTTCCCTGCATCCAAATTCTGAACAAAGCTCAGGACCACTTTTTATAAAAGCCAGAAGGATTTCTTATGTAAATTAATTTTACACAACGTGAATATACATAGATACTTATAATGAAAGCAGGTATGAGGTATGTAGAACACCCTAATCATTTGCTTAATTTCCGTCAATCCTGAGGACCGCAAAAATAAAACACAACAATATTTCGCTAGGAAATTAACTGCGTAATCTGGTTTAGACATTATTTCCTCTCGTCTCGATGCTGTAACATGGTTTCCTTTTCACGTCAAATTTTCTTCGGGAAGTAAACATTATGAACACAGCTTAAGTTAGGTACAACAGTTAAGGAAACCAAATATCAAACATTTTGAAGAATTAACAAATTTACAACGCAACGGCAAAATTTTTTTTTTCAATATTTCATTTCCTCTTAATGAATATTGCTTTTTATTAAACGTTGATATACATTTGTAAGGGGTTGGTATTATACTAGGTAGTTACTCAATATTCTTCAATGTATGAAACTCTCTGGATATTAAGACTTTGTACGAATATTTTGTGGGAATGTCTGAGTGTACATTATAGTTCATTATACTCTCTGAAAATCATAGCACTTTTCTTGTAAGTAATTTGTATAGTCATGTTACTGAAACTCTTCATTATAGTTTCTCATAATGGTAGTAAAAATAACGATTATATCACTATTTAAATTTATTTCCTTAGCATTTCACACACAAACAGACACACAAGAGGATAAGTTAGACTCTCTATACACAAGTAAATTGATTCATTAGCGCTGTTTCACACGAGACTAGCCTGGAAAACGGCCGGACGGCACGCAGTCGGCGGGGGCAGAGTCAAATTCAAGGATTGTTTTATATGGGGCTTAATCTTATATTGACCTAATGTTTGTCAGTCTCATTCATTTATATTCTAAGCAAAAAGTAGCTTGACTAGCTTGCTTTTGCTTACAACAACATGATGTACTTAAAATATATTTAGATTCTATCAGCCGTATGAGCATGGTTAGCTAACAAACAGACAGGCCAAAATGGTGTTAATTCCTAACATGTCCATATAATGGAGAGACGCAATATACATCATAAATATACAAGACGAAAACAAACACTGAATAAATGAAAATGTTACTTCAAATACTCTCATCCGCATCTAAAACTGGTATAGCAATTGAGATCATTTTAGTTTTTTTTTATTGTTTGACGGGTAAACCCTTGGCCTTCATCTCCCCTGGTTTCAAGTTGAGATAAGGCCGAAGGTGGAAACTCACTTCACCCGGAATCCTCAACAAACTGAGGAACAGGCTATCTTACCCCTTAATGCCGGAACACAACAATTTATAATTGTTGTTATGGCGACAGACTTAAGTCCTACCACCAACCAAACCACGCACAGTATTGTACTCCCTTGGGGATCGAACCCGGGACCTCTGGATCTGACACCGTTGGGCGAACCACTAAACCACAGAGGCGGTTTTATATTTAGTTGTGATACATCAAAAACTTTAAGATATACCCTTATTTGACCCCGTTCCAAGGCTTTGAATACAGCTCTGCCCAGGACTCAACTAATTAGATAACGAATTAACGTCTTGACAGGGAGGCGCCGCGCGCTCATCAGCCGACTTGCTCGTTGTTTGGAAACCGTTTTGCTAACTGATCTGCCTGTGCACCGCCTTAATTACACTGAACTCAATGTTTGTATTCACTTCACTTTAAGCTACAACTGTTTGGTCTATACAAATTGTATACAAATAGCAAACGTTACGGTACCCTGTGCACATACCACGCTATGACATATTTGTAACAGCTATCCTATTCAAATTCAAGTTCTGTAGCACAGCGAAGAGGAACCTGCCCCAGAACAAGAATTCTAACTTGGCGTATCAGGTATATGATATGCAGTTATGATAGTTGATCCAGCTGATGAAGCCACCGGATTAGTTTATGAGTTAGGCATTCGACTTCTCATTTAATTTCACTCCACCAAAGTGACATCAGTTGGTATAGAATATAAATAGCCCAGAAAGGTAAAGGTAGGTAAAGAACAGTAGTTGTAGGGCTGCAATACACCGCGAAGTCTTGAATGTAGACTTGTCGTTTTACAGGGTTCTGGCAAGGTATTTTAAGCGGTGATTATTCGTACTGATGATTTTCGCAACGCAAGTACGCAACGAGTCACGAGTGAAGGCTCGTTATTGGACAGAGCGTTAGAGCTATAGAAATACAGCTCCATTTTTGGTTCAAATTCCATGCACAAAACAAACAATCAATCGCTGCATAGAAAACCAGTTTGATTCAGATAAACGCTGGCGCCAGTATTTGACTTAAGAAACGAAATATGTACGTACGGTTACGAAACATACCCCATATCAAAGGTTAGAGTTAAACCATAAAATCTTCGAGATGTTCAGCAGCCAAATGTCAATTTATCTAATTTGTCTTTGAATAGCGAAAGACAGATCCAGATGAATTGACATTTGGCTTGGTTTTTTTTGGGAGATGCTAGCCCGTAGATTGCGCGCTGCAGTGCGCCGGCTAAAACTACATTGTTTAGGGCGTACTGCCAGTCGTTCTATAGATGCAGTCTATGGGTCAAGCATACGAAGAAGACTTGCAACGCCCTGCGCGTCCAATATAATAATGCGTTCAGGATGCTGATGGGGCTGCCGCGCTTCTGTAGCGCGTCAGGAATGTTTGTAGAGGCGCGAGTAGATGGGTTCACAGCGATACTGCGCAAGAGAACGGCGTCCCTGATGCGCAGGGTGCGCGGCAGCACCAACACCATCCTGCAACTGATGGCGGAGAGGCTGGACATGGACTGTGCGTTCATGAATTGATGTACGAGCATGCACGCACAGTCCAGGTCTCCGTTACTTTTGTAGTAGTTTAGCATTAAGTTTTAAGTTTTAATTATAATTATATGGAAATTGTATGCAATACGTGTGCTTTCTGAAATAAAATATATAATAATAATAAAGCAACTTCTTTGTTAATTGACCTTTTTTAAAGAAATTAAATGGGCACATAATTAAAAAAAAACTGTGTAATACTTACCTCAAAAGTATGTGTGCCTTTTCATACATAACATAGTGAAACATCCGTGACTGCGTTCCCGTTATCCCATTTTAATAAATTTTAAAATCCTTTATCAGTGCACTGAGGAAGCTAGATTTTTAGACTGGCTAGGATTGTGCGTTGTTTGTCAGTCAATCAGCCAGTCAGTACCGACACGACGATTATTATATTTAAATGACAAGGTATAAAGTAATAATCAATTTTATACAACAGACGACGTTTATTTAACAAGCCTCTTAGTTCAGTTGGTAGTAACTCTGCCTTATGCGCTGTAGGTTGTAGGTTTGATTCCGGCCCAGGGACGATACCGCCGACGGCGAAGCCGATCTCCATTGGCTTAAAATTAGCTTCATGAGAACTAGAAACGATTTTTACCGTCAAATGTACTGAACGGATAGGTTTCATAACATGTGTACACTTTTGAGATGGGAAACGCCATTTTGGATATGACACATACCCGGTAGGTAAAAATCGTTTCTAGTTCTCATGAAGCTAGTTTTAAGCCAATGGATAGTCGGCGGTAGCGTCCCAGGTCAAGCATTTGTGTGATGATAGATGTTTGCTGTTTGTTTTGGGTGTTGTATCATATAGTAAAGTATGTATATGTTTAAAAAAAAGTATTAAGTATTCTATCCGTAATCCAGTTTCCATATTACAAGCTATGCTTAGTTTGGGGCTAGATGGCGCTGTATGAAATTAATGTCCTGTGTGTAATGTCCTTCATATTTATTTATATCCAAGTCGTTTTTATAATCTTAAAATGTTTCAAAATAACAAGTTTTTTTTTATTGTACGACGGGGAAGCACTTGGCCTTCATCTCACCTGGTTACAAGTTGAGATAAGGCCGAAGGTGGAGGCGCACTTCACCCGGAATCCTCAACAAACTGAGGAACTGGCTATCATACCTCTAAATGCCGGAACACAACATTTTTTTAAAGAATTGTTATTATGGCGATAGAATTAGGTAAGATGGTGGTAGCTAGCCAGGCGGAATTAAACAAAATCCTACCACCACCCAAAGCTGGTCTATATATAAAAGACTAGGTTTTCTCCTGAAGTAGTATCAGTATCATAAAATATAACTCATTTTCGCGACTCTCTTTGAGTCCGCCATAATATCACTCAACAATGTAAGCTTTCTTATTTTGAAGCTTAGAATATATAAATACCTTGCATTTCGTAAAGATTTAGAGTAAAAATCTTGATAATTCTGTGTCTAGACACAGAAAATGTGGGTGTACCGTACCTACACGGGATTTGTCGCATGAATGAGGTTTCTACGTGCGCTAAGTAGGTTTTATGTAAGAGCCGCGATTTTATTGCAGCCTTTCATATCGGCTTAGCGGTTCAGTGAATACCTTCTAATAATGTTCGTAATGCAATGGGGATGTTCGTATTGCGTTTTATCTGAGGATCGAGCTGAGAATATTACGGTCGAATATCCTCTGATACTGACATATGTATGGAGCTATGTGTGTAAGTAATCTAACAGACCGAGCGAGCGAAGCGAGCAAAGCGTCTCAGTTTCGAGATTGGCCAAAAATGCTTTTGTCCGCTGTCTGTCGGTTTGTTCTCGCCTACAGGTCTCACTTTTCAACCGATTTTGATGAAAATTGGCACACAGGTTCCTTGATTTTTTTTTGTCAATCGTGATTTTCGATTGGGGAAAAAAAAGGAGGGGGGGGGGGGGAAAGGGGGAAGTTTGCTGTAGCGTTATTAATCAACGGATTTCAATTTAATTTGAAAGACACACTAAGAATTTATTCCTACACAAGATGTTGTGAAATAAAATAAACAAAAGTGAGTGGAAGGGGAAAAGGGGAAAGTTTACTATAGTTTTTTTTTTTTTTTCGGAAAATTTATACCGACGTTTACTAATCAGACTACGCAGTCCTCTCCGCCTTTGCAAGACAAATCCGTAGACACCAGGTTCGATCTCTTCAGACCAGGTGAACGCGAGTAATGGCTAAAACTTATATTATATTTGCTCTAATAGGAAAAGTGAAAGAGGAAAGCATCGGTTATTGCATGTTTATAAGGGCTGGCGAGGTCTACTGTTCTTACAGAACCACTAGTATGTATGTAGGTGATGAGGTAACTCGTTAAACTTAACATTCAGGGAATTTGTCCTCTACACCCTACCCGTGGCATACCTACCAAGCATTGAAGTCAAGAAGCAATGAGCATTAATATTGTTTGTCAGTGTGGTATGGAGACTAAATTATAAAGTTCTAAATTATATTATACCTTTACAAATGTTATTATGACACAAAAATTCACAACTCACGACGGGACTCGAACCCGCGTCTTTTCTTAAAGCCGGAAACGTCATAATTTTTACGTTTTTGTGTCATAACAACATTTGTAAATGTAGTGACCAAGTGCGATCACTTGAAATACAAAAAAAATTAAAAGCAAAAACGCCATTTATCGCTAGTGATTTTGAGTATAATTTCCAACACTAGGGCTGATCACAGTTCAGGGAATTTCTGCTAGAAACACGTTATCAGCGCTTTAGCTGAGAGATATGACACAAAAACTGATTTCATTGATATAGTTTTTATTTTTTATTTTTTGCATGCTATTTCTAAAATGTTCTAACTTGTTTGTTTATTTTGTCCGCTAATGGAAACGGTTCTTACGGAAGATCAGCGCAGGTTGTCTTTGTCCAACCTGCTTTATGCTGAGAAGGACCCTTTTGCAGCGACATTTACTTGTCTTACTATTGTTTTTAGTTTTTATTGCTACAATTTTGTATGATCTCTAAAACTCTATTCTATTCTATTCTAAAATTTCCGGCTTTAGGAAAAGACGCGGGTTCGAGTCCCGTCGTGGGATTTCATTTGTTTTTTTTTTCATTTTTTCATTTTCATTTTTCAATTGTCGTGTCATAATAACATTTGTAAATGTTGTGACCAAGTGCCATCACTTGAAATACAAAAATGTTATATTATACCGATTCTCTTTTGCCCGCAAGTTCACCCACGTGCTATGCGGATAAATATACCCACCTATGGCGTATTTACACTACAATAATGCCACATTTTTTTACTGCCTCTTCAGTTCAGCTTTCCCACCGGTATCATAATCATGATCATAAATTAATTATCCATTATTTTGATTGGATAAGCGTGAGCTGTGCCCAGGAAACAGTAAAAAATAATTAATAAATATTACAGGACATTAATTTAACACAGTGACATCTAGCCCTAAGCATAGCTTGTAATTTAGGAACTACATTACGGATAGAATACTAAGATACTCTACTCAACTCCTCATTTTGTTGTAAATACATACTAATCATACCTATAATACAACACCCAAACACAAAACAAACATCATATTACATAAATGTTTGCCATGGGTGGGAAACGAACCTACAGCGCAGAAGGCAAAGTGCTATCGACCAACTGAGCTATGAGGCTTGCAGGTACTTTCCAGTATGATTTTCCACAAGTTTAAATCATACAATATTGATTTGCAATTTCAAAGTAGTTATTAAAATGGGCTACATCAATTATTTTAATAAAATAATATGAAGGTAGATGCATAAATAACATATTGAAAAAGTAAAGCTGTAGAATGATTTGCAATTTCAAAGTAGTTATTAAAATGTGTAACATTAATTATTTTCATAAAATAATGTGAAGGTAGGTGCTTAAATAATATATTAAAAAAGTAAAGACGTAGAAAATAAAAAAATGGAAGTTCAGCTAGTCGTGTAAAATACAAACAAAGAAGTAAACAGGGACACTTTCAAATTTATGGATTTACATATCTCCAAAATATAAATGAATATTCAAATAGCTTTGCGCTTTGCGATCTGCGATTTGTACGAAACGGCATTTCGCCAAGTCACAGTCAGGCCAGCGACAATCCGATATTAGAACTTGTTGATACCAAACGTTTCTGTATTTTTCACCCGCGTCAGGTGCCTCTGACTATGATTTATACTTCCGTTCAAATGGGATATTTCAATGAGTTCTGCCTCCATGAGAAGTCTTTTCAATGTGTCAACCACCTTCACGTTTTTGGGGTGACATTCTTTGGGGAATTTTATTTTCTAGACGAATTTCCGGTTACCGGTGACTGTAATATTGTCAGGTTAGCATTCACAGATTATTTCTTTAAAAAAGGACGGGTATAAATAAAAAACGTTACTACGTATTGCCCTAATCCTCATTTGATATAATTTAGAAGTGTCGTGTAAGAACCGTATCAAATATATAAATTTTAAGACTTATCGTCGTGATGCTAACTATTCCATTCTAGTACCAAAAACGAATACCAATAGTATGGGTTTTTGGTATTAGAAATAAAATAGACAATTATAGCCTAAACCAGATCCTAGAGATTTAACATATTCAGGGTAGCTTCCTTGCGTGGTATGGGGGTAACTTAAGAGTAGTTTAGCTCCTTGTGAAAGGGCTCGTCCGAGAAGTACCTATACCTTTTTCGGCCGCCAAGCAGCATTGCTGTTTTCCGGTTTGATAGATAGCTGCCGTTGAAATTACAGTGATGCCGACGCAATGCGTACCGCGTAGGCCATGTTATTTGTGTATGTGACCTACGTAATAAGGCTTTGTTATAAGCAAGAGATGCACTTAACCGCCTCTGTGGTCTAGTGGTTCGCCTACCGGTATCAGATCCAGAGGTCCCGGGTTCGATCCCCAGGGTAGTACAATATTGTGTTTGGTTTGGTTGGTGGAAGGACTTTTTTCAAGTCCGGCTGGCTAGCTATCACCTTCTTACCTAAGACACGACGACATAACAAACAAATCTTAATTCTTGTGTTCCGGCATTTTAGAGATGAGATAGCCAGCTCCTCAGACTGTTGAGGATTTCGGGTGAAGTGCGCTTCCACCTTCGGATTATCATAACTTGAATTCAAGTGAGAGGAAGGCCAAGCGCTTCCCCGTCATACAATAAAAAAAACATCAGTTGGACTGCTTGCTTGTTCCGTCTCCAAGTCGTAAAAAAAAACTATCACTAACTCGGAAAGCATTTTGGGAAATTCCATTAAGGATGACGGGCACGAAGTGCCGGACATTTAGTATTTTAGTTTGATATTTTTACAACATTTTCCCCAGAAATTTTAAGGCTAATAAATCCATGAATAATACGATAAGTTATTATAATACGGCATTCACGAACGTACATTCAAAAACAAAGGTGAATTGGATTTTCCGGAAATATTAAACAAACAAGGAAATCGAATGTCTCTCATCTGATTTGGAAGGTAATAAAGAGCGGGGTTGTCGCCTCCTTCCGCTCGACGGAGTAATAACTAAATTGATTTATTTCCCTCGAAATATATTGAACAGTGTATAGATAGATAGACCCAGCGGAATTGTTAACGAATTGGTTCAACAGTATTTCGTTATTACGGTAGCGAACAGAATAACAGTGGGTAATTTAATCTTGAGCCAGTCCCAAGCAAATGTAACGACGTAGGTATAAAGTGTAAATTGCTCTAGCTCAACCAAATTTAAGACAAGCGATATTTATATATCTAAAACTTATTTGCTATTAGCTTATGGTAGCGACGAGAATAACAGTGGGTAATTTAGTCTTGATCCAGCTCCAAGCAAATGTAAGCATGTTGATAAATAGTGTTCTAGCTCAATCAAATTTAAATCAAACTATTTAAATAGCTCTAAAGCTTGGTTGCTATAAGCTTATGGTAGCGACGAAAATGGCAATAGGTAATGTAGTATTGAGCCAGTCCCAAGCAAATGTAAGCACGTAGATATAAAGTGCTCTAGCTCAACCAAATATAAAACAGACATTATTTCTGCAACTTCTTTGTTTTTAACTTGTCAGTTAACAGACGAGCCGTTACATTATCATTATTTAACTTGATATGTACATTAGATATATATGTGCAGTGGCGGTCGCGGCTTAAGAAACTACCCTTCCAACTCCAGCCCATGGATGTCGTAAAAGCCGACTTAGGGATCTCAACAGAAGAAGGGAAACATTTTCCCTCTGTATATCAACTACACCTTAATTGCGATTACCACCGCTTGCCAAACGCGGTGATTATGACAAGCCACAGCTATGGATCTGAAAATTTGAAGTCTGGTTCTAGATTTTTTTGAGGTTTGGGATGTGTGTTGTTTTTAATTCAGTCAGTCAGCTACACGACGGTTTTATATATTATTTCTATGGAAGGTCGTTTATTTTATGCCGACTTTCAAAATGAACGATATTCAATGCCTAATGCGTATGTGCTATTTTTAGATACCGCACCCAAAGTGCCAGCGGGACAGTATTACTATTCCGCTGTCTGTCTGTGCATCCGTCTATCTGTCAGCAGGCTGTATTTCAGTAGACAGTTGAATTATACTTTTACTTCAAAGTCTGTATTTCTGTTGCCGCTCTAACGAACAGTAAAAGTAAATGATATAAAAAATGAAAGGGGCCACACATGGCCGGTTTATTCAACTACTTATTTAGAAACCAACCATTTCAAGTTCAACAACAAAAGATAACACGAGTTAATAAAATCTAAGTTTCATCTAGAAAAATTGTTTTTGATATTAGAAAATGGAATTATAAAGCGACTTCGCAAGGGAAGAAGGCATGTCGTTATACAGGGCGCTTAAAATAGCTAATTATGGAGAAAAACCAGAGAAGTAAGCTTAAAACTTTCCGGCGTGCGTTTAACTGTCACCATTAAACTTAAGTGCTGGCTGGGAGTAATAACACAGATAATATAGCTTACATATCACAGGACATTATATCACAGGACATTAATTTTACACAGCGCCATCTAGCCCTAAACTAAGCATAGCTTGTAATATGGGAACTAGATTACGGATAGAATACTTAAATACTTTTTGTAAATACATACGTACTATATGATACAACACCCAAACACAGAACAAACATCTATATTCATCACACAAATGTTTGTTCTGGGTGGGAATCGAACCCAGAGCCTACAGCGCAGGAGGCAGAGCTACTACCAACTGAGCTATGAGGCTTATTATCATTGTTCTAAAATGAATATGTAAATAAAAGATAAACGAAATAAGTACTGTATCCGTATTCTAGTTCCCCTAATACAAGTTTTGCTTAGTTTAGGGCTAGATGGCGCTGTGTGAAACTTATGACCTGTAATATTTTATTTTATTTATTATAATCAAAAGACGCAAATTGGTTGTGACACATGCAAAACTGGCCAAGTGCGAGTCGAATACGCACACCAAGGATTCCAACCTACATGTCACATCAAAACAAGCCGGTTCTTTATTTCGTTCATTTGTGTGGTGGACCCACAACCCACTCACGCTTGGCTATTATCACACCAAGTTTAAGCTATTTTAAGCTATTTAAGTTTAAGCTAGTTAGCCGTATTGGGCCGAAATATTATATGTTTATAAAACATGTTTCTTGAATGGGGCATAACATTTATGATCATTTGTCATTTAATCTGTCATACCGAAATTTCAACCAGCTACTTATAATAAATCAAATGACTGCCCTACTGCCTACAGCCCATTACGGCAAACAATTCGATGTCTGCGCAGTGTATATGATTAGTTATAGGATCCCACCTGTACTCGTTGGATATGGAACCCTAACAAACGTGCCAAACTAGAACTTAATTTTGTCCTCAGAATACAAACTCCTCTTTCTCTTTTCAAATGATGTTTGCGTTGTTTCGCTGCGATATTTTGTCGGTCCATAACTACCTCTTATCCCTCTGCTTACCTCCGTATGCTATATAAGCTTTTAAGACTGTAATTATTATGAGGGATTTAGAAATTGCCCTATATTGTTGCGTTATCCATGCTTTGCGTGACGTCTGGTGGAAATAGCTGAATTCAACGAACATTTTCGTACTTTGAAGATTTTAGTTGAGAATGTTTATTATCATAAAAATAATGATACCTACTTGCATATTTGAACATGTTATTATGAATTGAGTGGAATGTACGCGAGTGTATTCAAATAATATAGGTACCAAAAAGAGACAACAAAATACCTAATGCACCTCATCACCATTTAGATAGATACCACCGATTTACCGGTTTACCGCCTCTGTGGTCTAGTGGTTCAACCCACCGATTTCAGATCCAGAGGTCCCGGGATAGATCCCAAAGAGGAGTACAATATCTTGTTCGGTTTTATTGGTGGTAGAACTTTGTTTAAGTCTGCCTGACTAGCTACCACCATCTTACCTAATTCGGTCGCCATGATAACAATTCTAAAAGTGTTGTGTTCCGGCATTCAGAGGTGAGTTAGCCAGTTCCTCAGTTTATTGAGGATTCCGAGTGAGTGCGCCTCCACCTTCGGCCTTACCTTAACTTGTCACCAGGTGAGATGAAGGCCAAGCACTTCCCCGACGTACAAAAAAAAGATAAGATACCAGGTTTACACTAAGACGTCAAATAAACTTTGTTTTATTGAGTGATCATAAAAATAGTATATTACTTTTCCATGGAACTAAAACTAAGCTCGCAAGTTGAGTGGTGCTAGAGACGCCGGACTATTAAGATTTGGACCATTAGATGGAGACAATGTCTTAGTTCTAATGCGATGACCATCCATCGTGACCCCACCAACTACAGATTAATTGATGGCCGCGGAGGAACACACAGGTCTGGATAATTTGGTCGTCAGAGACGGGTTAAATGTAGTGTAAGAAGACAATCTGGAGGCAAAAACAGATGTAATGTGTTATCTAATGTGATTGGCTGCAATTCTGAAGGAGTTTTGTGTGATTGAAACTAAAACTTGCTGCGAACTTGAACAGTTGTTGGAGGTCCTTGGTTAAATTTTATATTTTAAATTATGTTTTGTCTAGTCTATAGAACCTCCATCCTTACAATTTCTGTAACATTATAGGACATATGGCCAGTAATCTGTATTTGAAATGATTTACAAAGCTAATAAATAATACAGGATAATAATTTCACACGTCACCATCTAGCCCCAAACTAACCTTAGCTTATTATGTGGGAACTAGATTTTTTTTTATTGTACGACGGGTAAGCACTTGGCCATCATCTCACCTGGTAACAAGTTGAGATAAGGCCGAAGGTGGATGCGCACTTCACCAGGAATCCTGAAAAAACTGAATAACTGGCTATCTTACCTCTAAATGCCGGAAAACAACAATTTAAGAATTGTCATTTTGGCGACAGGATTAGGTAAGATGGTAGCTAGCCAGGCGGACCTAAACAAAGTCCTACCACCAACCAAAGATTATTACGATAAGATTATTAGATTGCGGATAGAACCTCAAACCTCAAACTTATTACTATACTACGAATTTTCTACATACTTATAATACAATACAATACCCAAACGATGAACAAACCCAAGTAAGTCCCGTCAGGGAATCGAACTCAAAACCTACGGTGCAGAAGGCAGAGTACTACCAACTGAACTGTGAGTCATTCAAGTGGTTTTGTAACTTTCTTCTACACAGACAAAACGCTTTATAGAATTATGAAAAAGAAACAGTTTACATTCAATTTGATCTTGTTTACAAAGTAATATTTAACTTGTTCCAGCATAATACTTGCTTTAACGAGAATAGAAAGACTCATTATATTTTACGGTCGTCCTGTCGGCCATTATTAACCCTTTAACGCACGGTCTTTTATACACCATAAAGTTTTATGTAACACTCAGTATTATTGTTTCGTAACTTAGGTCTTAATCGTGCGACTAAATGGACCAAAGAGAAACATATCGAATGAATCCGGGATCTGATCCAATGTGCGGTTTTCTAGTAGCCGGCAACGGCAAGTCACGGCGACACACGATTTTCCTCAGTTTTGATACAAATGTGGATGGAGTTGTAAAGTAATTTGTAAAATACTGTCATGCCATGATACTATAAAATCGAACGTCGTCGGATCCGAAAGAACTTCTGTCATTTATGTATTGACTAGCTGAAATACCCGTGCTTCGCTACGATGAAATAAGAAAATAGGAATGGCTGTAGATACCTGGTAGGTATACCTACAGTTTGTACTGAACGACAGGGTTCCTAGTTTCTACATGGCCTGTCCGGGTAATTTTGATCTTATGTCCAGATCCTAATTATACTATTTGGTATAAAATATAGATTAAAAAGAACCTGGTGCTTTATTGGTTGTTAGTCGGCATAAGTATAATTGAATTTCAAAAACACAGGAGAAAATAATCTTCAAAAAAATCTCAGCGCTTTTTTTTTTTATACTCAAGCGTTTGTCCACCAACTTACATGTAAAACAAGTAAAGATGTGGCCTACGATGGAGCTCACTTGCCTAAAAGGAACCTATTTACTCTGGACTTGAAATACCCGAAGATTGTACTCGTGCGGAAAAACAGACGAAGGCAAGGAATTCCATTCTTTACCAGTATTAATGATAAAGGTAATGGCGAAACGATGTGTTCACCACAATGGAACATTTTCAAGGTACGGGCCAGCCCGTCTGCCAGTCCGGTGGTGGAAAGGGGATGGAGGGATTAGGTCAAATATATCGTGCGCACACTCGCCGAAGTGGAATTTATAGAACACAGACAGCCTGGCAACCCTCGTCTATGTTCTAGGCTCTGCAAATTAGACTTAACAAGCGATGCTAATTATGAAAAAAAAACAATAAACAATAAACACCCTGGCAAAATTTCAAGTCTGTAGGTCTTACAGTTTCGGCGCTAGCGTGATTATACCTACCTACCTACCTACCTATCACTACAGTGGTAAACCGATTTTATATGTATAATAGAAGATAGAAGAAGATAAACGTGCAATCGGATCCGTCATGTTTGTTTTTCGTAGTAGACCTACTGGTACCTTTAAAAATATACCTTTGTATATAGTAGTAGTGGTGGTAGTGGTTTAGTGTTTTTTGTTCATTAAATCAATACCTTCCTTACAATTTTTTTTATTTTTTTATTGTACGACGTGGAAGTTCTTGGCCTTCATCTCACCTAGTAACAAGTTGAGATAAGGCCGAAGGTGGAGGCGCACTTCACCCAGAATCCTCAACTAACTGAGGAAATGGCTATCTTGCCTCTAAATGCCGGAACACAACAATTTTAGAATTGTTGTTATGGCGACAAAATTAGGTAAGGTGGTGGTAGCTAGGTGGACTTAGACAAATTCCTATCACCAATCAAACCGAGCACAATATTGTATTCCCCTGGGGATCGAACCCGGGACCTCTGGATCTGAAATCGGTGGGTTGAACCACTAGACCACAGAGGCGGTTAATAATAAATTTTAGCTAGATACCATTTTTGTTTTATAACTTCTGATTCAATAACTCATGCAAAATTATTTACTCATTCACTTACGAGTAGAGCGATGAAAGGTCGAGGCAGTTCCAATTCAGAGTATTTTGAAATAATCTAATCAAGTGTTTTGAAGAGAAGTCAAATAACCAAAGTTCTGGAACATTTAGTCGGACCAAACAGTGTGTATTTAACAAGATTCTTCGTTAATCAGCACGCCGGGATCTTTTTAATTCGTTTAGCGGATTCGGGGCTCTTATTAGGCACTAACTAAAAACCTTCAAAATTACCTCCCCACAGGCCTTGGTAATAAAATCACTTTATTACTATCACGAAAGGAATCTACACTGAGTTTGAAAATCAGAGAAACAGAAGTGTTTTTGAATCAAAATGATGATATAATAAATGTTTTTAAATAAATATTATACTTTATCGAATGGGAGAAAGTCGTGAATCTGTTACTTTGATGTTAAAAAAAAAGTCTGGTCCGTAGAAAAATAAAGGAGGCGTAAGGTTGACCAGGTTAAAAAAAAACTAGCCCGAGGTTCTTGCCTTTCTCCTTGTGTGCTGGTCGCGATTCCGAACAGGCGATAGATTGGACATTTCAAAGTGATCCTAAAAAATCTTACTGAATAAATATATTTGACTTTGACTTTGAATTTGACCAGGCGGACCCAAACAAAGTCCTACAAAATTAAAAAGTAAAGTACTACAAACCATGCTCAACATATTGTACTCCTCATGGGGATCGAGCCCGGGACCTCTGGACCTGAAAATCGGTGGGTTGCACCATTAGACCATGGAGGCGGTTCTTCCTAAGGTTCAGCGGTACTTCACACCGGGACAGCATTTAAGTTTGTACTAAGCTCAGTTCCGATCTTGTATGGAGTACTGCTGCCGCCTCTGGGATGGCTCAGCCAAGTATCAGCTCGAAGGCCTGGATTCGATTGAGCGTCATGCTGCTAGGCTCATAGGTGATGATTCGCTTATTAAGGCCAATTTGCAGAGCCTTGAACATGGACGGCGAGTTGCCAGGCTGTATGTGTTCTATAATCTACTTCGGCGAGTGTGCGCACGATATCTTTGACCTAATCCCTTCATCCCCTTTCCACCACCGGACTAGCAGACGTACGGCTGGCTACAACCCGTACCTTGTAAATGTTCCATTGCCGAACACATCGTTTCACCTCTACCTTTATCATGAATACTGGTAAGGAATGGAATTCCTTGCCTTCGTTTGTTTTTCCGCACCAGTACAATCTTGGAGTCTTCAAGACCAGCGTAAATAGGGTCCTTTTAGGCAAGCGTGCTCCATCTTAGGCCACATCTTAACTCGTTTTACATGTAAACTGGTGGTCAAACTATCACCAATAAACTGTCCTAACGTGTTTCAACCAGAAACTCTAGTGGTTTACCTCTATTTAGATCTCAGAAGGTACACTGTTTTTAATCCCCTAAACCAATATTACTTGTTTGCCACCCACATCAAAGTCAAGTCTAAGAAATAGTGGAAATACCTTTCAAAGTTCTGTCAGGCACTGCATTATTCGAAGCTAAAAACAACGGGCGCTCAATACTTCCCCGAGAGGGTGCTCTTGTACTTTATTGACATTTACTTTCTGAGGGTAAACACGAAGACACCAGCTGTCGGCCGCCGCATAATACTCACTATTGCCAGGCAAGGGATATTATTTATTACCAATACCTTTTTTGCTGTAAGTGTGCGGCTTTTTAGCAGATTATTATCACAGTCGACTTAGGTGAAATATTTTTCTTGAAGCATTTTGTTTTAAATCATGGATTAGTTCTTGACCTCTACGATTGTCTAGCTCTAGGCTGAGCAAGTATGAGGTCTGCGAAGTGGTGACTTTCTTAGAAGGCTCTGAAGGCTGGTCGTAAGCTAGGTAGACCTTTACCGTAATTATTCAGCCAGCGATCACGTTGTCCGTGTTAGAGTACACCTACCCCATTTTATATGAAATGGAGTTGGCTCAATCTTCAAAGGCTATCTAACTAGAAAGTAGGTAAAGTTAGGCTGCAGCCGATACTATAGTGATTGCCGATGGGAGCACTTTTGAGGAGACCAAAAAGCTCGCCGAGCTTGGGGTGGCTTGCGTCGTGGATAAAATCCATGAAATGGGTTTGAGGATAGCGCCTCATAAAACCGAGGCGTTATGGTTCCATAAGATCCCGAGGGGTAGGGAGCCGCCCAGCGTATCGGTACGTGTGGGTGACGTGGATGTCCAAGTAGGGCGGTACATGAAGTACCTCGGCCTAACTTTAGACAGTCGCTGGGACTTCGAGGAGCACTTTCGCCGCTGCGTTCCCCGGATTCAGAGAGTAGTGGGTGCCCTGCTCAGACTGCTGCCAAATCTCGGAGGACCTAGGGAGGGTGTTCGTCACCTCTACGCGGGGGTCGTACGGTCGATGGCTCTCTACGGAGCGCCCGTCTGGTTATTGAGACTGGCGGGTGTTAGGCGCTGTAGGGCTATGAGGAATAGCTTGCAGCGACCTATAGCCATTCGCATCGTACGATATCCTTTGATCGGCGACCCTACTGGCGCGTTTTCCGCCGCTCGATATCTTGGCGGAGATGGACGCACGTGTGTACGTTCGTCTTCGACAAGATGCTGGCGGCGGCTGGTGGTGGCTATTTATGGATCCCGGGAAGGGCAACAGTACACAGTGGCATGTACTGTCGCAGACCGCGAGCAGATGGGGTGGCTAAAATGCTGCCTGGATGTGCTATGGCAATATGCGGGGAGGCACTGAAAGAAGTTTTAACAAACATCACAGGGCCTTCCTTAGCATCGAGGCCGGCCACCTGGGGTTTAGTGAGTCGTCGGAGTCCCGTAAACCTCACATAATTTCATCGCACCCTCAATGCGGTGGGGTATCTTATTAAATAATATAATTAAAGATTTCCCCCTCTAGAGAAAAAAAAAGGCTGCAGCCGATGATATTTAGGCTAACTACGGCTGAAACGAGACAGGTCGTGTTTCTCATATTTGTCATTCTTGAGCTTGAGCTTATGTTGCAAGTTCTAAGTGGCACATGAAAACTGATATTATTCTAAGTGGTGATCTAAGCAATTGGTATACCTTAGCAACCTATATATGTACATATTTAATATAATGAGGCTCTGATCTGATTTTACCTTATTAACCGACGTAACGTTATTTGGGGAACCCAAATAGCTAAAACCCCTTACTCACCCACAAACCCAACTAAATCCTCACTAAAACTTCCTCAGCTCGTTAAACTTTAGGGACTTGTAATCTAGCTTATTCCTTCGAATTGAAAACAAACTTTTTCTAGTTCCTACTGAAAGAGATATTTCCTCGCTTAAATCTTGCAAAAGTCAAGAACCGCAGTCCTACGAGAGAGGTAGCCGAAGCTATTATTATAATAATATTGTTCTCCAGTACTACAAAATCTGAAATATTTACACCGCAAAATAATAATACTTGGTTAACTCATACATAGAGTTAACCAAGTGATGGTTAGTGACCACTCATATTATTTGCTGGGCTAATATATTTGTTGACATCATCAAATACGTACGATAGGTATTTAGTTGCATAATATACTCTACTAGAAAAAATCAAAACGTAAAGTTAAATGTAGTTAACATTGTTTTGTTTTTGTAATGTTATTTTTTTTACTAACGAGATACCTAGAGTCTATACCCTAGGTATCTCTATACTCTAGGTAGGTAACTAGATAAAATTTTGTTGTATGTTGGCACCAACTTAGCACAGTAATAATCAAGTTATAAGTGTTTGTTTGATGAATTTGTTTTTGAATATAATAATAATAATTTATTTATATTTATTTATATAGCCAACAATTATTTCATATGACAATCTATTTCATATTAAAACAAACATACGTGCTAGTGCATGCAAATCTAGCATTATTTTAGTATGAAGATAGGTAAATTTAAACAAAATGAAAAAAAAAAAAACAAGTGTCATCGAATTAGATTTCCCCAAGTAAAAAACTAGCTGATTACAATGAAGTTTAAAAACAACTAATTAAATTTAAAACTTAAATGCCATTCTATAAAAATATATTTTTAGATGATCATTGTTTCAGGCTTTAGGAACATGACATTAATATGAAAGCTATAAAATAGCTCTCGTTAGCCCTCGTAGGACTAGGTCGGTTTGAAACAATGTGTCGGAGATTATTCGACGACGACTCTGCCCGAGTCTTCAGCTAATGCAATATGTATCAGCTCTCAAGCCCAACTACTAAAAAGCGGAATCTTGAAGCACATTTTATACCTTTCTCTTCCCATTTTGTCTTTCTATTCAAATGCAATTTCTTATGACATAAAATTTATTTTATGTTATGGCTGCCGGGTTTCGTATCAGATATTCTTGTTTTTGCGGTAACCATTATTATATACATATTTTCGTAGTATTTTGTTGTTATTGGAAGGTAGATTCCATTACTGCTTAAATATGTGACTTATCCTGTGAATATTTTGTATCTACTAATAAACTGGCTGCCAAAATATGGCAATTTATTTTATATTTTTTTCGTGCCTCTGTAACTTGAACGCGGATATCGTATTAGCCGACTAAGGTTACTCACCAGAAGAAAGGCAGCGGCTTACTTCTGTGTATTATCTGACACCTTTATCACCAATCCAATTGCCAAGCGTGGTGATTGTGGCAAAACCCTTCAATTTAAAGGAGGCTCTGTCCAACAGTGGATATTAATGGGCTTAATGGGATATCTATCTTGATGTTAGGTTCTCGATGAGTCCTGAGCAGTGCCTAAGGACAGTTTCTTATGCTGGTGCTATTACAATCGTAGATCTTATAGGTACCTTCGCTATCGCATTTGGCTTGTGCACAAGTGGGACAATAACAGAGCAGACGCTATAAAGTTGGACTGTTTGGTCCCAAGTTTTTCGCAGTCTAGACACATCAATTCTTACATTTACTTGTAAGTAGCCACTTAACTCAATATTGCTTGGACTAGATATTGCTACATGGTACAAAGTATAATTTATTTTCATGAGGTTTTCATTTTTGGAATAAGCATATCACCTCTGTATTCCTCAATGAAATAGTAGGTATGTACCACCTCCTTGGTCTTAACGATTTTTTTTTTCTTTCCAACATACAGGTACGGTAGCTACAATCTACTCTATTTTAAGAAAAATAAGCTTGCGTTGCAATATTGTCGATATTTGGTTATTGGAATTTTAATAAATAAAAAAACTCAACGGAAAAAAATAGCCAAGTACGAGTAAGACATACTTACCAAGGGTCTTCTTACCTTACATTTTAAGACAAAACATGTTAGTTTTTTGAAGCATTCCTGAAGGGTTGCTTGGCCAATTTTTAGTATTTAATTTTGTAGTTAAACATGACTGAACATCATGCCAAGTTTGAACAGTTTATGTAATACTGTTTTGGCGATAGAGCTAAACTTATAATAGTAAAAAAAAACACGTTTTTTTTTACAGCAACAATACAAATTCACTCTCTGTAAAAAAATCCAACTGATTATCTATTGCTGTTTACTACTTAGTTTACTACCGCTACTGTTTTCATTGAAAGTGCTATGTTTGATAATATTGTGTACCTACCTACTATCAGCCAGATCTTTTGTTTTGTGGAAATTTTAACTTACAGTGATTTTTTCCTGCAGCAATTTGATTGATCATAAATCGTACCCTAATCTATAGCACCATAGGGGGCTCTCTTTCCTAACTTTAGACTCGAGGTTGTAACTTATGGTTAAAAGATTTTGTTTCTTAGAGTTAGTTTTGAAGTTTCTTCTACATTTCTTGATACAGTTTTTGGTCGTAGCCGGGTTGTAACATTTTGTTTGAGGTTATTTGTCATACTTTTATGACCATGTTATGTTTAGTAATAAATTGCTTGGGTTGCGACCTCTGCGTGTTAACTGAGTGTCTGAACCTGGTGTGAGGGGCAAAAAAAAAAGTAGGACTGAAACTAACATGTATTATTCTCAAGTCTTCGTTCGTTTTTCGTTCTTGTCATAGCAGGTGACTTGTCTTAGTAACTTTAGCAAACCGTGCAATGGGATGTCCACTTTCTGTTATGTATTTCTAAAATCTCCAACCCTTGTGCCTAGAGTGGAGATTATGGCAAAACTCCGCTATCTTGAAGAAGACATCATCTCTATAGTTGATATGATGATGATGTCACTTCAGTAGTTATTAATT
The DNA here is from genome assembly GCA_951394065.1 of Venusia cambrica. NCBI lineage: Eukaryota > Metazoa > Arthropoda > Insecta > Lepidoptera > Geometridae > Venusia > Venusia cambrica. The sequence continues at coordinate 10,575,715 of OX596043.1, read as the reverse complement.
AATGTAAATTGCACGTATCTATTAGCAGTACCTACCTACTTTTATCTAATATGTATTAAAATAAATAAATATTATAGGACATTTATTTCACACAGCGCCATCTTGCCCCAAACTAAGTAAAGCTTGTTATATGGAAACTGATTACAGACTTAAATACATCTTTTTCTCGTAAATATTTGTACACCCAAACACAGAACAAACAGCTATATTCACCACACAAATGTTTGGCCTGAGTGGGAATCGAACCTATAACCTACAGCGCAGATTGCAGATCTACAACCTATGCTTAGCTATGAGGCTTGTTACCATATCATTGTACTATACTTTTATATGCACATTTATTGGGACATTTAAGCGTCGTCCTAATTGTTCAACGATCGTACGAGCAAACGATACGATTTCGTCACGCGATGAAAATGATCGTGCGATGGTCTAGCAGGTGCCTTAAGGCTTCATGTCACCTGAAATCGTTTAGCTTCAGCGGCTATGTCCATGGTTACAGTATTCAAAACACTGAAGTATATATATGTATATATTTTATTTAATAGACGTATAGATTGTGGTGTGTTTCCATATTTAATGAAATTGAGTAAAGTAATTCCTCTATTTAAATCGGGTAGTATCTCAGACCCCTCCAATTTTAGACCAATTTCCGTAATACCTACGTTAAGTAAATTTTTGAAAAACTTATCCTAAATCAACTTCTTAAACATTTTCATGAAAATAATATCTTGCATAGCAAACAATTCGGTAAAGGACGCTAGACCACTGATGCGGGCATAGCATTAATTAAAAACATATTTGATGCTTGGGAGAAGTCGCATGATGCCTATGGTATATTGTGTGATTTGTCCAAGGCATTTGATTGTGAACACCATGATACATTGATCATAGAACTACTACGGTATTAGGAACAGCGCCCTGGATCTTATCTCTTCTTACCTGGGGGGATATGGTCCAGAGTGTCGATGTTAATGGAAAATCCTCCAGACTTCCCATAACAATGGGGATTCCTCAAGGATCTATTTAGGACCGTTTCTATTCCTTGTTTATATTAATGACTTATCTTACCTCGTAAAGGATAACCATGTGATGGTATTGTTCGCAGATGATACCTCTTTGGTGTTTGAGGTCAAAAGGCGGCGGTCTGATGTTGACGATATAAATAATGCTCTCTTCAGAATAGTTTATTGGTTAAACAATTTATTACTTAATGAATCCAAAACTAAATTGATTCGGTATACACTTCCAAATGTAAAACAGGGTAAACTATTGTACGAATTAATAATGAGGAAATTGAATTAGTCAATAAAGCTGTCTTTCTGGGTATAACTCTTGACGCCAAGCTTAAATGGGGCCCGCATATAACCGCGAATACACGGGTATTGAGACTGCTCGCTTGGTGTATTTCAGCTACTTCCACAGTGTCATGTCGTATGGAATCCTACTGTAGGGGGTGTGCTGCCGATATTGATACTATATTTATACTGCAAAAGAGAGCTGTTTGGGCTATCTACAAAATGGGCGCCAGGGAATCACTTACAGAAAAAAATAAAGAGATAAATATGCTAACGATCTATTCACAATACATTTACGAAATTCTGCTATATGTTCATAAAAATCCTGATAATTTTCGCAAAAACAGTTTTAATCATAAATTTAACTTAAGAAATAACCTAACAATGCCCAGGAGTAGGCTCCGGAAAATAAGCAGGTCGTTCTATGGCACATGTGTGCTCTATTATAATAAATTACCCAACAATGTACGTGACATGTCTATTAATAAATTAAAAAAAATATTCTAAAGCATTAATTGTGTGGCAAGGCGTATTATGCTACGTCAACTACCTTAACGATTAAAACTCTTGGATATTATTTTAATTGCTCCTTTCGAAAGATTCGAAAATCTTTAAAGTAATATTGTTACCATGACCTTAGTGAAATTGACTCCTCATTAGAAGGCGCCTTCTGAAGTCTCACTTATTCTTAACTTAGTTTTAAGACTTGTTGTTAATGGTCAATTGTTTTTTTACGATAATGTGATCTAATGCAAATAAATACATTTTCAATTTGAATTTGAAACATTTAATTTAAAATTAATATATTATATAGTTCAGGATTGATGCTATAACGACGATGCTTAAATAAAATGTTACACATTTTTTTTTTATTCTTTGTACAAAAATCTAAAGTTTGCTCTAACTTGTACCAAAAATGATCGCCAAACAATAAATACGCTCAATTAAGCCTTGTAACGTTGTACAGTAAATAAACAACAAATAGCAGAAGCTCTGCGTTTTAGATTTTCAAAATTAATATTTGTTTTACCGTTAAATTTAAAACGCAAGAATTCGCGCGTAGTTCTGTCATCTACTGGTTATAAGCGCCGTGGCTGAGCGTACAACTAAATAATTATATGTTAGTTCGAAACTAGAGTAAAGTTGCGTCGAGTTGTTATCTGAGGTTAATCGGCCCTTATTAGATTGTCCAACAGATGCCGATCGATGCCGTCGCGCCGTCAATACAACGGCGCCATTTCAATAATGGTTCTTTACAGAGTACAGTTTTCGTGCCATATAGCTTTTAAAAATTCATATGACATTGAAATACGAAGAGTATATTATTGGGGTTTACCACACAATACTTCTAACTCTTACTTACTTTACTTACTCTTTAGATCCAGAATTCGGTGCGGTGAGTTTTTCAATCATTATTTTGGTGTACGGAGAAAATACGAAAACGTTTATGATTATTTGTCCACGACTGACAACATTATATTAGATTACATCTGCAATAAACCACACAGCGACCAATGAGGACACTCAAAAGAAATCTCACGATCAAGCATATCGTACGATCAAACCTACTGTACGATCGTTGCATATGACACGATACGTTTCGACGCCTATTGATGATTGGCTAGCACATACCGTAATACCATAATAGGTAAGCATTTTCAGTCGTAGATAGGATTTTTGCCCACTACTAGACATAACTTCCTTCGAAAAAGCCGGCTCAGCTGGCGGATTGTGATCGCCGTGAAGGTGTTATAAAATACACAACAGTAAGCTGCTCTGCTTCTGGTAGGTTCATTTAGTCGGCTTTTTCGACATCCGCGGGCTGAGTTGGAGGGGTCGATTTGCCGCATTCGCCACGGCAAAATCTACAAGTTCATGTATAGGTGACACTCACTTATGAGCAACACCACTTGAGTAAATTGAACCTGATTATTTCTCCGAGGTTACGTCGCTCGTAATGAGCAATCAATCAAGCAATCAAGTGCCACATTATGCCAAGTTGCCTATAATTAGTTGATTAGAGGATCGTCTATTGACGATACTAACATGGATCCCTGTATATGCTCATGAAAGTTATTACTGGTTTTTATTTTCAATTTATTTATGCTATTTATTAGTAATGTAGCTCATAAACAATGATAATAATAACACTGCAATAATAAGACTTACTTGCACTGACAGAATAATAAAATAATAATACTAATAATAGCTTAGATTCCAAAAGTAACTTTTTATCAATAGGTAGAGGGCTACAATACAGTACAGGCTATACTTTGCAGGTGGTTTTAGCTAATAACATTTAGTAAAGAAACACAGTTTGAGAAGATACCTTGTCTAAGGCTTGTTATAAAACGGGAAGCAAAACATACCTAGCTCCAAACAATATCCACCGAGATACATTTCAAAATGTCAACTAGGCCACTGTCGTTAATTATCCGGTCATTTAACGTAAATTAGGCCACAGGAACTAAAACGGTGGTCTATATTGCGTGCCTCTTGGCATCGAATTGCGATAGAGCCAGCCGGGTGCCAAATTGCACGACTCTTATCGTATGGATTACGGACCGGGTTACATAACCTGGTTACAGGATATCTTTCACTTTAAATTCAGATACAGGCAAGCGTGTAAACGTTTACTGCAAAGCAGGGATTACCTTTTTTGTTGTATAATCTTTTTCAGATTCACCAGGTATTTCGTTTTATTTAGCGACCAATTTCATGCAAAATAATGATATTGTACCTGAATTTTATGTTCACGACTTTTTCCTGTATAGAAAAAGCGCATTATTCCTGCACGTTATCGCAGCTACAGAAAAAAAGAGCTTAGTCTGCGTGAAGGTATGATTAGCTTAATTTTATATTTATATTATATATTTAAATTAAAACATTAGTAACAATACATTGGCCAATTTCTAAAACGAACTACGAGTATTATAATTTGTAACAACCAAATAGAAGGATTATTCTACACACGCAAAGCCCCGATTTGACGAACGTTTCAAAAACACTACAGTTAGATTAAGATAAATCCTTCGTGTTGTTCATATGCGTCTCTGCTGTGCCGTGATCACCGTGCACAGTGCGTTTTAAAAGTTGCTGGTGCAAACCGCATACATTTTTCACAAAGTTGTGGATTTTTCCAGGCCAAAGCGCTTGAGGGAGTCGATGACTTGGAAAGTATTGGTCTCCTCGCTCGATTTGCACTGCAAATTGATTTTTATATAGGCTGACGACGCAACGGTTCCGTTACTGCTTGTCTGTTGCCATATTGAAAAATATTCTCAGTACACAATCGGTTTCCAAATGCATTTTCCAAGACCTAGTTTTCTGAAGCAATATTTGATGATTACCGAATAGATCGTGAATTTAGTCAACTGAAATTATTATTGCGTTTTGTTTTATTTGAAATTAACTTCCAACTTTCAAAAGTATGTACGAGTATCATGGGTGATGTAATACAATGAATACGTGTACATGCAATTTCTTTTTACCCAGGTCAGCCAGTTTCCTGCACGTAATCGCAGCTATTTGGCTTGTTACAAACTCCAGAAAAAAGAGCTAAGTCTGCGCTACGGTAGCCTATATTGTTAGAGAACATTTTACTATATCTTTTTGCTTTACAAAAAAGGTTGGTTCGTAATAGCGTCATTGCCTGCTAAACTTGTCTCTAGCCTTGCAGTCCAGTTTCTAAATTGCTAGAATAATTTTGAAATTCATGATTTCAAGATTTTTTTCATAATTATTTATTTTACGACGGGGAACCGCACTTCACCCAGAATCCTCAACAGACTGAGGAACTAGTTCAATTACCTCTAAATGCCAGAATTGTTTTAATGGCGCAATACTAAGGTAAGATAGATGGTGCTAACCAGGCGGATTTAAGCAAAGTCCTACCACCAACCCAATCAAGCAAAATATTGTACCCCCCTGCGGATCAAACCCGTAACCTCTGGATGTGACACCGGTGGGAAAATCACTAGGCCACAGAGGCGGAGAATAAATTGTACATAGAAATATGCGGTGTTATTAGGGAAAGGTGGCTATTGCCGATGATCCAGTCTAAAAATATTCCACCAAGTGTAAAACTTGATTTATACGGAATTCAATTATTTTTCTCGCTGAATTCACACTACCTCCCTGAAGCACCTAAGGGCCCGTATCGATTTCAAAAGAACTCAAACAATACCCAGTTTTCCTTAGAAAAATCTTGTGCGTATAATTGACGGGAGACACCCCTGGGCGACGACTAACATAATATCGAGTTTTTTCGTAGTCTATAACATTGGTAACAAAACTACGTGACGGCACAGACACGACACAGAATTGATGGAATCAAAAACAAAAAACATGTCAGGAAGACTAGAGGCTCTTACAAAGTTTTATGTTTTGTATGAGGACTCTGTGCATTAAGGTTTACTTTAGCTTAATTCTTTTGTCCCATTCTTACGGTCCTATTCCGTCATTCTGTAAATGGGTCTGTTGGGTCGTAACACATCGAATATTTTTCATGTTCGGCCCCACAGGAGACGGAAACGCAATAAATCATAGTGCCATTGTCGCGTGGGGCCAATTGACGTTGATTTTTCTTCTCTCGTGCCGTGACAGTTGTTTGCCTTCGTGTTTGTATTGTAACATGGCGACAAGTGAATGTAGTTTCCGTGTATTGCTTTGTTTGTTAGCCTAATATACGTAATGTCATGCTGATTTCCGGAGAGAAAAATATTTATATTGACGCATGACGTAAATTCGGTTAGAAAAGGCCTATATATAACCTACTTGCCTACTAACTATGATATATTGTAGATATAGTAAGACATAGATTTAAATAAAACAAGTATTTGGATTATTGTAAAAATTGTGATATATTTTTGTTAAACTATGAATATTTAACTGTACAAAATACATGATGATTCTATTTTACATTTAATAATAATTAACAAAATTATAATTATCAAATTAATATATGATAACATAACATTATTCGATGGCAGGTGACGATCGATCATTTGTTAGTGCCTTCCTAAGCTTCACTGTAGCAAATTGTTGAGGCCTGAAAAAATATACCTCTTTAGAAGAGGGGTTCTTACTTAACTTTTAAACATCTTTCATACAAACGTTTGGAAAATACCGTACCAATATAAACGTATATCTTGATATGTTTAATAAATGTGAATCATGTTTGTATGAAAACACTCAATTGGCTCAACAATTACTTCGTTAAATTAAACTTTTATTGGATGTATCCAATTCATAGGTTTTAAAACATTACACTAAAGTAGATAAATGATTTTCATGAGTATAAAGGTATTCATTATAATTATCGTAAGTACAGTACAGTTAGCGAGTCAAGGCAAACGTATAAACCGCCGTTTTATTGCACACGAGACTAATTAAAGTGGAAGTAGAAAACTTTCAATTGTATATAAAAAAATCTCGTTTGCCTTCAAACGTTGACCTGTACACTTTTCATATAACTGGTACAAATAATAAAATAACAACACGTTACAACTACGTAAAACTAAACTTGCTAAGCAAAAAGGTGAGTAAATGTATTGAAAGTAAGAGGGACTATACAAACCTGACTAAAAACCTATTTGTAAACCGCCTGTTCCCGCCCCCACAAGTCATACCATGGACCAAATGTATGACCGTCCTCCGGTAACTCTTGTCCATCCACAGATTTCTTCAATAACTTTGTACGGGGAAGAAGCTGTGGTCTTTGTTGTTTCAATGCCTCATTGAACTTTTGGTCATCTGACTCGCTGTAAGGCCCTTCGCTTCGTCGGTCCACTACACGTCTTGCTTCAAGCCTCGCTTCTTCTTGGCGTATTTTGGATTTCTCAGCTTTCTTGGAATCAGTTTCGTAATCGTAACGAGAAACACGTCGCTCTTGATCGCTGAAGTATGAAATATTGGATTCATAGAATCTCTCCTCTTTACCTCTCCCATTATAAGGTAAAGAACTATCATCGTAACTTCTGTTAGTTCGGAGTCTTCTTCCTTCCCTAGTCTTGGTGTCAAATTCCTTCTTAGCGTGGCGGCGATCTAGCGAGTAATCTATTCTTGGCTCTCGGGATTCGTAGGATCTGGTTTCTTTCTTTTGGGTCCTGGATTCTGAATGAGGATATTCCCTCTTCTTGGCTTTACCATTTTCAATATTTTGCGGTCGAGTTTTTTCTTCACTGGAACGTTTTTTGTACTTGAGAGTTCCTTCGTCATGTCCATTGTATGCATCCTCGCTGTGAATGTTATTGTTATTCCTCTCTGTGTTGTTACCATAACGGTCAGTGTGCTCATTATCTTTGTACTTTAGTGTCTCAGACGAAGCTGAAAATGTTTTTATTTCTTTCGAATTATCTTTGAAGGTTTTGAATTCCATTGTTTTAGCAGGACTTCTTTCGTGTGTAGGGCTTTTGGTTTTTTCCGACGACATTGTAGCTCGAACATGAGGTTTGATAGGTGTGACTTCGATTTCTTCAAACTCAGGCATATAATCATTCTCTTTGCGTTGCTTGACTTCGTTATCCATCATCTGTTGCTTGCGTCGTCTGTCTTGCTCTTGCTGTTTTCTCAGTGTCATATGATCGTCTACAATGATGCAGTCATAAGGGTCATTGCTTGATGCAACTGAATTAACATCAGAACTGCTGTCATTATCATATCGCTGCAGTATTTCTCTACGTTTTACCGTTTTCATTACAAATCCTTCTCCAGTGTCATCATTGTAGAAACTGTTTTCAAAGTTGGTTTTTATAGTACTTGTGTTCGTTAAATCCGAGTGTCTTGATTCATTTCTTGGTGAAAAATCTTCATGTTTTTCTTCAACAATAGATTTCTCGGACATACTCTTCTTGTTCATTTGGTTTTGTTGATACCCTTCCGTGCTTTTACGGTTCTTATCATTATTTTCGTCATTTTGAATAGAATTGAGGCTCTTAGCTTGGCGTATTCCGCCATTGGATAGGTTCATTTCTTTTCTATCGATTGTTTCCTTAGGGCGAGTTTGTACTGTTGTAATTTCAGATATAGGCGATTTCTCTGGACTGGCTTGTTTTCTTACTTCAGGCACTTCTGGTGCTGGTCTAAGTTCTTTTTTTATTTTTCCAAAAAGTTTTTTCTTGAATTCAGGAACAGTATCCACAATATCTCGATGTTCCCAAAGAGACATACCTTCCATAATTTCATCAGAGGTGGTACGACCGAACTTCCAAAAAGATTTGGTTCTTTTTACTTTTTGCGAATCTTTGTCCATATCGAGCATATTGCGCAGCATCAGCTGTTGGTCATCAGTAAGGTAGCCATTAGAATTGGGAGTTTTCGGACCACGTTTGAGGCTTTGAGTTTTGAGAAGATACGCTTTATGGTCAGCTTGCTGGGCGGATTTACTACAAAGAAAACAAAATAAAAATAAAACACTACGGCTACAACAACACAAAAAGCAAAAAATAGACAAAGCATCTAAATACCAATAAGGTCACAATCTAAATATGTTACAAGAACGTATCACATGAGAGCATTATTACCTGATAGGTACACGGAGTCTTTGAGCCTCCTCATCGCTGTAATCAACATCTGGCTGCGGCGGCGGCTCGTTGGAGAATCCGGAATCATTGGAACTGTGTAGGGAAACGTTACCCACAGCTCCTACTGCCGTGACCACTGTCTTGGCCGGGCCAGCTTTATTTTGGGTCATCTGAAAATAGCACAAGTTAAGAATGCAAGAGACATTTTGTGATTATCGAATCACTGCAGAATAATTTGAAGGAGGAATGAACAAAATATTTTATTTACCTGAGAACGTAGAGGCAATGTCTGAGGGCCGAAGCTCCTGGTCTCAATAACTGCGTGCGTGGTGAAGCTGGCTGATGACGAGTTCTTTATTGGGCCAACGTTGGGAACCACCGGAGTAGATGGGTGGAAGTTCGCACTTGCCGAGGTGCTCAGTACACTCGGAGATGGTGCTGGTAAAGTCGGTGGCAGACCAGGAGAGCCGGTCCCAAGGCGTCCCTAGGTGGAAAAAACGAGATGTTTTAGTACCTATGCTCGTTCATATAGAATTTATTATTATAAAAATTATTTCTCCTATACTCAGCTACTTTTGGAAATATAGTTAAGGTTAGGACTTCTTAAACAAACCTTGTTAACGTGATGAGCAGTGACAGTGTCCCCGAACATTCTGGTGGAGGGATGGCTGTGTGAGTGCACCGTGGCGGTGGTCTGCGCGTGTGTGAGTGGGGCCGGTGGCGGCGCCTCGCTTGGCGTCTGCGCCACGCTCCAGCGCGCAGGGGACGCACTGCTGGAAACAATACAATCATCTCAGACTACTCACTATAGAAACAAGTCATGGATGGCCGTTTGCTTGTGACTCATGGTAGTAAGTCAGAATGCACGAAGAGACGCAACAGTTCGATTTTTGTTCGGGAGTATGCGCTTAGGTTGGCACCAGTAAATGCAATTTTACTTTGACGCACATGACTCATTATACTAGTCTTCCCCTAACATAAGAACTAAGAACATGTTAGGACAGGTCCCATATATTAAGTTTTGCTTAGTTTGGGGCTAGCTGGCGCTGTGTAAAAATATTACTACTATCTACGACCACCGTGATACCCTCGCACGACCAAATTCGACATCAGTTTTCTCGTAAATTAACGTGTTCTCTACTGCCGAAGTCCAGCGACAAGCAGTTCATTGCGTTTCTTTGGTGCGCGAGAGAGTTAGTTTAGCTGGCTCTACCGTTAACCTCATCCATGTGTCCTCATCATCTATATATGCCTTACATGTCATGTTCAAAATGTGCTCGACATTTAATGTGGGACGGATTTGATCACGCATAAACTAGCCTAATATGTCGTAAGATATTGATATCGTGGCATACTTCAAATCTGAACACTCTCATAACCACACTCATTGTTGTAATTTCAACACTGCAGTTATGAAGATCATAAGAATAGCGTTTGAATTCACGTTGGATTTTATCTCCTGAGATTGCCATTTATAACGGCTAAAGATTATCCTAAGCAGAGCGTAAAAGTGGGCCGTCACCTTATCTTAACCATGTTGGCGATAATCTTCCTACCTGCAAACTATGCAATTCCAGTCGGTAAATTACTATCAAGCATGTTGATAAGTGACAATTATCAGAGCATAGTGTTAGCAATAGGCTAGTATAGTTTGTTATAAGCAATAAAGTTACTTTATTGTCACGACCTCACGACTCTGTATGCGCAATGCTATTATTTTCAGCAAGGTAAACATAAAGGTTTACATTAAGGTAATGTCTATTCAAGTAGGTATTTAATGACTAGCAAAAAGTACTCCCTTTGTGTTACATACTCGTTTAGGCAAAGCTTTAGGTGCTCAACAGTGAAAATAAGTACTTACCTTTGTTCACGACAAACTCCTTGCTAGAAGATGTTGTAATTCTCACCTCGTATCCTCATTAGGGACCGGTTCGGTATAAGCCAGCGGGAACCACCCAGCGTGATGGGTGCGTAGATTCTCCCCGTACTGCCAGCCTTTAGTTCGTTCCCCCAGTAAGGCTAATACATCTCCCTGTTGGAAGCTGAGCTGATTGTCGCCGGCTGCCGAGTAGGCGTAGAGGGCGCGCGCGAGCGGTGGGTCACGTGATGTGGTCGTCGGCGGGGCTAGCGATGACGGGCGGGTACACGTGCGGACATCTCGATCTATGTCTGTAAGACGAGCTTCACTTAGTGATTTAGAAGATCCGTCTAATACCTCATAGATCCTTTCAAGATTCGATCGAAAAAATGTCATTTGTTATTTTATTTTTGAAGGTGCAGAATGGAATATGACTGAAATATTTATTAAATCAAGTCAACTTACTCAATTGTGACATTTTAACGATTCGTCTAATACCATAGTTCCTTTGACAATTCGATCGAAGAAAGGCATTTGTGCAATATTTTTCTTCGAGCGTCTTTTTACATCATCTATCTACTAGAAAGGTCGTAGTTCTAGAGTTTTATGAAATGAGGTCAACTTACTCATATGTATTTGTAAAATTGACTTCCCATTTACTCTCTCGTAGGTTTCGTCAACATTAGTAATTAAGAACCTAGTTTCTAGCTAGACAAACCATAAACAGACTCAGACTACTGATCAATGTTTGTCAAAATTTCAAGTGTATAAAATCTTTTTAATATGTCATAATGTTTTTAATATGATGACCTCAAAACAATGAGATTAACACTAATTTGATCCTTTTAAGCAGATAATAAAATCAGAAATATGTTTTTAAATGTTTGTTAGAACATTAAATAATTGTGTTGAGCTCAGGAATTCCGAGAGGATACGAAGGTACATGATGATGTTATGTTGGTTATTACTGGGTAGATATAACTTTGTGAAAGCGATTTGTTAATTCTCAGAATGATTGAGCATGGACTTCGTACTTAAGTAGGTATATGAATAAGATCAATAGTTGTTAATCATGAAGTTAAATAGGTAAGGTACCTACACCCGAATAAGAAATAATGTATATAATCTTTTGCTTGATTATAGAAATTTAAAAATAACATACTGATGAAGTATTTTTTTTATTTAAGATGGAATAGTTCTTAATTTATTTTGATCTAAGATCTCTTGACCTCTAATCTTGTCTAGCGAGCTCTTCCAGTAAGCACTGGCTCTCCCGATCTAATGGTTTTTCGACGGAACACGAAAAGCCGTTATTCTCCGGACTTCGGCAATAGGGTAGTCGCTAGCCAGGCCCGGGCTAGACAACTCTTTATCATTTCAAAAACATAATAACGTGACGCCAAGTGAGATGAAGGGCAAGCGGTACCCCGTCGTGCAATAAAATATAATATAATGACCTGCTAATGCTTAGATCTTAGAGTGTAGTGGTAGATACTACTAGTAAAGATACCTTGATCGCCGTTGAGTGAGCTGGCTTGAAGGTTGAAGTCAGACTTAGCTCGCGAGAGCCCCTGGGTTGGGGATCCGAGCTCGGCAATGGACCTCACATCCAGGCACGAAGCGTCTACCGATCGGGTTTTCCTCAGAGCCGAGCCAACCGACGCTCGGTCGTCGTCATCTATACGGGGACTTGCGTACACGTCTTCATCGGCCCAGAAAGAGACTTGCTGCAAATAATGAAAAACATTTTTTATTATATAGATACGATAGTTCAGCTCTTGATCTCGACGCTTGCCTGGGAAAGGACAAGGACAACGATGGTAGTAGCCTTAACGGAAAATGACTGTAACTCTCTTTGTAAAGGTGTTACGTAACTATAGAAATAGTCAAAATTTCTATATCCATTAATTTATATGATCATGTCATAGGTACTAAATGGAATTTCAACCAACTTTGAATGATAATTACCCGGCGGTGGCTCAAGCTATCGAGCCTAGCCATGGCAATTTATAAGATGGGTAAGCCTTGAAGCTTGCCTGGGTAAGGATGAGGCCTAGAGTAGAGCGAGCCTTCCTCGAAAATACCAACAAAGATTTTAAATCAGACGTGGCGACCCTGGTAAACGATTTCGGACCATTCCCTATCCTCCCAACAATTTTGTATGAGGTGACTAACGGATTACATCAGGAGCAGTTTTCAACAAAGATGATACGATTACCAATCTGTAAAAACTTTAAATTACAGATAAAACTGTCCACCTTTGATCTGTCAAATACCTGTTGCCTATTAATGGATATGATGATGCCAAAGATGTTAAGGGCCGATACTATCTCAGATTAGCAACTCGACGCAACTTTACTCTAGTTTCGATCGTACATACAGTTATAATAAAGGCGACATTGCTGTGCGCTCAGCCACGGCGCTTATGACTATGTGGTCATTTAGACATAGGTAGGTACATGACATAACTACGCGCGAATTTCTGTTTTTTATTTTAAAGTTAAACAAATATTAATTTTGAAAATCTAGAAAGCAGGGCATCTACTATATACTGTTTTTATTTACTGTACTAAGTTTCACGGCCTAATTGGATGTCGAGTCAATATATATTTATCGTGTTTTCGCTATACTAGTGTTCTAGCATCAATCCTGAACAATGACATATAATAATCTCAAAATAAATGCTTCAGTATTATAGAAGATACAATCGCTGAAGCTATGTAATTTCAGGTACCTATCTTACTCTTTACGAATTAACATCTACACATTATTTTGTGAAGCTATACGAAGAATGTTGTCTCAATGTTTGTTTTATCAGCTTACGTTCGATTTATTGGACATTCCCTCGGATGAAAACAAACTAAAATGGGCAATACGCGACATAAGAGGACATAAAACAATTTAACGTTAGTGAAGACAGACTTTTACGACAACGCGAAAAGAGAGGAACATTATATTAAAGTTATGAAACAATTCGGCGTCAAGTGAAAATGTGTCACGAACTTTATATCAACGCTTCAAATTCACAGGCCTAAATGGGTATAACATAATCCTAATAGGGCTCCATTTGGAGACCTTTTCAGTTCAAACATAATATCTAGCCTCGTGTTTGTTTGCTTAATTTAATGGTATGATAAGGGTTTAAGTGGTAAAACATTTTGGCTTATTTTATATCAAATTTAGTTTAGGATAAAATCTAGGTACAACTTTTAAAATAGGCATTTCATGAGTAATACATAAGTATTTTTTGATGCCAATCAAATCAGTAAGTAATGGCAACTCAATTTACGATTTACGTCGACTTGTACAGGTATATAGTACTTTTCCGAGTCCGCTAGTTGCATAGGCGATGTACGTTAACAGTTTCTGGTCTATTCTACGGATGTTAAAGGAAACTTACCCTCATCCTACTAACGAACATAGCCTCGACATTGGGCGGCAGGTACTCGCGAGTGCGCGACACCTCGAGCCACTCATCCAGACCGGAACTGTAGGAGGCTGAGCCAGCGGCGTGGTACGCCAGCCAATGCTTCGCGAGTGAGCACTGGCGCTCCAGCACAAAGCCATAGCGACGACGCTCCTGGGTCATAGCCTGGTAAAGAACATTCAACGTTAATTCACCGGTATAGAAATGCGATACAAGCAGACACTGAAGAAGTCAGAATGGTCAAGTAAATAAAGAGACCAATATAGTCAATTCATTCGTTGTACCTAATCTTGTGAGAAACGATGTTAGGGAAGTTGAAGATCACTACGTCCAAGATAGAGGTTCGAACTAGGATTATGATTTCGATAATGAGGTGAGCTGGTGGATCCAGCTCGAATGGGTAGCGATCGGGAAACTTCGCAATATCTTTCGTAAAAGATATCGCAGACCCTAAAGATGAGAGTGTATGTTACCAGTCATAACGTATCTAAGACTGGTGGTCGCTGACTATAGGACTTGTGAATCAGTTTAATTTCGCACTGCGAGCCATGGAGTGAGCTATGCTTGAAGTTGCAATACGTGATAAAATTCGGAATGTGGATAACCGTATGACAACCAAAGTCACTGACATACCTTTCAGAATTAGCAAGCTGAACCGATAACCGCTGAGGAGCAAATGTTTTCTCATGGTGACCACTATTAAACGCGAAACAGTGTGTAGAAAACATCACTTGATGGACCGACAACATTGTGGCCTCGTCGTGGAGTCGATGGATGAATCCATCGACTCCCCGCGACCGCAATCCTTACTGATAAACTTCGATGATGATGATGAGGTATTTACACAGAAATGACATGAATTACTGCGTCTTATAAGGTAAATATGTACTATATCTTGCAGGTATCATACATAATCTGTATTGGAAAGCGTTGATAAATAGCACACCACCCTTTCGATAGATCTACGAATAGTATTAAGAGTATCAAGACGTTTCAAACAGACAAATTGAATAAAACTTACAAGTAGTGATGGCCACTTACGTTTTTCAGGCTCTGCTCGCAAAAAGCGTCCAATTTTGTCTTTTCCTCTTCGAGTATTTGCATATTCTGCAAACAGAAAATTATTTAAGTTTTCAATAAGACCGCCGCTACCGCTCGGCTAGTTAATTGAAGCTCAATTGATGAGTAAGTACCTTCATTTCTTTGTCCATCGCTGAGCCAACTTTCGTAACGTTTGTTTTCTTCTTGCGCTGTTTCTTAATTGTGGCCGCAGCTTTGCTGTAGCTCTCTGACCGAAGTTTGTGTTGTTGCAAGAACCGTTTTTGTTCAGACTGTAAAGAAAATATTATCTTGGAGTCCGAAGGTGTAAATTTATAGAATTTATGAACGAATTTGGGCACATCTGGTGAAAGGCACACGTTTTCTGGCTCGAATATTTTATGAAGGTGCTTAATGTATCTTTTATGATGTAGATAAAGAATTATGTGTATTCAACGGCATTTTTGTATATTTTTATCGATTTATAAAGATATGAATACAAATAGCTGAACCTGTATCGTTTCACAATAGGAACTGATCAGCGGTTATAATCTTTTGTATCGTCATAACATTTTCCCTAAAGTCTTTTGATAGACATCTCGCCTCCAGAAGATAAGCCTTTCAAAGGTGAAATAATAACGAAAAGTAGTACCAGTAAACAAT
The DNA here is from genome assembly GCA_951394065.1 of Venusia cambrica. NCBI lineage: Eukaryota > Metazoa > Arthropoda > Insecta > Lepidoptera > Geometridae > Venusia > Venusia cambrica. The sequence continues at coordinate 10,559,908 of OX596043.1, read as the reverse complement.
CCCTGGAAACAAGGGGTGCCCATAAAAGATTATGAAAGGATAGAATCTTATTGACTGACCTGTACCACTTTCGTATCTTTTTCGAGATTAGTTTCCAAGGGGACGAGCAAATCTACGTAGAATGCCTTCAGCTGAAACAAACAAATACATAGTGGATTATTGCGTAGGGGTCGTCAACAAAAGTTCCGCTCCACTGCTGTAAGGGTTCAAGGTAAATACAAGAAGCTATTGGATCTGCGAAAAGGTTGTCAACCAATGTAATATAATTAATGCCTTTGTTCACAAGGAATGTAATTTGATTCGTAAATTCACAGAGCAGGTTTATAGATCCATTGTATGTTACGTAATACTTAGGTCTATATAGGGTATTTATTATTTGTTTTATTTAATATTTCCAAAAAAAAACGACCAATTACATGTTTTTTTTACACTTTTTAGATTTTCATCTCTTCCAGGCAACCGTTGGATGGAAAGGATAGCTTAGAGCAGACAAAGCGGTGTATTAAAGTACTAAAATAAACATTAATTTATTTTCTTTACTATATTTATTTTACCTAAAGGCCGTTTGTAACGGTCCTTAGGTAATCTGACTAATTCCTTTGTGCATAGTTAGTTTAATTGTACATTTTATTGAATAAAGATTTATTTACATATTAATAACAATATAATATAAAATACATTACAAAAATAATAATAAATAGAAACGAAACAGCAGTAGCGAACGAGACAATTACAAGTTGATTGAGGAAAAGTAATGACAGCGTAAATTATGTAATGAATTGTGAGTATATAAATAAATTAATATTACAGGACATTAATTTAACGCAGCGCCATCTAGCCCCAAATCAAGCATATGGATAAACACAATCCATTTTTTTTATTTTTTTTATTTACGATGGGTCGGCTCTTGACCACGAAACTTACACAGGTAAGAATGATATCTACGATGGAGCGAGCCTACCCAGAAAGTGCCTATTAACTCTCTTCTGAAGACATTACGGTCGTAGCACAGCGGAAAAACAGACGCTGGGAGCTTATTCCAAGTTCTTGCAGTGCGCACAATAAAAGATTCTTGAAAGCGTTTAGTTCTTATGCGTGGGATATCAACCAGGTGAGGATGATAATAGGCTGTGCGTCTGAAATTTCTATTGAAAAACGGCGAAGGCGGTATAAGGTCGTGAAGCTCCTGAGCACACTCACCGAAGTACAATCTGTAGAACACCGACAAACACGCAACCTTGCGACGATGGCTCAGGCTGTCGAGCCTTGCTTTGGCAAGGTACTCTTCACCTATGAGCCTCTTGGCTCTGCGCTCCACCGAGTCAAGTGCAGCAAGTTGATATTTGGCTGAACCATCCCAAAGGTGGCTGCAATACTCCATACAGGATCGAACTTGAGCTTTATATCAAGTCAAAAGTTGTTCAGGTGTGAAATATCGCTTGAATTTATTTAGGATGCCCAGATTTTTGGCCGCAATTTGCGCTTTAGACTCGATGGAGGTGCCAAAGTTGAGGCTAGCCGTCAACTCCATGCCAAGGAGGACAAGGCGGTCAGTTATTTTAACAAAAGTACCTTGAAAGGTAGGTCTCAGGTCAAATTGAGGGCGCTTTTTCGCCGAAAAGAGACATGCCTAAGTTTTGGAGGCATTGAAACAGACCCTATTAGCGTCTCCCCATTGGGAAACAAGACTTGGAGTCTGATTCGTCCGCTCAATCATGGCCTCTCTCAGAGAACACACCTCCAGATTGGTAGAACGTGCACTACATGTGTATCTCTCTGTAACAGTACTGTCATCTGCATACCAAAAAATTCCTAGCTGGACTTATACCAGCTTATACCAGCAAAATTGAATTTCAATCGGATGTGCTATTTCTAAATGAACGACAATCTACGTGTGTGTATGGAAATGCGGTACTACCTATTATATACTGGGCCCTTTATGCGCCGTTTTGACGTAAAATATAACAAAATACTTACTTTAATTTAACTACATTTTACAAAGCTATCTTGATCATCATCTGGTCGTAACTGTCATGAGTACCTACATACTTCTTCAAGAGAGGAGAGCTATCTGAACGTATCAGACAAGCCGGTCATACAAGGTCATAAAAATATTTACTTACAATATTCATCTGTTGATCTTGGATCTCGCGATAAACCTCGACGACCTTCATAAGAGCGGTTCCTGCGATACAAAAATATTGGTCAGTGGGTTTCGAAACAGTTACTTGGACGTGCAATTTTCTTTGAAACAAGTTTACCTCCTTACTAAAATAGATATCTTGCTCTATGTTTACAATGAAAAGGACGTAAATACTTAGTGGTTCCATAGCTTAAAGTACACATGTTATATAAAATAAATAGACTCAAGACTTTTTTCCGTTTCGAGGATTCACCTCTAATCACTACTCACAGCGTGAATCACCTACCAGGGGGTAATCAAAGACACGTCTAAACGTAATCTCTCTGTATATTATATAGGAAAAATAAAAAAAAAGTTACTCGTTAGATGTAGCCTGTATAGGCATGTGGCAAATTTCCATATTTTTAAACTAATATGTGCTTTGAAGCTAAAATTTACCAAAATCCATATCGTAAGTAACTTATTTTGCTATTAAATTGTCCCGCGTGAAAGTTGCATTGCATTTTCATCTGTTTAACAAACAACTAAGTAGGTACTTATTGCACAGTTCATGTCACATTTTAATTGAATCTTTACTGAGAAAAAGATCAGTCAACATGTTAATAAGCGACAAATTTAATTATGTCCGTACTAATTGTATGGTAAATGGCACACCCATATTATTAAAATCACAAGTTTGTTTGGTTGTTTGGATGTTTCGATGCTCATTCCTTCTTTGCGCTACTTAGCAACTTAGCGCTACGTTGCACATATGTTGCTCTAGATCAAGAATTCAGAGACAAAGGCTAATTTTCATTTCAGTTTCTGTGTTATGGGAATGGAATGTTAATCATCGTAATGCAAAAATAATTTGTTCGCCTTTGCTTTGAACAGATTGAGCTGAAACTTTGCACATATATTGTTCTGAGCCAGAAAAAACAAAAATACTACTACATTTTAGACACAAAAGCTAGTTATTCAATGAAAAAAAGTGGTTCATAAAATATTGTCATCAAAATATTAGGTCGGTAATTGTATCGTGCTGACGTATATCAGACGTATCTTCTTTCATCGTCTTTTAATTATATAACGGTGGGCTTTATAAGGATTTACCATAAAATATTGGAAAGCCTGACCCAATCAGTTTAAATTATTTTACGTGTCAGCTAACAAATTGGAATTGTCGACACTTGGATAGGTGAATATTCAATAAAAACGGGAAAAATTGCTGTTCGCAGCGCGGGCTGCAAAATTCTGACTGTTATAGTCGTGTATAGTTATTTTGTGTACATCACCTCAAGATTGTAAACACCGTCCGTTTGTAATATGCCTCGTCATATTGTAAACGGTCGGCAAATTATCAACAGCAACTAAAATTTACATACATCAAAGTATGGGGTTAGGGGGCATCTCGCCCTATCAATATCAGCGCTAATTCAAAAGAAATTAAACGGATTTGAGAAGATTCTGCTTTGAGAACACCGGCATTCAGTAATAGGAAGGCCAACATCATCATCATGAGGCAGGGAGCCCCATATTCCATTTAAGGCGTTGTGGGCACGACATTTCTGTTTTCCTTCATCTCATATCGGATATTAAATGGAGTATGGGATTTTAAAGTCTTACCAATGTCCGCACATCCTCCCCAGGTGCCCTGCTGGGCCTGTCTGCCCAGTTTTCCAACTGCGTCTACATAAAGCCTCGAAGCTGCTGCCGCACCTTTAAAAATAGACGGTAATTTTGAAAACACTACTCATTTATTGGTAGGAAGTATGTAGAGGTAGAATATCCGGTCCATCAAATTATATGCAGGTAAATTAAACCGGTTTTTAGCTATTAAATCGTTTTAAAAGTAAAACGGTCGCATGTACCTCTATACATAGTTCAATTTAGTTTTAAACTATTTGATAGATATAAGAAATATGGGAAAATAATAAATAAATAAAAACCCATGACAATCGTGCTGTGTTCGATGGTCTAAATTGGACATTTTTTTAAATAAATCATTTCCTCTTTCACATTATGAACTTTAACAATGCCACTTATTCGTTTGCGCAATATACTTTTATACGGGTTCAAAGGCTTTTTTGTAGCGTAATACAGCATTATCAGATCGATTGTCTGTGTCCTCCAATCAACCTCTTAAATACAAAATAATAAATAACTAATTTTCAAAACGCAAATTATGAGCGGTTCCATCTATTCATATTACATAAATTTACAAAGATTAGAACGAAAACATTGTGACATAACATGCTAATAAAATCTAGTATGACTTTAGTTACATAACACTCATTAAAAATCTGCACACAATTTAGAACGAGCTGACTCATTTCACCGCATTATAACCTTAATAATAACAATATTTCGGTGACGACCCGTCCACCCAATATACTCGACGGCAACATTCAAATGAAAACATTTTGTGATCAAGTAGAGAAAGCGGCATCGCAGACGAAAACTAAGTAAATAAATATTTCAGCAACAAAATGGTCCTTCTCAATTACTGTGTTTACCATTTCATTTCAAAAGATATCATAATGTAAATAAAAATATTGGCAATTATAAATCCGATACCACATTTATTTGCGATATCATGTTTTAATTCTGCATAAACATTTTAAAAATAAGATTTAAAGTTGGTATTATTTGTAATACAGAAAATCAATACCGAATTTATTAGTTATTTAGTACTTTAGTCAGACTTTAGTAAACGCAAAAAACAAGTTTGTGCGATTTTTGGTACCATACAACATTCCATTAATTCAGAATTTTAGGGCACATGTTGATTAAGCACACTTAAAACATTCTGTATGTTTCCATAAAAGGATGTACTCAAATTATTACCATTTACGAAAATGCTTGCCATTTTTAGCAAGTTATTCCAAATATTCAGGTTTATAGAACAACGATTTAATTGCGAATGCTTTATGTACCTACTTGATAATCATTGGTGCTCATAATAATATGTAATAAAAAAAAAGATTCCATATTAAGGTATATAGGTACGCACGAAAAGTTTATTTGTAAATTTTTGCTATAAAACACATCGTGGATTTAAACGCGAAATACGCCACTATATACTGCGCCTATACATGTATCCAATCACAAATATTTTTGAGATTAAATGCTTACATTTTCCATCCGACTAAATCTTTGCGAGCAAAGTTTGCTCAGTTCCGGAACCAATATGGAGTTAGGGAAACCGTTTGTAGCGGCGAATTTTACGTTTTTGAATCCACAATGTGTTTTTGAAGCTACAACTTGTCAAAAACCATATACCTAATGCATATCTAAATCTGAGGGACAACATTTTTTACTAGGTATACCTAAGTAATGAAGTAGGGACAAAGTTAAAAAAGAGGTAGTAATACCTACATCAGGAAATTCAATACCCAGAACTAAATGAAGTCGATTGTGTACCGGGATCTTAAATTTGACCTTTATGGCCCCGTGGCTGGTTTCACTCCAATTCCAACCGACTTTATTGTGCCAGTAGAGTAGTAATGTAGACTTATGTTTAAGGTTCGCGTAATAAGGGTAATTTTTGCTGAGTGATAAAACGAAATTAGCCCCAAAGCATCCTCAAAATAAAGTAGGAACTCGCTAAGAGCCATACATCGTGCACAATGCCCAAGTTTATTGCTACTATAGCGCGGGCTATAATACTCAAGATAAGCCAACAGAGACAATTTGGCACAAACTACGCCCCAGTTTCCGCAGCCAAGCAAGCGCGGAACACTGAGGTTTTGCATATAGATGCGCCTATTTGGCTTACACTACATAAATTAATTCTATACGTTCCACTGGATTCACATCACTTTGATTTATTTGCGTCCCGCTTCAGGAATTCACTTTCTTATTATCATTATGAAACCTCTTACAATGCATATTGCATTTCATATCATATACGTCTAGACGCGCTCATAAACATTGCAGCTGTTATATATCTACGTCTTTTCTTTTATTTTGTTGTAATCGAATCTGCGGAGACTTATATCATTGGCTTGAGCACAATGTCATTGGCCTTTTTGTGGCGGTTTTATCATTTTAATGAATAACTTACCATGCAAAGCCTTCAAATAGGCCTTGCCAGCCGTTATCATCTGTCGGGCGCCAGGGTTGAATTTATCCAAGATATTCTGAAACAATGAAGACATTCCTGTAAGATTGTGAGAAAAACTATAGACCTAAGAAAATTATGTTTAAATCGATTACTCAATCGATATAATAAAATAGTGATCTATCAATCGCTCTTTCGTTGCACAAGTGACAGGCTGTAGGCTATTTTCATACAATCGGAGTGGTTACGAAACAAACCATTTGTAATGGTGAATAGGATAAGGCTATTCATATGCAATCTTAGCAGAAAACAGGGAGTTAGTTTGTAAACAGAGTTCGGTGTTGGAATGTTGGCCTTTCAAGGATGCTGCGCGGTGCGGTTTGCTGGCCTCGTTACTCGAGGTGTGGCCACTTGCCGGCACTCGATGACGGCATTCCACTGCAAATATCGCAAACCCACTTCTTCAGAGCACTAAACGCTTGGAAATCAGTAGACTTACTGCATGCATAAAACTTACTGTGGCAAATACATAAACCGTCCATGTGCAGACACGCACACCAAGAGATCTGACCCACATTTCAAGGCAAAATTTAAATACGTCTTCTGTATCCCCTTTAATTTTTAATTTCATTTTATTATTTATTGTTAGTGCGGCAATAGAAATACAGACTCAGTGAAAATTTATACTAAGACAAATTGTATTTATACTACCCCCTTATTCACTATGACCAATATATATCTATCAATATATATCTTAACGCGCCCGGGTTTATTTTTATTTTTATTGTACGTCGGGTAAGCACTTGCCCTTCAACTCACCTGGTTACAAGTTGAGATAAGGACGAAGGTGGAGGCGCAGTTTACCCGGAATCCTCAACAAACTGAGGAACTGGCTAACTTACCTCTAAATGCCGGAACACAACAATTTTTAGAATTGTTATTATTGCGACAGAATTAAGCAAGATGGTGGTAGCTAGCCAGGCGGACTTAAATACAGTCCTAAGTACCAACCAAACCAAACACAATATAATATAATATATATATAGGTATTATTATAACATATAATATGTAGTACAATATGATATAGTGACTATGTGACTATTAATCAAGACCAAGCTGAGAAAAGTTGATAAAAACGCCTTCATTTCTCGACGCGGGCAGACTGGAACTTGGGAGCTACCCAAGTTCCAGTCTGCCCGCGACCACGGCTGGTGCAACCCCGCCGAAACGTGGGGATACATATAGCTAAAATACTCGAAAAATACCCGTTTTTGAAATGATATTTGAACTATTTACTTATTAAGGCTTTCGAGATACAGCCCTCCGACAGACAGGGTTCCGTTGGCACCCTTTAGGTACGGAACCCTAAAAATGCTATAAATGTAAACCCAAACACAGCAACGTCTACGTATATACTGGAAGACTCAACTGCTATTGGTAATAGCGGCTGAGCACTTCAAAATATTTTATAAGGGCATCTCGGTAGGTAGTAAGCTCTCGAGAATGTAGGTACTCTACCTAATGTATGTAGACATTGAAGGAGTATAATGTACGCTTTGCATTCTATCAATACGATTTTCATTACTGAATCCTTTATCTTTAAACTGTCTATCAGTTTCAAAGTATTAAGAGTAGTAGACTTCCTTAAGAGAAGTATAGAGTTCCTTGTTAGAGGGATCGTCCGGGGAAGAACTACCCCCATACCTATTTCCGCCAAGTAGCATTACTGTGTTTTGGTTTGAATGGTTGCCGTACAAAATTACGGGCACACGGGGCTTAACACCTTTATGCCCCAAGTTGATGGGCGCAATGCAGTGCAGCGAGGGTCATGTTCTTTGTTGATTTGACATACGCAGTAAGGCTTTGTTCTAGGCAAGCTGCATTTAACGTCAGGCTCTATTTTGTATTAAAATATTTGCTCCTGTATATATTTCAATTTGAAGCTATTTTTTATTTACTTTCACGATGAATGCAATGTTTGTTCAGAAATTAAATTTATATGATAGGTAGGAATATAATAAACTAGCTTTTGCCCGCGGCTTCGCTCGCGTTAAGAAGTATTATTATTAATTAGGTATAGTTTTTGCGGATTTACTTTTGTTTAGCGTGTGTAAAAAATTTGGGCCTACAAAACATAAAAACGACAGTACATTCTTCAACTTCTCCATTAACGTTCAGATTTTCTTTAGCCATTTTTAAAAAGTCTAACCGACAAAACCTATACTGAAACCAAACGAAAACAAAACAAATACCAAATACAAAGCAGAGTCTATAACCAAAACTACTAAACCGAAACAAAACAAACGCAAAATCTCAAAATTTTGAAAATCTTTCTTAGGGGATGCCTACGTTATAGTAGGTTATGCATGCAAAATCTCAGCCCGATCGGTTTAAAATTAACAGAGTTTCATACAAACTTTCATCCCCTATTTTATCCCCTTGGGGGTATAATTAATCAAAATCCTTTCTTAGCGGATGCCTACGTCATAACATCTACCTGCATGCCAAATTTCAGCCCGATCCGTCCAGTGGTTCGGGCTGTGCGTTGATAGATCACTATGTCAGTCAGTCAGTCACCTTTGAGTTATATATATTTAGATAGATTGCTTGCTTGCTATTTTGTTCGAATCCAATATTCCCTAATCCTAGCAGTCACATAACAAAAGTCAATGCAGTGTGCCACCCCTATATTGAGCTTCCGTCGGCGTATGAGGGTGGAACTACGTGCTAATGTGTTTTACGATCTTGCCACCTCAAAAAATTTTACAGACCACATCTGTGTAATGGACGCTGATGTTTAATTCATTATTACTTGTTTGAGAGTCCATAAAATTTGGTCCCTCTGAATGTACCGAATACGTGTTTAATCATAATTATGATTAATGTTTTATATTACATCCAAAATAGAAAGGATGGCAAATATTATAGTACCTATCTAACGTAATAGATTTGTTGAGTTGAGGGTGGTGGATATTGTAAGAGTGCATACTGAATAAGACCTTATTTAAAATAAATGCATGTAAGTAGGTACTAGGTACATTTCAACCTACATTAAAAGACACTTACATACCATCTTACATACAAGTGCGAATAAAATTTTACAGCTTATAATTGAAACTTATGGCGGAGGGAATAATTTTATCGGTTTTTATGTACCCAGAAACTCGTTTATTTTTATTTGTCTTTGTTTGCTGACAAAACACATTTTGGAGCTGACCAACATCTTTTTAATTCGCCGACCGTTGAAATGATAGCCATCAAATTATAACAAACAATAATTGTCCCCGATCATTTGTCAACAACGCGTTCATTGTTTTGTTTCGTAAGCCAGCACGAAGACGGCTAAGCACTTCGTTATAAAGTTATCTGTCCCCATCTTCATGCTCGGCTCGATACGACGATGGCTGTAATATATGGCTTCTGGGCCGGGGCAAGCGAGAAGCAATTTTTCACCGGATTCAGACGTACCTTTTTAAAATACCGAACAGCCCGCTCCAGATATAGGTATAGGATCGCTTATTGCTCGCGTCGGGCACGTAAATCTTCGGGGCTGTTTCGTAAAGAAGACGGCCGGGGGTGAGAAATAGATTTGCACTTATAAAAATTAACTAAAGGGCAAATTTTAGAGGGGTGGTTTCTGCGAAGGCATGTATTTGGGTTTTTGTGAAGGAAATCTTATGCACGGTAGCTCTTGAAATAAATATATAAATAAATATTACAGGGCGTAATTTCACACAGCGCCATCTATCCCCAAACTAAGCATAGATTGTAATATGGGAACTAGATAACGGATAGAATACTTAAATACTTTTGTAAATACATACGTATTATATGATACAGCACCCAAACACAGAACAAACATCTATATTCATCACACAAATGTTTGCCCTGGGTGGGAATCGAACCCACAACCTACAGCGCAGAAGGCAGAGTTACTACCAACTGAGCTATGAGGCTTGTTAACAAAATACACAAGCATATTAAAATGTATTCAAAAACAGTTAGCAGTTTACTTAATCTGTACTGTCTACATATACAGTACAATATAAACTGTTTGTATATTGCAGACAGGCATAATACTTACAGCACAATATTATTGTTTATCTAGTGGATGCGTTTGAATTGATAGAGAAGGTAGTTTATTTTTGTTTGGACCATAGCAAAATTTAAATACCCACAACGAGCCGAACGATCTGCAACAGGAGGCTTATCCCATCCTCTTTATTTGTTCGGCACGTACCACACGACATTTGGTACAAAATTGCCTCGGGCGGACTTCGTGACTCTCTCTCCCTTCGTACCCTTTTGAGCCTAATGTTCTACGTACACGTACGAACAGATCCTCCCGAAAGAAATAGGGTATTTAAATTCATATGGGATTTCACTATGTAATTTAATGTTTTAACCAAATCACGACTAAGAGACATGGCATAGTGATTTAGCTTTGAAGATGGAACATATACATTTTATAGATACAAATTTCCATCTCCTAAAAAAGCTCGTATTCTCGTGCTAATATTTGTGATCAGCTATTCCAAAACCGTAATTTTATTTAACGAAGTTTAAATGTGTGAGTGGTACCTGCGCGCAATTTGGCTGCCAGAATTTAATAGGAAACCGGTTTGTCAATTAACCTCTTCGGCTATAAACCAAATTTAATGATGAGATAGGTATAATGTTGAACCAATTTGGAATATGAGTAACTAAATGCTAAATTGAAGCAAATCAAGTAACATTTAATAAAACAACCAACATTTTATATAACTCGTGCTTCTTCCGTTCTTCCCGCTAATTTCTACTGCCCGACTTTAAGGCTTTTTTACAACTTAGCCAGAAAAACGTGTCCCAGTACAACGTGGCCAGTATCATCATTTAAAACAGAAAATTCAGAACTAATCACGTTTATGCTGATTTTATCAACGTAATATTTCTGTTGCGCTTTTGCCATAGCATCAGTAGATGCAAGAAAAAAAAGAATAAGGATGATGGTGATCTCCTCATCTCCTCTCATCTCTCTCATCGCAAGAGTAGAAGCATCGTCGCGTAACCGACCTTTTGACTCGAGAACGGTTTTGTGATTTTGTGTCATATTACATGGAACGTTTATAAATATATCAGCAGATAAACATGCAGAGGAAACATCAAGATGTTTGCTTACTTGTTGCCGGCGAGCGTTGTTTGCAGACGCTGCAGGTTTCAGCAAACAACGCTTTGTACATGAATAAAAATAAAGTCAACTACAATATAATGCAACTCTTGTGCTTGATCTAAATCTGAATTCGCTTCCGGCGTGTGACGAGACAGCTTGCTAACATACTCGAGGGTGAGATTATTTATTGTAGCTTATTGAATTTTTTCACGCATAGAATAATATATCCTTTATTTATGACGGAAGCCTGTAAGAACTTTTTTTACCATTTTCACACAAATATATAGACTTGGCGTCAGTGGCCCTGGAAAAAGACTTACCCTGTACACAATACACAATTAAAAATAGCAACTAAATAACCAATAAGGTATAAACTATTCTGCTACAATAATTAGCCAGGTTTAAAATTAAAAAAAGAAATCACACCAATTTAACATGAAAAGAAGGTAAATTAGTTTCAAAAGTATTGATACAAGTTCATATTATTATAGTCTGTAGAAATTTTAAGTTCTAAAATAATGCAGTAAAATTTCTGCGTCACTAAAATTTCTTCAGTTCATTATTCGCTCAAGAAATTATCGACTTTGCTAAATCTCTTGGATAAAGTTCTAGCTGAAGTTGAGCTAAGAGTATTTGTGAAGTCCTGCAAGTGAAACTTTGCAAAAATTAAACTTGGAAAAGTACAGAATCAAAGCCAGAAGCGGTCGGCGCCGGCGTTCGGCCCGCGTTCATTTGAATCCCCCTCAGCCTTTTGTAGTCGACTTCATTTAGCGAACTTAAAGGAGACTCTTTTATTTTGTTCCACCAAAGAACTTAAGAGGTGCATTGTTGAATCCGTAACAAATTGCATACCGTGATTACGTTAGGAACTGTAGCACCGGACAAAGGTGCAGCTTAGATTGGAATTTAACAGATATCTAATTCAAACATTTTCCGTTTTCATATTATAATATAGTATGAGTTTATTTCAGACAACGTTAGAATAGTGCAGGATTTAACATCCTTCCATCCTATTAACTCTAAGACCTATATTAATATATGCTTTACGACTAAAATACATACAAAAATATAACTTATCCTAAGGCACATTTTTTTCAAGCAACAACCAAAATGCCCGCTACCAGTTCTACTATAGCAAGGTTATCTGGTTTTTATATGCAGACCGTTCAGCTGGAAACATGTTGCCCATTGTTTTAATCTATTATTATTATATATTCATTACAAGAATTTAAACTATGTAGCTATTTACGGACGTAGTATTTTGACAACGCACACGCTAAACCGATGGATGTAAAGGCATTAAATTTGGCACATACATTTATTTTTTATTAAAAGTGAGCACTAAGAGAGGATTTTTGAAAATTCTTGATTTGAGATAACATTACAGAGGGATAAATAGGTGTAAAACATTTGTATACAGTAAAAGAGTTCGTAATCTTTGAAGTTGCATCTTTGGATATTAATGTTTGGGCTTCTATTTTGTAATTTCAACAAACAATCGATTTTTTTTGAGTTACGAGTAGAAGTGCTCTGTAACAAATAATAATTCATCGTATCAATTGTTTTAAAATTAGGGAGCCATTTTTTATGTATGTTGGACCGTCTATGCGCAAATTTTTCGATTTGCCACCCAACGTTTATTATGTTATTCAGTTTCGTAATTTTACTACATTGACTCAAAAAAATATGATTTTTAATTCATATAAGAATATTACTGACAAGATAAGATAAATATAGGAATTAATGAGACCTCAGTCGTCTAAGGTCAAAGTCAAAGTCAAAGTCAAAGTCAAATATATTTATTCAGTAATATTTTTTAGGATCACTTTGAAACGTCAAATCTACCGCCTGTTCGGAATCGCGACCAGCACACAAGGAGAAAGGCAAGAACCTCGGGCTAGTTTTTTTTTTTCATGATCCATTACAATAGATTAAAATTATCTAATACTAATTACAATTTATTCATGGAGCAAATTATTTTTTTTAATGCCAGGCTTTCTTATCTTCTAGGTAATCTGAAATTTTATAATAAGCTTTCCTGGATAGCTTTTGTTTTACAACATTTTTGAATTTATTATTTGACAAGCTTAGCACATCTATAAACACATATGAGTTCCAATCAAACTGATTACAATTCCGCACGGCTGCCAATGGTTAGCACGTAAATCCGATGTGGATAAATATTTGCACGACAGGTTGTAAACTGTACGTGCCCCGGCCAGTTAATAGCCAGAACAGTTACCTAGGTACGGCCAGACCTAGGCGACCAGAACACACAAACTATTTCCACGTGTTTCTTTCAAATCCAGAACGTAAAAATTGAGAAGATCTCGACAGCTCATAGTAGACAATACCTGCTTTGTGAATTGTGATGCGCAATTTTCAAATTCGGAATCTGTTTCAAGCAAAACCGGCATAAACATATAAACTTATAAACATAAACTTAGCGTTTGAATTGTAATTATTCGATAACTAACATGAATCCTCTTTAAATAATATAGTACATAATTTATATAGACTACGTGCTTACCTACTTGAATTTATTGTTTAAATTTTAAATTATTTTTTTATATTTTCAACACCACTATTTGTAAAAAAATATTTAATATTAGGTACTTACACCTAATTTTAAATGAATATAAGTGTCTAACAAATTATTATTTAAATTAGTTTAATATTGTGATTGAAGTAAATACATTATTATTATTAAATTATATGGGTTTTTCTCAGCCAAGACAAAGACAACATCCTCGGTTTAATAGTTATTGATCGTGTTAAAATCTGAAATTGATAGCCCCATATGAAGACTTTACAAAGTTTTACGTTACGTCTTATATATTTTATTCTATCCCATCCCGGTTATCGATCACGCAGTTTAGGTCATAGCATCACCCGGTCTAGATACGCTTCAAATTTCAATTTAGCATCGCTTTGGAATAGCATTTAATTGGATGTTTGATTTAGCCGGAGGAATCATTGATTGCTGCCTTTGATATGCGAACTGCTGCGAACTGAACAAGCGAATGAATACCGAGGTTTTTCTCTCTTTTTGTCTTGTAATGCACCTGGGATTTGTATAAACCGCTTTTATTTTTACTTGTATATTTCTGTCTTATTATTCTATCTAGGCAAATCGAATGTTTCGGCACGCTCTGCATCCTAAGCGAGTTTGTATAATATTTTACCATGAGTACTTGAAACAGAAAATAGAGGGACATTATTATTTTGTTAAAACAAGACCTGAGAAAAAAAAACTCATTTTTGGATCGCCCTCTAGAGTAAGTCAAAGTCAAAGTCACCCAAATTTTTTTTTATTCATTAAAATTTTTTAGGATCATTTTGAAACATCAAATATACGGCCGCGCCTGTTCGGAATCGCGACCAGCACACAAGCAGAAAGGCTAGAAACTCGGGTTGGTAAATTTTTTGATGATCCATTCAACACCTGTATACCAATTAGGTATACAGAATTTATAATAATTTAAATAACATTACCTATAGGTACCTACATCATAAACCTAAATACTAAATACATGTATTACTAGTGGTTCTGTAAGAACAGTAGACCTCGTGAGCCCTTATAATCATACAATAACCGATGTTTTCCTGTTTCAATTTTAATTTTAGACTTTTTGAGTCAAAAAAGGGGTATAAGATTTAGCGATTACTCGCGTTCCCTTGATCTGAGGAGATCGAACCTGGTGTCTACGGATTTGTCTTGCAAAGGCACGGCAAAATGCAAAAGGACTGCGTAGTCTGATTAGTAAACATACGTATACATTTTGCAAAAAAAAAAAAAAAATGAAATCCTACATCAAACTTTTCCTTTTTCCCTCTCCACTCCCCCTTTTTGTGTTTTTTCCACAACATCTTGTGTAAAATTAAATCTTTAGTGTGTTTTTCAAATTTAAATGAAACCCGGTTGATATTTAACGCTACAGCAAACTTCCCCCCTATTTTGCCCCCTATCAAAAATCACGATCGACTAAAAAATTTTAATAAATCGAACATGTTTCATGTCACGAATTTTCATCAAAATCGGTTGAAAAATGCGATCTGTAGGCGAGAACAAACCGACAGCGGACAAAAGCATTTTTGGCCAATCTCGAAACTGAGACGCTTCGCTCGCTGGGCAATTAGGTAACTACCTAATGGGTCATTTGTTAACATTTAGACATCACCATTTAACTGTCCACTGGTATTGCAACATCGGGCCACGCGCTCTTATCGTCGATGTAGTTACTTATTATTTTGTAGTAGGCAATTTAATTAAATTATTCTTTATATACAATTTAAATTTAAGAGCAGAGAGTTTGGTGGCGCTTCGAGGAAACTTATTATTAAATCGTACAAAGTTTCCTAAGAATGAATTATTTACTTTTCCTAAGCAATACCTAGGAATATCAAGTTTATTTTTATTTATAGTATTAACACTGTGTAAGAGTAAGATTTGCTAATTTAGTTAAAATATAATTTTATATAAGTATACAATTTATCCTTTGTAGGGGAAAAGTGGTATATTTTTAGTGTATTTATTAATAAGATTTTCCTTTATTACGTTATGTTACACACATATGTACCTCCCACCGCACATGTATGTACTTACCTACTTTCCATCTACCGTCGTAAAAATGTTATGAGAACAACCTTCTTGTGGGTACCTACTAACCATAAAGTTTAACGAGGCTGTTTTAACATCAAAACAACATTTGGCAGGGTCACGAAAGTGCAGCTTATGTCACTATTTCTATTATTTGAGAGGGTGCAGCGTGCATGGGAACCGCAAGCGCAATTACGTGAATTTTAGTCCTGGCAGCATGGTGGAGTGATATTCGAGGAATTTAATTACAGAAACTCTTTGCGTCGGAATTCAAATCTAACAAAACACATGTTTGTTTCAATGGACGGCGCTTACTAAACAGATCGTCATCATAATTGTTTATGTTCTGTTTAGTAACATTATTACATTCATAATTATTATTATCTTCTGTTAATGATGTACATTAACAGAAGAAAACAACATTATTCTCTGCAATAGTGATACGATATATATACCTACATGATGATGCCATAAATAAAATACTAGAGTGCTACATTATTGCTATTATGTTCAGTAGTAGACTGCAGTGCAGCACTTTAAGTTTTAGTTAGTCATTTCATTACTCATTGGCATCTATTCTTTGCTTCAGTGTTTCAGTAATTTAGCTAAGTTATGCCTTATAATCCAAATATACACTAGTCACACTAAGTCAGTAACATGGTATGTATAAGTATTTGCGTGTTTTAAAGTCCTCAGTAAACTATAGATTTCAATCACGTCGTGGATAAAAAAACATCAGTACATAATGACAACAATACTTTTGAAATGGGTTTGATTTTTCTTTCGATATTGGTTCCCTAAATCAGCGATGGTCATTTGTATTATCTTATTTAATCCGCTATGTTTTTTTATTTTAATTGTACGACGGGGAAGCGCTTGGCTTTCATCTCACTTGGTAACAAGTTGAGATAAGGCCTAAGGAGGAGGCGCACTTCTCCCGGAATCCTTAATAACCTGAGGATCTGGCTATCTTACATCTGAAAGCCGGAACACAATTTTTTTTTTAAGAATTGTTATTATGGCGACAGAATTAGGTAAGATGGTGGTAGATAGCCAGGCGGACTTAAACAAAATCCTACCACCAAGCACAATATTGCTTCGCCTGGGGCTCGAACCCGGGACCTCTGGATCTGAAATCGGTGGGTTGAAACACTAGGCCAGAGAGACAGTTATGTGCTTGGAAGTTACGATTTAACCAAATCCATTCATGCGTCGCTAACCAATTGCCGAGGAATAAACATAAAAAAAATCTCGATAGTCGTCTGGTCATTTCTACCAAATAATTCTCTCACTATGCTTAATACAAACAACTATCATCTGGCGCCGTGTTAGTGAGCGACGGCCTTTATTAAACAAGACAAAAGTAACAAAGTGTTTTCAAGATACTTCGTTATGTTATTGTTTATTCGCTTACCTTTCTTGGTTTGTTCGACCGAGTTGCAGAGATAATAAAGGGATTCTCTGATTAGCTTTTTCCGTATTGGGATAAACATCATTGTGAAATCGAAAAATTAAATAGCACGAAACATCAGATCTATTTGAATAAGAACAAGAATGAAAGAAGTTCGTGGATATTTTTTTATTGTACGACGGGAAAGTGGTTGGCCTTCATTTCACCTAATTTTCTAGTTACTATAAGATCAAAGGTGGAAGCGTCACCCGGAATTTTCGATACAACAGTCTGAGGAACTAACTATTTTACCGCAAAAAAAATATTTAATTGTTTTTATGGCGACAGAATTAGGTAAGATGGAGGTAGCTAGCCAGGCGGACTGAAAACAAAGTCCTACCACCAACCAAACCAGGTACAATATTATACTCCCCCTGGGGATCGAATCCTCTGGATCTGACATCGGTGGGCGTACTACTAGACCACATAGGCGGATTACGGCTGGTGTGGAAATAAATTAACTAGTAAAAACAAAATTATGTGCCTGCCAAATTACGAGTATATCATAGGCCGTCATATTTTTCAGGGTTCCGTACCCAAAAGGGAACCAACGAGCATTTCATGAACCGTATTAGCTAAACAGTTGAAATTTGTGTATATGTATAAGTGTATATTTCTTTTGCCACTATAACAAAAAAAGGGTACAAGAAACCCTGTTAACCTGAGATGTGGGTCAGAACCATCGGTGTGCGTGGCCGGTCTATTTGCTGCTGACGTATAGGTACCTATACATTACCTTTCATTGTTGTGATGGTGAAGATGGTGTCCATCATGCTCATAAATCACTTCCGCTAGCCGAGGGTACACAAACAGTGTCACAGCAGTGTCATAGTGTAAATATGTAAACAAACAAGATGCCACCGTGCTTCTAAGATTTGCTAACCGTTCTATTGCACAGCTAGGTAATTTAAAAGTCGATTCTATTGCGGCACCTTACGCCTAGAGGTGGAATGCGGCAGCAGCCAGTAACTATTTCGTGACTGAGCTTCAGATTATTATGCGTAATGCGGAGTTACTAGACTTTGTAGAGCGGAAAAAATGGCGCAAAAACACACGTTCGCAATTATTGAGCTTTGAAGTTTCCGCACAGCATGTTTATATTGATATGTCATGAGAAAAACATAGGCATCAGAGCCCTTGTGTTTCAAGTGGCATAACAAATCAGTTTGGGTGTACTTTATCTGATACATGTGATTTTTTTGAACTTCATTATTAATGTTCGATAAATTTACATGTTGGCATATACATAGACTCAGGCCTTAGCGAAGCGACACACCTGCATATCTTGACTTAGCGGCTGAAGTATCGGTCGTAGTATTCGGCATGACACACCAAATTTCGCATATTATTCCTATAGTTTTGAGTTTAACCAACCAGTTTAAAGTTGAAAAACTAAAACTCGACTGCAGAATTTCAAGCTTTATTATTTTACGAGTATATGTCCTCAAAACGAATTACAATTTAATGAATCGGCATATACCTTACATTAATACTAAATAAATTCGTTTATTGTATACTCCCCTTTTATTTGCACCCCTAATGCTAAAATTATCTAGGCAGTCTATGACACTCGCACAATTGAGAGGAACCAAACGACAATTCACACATCAAAATCCATGAAGCTGTCTTGGGTGCAGCGCAGTAAAATTAAATACACATACCTACATACCTACAAAAATACATACATACATACTCTCTAAAGCCTAAAAATTGACATGGAGCAAAATCAGTGTCAATTTTGCAACATGTTATTTGTCACATCACACTTCCCACTTAATTGTGGATCGATTCATCACTTGCGGTTTATAATGAAACAGCCGCAGCAAATTCTGCTCTGGGTCGTCGTAATTTGCGGTACTGTACGGGAATTAACTGAGTTTTATTGTAAGTCTCATTTTTGAACGGAATAAAAAACTGTTGGATTCTGGAGAGAATAAAGTGACTATCGCGATAAACCCGAAATTTTCGAATGTAGAATACCGTTCTTTCTTAATTTGACTCTTTTGGAATGTTTTTATTTAATTCATCTAAGCTTGTTTTAATATAGCCACTTAAAACATGGGCAGGCGGATTGGTAATCGCAGTAAAGGGGGCTTGATATAGAACCTTCCTTCTTTTCTTCCTTAAGGCCGAAGGTGGGGACGCACTTCACCCGGAATCCTCAACAGACTGAGGAGCTGGCTTTCTTACTTCTAATGCCGGTACACAATAATTTATAATACTTAGGTCGGATTGTGGTATACTAACCCAGGCGGACTTGCAACAAGTTCTACTACAGACCCAATGAGTTTTACGACAACCGCGGGCTGAGTTGGAGGAAACGGCGCGGCGGCGTGTTATAGCCCGTTCAATTCACGTCAATCAGCTATTTTTAATTTTCTGTTATTGCTGGTAAAATCTTTTTCTTTTAGCAAGCAATGAGTGGGTAATAGACAATCTGGTTAGTCCTACAGGCTTTCACTACGGATATTGGAAAATTATTTCGTTTTTGAATGGAACAATCGCTTGCAATCGCTTGCAAGTTTTTCTTGACAAAAAACGGTAGCATTCGGACGGTACAACATTAGTCACAGAGACCGCAGGAGACGCACGCTGCCATTAGATGAAATCGTGCAAAACAAAATGTCCAACAATTTAGGCAAGACATTTGCGTGATGCGAATGTTAAACTAATGTTTCCGAAACCAGTTTGACACCTTATTACACGAATACGGCGAAGCAACTAAGAGCGTAATTATTTTAATCGGTACCTATGTATGTTCATCTGTAACATAACAGTAACAATAATCCTAAGAAGGTACACAATCGCATTATGTGCCCCGGTAAGAATAGTGCATTTTTCGTGATAAATAAAGAAATAAATGAAATCAAATAGGTAGGTACATAAAGAACTCTGTTCCCTCATATTTTCTAAACTACTAATCATAACTTGACAAATAAGGTATCAGATATCAGGAACTACGAGGACCATGGTCGTACAAACACCCATACTCAACAGCAAATATTTGTGGTAGGTATTATTGACCGAGCGAGCGAAGAGTCTCAGTTTCGAGATTGGCCAAAAATGCTTTTGTCCGCTGTCGGTTTGTTCTCGCCTACAGGTCGCATTTTTCAACCGATCTTGATGAAAATTGGCACACATGTCATTGATTTTTATTATTTTTTTTGTCGATTTTTGATTGGGTGTTAAATAGGGGGGGGTGTAAAGAGAGGAAAAAAATAAACAAAAATATAAAAAGGAATAGGTGAGAAGTTTGCTGTAGGATTTCAATTATTGATTTTTTTTTCGGAAAACTTATACCTACGTTTACTAATCAGCCTATTCAGAGTCCACTTCTCCTTTGCAAGACAAATCCGTAAACACCAGATTCGATCTCCTCAGACCAAGGTCACGCGATTTTAAATGCTAAAACTTATACCCATATTAGCTTAAACGTCTAAAAGGAAAAGTGAAAGAGGAAAGCATCGGGCATTGCATGGTTACAAGGGCTCGCGAGGCCTACTGTTCTTACAACTTGAACCACTAGTTTATTTAAAAGTTACACAGAGTGTGTATTTCTGCTGCTATGACAACAGATAACAAAAATAGAATAATATAAAATGTAACAGAGGGAATTAATGTGAAGCTTGTGATTTTTTCCTTGGGTGTCGGAACCCACGGTGTGCGTCGGAATCAACGAAGTGCGTGTCCGCACTTGGCCGGTTTATTTTTGAAATTGATTACAAGTTTCTTGTGTTGTGTTGGCGGCGAGATACCTTAAATGCAGTTGGCATTAGTCTCGCAGGCTTTCCTTGACCTTTTACAAGTCTTGCTCAAGTTTCGCTTTGTTACTGTAATCGGCACGCTTGGTAGCAGAAATATTGCATACCCCTAGTACTTTAGTTTTTAAGCTTTCCAATAATTGTTTACAAGTTGACTGCAAGATATCTATGGGAAAATATCGTAATAAAGACAAACAAGGTAGGTACCTACCTGGTTGCAAAATTATTGCTACGGAACTGAATGTATGTGGCAATGTTTGTGATGGCATAACTCTCGGTAGGTTATCTGATTTTAATGAAATTTAAACTTTTCTGCGATATTTATAGGTATGTTAATTGATTGTCACTGTGTGAGGTGATTTTTGATAACTAAGGTAGTTATTAGCGTGAAAAGAACTTTATTATTTTGCCCATATCTTTTGAAAGTGGAATGAATCCGATTCCATTTACTAATGACACGTTGGGACGGGTGGAAATTTGAAATCCCATACATACTCTTGAAAACCAAAACCCTCCTTCTGAGGCAGTTGAGTAAGAAATGTAAGAGGTAAATACCCAAAAACACAAGGCGTTCAATCTGATTTGCCCGATCTGCGGACTTTTTTTTATAGAATAGATAATAAATAGTGTATTTTTTATATAATTATTTTCATCATCTAGGAAGTAGAGTAGGTATCATTTTGTTGTGTTTTGTCATCGTATTACATAATAAACAAGTGCGCGTAGGACAAACACAACGAGGGTTCCGACTCACATTTTGGAGCAAAATTGCATTGTGTTTTTGAAGACCCGACTCGCACTTGACCTTTTTTGAACTTTGTAGGTTTTAAGTGCTTATATCACGATAGAGCTTAAATAAAAAACATTAAAAAGACACGTTTCTTGTATGTGGACTCGCTCATACTTTTTGGAACTCTTTTAAGGTAATCCATCGGTTCATATTCACAAAATTTCAATCAGCTACCTATTGCGGTTCAAAAGATACATCCCATTACAGGTTGGACAGATGACAAGACCGATCGATAACGAAGTCTTAGTTTTAGTATCTTGTTGTCCCGATGCGTACGGAACCCTAAAAAGTGGAGATTAGGTAATGAACCGTGAAATATTCTGTAAAAGTCGTCAGTTCCGTATAATTCGGAGCTCGCGGCGATGCCTGCCACTAGAAAGTCGCGGAGACAATGCGACCTATCGTTACACAAGCGGGTCATCGATATTTGTCAGCGTGTCACACATTCACACGTAGATGGAATACGACTCAAGAGAAATCACTAGTTTTCAACGAAAGTTACCAAGTCTGAGAGGTCGATGACCTAGCAAAAAGTATTTTTATTCCGTTTGGACGTAAAAAGGTAACACAAACAAAACTTTTGAAATGATAACTATAGCTATGTAGTAAGTACCTATAGATGCAAGTCCAATACTAAGGATCAGTCTACTTGAGAGAAACGAGAGAAATGAGAACTAGTTAAGACCAGTAGGAGTTATTTTAATAATTTAATCCCAGTACGGATTGGTTGATTGGCTCTAAAGGGCATGCCCGTTTCTTTACAATGTTTCTCGTGCGCTAATAAACTTTCCGAAGCTAAAAGTAAATAAAGAGAACTATGACGACTTATAGTTTTTTTAATAAATATTCAAGACAAGCAACGTTTCTAAATTGTTGTATTCCGGCATTTAGAGGTAAGATAACCAGTTCCTCGGTCCGTTGAGGAATTCAGGACAGCGCTTAAAACTTTGATCTTATGTACCTGACATCAAGTGAGATGAAGGCCAAGCGCTTCCCCGTAGTACGATATAAAAAAGTTTGTAAAACGTAATTTAAATACCAGATTGCCAGAAAATCGAACAACAAATAACAGAGAATCAGTATCAAATCCTAAAACATGAAACTGCTTGGCAAAGCTCGCAATGTAACTGAAACGTAAAACGCTTGTTGGGAACACGAGTTTACGTTCTTACGTTTTTTCATGATCGAAAGAAAACCAAAGATAGTTTCCAAAATTTTTCTGGAAAAAATCGCTATAGGACCGATTATTATAATATTAATAATAAAATAAAATATATATTAATTTGTAAATTATCCAGTCTAAATTATCAAGTGTAAGTATACCTATCAGAGTATTTCCGTTTAATATTTCATTTTATTTTCAATTATTAAAGCAGACATAGATTTCTGCAAGGATGTTTTGTGAATTCAACCTTTGCAAACTCAACATTATAAGAATTCAACTTTCTGATCCTAAAGGATCGTTAATGACATTGGAAGGTCCTCAACAAAATGAATTAACATTATGTATTAAAGCTACAAAAATAAGTAATTATTACAGGAAAATAATTTCACACAGCGCCACCTAGCCCCAAACTAAGCAGAGCTTGTAATATGGGAGCGGGTTACGGATATGATAAAAATATACGTTTGATTCTGTAAATATAGTCGGTCTTAGCGCTTAGAAGCCTAAGCGCTAAGACCGACCATTGTACTTATAACCTTATTTTTTTTGTTAGACAGGTTTATCTTTAGGGTGAGTTTTTTTATTCATTCGTTCACTTTTATCCGTCTAGAGCCAAAGTTGATGGATTTGGACAGCAAACAAATTATTTTCAGTTCTTTAGGATTCCTTAAAGAAACTTAAGCCGGTCAACTGAGTTCGTTATACTGTTTAATTTCATAATTACTCAAATAAAAATATCGTTGACTTTTAAATTCTGCAATATTTCTGATAGGAAGGTTTTAAGATGTACCTATTACTTATTGGTACCTAATTGGATATTAACCAGAAACCTTAAGCTTACAAGAACGTAACTATCTTCCGTAGCGATTGAAACATTCCCGGAAAACGTTGCAGTGAACATTATAATGTAATTTGCGAAGGTACGAAAACGACAGAATTACCCTTATTAGCTTCATAGCAAAATGTTGTATAGCTGCTTTACTTTATTATTTCAGATCCTTGTTAGGCTTCATAACACAAAAATAGGAGTATTTTTATTTAAAAAAAAATGTACGACGAGGAAGCGCTTTTTTTCTTTTTTTTTTCAATGTTCGACGAGAAAGCTCTTGGCATTTATCTCTCCTGGTTATAAGTTGGTATAAAATTATAAGTTGGCTGAAGGTAGAAGCGCGTTTCACGAGGAATCCTCAACAAACTGGGCTATCTTAAATGCTGGAACCCATTTTTTTTTTAAAGAATTGTTATTATGGCGACAGAATTAGGTAAGATGGTGGTAGCTAGCCAGGTGGAATTAAACAAAATCCTACCACCAACACAGCTTGACCTTCATTTCACATAAAGTGGTAAAACACTGTTGATTATAACCGTTATTAAACATTTAACATAACCTGACTTACTTACCTAACTTCTTCTTCTTTTAATTTTACATTATATGAATTGTCTGTGCTGTGTTGTTGTGTTTCAATAAAATGTTTTTATTTCGTTCTTTTCACTACAAAAATATTTGTGCTGGATGAGAATCGAACTCACAAGCGCAGAACCTGTCAACTGAGTTGTGAGGCCTGTTAATTTTGCTTATTGTTGATGATTAATTTATTTGATACATTTTAGTTAAAAACGTTATGTAGCTGATTGGAGTTTGGATTACCGACGACTTAATGATCTCACGAGAAAGGGCAGTAGCTTCCTTCTGCGTTTTATCTACATATCACCAATCCGCCTGCCAAACGTGGTGATTATGGCAAAACCCCCAGCTTTGGAGAGGCTTCCCCGTCGTACAATAAAAAAACAAATAGGCTCTGTCCAGCAGTGGGCACAAATGAGCTGTTGATATAACGGTTATTCACTTAATCTAGGGATCAACAATAGTGTAGGTACAGATATTTATTTATTAACAATTTCATTTTAAAAACGACAATAATGTATCGTATAAAATTTTAATAAAAAAAATGCGTTGCTGGAATGTGAAATAATGCTTAAAATTCCACACCTAATAACGAGAGTAAAGTTTTGGCGTAGTATCTATAAGAAAATGTTTAATGAAACAACCCAGCTGCCCTTAACTACCTGTTGCTAAGCGTCAGTGTTTCGCTGAGTCTGTGCCTTCGTTAAATACATACAGACATAATTACATTAAGTTTTGACGGCATCTGTTTCCTTTCTTCGGAGGGATTAAATTACATAAATACAAATGTCGACAACCATTTTCGAAAATTCTTGTAAATTGAAGCTACCTACGGTTTCAAGTCTAAAGCTTTTTATTGGTACTTATACATACCTATATGTACCATGCCTAATTATACAAGTAAAAAACTGAAGTCTTTAAAAAAAATTTAATAAAGCTGTTAGGTTTGGTTTCTAGGTACCTACCTATTAAACCTAAATAGTTATTTATTAATAAATTAACAGACAATTATACATTATTTCTAAATATAATTTTAAAAAGTTCATCAAACGTGGTTTGTGGTATGACTTTGTTTGAGTCCGCCTGGCCAGGGTTCCGTACCTAAAGGTTACCAACGGGACCTTATTACTAAGCCTCCGCTATCAGTTCGTCCGTCCGCCCGTATCTGTCAGTTGGTATTTTATGAACCATAATAGATAGACAGTTAAAATGTTCACAAAGTGTGTACTCGTTCCGTAACTGCACTGACTGTACCTGATCATGTACTTTACTATCTTTCAAATTTCTTTTCATGTCGCCCAGTACAACACTCGTACGTCCATTGAGCTTGATTAAACGTTACACGGTCACGTAAATCAAACTCACTCTCAGACAAGACTGCACTGCATTCCATATGACGATTATAAAGGTCACACTGCACTGTATTTAAATAACACTGGTCATTTTTAACTACTTGTTTTAGACGACGGACACTCCCGTTCTTCAGATTTCTATCGGACTGTTCAAACGTCGAAACGTCGGGATAAATATAGGTAAAATACGCGATAAATACCCGTTTCTCGAATTAAAATAATGTGTTCTAATCGCGAAAGTTTCAAAAAAGTACTTTGATTAGTTTGCACTAAGAACAGATTTTGGAAAATTCGGTTTCCCTAGCAGCTTAGGCATTTAATTTAGGCATTCCAAAATGCCACCTTGTGCTTTTTAGTTTATTACAAAAAAAGTGTAGAATATTTTTATTTGTTTTTTTTATGAGCAATCACCACGTAAATGTATAAAACCTAAACAAACCGATTCGATAAAAACTAATTGTTCGGCTTAGCTAGTTACTTTCTGTTTGCGGGATTAAGGTGTTTCCACCTCGGGGATCGAAAAACAACGTTTATTTTTATAACAAAAGCAAAGCTCGGCAAGGGTGGTGTATGAAATAAATTTTCGCCATTTATGCAAAGGGTGTTATTACCCCGGGCATATCTATTGTTGTTTAATCTTTAGAGCAACCTCGCTTAGTCTGGTCTTTATCTTCGCATCTGTCGTTTTTCAGTTTTCCTCTTTGATTCTTTTAGCCTCAGACAGTTCAAATGCTGTCTGAAAAAAAATAAAGAGCTTATATAAAATAAAACGGATATAGAATAGCCCACATTCTATATCCGTTTTACTTTGGAGATAGGTATGAATGTTACATAGGTACAATCTTCACAATATCATGATAATGGATAAATATTACTTCGGCTTAAAATCCAGACGTAATTTCAGCAATAGATCAATCACCCATTTTTATTTTAATAGTCCATTGCATCCAAAGGACTGGTAGATATATGTTTTATTTCACTTATATTGTTTTTTTTTGTTCTCCTGTTAAACTAGCGAATAATAAAGATTTTTCCATCTATACATTTAATAAAAATACTCACCACTAAAACAAGCATCAAACACTACGTATGAACAATGGAATCTCAATAAGTATTCTCTACTTAGCAAGGTATCTGGGACGTCATTAGATATTTACATGATTCTTGGTCTATCACAGGCAATCACGAAACGGTAAAGGAAGCATATTCACTTACGATGTACCCATTACATTATACGAACACGAATGTCAAGGAAAACCTCATTTTCTAAAGCTGAAACGTACAAAATATTCTTCATTTAATTTCAGGTACTTTTTGTAGCGAGTTAGAAAGCCCGGCACTCCACAGTCATAATAACTGTCATCCAGATTTAATATAATATCTTCCATTTTGTACGGGTTCTGGAGGCAATTTCCTTCTTAAAATTGTATTTGGACGAATGCGCGTCAACGTAATACATATGCGACCCGAAAGACAAATTTTATTTATATTTTCTCACAGCCCCATAGAGTTTGATGTTTCTACTTCTGTGCTTTACGACATTCTTTATATTGATGGGTTTATGCCCGAGTTTTCTTGTGGGTAACGTAACACAACAAGGCGTTTTATGGAAAGCTAACATCTATAAAACTCTAGAGCTTTTTAACGCTCCGTATTGGATCCAAGAATAGATCACGACGTTCCAAAAACAGTTATTTATAACTAGCTTCTGCCCTCGACTCGTCCGCGTTCACTTTAGAGATGGTCCAGAGAGGTCCAAATGTAAAAAGAGATTTGTTTAGAAGAAGTTTATTACCTAGTTCAGGATATCTTTTATTCCGGAGTTATGTTACATATGACACCTCTATACCGATTTTCAAGTGAATACGTTCCGTTTTTAGTTTTTTAATTGTCTAGTGTGTGTCTGTAGGTGTATGCGTGATGAGGGGTTAGTAACTGGTTTTTTAGACAAATTATTAACGGCTTGGTGCACTTTTTTTATTTCTTCAGGATAAGATAATTCTATGTGTAAATCTAGGTAATATGCTAAATTTCATCCAAATCCGTTCAGCCGTTCCCGCGTGTTTGAGTTAAAACATCCAAATATACAAACTTTCACATATTTAAAACATTAGAAGGTTAGTAGGATAGTAGGATAATTTTATTTATTTATTAATTTATATTCGTCTGGCCTCTCTGCTCAGTAAATAGTGGCTATGCCTTATTCTGCTTTCTGAAGTGTTATGAATATAGATGTTTGTTCTGTGTTTGGTATAATAGTATATTTTTAAACCATATAAAAGAAATATTTAATATTTACTAAAAACTACAGTGAATCCTACCTACAGAAGCATGTTTAGAACTAATTCTATCTGTTTTAAGTTTTACTGGAATAAATTTACTTTTTACTTCTTTAAGTATTTATATTCTCTGTAATGTTCACGCTTTGCTTAATTTGAGTCTAGATTGTGTTCAATGTTTAGTATCTGATATCTTATTATTAATTTATGTGTCTAAAATAATAGTTAAATAGTGAAACAACCCTTACAAAAACCAATGTGAATCAAGCCACGGTCTAACTAGACAATTATTCAAGTTTTTATTTTATTTTAATTGTGTTATATTTCATCTCACCTGGTTACAAGCTGAGATAAGGCTGAAGGGGGAGGCGCATTCCACCCGGAATCCTCAACAAACAACAGTGGCGGTTAAGTATTATTCCAACGTAAACGGGACCAATCGTGATCGCTATAATTAACGAATCGAAAAAGTTTTTAAAAATTCCTAGTTAAGTTATTCCTAAAGCAATCTGAAAGTACGATTAGGCCGATAATCATTTTATTAGGTTACCTATCTTATGACTAAAAATTTAAGCCAATTTAAACAAACTCTTATAACTTGTACAATTAAATCAAATGATTTGTTACTTTCCACCATGTAAATTAGATTTCTAACATATCGTCTATAGTTCAAAAACTCAAAAAACGATATGGAAACTGCAATACCACCATAATACTTGTATATCAATTCTATAGGTATAGGTACAAAAAACCTCTTTTAAGCTCGTAAAGGTACCAAAGGATCATGTTGGTTTGGTCTACAAAATTATGAGAGAGGGTTGCTATGTGATTCCTCGGTTCATTCCACACAAAAGACTCGGTCCACTTTCCGTCAACGCACATACAATACAGACCCCACTTAAACTATCTCCGGGGAAGACAATAAACTACATTTCCAACTAAATTACACGGAGTCCATGATGGTGTACGAAGTCGACCGTCTGCTGGTCTCTCTGGGGGTTCGAACCTTGGCTATTCTTATTCAAATAAGTGGGGGCAGCGATTTACCCGGGGGAGTAGCATGCATGTTCTACAGTCTATACACACCCTGGATGAAGCTACAACAGTCGGGGGTAAATAAACTGGAATTCTTTTTTTGATATTAAAGATGCTCAGTTCAATAGGTTTATGTTTCTTAAGTAATATTATGTTTTGATAGAAAGTGCGAACAAACATGTTTTTTTTATTACATTTACATTAAAATTAAATAAGTAAGTTATTTTATTTATTTTTATTTTATTTTAGAATTTTAGGAAAATTAACAGCTGGTAAAAATATTAAAATAAATAAGAGTTAACTAAGGGCTACATATAATTTTCCACAAATAGGTAAGTATATGAAGTTATGATATAAACGTAAATCACCACACAGGACTGCCTGTGTGGTGATGTAGACGGTAATAAAAAACTGAGAAATAATCATATAGGTAGATAAGTCCTATAGGTATAGATAAATCAAAATTAACAAGTTACAAAATAAAAGAAAGACAATTACTATACAAATCTATCAAAGAATGAGTTGCTACTCAAGCGTTTCATACGCTTGGTAGTTGTATTTGTTATATTGTGTACAAGTTATAGTTTATATCTGTGTAAGTGTTCCATTTACCAGAAGATATAAAATATAATTGAAGACAATGTGTTCCACGTAGCAGAGCCCCCGGTTTGAGTGAGGAGGATCACGCAAGGTTTCTGATAAATTACAAGTTATTACTTCGTAAATGGTGAATTCCACCGTAATGTCGCTCACATTGAAACTTATTCTGAACAAAAATTACATTTACGTGCCGAAAGTTCATACGAGCAATGAACAAACAGATAGAGCAACGACGAAAATTTACATTTGGCCGGTTTAATGTCGCGGAGCAATCTCATTCTAGAGAGGAAACAGGGCAACACTAGACCAGTGAACTTTGGCCTTCAGAATATTATATTTCCCAACGGTGGGTGTGTCGATGCATAGCTCTGTTGATAATGGGCAAGTCAGAACCTATGTGATGCGACGCACGATATCGCAACCGAGACAAATGTGTCGCATGTTTCGGGGTTTGTATATAGTGCTAGATGTCTGTATTAATTACCATGACTATTAGTTTGAATTATTTGGGGTATATAGGTGATCTACCTCATCGTAGTCTACCCTGGGCAACGGAATCACTTTGCTAGCGGTTACGGCTGAATGATCACAACACTGGTGGTTGAACCCGAACCATCTGCCTAGGGACCAGCTAATCGGCTCCCTGCCGAAGTCCGGTGCCAAACCGTTTGCCGTGTTCCATCGGTGCACGGGAGCCAGTAATATCTGGAAAGCTCGCTCCATCGTTTACCACATGCTTGCTCTAGCCTAGAGGTCAAGGGAACCTTCATTTATAATAAACTTATCTTTTTGTTCCGGGTTTAGAGGTAAGATAGCCAGTTCCTCAGTAAGTTGAGGATTCCGGGTGAAGTGCGCCTCCACTTATGATTTTTTTATGATTATTTGTGAGATGAAGGCCAAGCTTCCCCGTTATACAATACAAAAAAGTGACATCCAAAAATTAGAGATAAAATATGAAAGCGATTAAACCAGACTTATGTAATGAATTAGCTGTAAGACCACCGGGTTTTAAATCTCCTACTGGTACCTATACCTACTAGATGCAAAAATATCTTTTAATTAAATAACTAACGTTTCCCATTTTATTTTCCTTCGTTTTTATTTATAAATAAGCAACACAAGTATTTTACGCAATCTAATATCAGTCTCAATTTCTTCCTTTCCGAATAAAGCGATTGAATTATAACGATTTTTAGACGCTAAAGAAAGCTATTGTTTCGAGTAAGTATTCTCAATAAAATGTTGGTGTTGCTCCAATTTAAAAAAAATATTAATGAACAACGGAAAAAGGCAAAGCCTTCGAGGAAGTGCCGATATTTTCTTAAAAAGTTTGTGTTTTTTATAAACGCCGCCACTCAGTCAAGTGATTCAAAGACCACGTAATTGTGCTGTTGAGGCAAAATGTCCTAATTTTCCCCCTCGCATTTCCATTAAGTGACAGCAAAGTAAAAAGTGGAAAATTTATAACAGTCACGTACTGTATTATCACAGTTTCGTATTAAAATTGTGTTTTTTTTTCTCATTTCCATATTTTAAGGTGGGCGCGCTGACGTCATTAATTTTGAGAGGCTTTGCCTGATATTTCGTTTGTCAACCCGCGTTGGGAATACGCTGATGCGAACAGCTCTGTTTAGTATTTTACTGATTTAAATTACTTATGAAATAAATAAACGAGTCGGACAAGCACACCAAAGGTTCCGACCCATATAAATGCAAAATAAAAGTTATTTCCTTCTGAAGCATTCGTGTTCGGGCCCGACTCGCACTTGAGCAGTTTTTGTATTTGTTATATTTTTTTTTCCATCTGATGCACATAATTTGAATTTTGAAGGTATTATTGAGTAGGTACTTGTTTTTACGATAAAGCTCAAATGAAAACGTTAAAAATTGCGTTTCATGTATACCTTTATATCCCGTATTTTTTTTCATTTGTCAAAGTGATCCGCCGATGACACATATTTTCTGGAATATCAACCAGATACCTATTACGAATCAAAAGATACAATGATAGGACCCTTTAGAGATTTATTTAGACTTCAAACAGACTGAAGGCTTAGATAATTATCTGTTTTTCTTATCTATTTTATTTCGTGCTATTTAAATATAAATGCATTTTGATGTTTTTCACTCCATCTAGATGTAGTAGAGCAGGTAGGTATTCATTAGGGAAACATCGGACCACTAACAAAATAATAAGTAGCGTATTCAGAACGACCCGGTTCAAATGAACTGATTAAATAAATGCGACTTCTGGTTCTGTAGAAACGGTATCAATTTCTAAGCTTTCTCTATTTTATTATAATGAAGAAGATCTGTGTTATTTCCTTGATTAATTGGATCGATATTTATGAGACCTCTTGAATTTCCATCAAACTATTAATACTTGCTGTTATATGGACTAATTAGTTGTTATGAACAGATCACATTCACTCGTTAGTATATTCAAGTTGAAATCTATTAATCAATAGAGTGAGTAAAACTTCAAAGCTCCGACTCAGAAAACGCTTTTGCCTATCGATCGAGTTATTTTAAAGATAATCCAAACATTTTATAAGATGTATAGAATGCCCGCCAGGTTTCATTCTAAATCTCGTCCAATTATCATTATATTTGACTAAACCCGTATAATAAAGTTTTAGAGCTGTACAAAATAAGAAAATGAAAGTTCGACAACCGTTGGTATGCGATGAATAAACATAATTTTGGTTATAAACGTTAGAGAAGTGGAGAAGGAATGTAACCTTACACCCGACTGGTAGGTACAATATTATATTCTGTGGTCGGTATTAGGTACCTACCGACCGTAGCCATAGCCACATAATGTGGCCTTGACATTAGAGCAGGTGCAAGTATCTCCTCCATTCAACGCCTTTTCACCTTTGTGTTTCTGGTACATATTGACATTATTTTTTTGACGATTATTTGCTTATTAATAAAGGTCAAGCGAAGTATTATCTCTTTAATAAGTGGGTTGTGTTATTTTAAATCAACGTAGTTGGGAAAGGGTCTACGTACTGACAGACTCAATTGCGAGAATAATTTATGAACATCTCGAACAGTATTAGACTGACATTTTGAGCTGAAAAGTAGGTTGCTATAGATAGGTAATCGAAAGCTATGTACCTAGTTAAAAACTTTTTGGTAACAAGAGTCGGGTCGGAACCTTTTTAAATATTAACAACTTTTTACCTTTAAATGAAATGGAAAGAGAATTTAATTAATTCGCATTGAACTTTTGAAGGATTATTTTTTTTCACGCTGATTTAAAAACGGTCGGTATTTCATTTATGTCTATCATTTATTAAACTCCGTAATTTTTTGTTGGTGTGCAAGTTCATTGAAAATGTTTACATCGAGTTTATGAGGCAGTTTTGTTGTTTGTACCTACACTAATTAAATACCTTATACTGAATTCAGAATAAAAGATACTGCTACTTGAATACGATTGAGGTAGGGATACTTTATGTAGGTACAAGGAAAACTAGTTAAACTTACCTTGTAAATGCCGTCAACAAGTATGGTCAATTCCTCCGTCTCCATGGCGAACGATTTTCAATAACTCGATTATGAGAAGAGCACGTAAAACTTCATCGGGATACAAACAAGACGCACTTTAGTAAGTAATGTTAGATTTTAACACTGTACACAATTCACATCTCAATGCAAAAACACTCAAATCACTGAACACGGATTCACATTTGTTGACATCTGAAACAAAACAAAAGAATTTTTAAATTTTAAAATTAGAATCGTATTTCTTTTTCTATGTCACTACTTTTTTTTTTCATCAGGTTCATCAGTATTTTAAAATAAAATTCGCCGAAGCTCTTTTTTATAAGTTCTGAACTGTTTAAATGGCTCAGTACCGTGGCAAAACGTGCGTCCGGTTTGAGCCTCGCGAGAAGATAGAGTCACCTATCACTTGCCTTGATAGGTACCTACTCAGGCTGTTTAGAAACTTGAAACGAACGGCAGTAAGATCATTGAGAACCCGTTGATGTCTACAATCGTATTGGTATTTTGTAAATAAGTAAACTTTTGTGTGGGTTGCAGAGATAATTAGTACTCGGTTCAATAGCCTATTAATTAATACATGTGAAAGGGTGTTTTCGGAATGATCTACGTATTTTTTAGAATATATATTGTATAAAAGTCGTGAGTCTGTTAAGATTTTTTATCATAGAAAGTTACTGAGTACTTACTTATTTTACTATCTTAATACTTCACCGACTAAAAGTCCCTTATTAGCCATTTACCTGACTGACTGACTGTTAATCAGACCACTAAAGTTCCTAAAGGAAAATTTGCTTTATTTTTTAGTGCACTGAGATTTAGGGTTATATAGTGTAGCTTTAGGGGAACACCCCACGTTAAAGACGAAAACGAAGTCGTAATACATGTAAGTTTTAATTCTTTTTTTATTGTACGATGGTGATGTGCTTGGCCTTCATCTCACCTGATTTTCAAGTTATAATAAGGCCTAAGGTGGAGACGTGCTTCATCCGGAATCCTCAACAAAGAAAAACTCTATCTATCTATCTTACCTCTAAATGCCGGAACACAAGCATTTCAGAATTTTTGTTTTGCTGACAGAATTAGGTTAGATGCTAGTAGCTAGCCAGGTGGACTTAAACAAAGTCTTATCAACAACCAAACCAAGCACAATATAGCACTCCAATTGGGGATCGAACTCGGGACCTTTGGATCTGACACCGGTGGGCGAACCACTAGACCACAGAGGCGGTTAAAAGTACGTAAGGTCAAAAGCTCGTGACAAGGCTATATTAAACTGCATAACGAAACCATTTTATTTCAATGTCGTAGCCGCAATCACTAAATACGTACCTACATGCAATTTGCGTGGCAGGTGGTTATGCACGAGACATTAAAAACAATGCCCCACCAATGCCTCACCAAATTACGATAGATACCTACTAAGTAGGGTTTCTTTCATTTTTGCATACATATGGCAGAGCTGCCAGCATTATTGCTTCTTATAACAACAGATCTCTATGACTCTTTACTCAAGAAAATACAAAGTCCATCCCTCCCCTTTACAACCTTTTGCTGAATTAAATACACGTGTTTCTGCAATATGTTCATTAAAAAGTACTTCCCTGTATTAATTAACAGCCAAAAGCAGAAGTACTATAAAAACGCTCCATTAAACTTTTTTCACATTTCCATGCAAAAACTCAAGTAAATGAGAGATGTTGACGGAAATTAACATAATTACGCAAGAGCTTTATGCACTCGGTGGCATGTTAATCGTATGCATAGCCCGCTCTGCAGCCATTTGAGGTCGCTTAATAGATGTTAATTAAGTAGCTGTGATTTCAAGCGTTTAAGCTTATTACAGACGTGAAATTCATGAGCTATATCGGAATATATGCACATATGTATCATTCGATAAAAGATAAAAAGCAGGAAAAATGTCTGAAACTTTCGCGAAGTTTTTTCGCACATCACATGCCCCGGGAAAAATAAAACACAATTTCTGAGCGAATCCGTAACTCCATTTCGAGCAAGAGAGATTTGCGCCAATCCCCTCACGTGTACAGTGCATATGCATCCGAGAAACCGTCAGCCTTTTCTTTTCCCCCTTATCCCCGAGGTAAGAGGAACAAGTGCGACGCCTGCTTATTTCACAAACTAGTTTTATTCGGATCGGACGCTCAGTTCCGGATTTGGGAGTTAGGAAGTAAGTATAAGCGGCTTCGAATTGGGAATCACTTCTTAGTGTTGTATGCCGTTACTTTTAGTTTGTAAGTCAGCCTAAAAAGTAATTGTACCTGCACAGTTCTGTCGTAGTTCTGTATCGGGTGTGCTCAGTGTGGAATAATCGGATTGTGATTCACGCTGCCAAGACAAGGAGCAAGTGTAGTGGAGTTAGCACAAATCGGTCGCACTCTGTCGTCCGCCGCGTCGCGTTTTGCTGACGAACCTTGTTATCTTGAATATAATATGCGACGGCGGCTGCAGCTGAATATTCATATTTATGCTCGTCTTGTCTGCTCAGTCCTTGTAGATAAATGGAATTTATATTTGAAGAACCACGTTTATCTAAGTCTATTTGCAGGGTTCAATCGTCGACGCTTAATGTCAATATTACTGCACTCTCTAGGATCGAGAACGGGTATGTGAAGTTGACAGTATGTTCATCAGATCCCGATTCAGCAACTTATTCGTTTTATGAACTTTCTTTAGCTTTATGATTAGGCCTTTAAAGCAGTAGAATACTGTACAGAATACTGCACTAATGTATAAACTTCATTAGGTATTTTCAACATTTTGTATCCACAACTTGCTATTTGGTATTCAAGTGTGATATATATCAGGCTTATATGAAGTCTTCCATATCGATTTCGGCCACGGCGACTTTAGTTTTGCCCGTTCGTGTGCATTACTGATATTCGTATTTTCACTGTGAGACGTGCGTTTACGGTAATTGCACTTATGGGGATGTTTTCGTAATAGTAAACTCTCTTGTTTTAAGATTAACAGGCCCGAGGTTTTTGCCTTTCTCCTTGTGTGCTGGTCGTGATTCCGAACAGGCGGTAAATTTGACGTTTCAAAATGATCCTAAAAAATCTTTATGAATAAAGAAATTTTGACTTTGACTTTGACTTTGACTCTTAGAGCATTCTAGAAGGCGGTTTCTTTTTAGGTTCTTCACGTTTATTATATCTAGGCCGCGCTTTCTGTTTTTTTACGATGGTACACACGTTTTAATGTTCTGTTGCACATGCAAGTCTTTTCCACTTCGTAAGATTTTCTGCCTTGTACCTGAGGACCTTTTTTTAGTACGACGGGGAGTTGCTTGACCTTCATCTCACCTGATTTTTCTAGTTATGATAAGGCCGAAGGTGGAAGAGCACTTCACTCGGAATCCTTAACCAACTGATAAACTGGCTATCTCACCTCTAAATGCTGGAAAACAACATTTTTTAAGAATTGTTGTTATGGCGACATACTTAGGTAAGGTAGTGGTACTAACTACCACCTTACCAGGCGCACTTAATCAAAGTCCTGCCACCAACCAAAATAACTGACTACCATTTGGCGATAACCTTTTTAAATTGTAGAAAAGAAGAATCGCTTCGCTATTGCAAGGCATCCTGGAACGTGGCTACACAATGCAGTTGACACCTCATCAGGTAAGCCTCAATACTGCATTAGCCCGACGCACAATATCCGTATTACGCACGCAATTATGACAGAATTCACCACGTGAATATAAAAGTAATGGCTTTATATAATGTTAATTAGTGCAGGGTACCTACGTTTTTAGTTTTATGCAATGTGAATGCCCCGAGAATCATAGTACTTATCAATTAACTGAACTGGAAGTAGCAATGTGTACAAGTACGTGTCAGAATCCGTCATCTGTCGGAGGCAGATGTGGACTGCTAATGAGATTCCCACTCGCTCCTGGGAAATCGCCGTAATGTATTGTATTCGATCATTACAATTACATGAAATCGGTGATGGAACCGTTCGGCTCTTGATTGATCCCGCTCTTATTAATCACACTTATATTATATTTAACCATGTGGTCTGGTGTGGTACGCCCACCGGTATCAGATTCAGAGGTCCCGGGTTCTGATGCTTGGGTATTTCTTCCTTCTTCACGACAAAACTCCTAAACGAAAATGTCAAAAGAGTTATTTTCTTATTATTTAAAGGCGTTTTGTCATCCAAAATCTGTTCCTGTGTACCCACGGTACTGACTGGGTATTTGTCGTCCCATTCCCATCCGGAAACGGGACGTCAAACATCGCCATAGAAAACTGATTCGTTCTATACAGATCCTCCAAGCAAAAACTTTTTTTTTATTTTAATTGGGTTAACAATGTATTAACGAAAAAAAACACATACACATACACCTCACACCAAAACTACTGAACAGATTGAGCTGAAACTAATGCAAATATGTTTCTCTAGACAATAGTAATAGGACATAGAATTCATTTCTTTCCATTATTCAGTTCCTGTGTGATGGGAATAGAATGTCAATCATTTTTCAGCAGCGTTTTCCCATTAAATATTGATCGTCACATTCTCCGAGTTCAGACAGCGTGTACAGTCAAGAGCATGGGGGTAATTGTTGCCGGTCTGAATAACCCCCCGTGTGGTCTAGCATGTGTGCCGGTGCGTGAATATGACAACCTGCTAAATTGAAAAGCAACCCTGTGGCTGCCATGGTGCGAATTGAAGTTCGCTACAACTTTTACTGGCATTTTTCAACTTCTGTTTTTAAAGGTTGTTCATATCGTTATTGGTAAATTGTAGCTTTGAAACATGTGAAATTTGGTACATACAAGCTACACGTATCTTATAACAACATTCTTGTAGAAGTCAAAAAGAAAGTTAAAATTTTCCATATCGGATCCTCAATATTATAATTGTAATTATAATTATAATTGGACCGAGCAAACTTTGATCGTAAATATTAATTCAGTTAGAGAACCAATATAGAAAATTTAAGCATATATTTTTAAAAATGTAATACCAAGTTTTTGAATCCACGATTTGTCTAGAAGCTACAATTTACCAATCGGAAGCGTGCCCAAGACACTGGCAGCATTGCCACGCTGAATAGCTATGCTAATTCGCTGGCCTAAATAAGAGCAAGCACTTGGGTCGCATGTCGCCTCAATCAAAAGCCCCGCAAGATTTTTTGGTAATATATAACGGTCCTTAGGTAATCTGACTGATTCCTTTGTACATAGTTAGTTTAATTGAAATTTTTATTGAATAAATGTATAGTGTGAAACAACAACAAAAATTACCAATAAATCGTTCAATATTACAAGACATTAATTTCACACAGCGCCATCTAGTCCTAAACTAAGCCAAGCTTGTAATATGGGAACAATAATAATATTTGAGAGATAGTTTGTTTCTTAACGTCACTAGGATCAAGACTAAGTCAGATCTTACAACACCCAAACGCAGAACAAGCATCTATAAATATATCTTTATCTCTTTATGAAGCACTGGACACAGGTGCATAATTCGTACCGGTGATACAGTGTATTTATAAAGTCAAAGTCAAATATATTTATTCAGTAAGATTTTTTAGGATCACAATGAAACGCCAAATCTACCGCCTGTTCGGAATCGCGACTAGCACACAAGAAGAAAGGCAAGAACCTCGGGCTAGTTTTTTTTTATGATCCATTACAATAGCTTAAAATTATCTAATACTAATTACAATTTATTCACTGGAACAAATTCATTTTTTTAATGCCAGGCTTTCTTATCTTCTGGGTAATCTTAAATTTTATAATAAGCTTTCCTGGATAGCTTTTGTTTTACAACATTTTTGAATTTATTATTTGACAAGCTTATCAGCACATCACTTGGTAATTTATTATATAGTTTGTGTTGTATTGTCATTATTGTTTGTATTAATAATAATTAGATTACGGAAATAATACTAATATACTTTTTTATTGTAAAAACATACTAGTCATACATTATAACATCCAAACACAGAACAAACATCAATATTAATTACACAAATGTTTATCCCGGGTGGAAATCGAACCCACAATCTACAGCACAGAAAGCAGAGCTTCTACCAACTGAGCTGTGAGGCTTGTTAATAAACAATAACCAAATAATCGTGCGTAATCTGAGGTTCTGCCTTAAGAGTGAGTAGAAAGAAGTTTTTAGATAATTGCAAAGAAAATCATTCAAACGCTTCTGAACGATTCAAAGATTTAATGAGTCACTTTGCGCAAAGGTTTTGATTATAGTTTTAAATTATATAGGAGCATTGCTGCGTTCCGGTTTAAAGAGTATGGTTGCCGGTGAAATTACGGGTTCGCGAAGTTAACACCTGTTTGCCTCAAGTTGACGGGCGCAATGCAGTGCCGCGTAGGTCAAGTTCTTTGTGGATGTGACCTTTGCCGTAAGACTTTGGCCAAGATTTGCATTTAACAGCAAAGGGCTGCTTACTTGGTCCATCTCCAAGTTGCATAAAAAAAGCTGTCTTCTACCCATATAGCATGTCGATAAATCATTCACATACACCTTTGAACACTATTATTGAATGTCGATAAAGTTCGCTGCAGACTGTCGAAACCATTTTTCATTTGTAATTATGGCGCTAAATGAATGGAAGCGATTGGAAATCAAGCGTTGCACATTACTCTGCAAGGCAATTCTGCGAAAGAAAAGCAGTTTTAATTGAACCAGTTTGTTACCAGTCCTGTTTTTGTACCTGAAACTTCCGCAGCAGGAGAATAAAGAAAGATAAAAGAGCTACAACGGTCATGTACAACATGCACTGTCGAGTGGTTGGATGTCAGTATATTTTTCTTTACCGTGCAGTGGTCATACTGCGTCAACACTTTTAAAAAAACCTTACACCAATACTAACGCACTCCGCCATAAGATTCGTATTATCAGGCGTGTGATGATAATGCACAACCCAAAATTTCAAAGCATATTCCCTCAAAGGGAAAATAGAGAAAATAATTATCCATATTAGCGATTGGTTCTCACAATGGAAATACGACACCTCCCATGCCGAGTAAACTTTGAATGAAGCTTCTAGAATAAAGCCAAGTGGTTAATTCTTTGGAAGTAAAAGGTTGCATCGTCAATGATCACAAATAAGTAAAACAGATCAGCCGTGTCTCGTCCTGGCGGTATGGCAAACTCTTTTTAAAGGTACGTTAGTTAAAGCTATCGACACCCATGCAAGCTAGCAACCCCTGATGCGATTGTTCAATTGGCGAGAAATTGCGACGCAACTAAGCTTGCGGAAAATTGGCGATACCGTTAATATTCACCCGAAACCGGCGGCTCACGTGGCGACTGCAAATAACGAGCAGACAACCCCATAGATTTATGCTCTGTCGTTTTAAGTGAAATATAGGCCTCAGCCCGCCCGTCCCGGCGATCTGTCGAAGAATATTTCAAGTAACTGTTTACGGTTGCGATCTGTCCCGATTCAAATTGGGTAGTCGGATCCCTTAAAGGTTCGAATGTCTAACCATACTAAACGTTTCAAAAGCTTTCTCTGGATCGTGATCCAGACTTTTTACGCCAGCACAAGCGAAACGAGGTAATTTTATGTAACACTAACCTAATACCTAATAATACGGATATTCACCATGACGTGGCTGGTTTACAAATTATATAGCTATAACGAGTCCATAAAAAAGAGAACCCTGACATGCCCCGAGGCCTAAGGTGAGGCTATCCAACTTTCCGGGAGTTAAGCCGTTCGTCTGAGGAAATTGGTGACAAAAATATTCCAGTCATGTAGCATACCCTTGTTAGCGTCTGAGGAAAATACAAGATAACTCCCCCTTCTGACACCGCTTGTTTCTTAGGGCGGCTCATTGGTCTACTCAGTTTTTATGACGAGAGCGATATTGCCGATACCTTAAATTTTATGTCAATATATGCAGCTGCGTACGTGAAGACTAGACTTTTTACGGTCTCATGAAAATGCGATTGAGCCGAGAGCAGAATCGAAGATGATGTAAACTAGGTAAAGGTATTTTACTGTTTGTCAAAACACTCTGCGGGATTGTGTTGGAAACGTTACTTAGATACCTAATGCTTTCCAGGGTTGTACGAGTCACGTTCATTTTAAACATGCTACGTAAGCTTGTTAAGCTAGTCGGATAACTCAATTCAGCCTAAGCCGTGCATAAATCAGGTGGATGTTCGTTGAAAAAACGTAAATGCGATTTATTCCTATGTTCACGAGTCTTCCTACTTACTGAATAAAACAGACAAGTGTATTTTAAAATTGTTTTTATATGGATAGGTACATTTCATCTTTTAGGGGTTGTATGTCTACTTCTTCTATAATAACAAACAATCAAAATAAAGTTAAGAAGATAAAAGTTTTTTTTTTTTATTTGGGTCGGACCCATCAGAAGTCGGACGCATGAGTGTGCATGTCCCCATCTGTTCGATGTAAATAAGTATTTGCTATCAGGTCATAATTTTCAGCCAAAAACAGAAAGAAACGCAGGCCGCTCAGGAATGATAAGAAGGGTTATCTAAACCCATTCTTGATATGAAATCCACATAATGACATAGAAGGCCTAGGTGTACCTCTGATTTTGGCCCTCCAGTACAAACGCAGTTTTTAGCTCATATCAAAGTTAATATCTGATTTAAAAAAAAGTAGGTTTAATCTGATATAAGGATAAACCAGGTCTGTATCGAGTAGCTTTTTCTAAAAACAAATGAAATAAAAAGTAAATGGAACATAGTATTTGTATCTCTTATACATAAAATTTGAAATTGTGTTTTAAGAAAAAGTTACACAGTATAATTAAGTAGATTTAATCTGATATAAGGATGAACCAGGTTTGTATCGCGTAGCTTTTTCTAAAAACAAATGAAATAAAAAGTAAATGGAACATAGTGTTTGTAACTCTTATACATAAAATTTGAAAGTGTGTTTTAGGAAAAAGTTACACAGTATATAACTTAGATTATCGATTATACCTGCATAGCTTCTATTGAATCGAACATGCCATTTTGAAACTAAATTGTTTATGAAAGAGCGGTACGACAGGGCTTTCTAAACTTGATGGCTTTTACTGAAGCTACCATAAACGACAGCTTTATCACTTCGTAAACGATGTCCAACACAAAATTTGGTCTGATATAGCAATCAAATCATACATGACACAAAGCCCCCTGATCCTAACAAATGATTATTGCCGTTACATTCAGTGCGCGTCAGGACTCGTCCGAAAACAACGTGAAACACTGACCTCCATACAAACACATTTATTACATAACCATGAGTGCTATACGACTGTCCTAAATTATGAATACTGTGTTCTACACACAGAAAACATTTGATTGGCTTTGAATTCGATTTTTTTATCAGAGGTACGATTGAGACGGTTTTTGGTAAATTGTAGCTTCAAAACATATTTTGAATTAAATATAAATGTGTAGTTCAGTCTACATGTAACTAATTACAGCAATTTGTTTTGAACTTAATATTTCGATTATATTTTGTATCGCATATTGTTTCCCTACCTAACTAAATATTTACGAGCATGTTTACTTAGTTCCCTAGAACCAATATGGGAAATATAAACGTTGAATCTAAAACAATGTTGTTATTAGTATGTTAATGTTGTATTTAGTAGCGAATTCCATGATTTTGTGTGTAACCTTAAGGCTGATGTAGGTACCCAATTAACCAATTATCCGTCAGTCAAGCAACACAGCATGGAAATTAAAAACTACGAATACCTTGCAATACTGTCTATTGGGCAACCCCCAGTGTTGTTTTGTTCTGCAATCAACCATTATTTTTACTATCAACTTTCCTTTCTTTGAGTCCAACGTCTAATAAAAACTTTTCCACAGATCTTCTTGAGCGATATGTCAAAACTGTAGACATAACAAAACTACATTTGTATGAGTTGACTCTCTTTTACATATTTTTGTTGTTAGCTGACGCTATGATTGAACCACGTCTGTCCCAAAATAAGCTGGGAACAGCAAAGCCAGGCACGCGCGCTTGAGAATCATAATCTTGTGATTGCGTAGGATAAAGGGCAAGGAAGATAGACCCTGGAGTAGCGTCGTTAAGGATAGGCCCTCACCTATGTCAGACTCAATGGTCTCTTAAAGTGAATTGTAGGTCTTGCTGTGGATTTATGTTTGTAGTTCATATTACTGTCTCAAGTCAGGGTAATGTATTGAAAACGTAACCCTCCGTGTTAGGCAGCGGGTTGAAAT
Organism: Venusia cambrica; assembly: GCA_951394065.1. NCBI lineage: Eukaryota > Metazoa > Arthropoda > Insecta > Lepidoptera > Geometridae > Venusia > Venusia cambrica. The sequence continues at coordinate 10,516,394 of OX596043.1, read as the reverse complement.
GAGCTTCACGCTCATTTCAATCATCTGATCTATGTACCCGAATAAATTCAGATATAGATATTGGTATTCTTTGCCAAAAAATTACAAAAATGTTGCATAATAAAACGCTGTACCTAACTACTATAACGTACGACCTTTAGTCTAGTCTAGATTATGTCAATTCTCCAAAACATTAACACGTCTCATTAAAAATCGAACAAAATGACATGGCTGGAAGGTCTGTTTTGCTAAACTCTCGTTGATCTTTTGTTTTTATTTTGTTAAACTAAACCGGATTATGTAAGAATCATTTATGGCTAAACAAAATATACATTACAACCTTTAAACATACAATATAAAATAGGAATTTAAAGGAATTGATGCCACATAAAACCTACTTTGTGAGCCACTAAACTTGCACTTAACCAAAATCTCGTGCTTTAGACCGTTTCCATTGTGGAAATCGTTTTTCCTCATTAGAAGCTTCCAGTCTTAATAAGAACTTGAATGCGATAATTAAAAATAAAGGCTGATAGTTTTACTTATTATTTTGTTCTGCAGATAAAAGGAGTTACATCACTTTTTTATTTCATTTGATAAAGCCTTTGGGAGCATACTTCTGCCTTGCAAACCTTTTACGTAAGAAATCGATTTGTACTTGTTCACTTACCTACGTTCTTCTACGGATCTTTGCATCTATGTGAACCTGAACTTTCAATGTATTTTATGTATATATTGAATAGTTGAGCAAATGTCTGATTGTGTGTTCATTTATGTAGGACAATTAAGATAAAATGCAAATACTATGACGCAATTGAGCCTTGAAAAAACTCTGCTCACCGCCCTGCCGGTTAAATACCACGTTTATATCCATTAAGGACACTTCCGACACGTAGTGGGTAATCATATTCCAGGCAGGGGCAACATAAATCAAGGGGATAACCGCAGGGCAAAACAAAGTTGTGACTGCCCTCCGCTTATTGTTGCTACGTATCACATTTACATTACATCTCCTATCTGATGTAGATTACGCACCTATTTGTGTTATTTAATGGGTCATTTTTTCACATAGTTTCAAGCACACGCACAATAAACCCAACCATAAATAGGGCTCAATAGAGTTGATATTCACGTGCGAATATTTAAGCAATAATGCTATTCGCTATCTCCAGCATTATGATACAGCGCATTTTAGGCTGACCTCTTTTGAACATAAACATTGAGAATATTATCTACATAGTTTTATACTCTCTCTGTTCAATTTTCGGTGAGAGATATCGCCTTGGGACACTGAGCTAATATTTCGTTCCAGATGCTGACAATAGGAAAAATGCCATGCCAAAGAATATTTCTGTTACATATTTGTAAAAAAAAGTTTTTTTAGTCAATCGGTGTCTTCCCGGCATACATGTTAGGCAGTATCACAAAAGCGAAAATAAAAAGTTTAGTGTAACACACTTATCACATAGAAGCAGCGATAGTCATAACCAAGAGAATAATGAAGGTAAATACTATGTCATTGCGAAAACTGTTGCAAGAACTTTAAGAAATACCATCGTCAAATTACCTAGCCACAAAACGAACGTGGCTAAGTATTTAATCCTATCTCATAATGTTTATTCTTCCTGCCCTTATCCCATCGTCAAAAATGACAATATATACATAGTATACAAATAAAATCCAATTTCATGAACACATTACCAATTACATCCACACTAAGAACCAAACAAACGTAGTCTTAGTAGATGTCAAAACACTTCAACATGTGCAATGCCGTGGAACGTTAAAAGCGTCTTGCGATCTAAACTAAAAGCTAAGATTATGGTGGTGCGCGAGATTGCGTCGTCGTGTGTTAGGGAATAGGTACTAGGTATGTGCTCACCGACTATAACACGTAATGTAGGAATGTCAGCTATTATCATATCGACGCATATAACTTGGAAAGTGGATCGATACATAAGAAATCTCTTTACTGTACTTCAGTTTAAACAGTCACATAAAATAATTAAAAATACTTAATGAGTACAATGGCAACCTTATCGTTAGTTATCTCTTCCAGACAACCTTGTGACAAAGTAGACAGTACGAGTGAGCCTGTATCCAGAGCCGAATTTCACGGTATTGAGAAAATAGGTACCATCTAATGCTATTTTCTCATGTAACCGTAGTTTGTCAAAAAGTCAACCACACGTCAACTCTATTTACTTTTTTCTAAACTTTATTCTAAAATGTATTTATGGTAGCAAACCAAAGTTTTCCAAAGTCAGACAGATTCTTAGGCGTGTAAGTAGGCACTAGAAGTTCGACGCCAATCCCTATACGAGCGTTCCACTCTCGGATCCTCGCTCGCTGTCAACTTTCACCACCTGCCGCTGCCGTCGAGTTAAACCGCTTACACGGAAAACAAGCGTTGTTTACCGTCCGCATTGTGAGTTCAGCACTTTTATTTGGCGACGTTGAAAAGCTTTCAGATTTTCTATTAGCTAACTAGGTGCTTGGAAGCTTTATTATATAGGTACCAATTTTTTAGGGTTCCGCACTCAATGATTGACAATGGTATTACTAGGCCTACGCGGTTCGTTTGTTCGTCTGTCTGTCAGCGGGCTGTATATCATGAACCGTAATAAGTAGACATTTGAAATATTTACAGATTATATATATTGCCGCTATAAAATATATTTAAAAACCCTAAGTTTTTTTAGAATATAACATATCTCGGTTTTAAATAATCACGTTTTTTGTGTGACGTAATTAGGTCACATACAAAAAACGTGATTATTTTCCTTTAAATGAGCGACCCAGCGCTAGTAAGTTTTCCAGATTTTATCTTTCTAGAAATGTTTCACTAATCGTGTTTCTGAAAACCTTGAAGGTAAAATATCAAAATTTCATGTATCTACCCAAAAATTTGATCGGTATTTTTTACAAGCACCGATAATTATCCTTTTTTAACTTATTTACTTTTGGCTTATTTATAGTAATACCTTGTTTTAGCAAGAAAAATCAGAACGACAGGACTAAATGTGGCTTTCAGTATATAGTATATACGCTTTGTTGATATATTTTTATATTGTTTCTTGTATAACGACTAGCCACAATAATACATTCTTATTCTTCGTAACAATTTAACAAATCGTATGGTATGATTCTAGCTCCAACTTCTGGACATGCTGCTAATGGATAAATATGAAATGTTCTATCACCACTGAAAATAAGCTGTAACTTAGAAATGTTTTCTGTACGCTCGAGTTTTATTTTTAGCTAGCTGAGCCCGCGGGGTTTCCCGCGTGGAATTCTATTTGTAACTGTATATAAAGATATTAGCAATAAAAACATTATATAAAATGATTGAACCCTCCTCAACTAAATAAACAAATAGACTCACGCGTTTTTCCCCTTCGAGGATACACCTCTGATCACTACTAGATAGTCAGATGCACGTCCAAACTTACGTCCTCAACAAAGATTTTTATAAAAAAAATACATAAGTTTTAATTCCACAAAAAACCTTTTTTTATTTTTACAGCCTATGTCCATCCTGAAAAGCGATTTTAAATATTGGTGAGAGTTCTTGAAATTGTCGGTGATTACCTCTTACAATCAAACTTACAAACTTGTTTGACATGGGCTGGGGTTCTTCAGTTCTTTAGAAATCAATTTAGTTGCCAACTAAGCAAACAGCGCGAAACTTCGTCCTCCATATCCCGTGGGGTTTCCCCAGTTTTTTTATACACAATAACAAAATTTTATACACAACCTTTAATCCAATAACAACACACTACAAAATGCTATCCTGAAAATTTCGGTAAGTCAGCTCTACAAAATAATTTTATTTTTATGTTGTTCGTAAACATTCACTGAAAATAAATATTTTTAAAAACATATCTACAGTCGTCTAATAATATTTCAGTCCAATAAACCACCACGGATTTTATTACAATATTTGTATGTATCTTCTCACACTATTTCTTAGTTTTTTTGTGTCTTATGTTTAATTATGTTTAATGTTTAATTTATTTGATATAACTATAAATCTATTAAGCTAATTGATTTAACAAGACAAAAAATTTTTTAGTAGTAATAAGAAATACTTTATATTTCGTGAAAACGTGATGTTAAAATAATAATAATAATAAGATATTGGTTGGTAACCTCACATTACTATTACTTAGGTTATATTTAGTAAAGAACCATCTGTATTTTTAAATTCCAATACGATTAATCATTATCCTATTTGTTCTTTGACTAATATACATTATGCCTTATTTTGAGCATAATTAGACAAGACCAAAAGAATCCTTTTAAGCCGAACAAGGAATTTAATGTAATCCGATTGCTTTTATCGTGGACTGCCTCATAAAGATCAATTTATTTGTAAACCCTTTTGGTACCAATTTTATTTGTATTTTAATTTCGTACAATATACAACCGGAATATTTCCGATGCATTTTACATCGTAAAATATAATTAAAATGTGGAATCATTGCTTTTTAAAAGGTAAAACATGAGCATGTGCCGAACGTACGTTTGGACGTGCCTCTGACTACCCCCTGGTAGGTAATCCTCATAAGATCCACGATCTGAGTAGTTATTAGAGGTGAATCTTCGAAGGGAAAATGTCGTGAGTCTATTTATTTATTTTATTTTTATTCGTTTCAGTCATTTTTGACAGTAATAAACAATTGCTTTTTTTTTTAATTGGTCTTGATTACACAGAGGATTATGCCTTGTGCAAACCTGTTTGTGGTCACAAGTTTTGGTGATAGTACAACAAAACGTCTGCCCCACGTTGTGGTGAGAAGTTATCCATATTCTCGTCCTATCCAAACAAGCGTTGCTCTCCTAGCTACGTCAAAATATTGCGGTTGGAATAATTCGACAACAAGTATCGCAATACTTGTCCGGGATTCGGTTTGTTCCATTCAAAGTATGACTGGAAGAGATACTTTTACACCTATTCCAATTAATAATAATTAATAATTTGTAATTGTATTGTAGTTGCATCAAATTACCTTTTCATCAAATCAAATCAACGGAATATGCTCACGTGTTACGCCAAGGTTCTTAGTTCAGCGCCATAATTGCCCACTGCTGCTGAACATACCTATTTCAGCCGCCAAGCAGCATTGCTGTGTTCCGGTTTGCAGGGTATGGTTGCCGGTGAAAAAACGTGTAAGCAAGTCTTAACACCTTTATGCTTTAAGTTGACGGGCGCAATGCAGTGCCGTGTAGGCTATGTTATGTGTGGATGTGACCTACGCAGTAAGGCATTGTTATAGGCAAGAGATGCACTTAACATCAGGTGGGCTACTTGCTTGTTCCGTCTCCTAGTTTTACTCGCTCCATTGTAGTCCTCTTGCCCCGGCAAGCCTCGAAATCCATAGCTGACCCTACATATATGAAATAAACAGGCGTCGCCATTGATCACGAGCTGCCTCTAGCCATCAAATCCACGTGAACGCCGGTCACAACACAGCCTCTGGTGAGTTCGCAGCCAATTCTTCTGCTAAGCGTGATGTTTATAGCCAATGTTAGTAATATTAATATAATTAATATGAAATTTATGTCATGTAATATTTATTTTATGTTAAACCCAAGAGCTCATCCGATTAAAAAAAAAGACTCATACCTCGGCCTTTGAATCTTAGGTTAGCTTTTTTTTTTTTTATAAATAAACATTACAGGACACTAATTTCACACAGCGCCATCTAGTCCCAAATTAGCATAGCTTGTAATATGGTAACTAGATTACGGATAGAATACATAGATACTTCTTTTTTTGTAAATACATACTTATCATACAATACAACACCCAAACACAGAACAAACATCTATATTCATCACATAAATGTTTGTCCTGGGTGGGAATCGAACCCACAACCTACAGCGCAGAAGGCGGAGCTACTACCAACTGAGCTGTGAGGTAATACACTGCACTGTGAGTATACACTGCAAACATTTTGAGAAAACAACTGAAGGTTTTCAAGAAGGTATTCTTATTATATATTTCAAGTCAACCCTTTAGTACTGATTTGTAATAGAAAAGAGTTGAATAGGTAGATAGTCAGGATATCCAGCTAAGACCCCTCGCGCGTAGTAAAAGCAAATTAGGTTGGTTTTGTTATGGGTTGGTTTTCTTTTAAATCCTTTAAAACGATGATTATTATAAACTCGTTAAATAGAATAGAATGTTTTATAATTTACTTTGCTTATTATTTATAGCAACTTTTAAATCCATCCGTCAATATATTATGCCTAAAAACTTTGCAACCCTGTAGTACTCCTAAGGGGTAGATTTTTAAGAGATTGATAATACACGCCGTATTAGCTTTTACCATTAAAATATGTACGCTAAGTTTAGTGTTCTAAGCTAAAAACATCTAAACTTACAACAACACAAGCTTGTGTCTTCTGGGAAAGAAGCCTCCTACGAAGGTCCACCTGGCATGCTACCATCTTAGTCGGTCACCATAACAGAAATTCTTTGTTGTGTTCCGGCATTAAAACGTGAGATAGCCAGTTCGCCAGTCTGTTGATGATTATGTGCGTTTCCACCTTCGGCCTTTACATAGCTTGAAACCACGCCTGGATTACTTGTGTTGTTCCCCAGCGTACAATAAAAAACTCTTCTAACTTTCGTTACCTTTCCGAAAACTACAGTGGGTTCTATTTATAAATATGTTTGGTATTTAGTTTATCATGTACTTACTGAATTTTCAATGTAGTAAATTCAATATTTTTTATACCCATAAACATAAAAAATCTCTGAGAGATACAATGTTGCTTTTGTTTGAATGTCCTTGTTAATAACTTTTCTACGTTCGTTTTATTTCAGACTTGTTTTCAGTGTTTTATTGCAAAATTACGTGATCGTATCACTGATACAGTGGCTAATTCGAGTCCTAATCGGATTGGGATGCGAGGCGATGTCGATAGTGGAATTAAATGGAACGCAATTGTAGACAATGCGTTGCTAATCCCATACATTATGCCGCACATCATCATATGTTAATGTGATACAAAAAAGCGGGTAGGTAATTTATCGCGTATTTTACCTACAGGTATTTATCATTTCGGCGGGGTTGCATCAGCCGTGGTCGCGGGTAGACTGGAACATGGATGATTATAGGTGAAATTGCTATAAATACCGCGTTTTTACGTATAAAATAATGATAAAGTACGTTTTTGAAGATAGATATTCTAAAATTCCACTGTTTTTAAATATAGATATATTTAGGAGTAGCTATCTTTTATATTGATTCTTTAATTTAAAATTCGTGAATTTGTATTTAGTATAAAGCGTAAGTTTTGGAGAATTTGGACCTACATTTTCTGCACTGTCGTAAAAGAAAGGTGTTTTCATCTATTTCCTAGGTTGATATTCATTTTAATTGTGCCTAACATTTACTACCTGTAAAATAAAAGGTTAACAACCAACAAAACTTTTATGACAAGACCCTTTTGTTAGCAAAAATACGAGCCGTTATTTTTCGTTAAACCTTTTTTGCTTAACTATTTAAAAGAGATGTGAAGACTGGTCGTTTGATAAGAAGCATCTCAATCTTCGGTCTAGGGGTGGAACACGATACGTTATAAATCTGCTCTTGTAGTAGTGACTACTGGCTTCAGTAAATAGTGTTTGCACAGACTGTTAACGCCTCAGAGGCTGGTGTACGTGCCCTGCTAGGAATGCCACATACCATCGCCAAACTAGTAACTAGGAGTTCTCGATAAGAACTTTTTGAAAACTTACAAAAAAAAAAACAAGATTATTTGCATTTTTTTCTTACTTTACCATCCAATCAAGACGAAACAATCTCAGATGTAGAGATTAATATAATTATTTATTTGTATCAGCTCTTTGGCTACTATCTAACAGTTTTCTGATAAGACGCACACACTCTGATCACATAATTAGGTATATGATTTTTTGTTCTCGACAACTCGATACTGTGTGACGGATTTGTGATATTAATATAGATTATCTCGCATAATGCGAACGGCACGTCTTGGGGTTTTAAAAAGCCTATAAGTAGTTGTAACTGTATTTCCTGCAGCTCTGTAATCTGTTTAGCAGGTTGCAACGTGCCAGACCAGCGGCGTGTGTGGAAAATTCTTTCGTATCACCTACTGCACACTCGAAGAACTTCTCTACCACTTGATGTCAAAGTAAGCAGAAATTTAACACAAAATCATTTTTTATCAAAGGTGCAGTGGGCCTATTTCTCAATGGTAAAAGTACCCCTAGGGCTATTGACACACGTAACGTAATCAAAACAAGGCACACAAGTAGACCACCGCCTCTTTAACCACCTCTGTGGTCTAGTGGTTCAACCCACCGATTTCAGATCGAGAGGTCCCGGGTTCGATGCCCATGGGGAGTACAATATATTGTGCTTGGTTGGGTTGGTGGTAAGACTTTGTTTAAGTCCGCCTGCTAGCTACCACCATCTTACCCAATTCTGTCGCCATATTAACAATTCTAAAATTGTTGTGTTCCGGCATTCAGAGGTAAGATAGCCAGTTTCTCAGTTTGTTGAGGATTCCGGGTGAAGTGCGCCTCCACCTTCGGCCTTATCTTAACTTGTTACCAGGTGAGATGAAGGCCAAGCGCTTCCCCGTCGTACAATAAAAAAAAAACAGTACTTTAAAAGTTAGCTGTTTTTCGTGCCACTCTGAAATCGGTATATGAAGCTCGTGGGGCGTGTGAATCGCATTAACCCTATTATCACAAGATATTTTGCAAGGAATAGGTCTGCGCAACCAAAAATATGCCCTTATGAATCTGAGCATTCATGACGATGGTAAAAACCATCTTGAAAAACTAGTGGGCACGTCAATAAATATTCGCAAAATCTGGATTGTACTGTTATTAAACAAACACGCGACAAAAAGCAGTCCGTTATGAATATAAATAAACAGTTTGAGTTTAAAGTGCCATTAGGATTCTTGGAATTCGGCTACTTAAAAATAATAGCTTATTCTATGAATTCCAAAATCGTTATCAACAACTTAGTATCCTCTTGATGAGGATACTAAGTATATTGAGAGGATTCAGACTGAAAGCCAGCACTAGGCCCACCTATCCTTGTTTGTGGCAGTTTTAAGAGTCTAGGCCCGTTTGGCTAATCTACACCGGTCACATTAGTGTATAATTAGTGTTGTGTAGTCAAATAAATGTGCTTCGATTCGTTTTAGTTCCAAAATAAATAAAACAATGTTCGTAGTCCTGTAACAAGTTATTGATATTATGGCATGGTGGAATGGAGTTGAAGCGTTGATGGAAAGGAGATGAAAAAATCCTCTAAAAGTTACTAGTAAACACCTGGGACTTCTTAAATCACTGTTTTAGTGCACCCCTTTACTACAAAAGGAAGCTAACCCAAATGAAAGTGGCTGTTAAAATTTCAAGTAAAGTACCTCTGGGTTTGGGCTGTGCGTTGATTGTCAATCAGTCAGTTACACAACGGTTTTATATATTTTTTAGTGACCTATGCATAAAGTCTATGTAGAATGTTTGGGAAGTTATCGGGTAAACTTGTGCAGAGCATCAATAGACATAAAAATAATTTACATACCGATGACACATTATAGACACACATCTACGGAAGTCACACTACTTCCGTAGATATATCTATGATCCAAGGATAGTTCCAAGGATTTTATACGACGAAAGAGGATGAATGCAATGGAAAAAAGTACAATGCCATAAAAAGTTGACTCTTTCACTTTGCCTACATACCAAATAACCGTGTTAGGGGTCAGTTTGTCCACATCACGGATTCCGGACAACGAGTCGTAAACATGGACTGCATCCCAATAGCCTCAGTCCTGCCTACGCAAAGGTATTTTGTCCTTATTATAATAATTTAATGGACTATAGAGTTTTGTTTTCCATCGTATTTCTCATGAGTTTCCTACTTTGTTTACTTTCATCTTTACAACCAAAAAAGCTTATTGCAAGGGTGCCTCGAATGTAATAGGGTTTTTGCCACTTACTATCAAATTTTCTTTACAAATGTTATAAGACACAAAATAGTGGCTTAATTGGTAGAGTTTTTACCGCCTCTGTAGTCAAGTGGTTCGCGTACCGATGTCTGATCCAGGGGTCGCGGGTTCGATCCCCAGGGGAGTAGGTGCAATATTATGCTTGGTTTGGTTGGGTGGCAGGAATTAGTTTCAGTCCGCCTGGCTAGCTACCACCATCTTACTGTCTGTCGCCATAACAACAATTCCAAATTGTTGTGTTCCGGAATTTATAGGTAAGATAGCCAGTTACTCAGACTGTTAAGGATTCCGGATGAAGTGCCACCTTCGTCCTAGTCATAGCTTGAAATGCCTACCTAGAAGGTAGCCTTCTAGGTAGGCAATGGGACCACGAGCCCTACTCTATACTTACGAATAATGGGGACCATTAGTCTACTAAGCAGTGGGTCCCCTGTAGTGCCTGTAGTTCATGACTAGTAGAACCATAAGAAATAGTGGGACAAAATTGGTGGGACCACGAGTCAGAAATCGTATTTCTACTAACAGTTTCGAATCAAAGAAATATACTATCGAAATAACAATAAAACTTTCACATCGGTCTTCGGACGCCTTCCGCATACTGTCCGATAATTCTCGGCTGACGAAAACAGATCCATTACTGTACTTTATGCATATTGCGATCCCTATTATCCCCGTCTCTAGTTTCAAACTAGAGAGGAAAGGAGCATGAATACGGTTATCATTCACCTTTATAGACGATAATATTGAGTTACGAGTCACCCGGCCATTCCAACATTCTAATGATAATTGACGGCAGGCAGTTAAAAAGACGAGTTACCAAACTTAGATCTTATCGGACCCTACCGCGCCGCCTAACAATTCATTCTATTTTGAATTTATTTTCCTCGTTGCCCCTAGAAACTTATTTTTTCTGCCCTCAGGGGTAAATAAAGGTAGATCATATTGACGTTCCTCGGGAAACTTCAGAATATTGCATTAATTTGCGCTGAAAACGTGAACCGTTTTCAGTCAAAATATCTGCAAATAAAGCACCTTTAACAGGGTAAATGGGAGTTGGCAAAGGACTGACCGGCAACACAAACAGAAATAGCAGCCGTAGTAAAGACCGATGCAAATAAAATGTAGTGCGTCGTTCAAAAATTAAACGATGCATTCACTTTGACGTTCCCAACTAGAGGTCTGACTACCCTTTCATATGTAAAGTTTAGTTTCATTAGGTTGGCTTCTAAAAGGATTTTTTTGTTAAGATTTGTTTAAAAAAGTTTAGGTAGATTTAATTCGGAACACACCTAATTTACAACAGGCAAATAAGATTTAAATGAGTAAAGAGCCTCTGACTACCCCCTAGAAGATGATCCTTATAAGATCCACGCTCTGAGTAGTGATCAGAGGTGAATCCACGAAGGGGAAAAAGTTATGAGTCTAAATATTTATTTATTTACTTTATGAGTAAAGACCATAAAGTGTGTCCACGAGATATACTGTATGTTACAACGTGTAACAAGAGCTATATATTGTGGTAGGTTTGATCTGCCACATATGCGTTCTGAACCAAGTCACAAAAGCATGCCTTTTGCTAGCGGTGATGGGTGATTGATCACAACACTGGAGGTCGACCTGACTGGCGACCATCCTCTTCGGCGCCAAACGGGTTGCTGGGTTCCGTCGGAGCGTGGGTGAGCACTCACATCGAGGTTTACCTCATCCTTGCTCTGGCCTAGAGCTCAACAAGCCGAGAGGTCAAGAGCCCAGAGCTCATCACTAAAAAAAGCGTCGGTACCTATTCAAAGTCAGTATAAAAAAGTTAAATAAACCGCGTTTTTTGGAGTAAACGTCCATAAATATCATTTCAATAACACCAATTCAGTTTTATTGGATGTATAAAAAACATAATTAATATGAAATAGCTTTTGGGACGACGTATATTTTCATCAATTTGTAATGTGAAAAACAATACCCTAAAATATAGCCCGCAAATCTGTTTCATTTCGTAATTTTTCATTACAAAAACGGATTTATGCGACAAAACCGATGGACATGTTCCCAATCCGACGAAACTTAGCTTGATTAATCCTGTGTTTGGATTTATTGTCGACATAAATCAATATCGAGTGAGAAAAACAAGCCGGTGAGTGCCTATTGACGTTTTTTTAGCTTTTCCTCCCAGGGTTGCCTGCTGCTGACAAAAGTTACCCTACATGAGTTTAAAATAAAGTTTTGTGTTCCGATTTATATTTATGCGGCAAGAGGCACGCCGACAAATTTTCATGTTTTTTAAGAAAACCGTGGACAATGTTTTCCACGATCATCCAATCCAATGCTTAACCAATAAAATACATACAAGTATAAGTACTACCTATTGTTAAATGTGCTTTTCAGTATCGTTTTGGATTAAAATGCTATTGTTAAAACTGCTAAAAAATGTACTTATCAAAATAACAGAAAATAAAAAAAACTTTTAATTGATACTTCACCTGTTGTTTTCGTGTCACTGACATCTCCTTTATTTTATAAAATGGTATCAAGATAGCTGAGACGCCATGCCGCAGGGCTTTTATTGGATTGAGTTGAGAAAGTTTTGTCAGCCACTCTCCTGCAATAGGAATAAATATTGATATTATTGATACAATCGACCATTGATTTTACTGTTTTCGGTTAGTTTTCCATTCTAATATTTGATGTACTCATTGATCTTAATGTCTAATCTTGCAGTGTGGCGTGGTTTTGCAAGTTTGAATACATATTTATCGTTTCTTACAATCTCACGTCGAATGAGAGTTTTTGACTTTTGTTTTACGGCAGTCTTCAAGTCTAAACGCCTACCACAGAATTCGCTTTCAAATATGTCAAACAAGCACTCTGCAGGCGTTTTTTTTTTAGTGGCCTTCTCCAGCCTGTTGGTCTACAGAAGCTATTTAATATCGCTCCTACCCTCTAGCCCCGCTTGTAGTAGGCTAGCGGCTTCCCCTATTCGCCACCTGGTCACGCGTTCTCTAGGGGTGAAGATAATTATCAAAGCCTCTTGCTGTAATGTTAAGTCACTCAACATTAGAACCGCCAGAAGTGACGCATTTCCCAACATTTTAGAGGAAACCAGAGCTAATATCAAGATGCAAGATGTGATTTTTGTACCGCCTATGCACACGCGATACATATATCACAATTTTATGCAATTATTCAGATCTGAGTTTTCTAGGCTTCTTCAAAATATTTATCCAAAACATTTATCTCTATTTTACTTATTTTAGTTTTGATATTTCTGACTATTCGAATGAAACTATAAATTCCATCGAGAGCCTTTCGTAAACGCTAGCAACTATAATACTTGATGAAAACAGTGTCCTTTTCTCTGAATGTTCACAGCTTATTATAAGTATATATTCAATTCAATTTCATTTTTTTTATTTCTATTATATATATTAAAAACTACGATAAGGTTACCAAGCATAAGCCTAATGAAAGTTTAGCAAATGGTCCAATCTATAATGTAAGACTATCTTCATGAATTTTTCTAACATAATGTCAGGGAAACATCTTTATAGTGTTGGTAAAGTTATTGATACCAGAACAAATCTGGTGAATATATATGTATGAAATGTAACAAGGTCAACAATAATAAAGGTATAATACTATTGTTTGTTATATGTTATTATGACAAATAAATGCATAAGAAACAATAGATGTTTTTTTTATTTATTACCCGTTTCTGATTGCTGATAGATAGGATCTAGACAAAAGGCCAACGATTCCGTTTTCCGGGGTAGACCACTAGAGGATGATCCCACCCTCCCTAACCTTTATTACAACGAGTTTTTTTGTTGACCTTGCTGAAAGTTAATGAGCTGTGGCTTTATAGAGAGTCGTAAGCGGCTACAGATAGGACAGTCGCAAAATAACCAATTTTCATGATACGTAAAAAAAAAATCTTATCTTTCTGAACACAAAATTTTATTTAGATGTGAAAGTTTTTACTGAGACTTAAACTATACATTTACTATACATTTCGTGTGGGCCGTTTTTTATGATAACTATAATAAAGTAATGTAAGAAAATGAACCAGCCAAGTGCGAGACGGACACGCACACCGATTGGTTCTGATCTGACCTACATTCAAGGCATAAACTGCGAGTTTTTTTAAGAATACAGCCCTTTCAATGTAGGACAGATAGACAGACAGACAGCGTAGGCTCGGTAATAGAGCTCCTATTGGCACTCTTAGATCTTCAAGAAACCCAAAAAAGTAGAAAGTAATGATCTTCCCGGATTTAGGTCGCAATAACATGATATCGTAAACATCGATGATATTAAATTCGTCGCCGTCACAGAAAGGGGTGGCTTTATTTGACAAAAACTTCCGCCGAAATCCTCATAAAAATAAAGTGTAAATTAAACGTCACTTGCAGCCGAAGGGTTATCCTAAGAGCGTGTTTCCATCGCCACCGACACTTAAGGATGATATTGGTTCGTACTTTAAACTTTTTTTTTCTTTTTATTGTACGACGGGGAAGCGTTGGTTTCAAAAAGATGCCGAAGATGGAAGTGTACTTTACCCGGATTCCTCAACAGACTAAGGAACTGTCTATCTTACATCGAAATGCAGGAACACAACATTTATTTATGTTGCTATGGCGACAGACGGTTGATTACTCACGGGTGTCTCACATGGCGACTAATATCTTACAGGCAAACATACCAGCATTAAGCCAAATGTGTTTTTTTTTTGTTGAGGGTATTTCTGAAACTGCCGCCTTCAAACCGCCAATAATGACATTGTTCATGCCAAGATAAGACGTGTTATGCTGCGGTTGTATGCGGAAACCTTGTGTTGCTTATGTCAAACCAAATTTGGTTAGTGGAGTTTAATATTGACCATGACAACACTCAAAGCCTCAGCAGCGATAGATTCGATGACGGACTTCAAATCGTCATCTTGCTATCGGTGACGGTGGCAGTGGATAAGCGCACTAATGTTGGCGTCAAATTGTAAGCAAACTGTCAATACATAATGGTTTTTCGGCCGGGCAAGCGAACATTTTATTTTTTGGTGGCTAGGTATGCTGGTAGGTCTTGGAGAAGGTATACTCAAACCCACGATTTAAGAATGATTTATAGGGTACGTAATAACCATCGTTTAATTACTAAAACCTTACTATATGATGATAGACATACGTGTGATAGTATATTTTTCTAAAAAAAATTGCGATACGTAGGTATAGCTGCTGAAAGTTTATTTTTTTATACCAGGCCACCTGATGGAAAGCGGTTACCGTCGCCTATGGACGCTCGCAATACCGAATCACTCGCGCGTACTTTAATCATTTCAAAACCCCTTTTCAAAAAACCCCTTACTGTAGCTAGTAGGGAAAAACGCGACAGAGAGATCATTCCTCACTTGCCTTACTACTTGTTTTTGTCTTCATAACAACCATTCATAAATTGTTGTGTTCCGGCATTTAGAGGTAAGATAGCCAGTTCCTTTGCTTCCACTTTCGGCGTACTATAAAAAAAAATCTTGTGAGTGCGTAAGTAATTATTTGAAACTCGATTGCAAACTGGCTTCGAAATGGGGAACCTCCTACCTAATTATGTTGAAATAGTTTTGCGTCACGGCTCGCAAACAATAGGAAAATACTTTACGCCCGTGTCCTCCTAATGAGTAAAAGTTACCTCATAGCGACCACTGAGCTAAGTGCTAAGTTATGCTCTTTCAGCTTTCTTGTTGTAGGTCGTGATTTATAGAAACATAAGTTTTGCTACTCTTTATTTGCATAATATGGGACTTCCCTAGAACAAGCTTTGTGCTTTGAAAGATCGGTAAAAAACTTTTACGCAAAATATCTTACCATGCAAAGGATGGGTCTCTGATTATTCTATATCATCATAAGGATGATGTTGGGACTGCTCTGTCTTTTCAGCTCATCGGAGATGTCTTCTGAATATCAAACTATTGGATTTGACGCGGTAATTTGCAAAAAAAAAAAGCATCCACATTTTTTTTTTTGTTAATACATACTTATATATCAATACAACACCCAAACACAGAACAAATATGTTGTTTTTTTTTTACTTGATTTCTCCGCCAATTCGCAATAGATTTTAATAATTCTTGTTATGTTTGGTAGGCCTTATACTTTCGAGGTGGTCCCATAGAAATTTCATAAAAATCGGTGCAGTAGTTTGATTTTTATATCAAAATAACTGGAAAAAGTATGTCATCCAAGTAAATGAAATTGCGTATTTTGAGTTACTGAGGTGTTTGCGGTCACTAGAGTAGACCTACTGAACTGCTTACCTTCCAGTTTTATCATAATAATTATCAAGGTTTTGTCATAATCACCATTCTTGGCAGGCGTGTTGTTGATAGCAGTAATGATGATACGTAGTAGGGACTACTACGCATCATCATTCATCTACTACTGAACTGCCTGCCTTCCGGTAGGTCTAGGGTAGGCCTTTGGCATCATCATCAGATGACGATGATGACGATTATTTAGTGTTTGGGCTTAATGGAAATGTCGCAATGAAGCAATAAAGGGCTTTTGCCATAATCACCACGCTTGGCAAGCGTGTTGGTAATCCCAGTAATGATAGGTACTTATACTTTTTTTTTGTAAATACATATTTTCATTCTTTCTTTCTTCGTGTGAACTGTGTAACAGTTATTTTGAATTTTGAAAAAATTGGAACCGACTTCACCACTAAAAACTTAAAAATAATTCTAAGGGTAAGTTCATATAATTTGAAGGTGGTGCCATACAATAAACATGTTGTTGTGCTTGGCATTTTGACACCAACTTCAAATTATATGAACTTTTACCCTTAGAATTATTTTTAAGTTTTTAGTGGTGAAGTCGGTTCCATTAAAAAAAAAAAAAGCTTTTTTTGATGTAAACTATCTTCACATTATAATTAAAATATATATATATATATATAATAAATCAAAAATTATATATGGAAGAAGGTGATATATACAAATTATAATAAAAAAATAACTTCAAATTACATGAACTTACCCTTAGAATTATTTTTAAGTTTTTAGTGGTGAAGTCGGTTCCATTTTTTTCAAAAAAAGTCATTTTTATCAGCCGTGTGGTGGGACCCTGGATTAAAAGTAGCTTAATTTATTCCTGGTCTTGTCTAGTAGTCAACATAAGTGTGCAAATTTCAGATTCAGTACTTTAACCGTGAAAGAATTCCAACCAAAATTTCGCATATTTGTTAAACTGTACCTTTTTTTACTGCTTCTGTGGTCTAGACAAATTTGTGCTCAGTGTGGTTGGTGGTAGGGCTTGTTTTAAGCCCAGCTATTTCACCTTAAGTAATGCAAGAACAGCAATTTTAGTTGTTGTGTTCTGTCATTTACGGGTAAGATAGACAGTTCCTCAGTTTTTTAAGGACGTGCGTTTCCGCCTTCTATGCTTTATCATAACTGGACCAGATGAGATTAAGGCCAAACTCTTCCCCGTCGATTATTAAACAAACATAGCCTATCATAATCGACAGGCCATACCAATCAGTTGGTAGTAGCTGTACCTCGCGCTGTTGGGCTGTTGTGCTGCTGAGATTCGATTCCCACTTTGGACAAACATTTGTGTGATTAATATGGATGTTTGTTCCGTGTTGGGTGTTGTATTGTATCATGAGTATGTTTGTTTATTTTTTGGGGCTAGATGCGTTGTGTAAAATACCTTATTTATTTAAAAGAAATACAGTAGGTACCCACTTATATACTGCCTAATTTTAACGCATGTAACTGAGACCACCCATAGACAAACGTAAATCAAGTCATGTGTTCAATTATGCACGAACCATATTCCTAATTCAGATACGAGTAGCTATCAACAAGGTGAGCTGCCCAAGTACTCGTACTTTCAGAAAAGTCTGCCAAAACGACTTTCTTTCTGCCAATTAAAGAAATTGTTGGTAATTTTCTGGGAAAGCAAAAGCGACATCACATCACAGAATTGGATTTAATTAAAACAGAGCCCTTATTCTGTATGACCAATCGTGTCTTAACGCGCCCGTTACGATATCTGCATGGAATCATCGTATTGACATATCGTAACGCGAGCGAGTTAAGACTCGATTGGTTATACAGAATAAGGGTGCAGTTTTATAGTTATTTGAGCCATCTTTCATTCATCATTTTTTCAGGTATACGATTATATATCATACATTCTATGATACATTCTAAACTATATATAACAAGCCTCATAGCTCAGTTGGTAGTAACTGCCTTCTGCGCTGGAGACTGTGGGTTCAATTCCCACACAGAACAAACATTTGTATGATGAATATTGATGATTGTTCTGTGTTTGGGTGTTGTATCATATAGTACGTATGTATTTACAAAAAGTATTTTAAGTATTCTAACCGTAGTCTAGTTCCCATATTACAAGCTATGCTTAGTTTGGGGCTAGATGGCGCTGTGTGATTTTTTCCTGTAATATTTATTTATTTACTGTGAACTACTGAACATAGAAAGTGTCGAGCCTCAACTCGATGGGTTGACGATATTTTGATTGTCGCGCGGGAATGATGGATGTTTTAAGGCCGGTATATGTTTAGCAGTGGACGTTGGGTTGCAATGATGATAATGACTGAATATAGAATAGGGTCTTTGTTTCACACACCACCATCAAGCCCTACACTAAGTATCGCTTGTAATATCTGGGATCTAGATTACGGATAGAAAGTACCTACTTGATTTTTTATTTCTTTGTAAATAAGTACATACACCTTGTTAATAGAATTTAATTACATATTTTTTTAATAATTTTAATTATAAATAGAACACACAAACATTAATGATCATCACACAAATGTTTGACTTCGGTGGGAATCAAACCCACAACCTACAACGCATAACATAAGGCAGAGCTTCATCCACAGCACCACGAATAGCAACAACCTGAGCCGCCTTCATCTATCAACTCCCAACGAACGCAACAAGGTCGTCCAAGGTCGTCGTTTTAAGTTAAAAAAGCTTTAATCTTCTTACATAATATTGTCACACGCCTAATAACATAACTATATAACATAGATACTTAAAAGTTATACTCTTTATTAATTATTTTAGTCCGCATGTGGGCTAAATTCAACTTGCGAGAACTTATATCTACGTTTCATTCCTATACAGTGCCCCAGATGAATTTATTTGGTTGCCCTAAAATAACCAACCCACAAAAAGTGTGTTATTCAAGCGGAGTAGTAGCGTAGCGGGGCTAAAATACTTACTTATGTTTTAAAAAGTTAATAGAAACGCCGCTAGACCATGTTATTTGTATCTTGGATAAGGATATCCAAATTAATCATTTTGTATTCAAGGCTGTTTGTAGATTACTGTTGAAATATTCGAATTGGACATTCCATTCAAACGATATTATGAATTAAACAATATTATCAAGACTTACTGCATGCGATGGACGTTTTTTTGTGAACACATTAATGAGCGTCCACCAAAGGAGTATGGAGTGTGTTATTGCAAGTGGATCGGTGATCTTTGTATTTAGGATAGGTATTCGGATATCTTGAAAATGTATATGGATAATAAATGAATAATATGTAGGCCAAGCGCATCAAGGAAATAAAAAATACTGTCTTGCCAAGCTTATCATTGAAAGTTTCATATGCTTCTTTCATATGTTTATTGAAAGCTAGCATTTCAATAAAAACATTTGAAATTGCCTGTACGGGAATTGGTTCTCAAGACTACAAATGATATTGTTGACTTTTACTGGATTGAAAGTGAATTTCTAGTCGCTTCATCAGTCCGACCTACTTTCTAGAGAAATGCGCTGTCGTCATTATGTTCAATTTTCTTCTTCGCAAACAAAATTAAATTAATATAATACCCTGTCACTTTAGGAGCCGGGTTTGGTTGTAATGTTTGTGTTTTTGTGGCGAGGGTGGAATTTCAAAGTACATTTAAAGTAAGAATAATAAATCTCGTAACCCAGAACCAATTTTATAGTGTAACAAGTCAAGGTTTTTTACAGATTATGTCAAAGGTATAACTTAGTTTTGAAATACAGGCCTACAATTCGTCTGGGTCTTATGTATATACCACATATTTAAAGAGTAGTAGAGTTGTGAAAGGGCTCGTCCATGAAAGTATTGCCACCAGACCTATTTCAGCCGCTAAGCAGCATTGCTGTGTTTAGGTATGCCGGTGAAATTACGGGCACACACCGCTTTACACCTTTATGCCACAAGTTGATGGGCGCAATGTAGTGCAGAGTAGTTCAGTTCTTTGTGGATGAGCTACGCTGTAAGGCTTTGTTATAGGGGCAAGAGCTACACTCACATTAGGTGGGCTGGTTGCTTGTTCCATTGTCATATTTTATAAAATAATGAGCGCTTAGCCTTCATCTTGCCTTATGGTACAACTTTAGTTTAAATACACCATTTGGTTAAATAACTTTGACTCACCTTTGATTTAAATTGTTGTTGCACTAGGGGGTGCAGAAATCTGAAAAAAAAACAGTCAATTTAAATAACGAATAAAAAAATCAAGATATAAAAGAACTATTTATAATGAAAAAATATTTTTCGTAGCTAATTATGAAAGTAAATTGTTAACTGCTTCTTCTTCACTCCCTAGCTAATTAAAGAGGTTTATACGCTATTTATTATAACGCTAAATATATTTTTTAGCAAAGGAAATGAATTAAACAAACAACAATATAAGACACGATAATTTGAAGCCAAAAAGCAAGGTATTTCCGAATTCAAAGAATATCCTAACTATCATCTGATGTACCTACTCCGTTATTATCGGGCCATGCAAATCCTATTTAAAAAAAAATCTGGGATCAAGCCTTTGATGGCCTATGTCTAAGCTCACTGTAAAGTGAGCTTAGACATAGGCCATTCAAGTTTCCCACTGTCATTATCTATAGCCTGTAATCTATAGCCTATGATCGATGGAAGCAGTCATGAGCATAATATCCTGATGACCTTCGCATGCTTCGAATTAATTTATGTAATGTACAATATTGTGTGAGGATTACGATAATATACTAATAAATATTCTTTCATGCACACTTCGACATTACCTTTATAAACATTTTTTTTCTGGTTTGGATTAACCACATTTTTTACTAGAGGCAAATTTTCGTTCGAGTAAGATTTTTGTTGAAGATGGATTGGATTGTTTTTAATGTAGGTATATAACATTTTTGTGAGACTTTAGATAATCTCACAAATACTGTCATAGGTATATATACGTTGGCAGTTCGTATATAAATGTTTTTTTATTGTACGACGGGGAAGCGCTTGGCCTTCATCTCACATAGTTACAAGTTAATATAAGGCCTAAGGTCCCGGAATCCTCAACAAACTGAGGAACTGGCTATTTTACCTCTAAAATGCCGGAATTTATTTTAAGAATTGTTGTTATGGCGACAGGATTTTGTTTAAGTCCACCTTAAACGGCTACCAAGCTAGCCAGGCGGATTTAAACAAATCCTAACACCAAACAAACCAAGCACAATATTGTACACCGCCTGGGGATCTATCCCGGGACCTCTGGACCTTACACCAGTGGGCGAACCACTAGACCACAGAGGCGGTTATTTTGCAGAATTTCAGTTCAAGCAGGTTTTTTAAGGACTTCTAAAGAATTACATTCCATTGACATACTATTTTTGAAAGCCACTTTGTCTACAGCAAGACACATTCATACGCCTACTGTATTTATTCTTAGCAAGACTTGGCAGGACTCAGGCGCTTTCCTTAACATATAGGCAGACGGAACGCCTTTATCTTGTTTTTTTGCGATCGAAATCTTTATTTCATGAAGATAAATATGTATGTTGGTAAATTATAGAGCGAATTCGTAACGTGAGTTATGTGTTCATAGTGTTACGTTATATTTTAGCGCAAGGATTGTTTGTAACATTTTATAATATTTACAAAGATAACGTATGAGAATGGATTCTGGAAATAGGATTTCTTATCACATCAACAGCTTCGTAGCCTGATTATTGTTTTTTTACATTTTAACACATGTGTGTGATATTTTTTATAGAAAATATTTACTTATCATACAAAATAGCACCAGAGCACAGAACAAAGACCTACATTCATATATGTTTGCTCCGATTGGGAATCGAACCCACAGCCAACGGAGTAGAAGGCAGAGCTACTCATTCATTCTGTGAGGCTGTATTGTACAAATACTTATACATTATGTGGCTGTGTTGAGGTTGTCTCTTGTGCAATATGCAGTATGGGTACGCGTGTACTCTAGCAATTATAGGTAAAGTACTCAAGTAGGTACAAATATTTGGATGTCCTGACTACCTCATTATATTATCCGAACTTTGAGTCGTGATGTGCCTTAGGCTTTTCTGCAAAGTTAAGTTAAGTGACATGTCACCATCTGACGCAGCGATGTATTATTACAAAATAGTGTGGATAATCTGTGGTCATATGTTTTTTTATATAATACACAATTCACTCAACCCTGTCTAGCCCCAAACTAAGCAATGCTAGTGTTGTGGAAACAATATTTCGGATAGAATACTTTCAAACCTTTTTTTTTGTATATACAAACTTATTTTATTTTTTACTGTAATGAAAACTTATTTAAGTTTGTCTATAATAAGAGAGTAATAATAATAATAATAATAATCTATCTAGTAATTAGACGAATGTGAGTACTCACTCACATTCGTAATTATTAAGTACTACTAGAGTAAAATAGTAGGGACTTAAACATAAGTATAAGTACACGTAATTTATGGAAACGAACACATACAATAAGGGATACCCATTATATAGTATTATCATACAGTACAACACCTAAACACAGAACAAACATCTATATTCATTACACAAATGTTTATCCCGGGAGGGAATCAAACCCACACCTACGGCGCAAAAGTCAGGGCTACACCAGCTGAATTATAAACGATGAAGACCCGTTTTTGTTATTAATTATGTACACCAGCTGAGCTTGTTTATATATCAGTTGACGATAGATGCTGTAAAAATTATATCGTAATCAAATAGCTGTAACAAGATAATCAGTCAGCTTAAACGCAATCAAGACAATCGACACATGCCGTGAAGCATGAAGGAGACAGAAACAATCCCATCACAACCGAACAGAGACTCGAACACTTGCCAAGATAGGCTGTGCAAGCACTTGATACACGCCATTAACGAACTCATTTTACTACGAATAGAGGTTAATTTTCGTTGAATAAGCTCAGCTTAACCTTCGCGTTGATTAGAACTCACCATAACCAGCGTGAACTGCCTAGGCCTAGTCACTTCAAAACAGATTCAGAATAAAATGTATTAATTTTAAGAAATTTTGCATTAGCAATTCATAGATTACCTTTATGGCTTGTAGAGTCTAATAACATAATCTCGAGCTCTTTAATAATTTATCAATTGATAGATCTTTATACAAAAACCTGACCGAAATGAATGTCAAAGCTTCACTGACTCAGCAGCAACTCACACATATTTCAATATTTTAATGCCTATATGTTATAACAGGCATCGATGTAAATTTAAATATTTTGTACAGATTCGCCAAGAAAACTATCAAATACTCAAATATAACAAGCCTCATAGCTCAGTTGGTAGTAACTCTGCCTTCTGCGCTGTAGGCTGTGGGTTCGATTCCCACCCAGGGCAAACATTTGTGTGATGAATATAGATGTTTGTTCTGTGTTTGGGTGTTGTATCATATAGTACGTATGTATTTACAAAAAGTATTTAAGTATTCTATCCGTAATCTAGTTCCCATATTACAAGCTATGCTTAGTTTGGGGCTAGATGGCCCTGTTTAAAATTAATGTCCTGTAATATTTATTTTATTTATTTTAATATTTATTACTGGTTGACGTTGAACGTTTAATAGCAAATTCTGCAATTTCAAGTCTCTAGCACTTCATTGTTGCGTTGTGTGGTCATGGTCAGTAAACATAACAGCAATTTGATGTATTTAGAATATTTGCTCCAGGAAGATGATGTACTGAAAAACGGTATTACCTCAGTGCAAAAGCAGTGAGTAACTATTCCCCCTTCTGCGTGCAATACACGTTCAAACACGAATCCGTCGTCTAACAAAAGCTTGCTAATGAGGAAATCGTGTAGATACGCTGCATCGAGTATCGAACGCTGACGAAGTGAAAGCGGTTGCACAAGAACCTGACAGACCGACAGTAAGGATATTAGGCAGCATTGAACTGTAAGCATCCCATTGTGTTTCGATAATCCGATTAACAATCCCGTAAATACCTACTCGTTATCAAGCCTTGAACTGTAACAATACGTATACGATTAAACATGGTGAACTATACTTGAAGCACTGTACCCAAAGAGTGCCAACTGAACTTTATTACTTAGCTAGCCTCCGCTGTCCATTCGTCTGTCTGTCAGTGGGAGGTATCTAACCGCCTCTGTGGTCTAGTGGTTCAAGCCACCGATTTCAGATCCAGAGGTCCCATGGGGAGCACAATATGTTGTGCTTGGTTTGGTTGGTGGTAGGACTTTGTTTAAGTCCGCCTGGCTAGCTACCACCCTCTTACCTAATTCTGTCGCCATAATAACCATTCTAAAATTGTCGTGTTCCGGTATTCAGAGGTAAGATAGCCGTTCCTCAGTTTGTTGAGGATTCCGGGTGAAGTGCGCCTCCACCTTCGGAATTATCTCAACTTGTTACCAGGTGAGATGAAGGCCAAGTGCTTCCCCGTCGTACAAAGGATTCCGGGTGCAGTGCGCTACCACCTTCGGCCTTATCTTAACTTGTTACCAGGGGAGATGAAGGCTTGGCCTTCTTCGCTTCCCCGTCGTACAATAAAAAGTAGAAAAAAGATAGGTATGTATTTCTTTTACCCCTATTATAAAAATAATATAAGCAGGGGTACAACAAGTAACGTGATTTATTGTCTTGAATGGGAACCCTCGGTGTGCGTATTTTTAACTTTGCCATTTTAATTTATTTTGTAGTCTAGATTGTTTCAAATCTAGGTGACGAACTAATGAAACAATTAATTATGTAACACCGCGTAAGTCTCAGAATGAGAATTACCACACGTGTGAACTTGATCAGTGCGTGCTGCCAACAGATACAATTAAACTTTCTCAAGCCTATTAGGTTTATTGTGGCTTTAAGCAAAATGAATGGGGTACGTAATATAACTTATTGTTTTAATCTTACAACCACAGATTTCACAGATTATCCCTAAATTTTTAGATGTGTCAAAGTAATGTTTGGATGAACGAAATAAATAGTAATGCGTACCTACCTAATTTGTTGACGTATAAGAACGTTATTCTTGTAAGCGGGTGAGTTATGTGGAAGTAGTTTGGTGCGCTTCATTTGGGTGCGCTGCGAGGTATGCATCTATGATTTCGGATTGGTGTCAGGGTATCAAATCAGAATAATCCATGCAAATTTAAATTTAACCACCGCTGTGGTCTAGTGGTTCGCAAATCGGAATTAGACCACGAGGTTCCGGTTTCGATGGTTTGTTTGGTGGTAGTACTTTGTTTAAGTCGGCCTAGCCACAAACCATACCACCTTAGTCTCACTATAACAACAATTATTATATTTTTGTTGTATTCAAACTAGGATAAACCTGTGCGACCTATACCTTCCCTATATAGATAGGTTAGATAGGTCTGGAAAGGCCTTTTTACTTAGACTACTTTGAACGAGGTGCCTATATCTTATTATTTCACGGAGTGTCATGCAAGTGCAAATGCTGGCAAAACCTAGATGGATGTAGGCAGATCGGAAATAACTTTATACTGAGGCGCAGTGCAAATCATTATCGAGGAATTCGAATGTTTGGACTCCAAGGCAATCATCGTGATCAATCGCGTGATTCAGTTGCTCAACGTTTTGTAATATAGGTAATTTATTATAATACCTTAGCACAAAAAACGTATCCAATATTTTTCTGATTGATATTGTTGTGGTGTAATATTTTAATATTTTTGCACGAATGAAAAACGATTTACAAAGAAACATGCTTGAAGTCGATGGATCTCTGCGGTTGGGATCCTAATCAAATAATATGAACCTCACTATCTTTCCGAGCATGTCGTTAAATGCGGCTAAGACGTCGATTTTAAAGAAGATGTATTTCTTAATGTAAGTAAATGTACATCCTAGTGGTCTACATCGGGCAATGGAGTTGCTGGCTTTTGCTACCGATTACGGCTGAATGATAACATACCAGAAGGATCTGTAAAGGTACATCCGACTAAGGACCTGTTCCGTCCTGCCGAAGTCCGGCGCCAAACGGTTTGCTGTTCTCCGATGGTACTCAGGATAGCTAGTGCATTCTGCGAAACCTCTCTCCATCGCAGAGATAAACACCACTGTCATCTCCATAAGTCTTGCAGTAGTCGTTGTTGGCTGGGATGATGAAGTTAGGTACAGATAAATAAATATTACAGGACATCAGTTTCATTTTTTTTGTATATACATACTTATCATACAATATAACACCCAAACACAGAACAAACATCTATATTCATCACAAAAATGTTTGTCCTGGGTGGGAATCGAACCCACAACCTACAGCGCAGAAGGCAGAGTTACTACTAACTGAGCTATGAGGCTTGTTATAGATAAGGCTTGTGATAGGTCCAATAACAAGATATCTCAACACTGCGTAATTTATGAGGCATATTTCCTCATTGGTATTACCTATACGTACATACAAGTAGGTTTAGCAAGGTTTATGTATACGAAGAAAGCCCTTGATAACAGGAGATAAAATTCTCCGTTCCGTGTTCGTACCATCCGATGATAACTTATTCGAAAAGCCCATTTTGGGGTAAATTTATGGTTGATTTAACTCGTTTACTTCGCAAAAGAACTTTCCATGGTTCGCGATGAGATAGGGTAGATAGGATAATGGTGTAGCCATTTTTGAACGTTATTTGTGTGTTTTCCTTATAAACAAATTTTATTAGCTTGCACTGGGTATAAATGTCTTAGCCAACGCGATAAACCAAGATATATTGATGTTGATAGATTTTTAATGCTTTACCAAGTGCATTTTATTCGAAAACGCGTACCTATACATAGACTAGCGAAACGCCCGAGACATCGCTTCTGTCATCCCAAGGCAATAGCTTAAAATTATTTCTTAGTGCACCCCTACACTACAATACAAAGTGAAGCTACCCTAAGAATGTAAAGTCTCAATAGGACATGATTTGGGCCTGTGCGTCAATCGTCAGTTATTCTGTCAGCTGCACGTCGATTTTTGCAATGTCACAAAAAACATGGAAACTTGCTTAATGTTTGATTTTAATAATTTATATTTTTATTCTAAAAGTAGATATCAAAAATGCTTTTAATTCGGTTGACAGAGGCACCTTGCTAAATCAAATCAAATCCAAAATTCCCGAAATTTATCCTTTTCTTTTTCAATGTTATGGTTCGCCATCTAAATTAATTTACAAGAACCAAACTATTTCGTCTGCAGTTGGCTGTCAGCAAGGTGACCCTCTAGGCCCGGCCATTTTTAGCCTTGCCATTCACCCAATTATTCAACGCCTGAAATCTAAATTGAATGTTTGGTATCTCGATGACGGAACCCTGGGTGGCGATGTGGACTCAGTATTTGGCGATCTAAAAATTATTATAGATGAATTTCGGCAGATTGGCTTAGAACTAAATTTTTCGAAATGTGAAATATACATTTCAGATACATGTTTGGATAGAAATTCAATTATTCAAAAGTTTGAGACTTTGGCTTCCAATATTACTGTTGTAGATAAGAGTTCACTCCACCTACTAGGTTCACCAATTCTTGATGAATCTTTTCCGGGTTTCGTCGACGACAAAATTCAAAATTTTATGAAGGTTTCGGACAGACTTTCAAAAATTAACTCACATATGGCTTTCACCATTATAAAATTTTGCCTTTTTGTCCCAAAATTTACTTATGCTTTACGATGTTGTCAACTGTGGAAACACAGTGAGCTGGTGGAAGGCTTAGACAACATAATAAAGAACACCCTTTCCACGGTTTTGAATATTGAGTTGGATGACAGAGCATGGTCGCAGGCCTCATTGCCTATTCGATTGGGCGGCTTAGGTATACGCAAAATTTCTAGTGTTGCTTTGCCAGCGTTCTTGTCTTCCGTCTATAGTACACATTCTTTGGTTGAGAAAATTCTAACACCATCAATTTCGGCTGTTCCAGGCAATATACTCCAAATTTCTTATCTTGACGAGGCTCGAAATGCTTGGCACAGTGCTTGCCCTAATACCGATCCCCCAAAACACCTTTCGGCACAACGGCAGTGGGACGGGCCTCTGTGCGAGTTGACACGGAATTATCTATTACATACGTGCTCAACCTCCACAGATCGTGCTCGTCTCTTAGCTGTTTCAAAATGGGAATCAGGTCTTTGGCTGCAAGCACATCCATCCTACAATACCGGTACACTTATGGATCCTGTAACTTTCCGTATTGCCACTTGTCTTCGGTTGGGTGCAAGATGCTGCGCCTCTCACCAGTGCCGGTGCGGTGCGGCCGTAGATCAATTTGGTTTTCACGGACTTTCGTGCGCAAGGTCTGCGGGCAGGATTTCGCGCCACGCTAGTCTTAATGACATTATCCGTCGAGCGTTTACCAGTGTCAATGTGCCAGCCGTTCTTGAACCGAATGGTCTGTTACGTGATGATGGTAAGCGGCCCGACGGTATGACTCTTGTCCCTTGGGAAATGGGTAGGCCTTTGGTGTGGGACGCTACCTGCGTCGACACCCTAGCGCCATCTCATCTGCCTGGGACATCAGTTAGGGCTGGTGCGGCGGCTGATTCGGCCGAGGATCACAAAAGGCGCAAATATAGTGGTCTCGACAGAGCTTACCTATTTGAGCCTTTTGGGGTGGAGACCTTGGGTCCGTGGGGAGCCGGTGCCCTCCGGGTTTTCAAAAATATTGCGGGGCTTTTGATTGAGGCGACACGTGACCCAAGGGCTGGCTCTTATTTAGGCCAGCGAATTAGCATAGCTATTCAGCGTGGCAATGCAGCCAGTGTCTTGGGCACGCTTCCGTCTGGTACTGGTCTGGAACAGTTGAGTTACCTATAGGCCGTTTGTAACGGTCCTTAGGTAATCTGACTGATTCCTTTGTACTTAGTTAGTTTAATTTATTGAATAAATGTATATTTATAATTTATATATAATACTATTTATAAAAAAAGCAGTCGGATTACTAAGGACACGGTTTATAGGTTTACGTTTCGTTTAGATAATAACAACAAAATAACAACATGCGTTCTATGGCTCTATGTTGTGATACTGTATCATTTGTTAATTTTGACCAATTTCTAGAATCTAACTCTCCACCAGAATGTTCTGCAAAAACGCAAGCACACGATATAAAGTAAATCAACCAATTTTTCCGAACATTTGGAAATCCAATATCTCACAAATCAAAACCCAAGAAAAACTTGGTTCTCGACCTCAAGAGACTTTTTGCCGGCGTGATAAATAGCAGCCCGGATATTACTCAGACATATTGAACGGTTCCATTCAGTGAACCGACTGAGCCTAGATATTTGATCAATAATCCGATTTTACTTACCTTTAGAAAAATTCACTTACCGGCTACTTTAATTTCACCGGCTTATTATATACCATTATGACGGTGGTATTTGATTCACTCAGAAATTTATCTGAAGGCAGGAATAGATATTCATTTATTCATTGCCTTCTTTTTGATGCATTTGGTCAAAAGTGTAATTTTGGTCCTAATTTGATTTGTTTTATATGTAACTTTTGGTTGCTAGTTACTAAGAATGCCTTTAGGGCACTAACAAGGAGCTAACATACAAATTTTACAACGTAGAATTTTTCTATTAAGAAAAAAAAAAATTATACGTACAACAATATTAACGGTTCGTAGGTACCCAAATGTCTCCATTTTAAATATAACAACATCGTATAATAAAATAAATATACATTTATTCAATAAAAAGTACAATTAAACTAACTTTGTACAAAGGAATCAGTCAGATTACCTAAGGCTCGTTACAAACGGCATATAGGTAACTCAACTGTTCCAGACATATGTGTACAATTAAATACACTTTTTTCCATGGGAAGCAGTCGTTGTTTTTTAGGCGTTAATAATAGGCAAGCGTTTGACCACTAGCTTACCTAAGATGGAGCACGCTATCGTTAGTCGTTACTAGTCGTTACAAACAGTCTATAAGTAACTCAACTGATCCAAATCAGTACCAGAAAAAAAGATAGCAGCATGTCTAATTACTATAGCAACACTAACTGAAGAATTAAGTAGGGCTTATAATGCAATGAAAGGTACTGACTGAATCAAACTAGTAACTGAATCAAAACTGCTGCTCTGCTGCGTTTGAGTTTTAGATTATAACACATTCGGGCGGATGGTACGAAATTCTTTGTTTTATTTATCTAAGGTATTATAATATCACAGCTGCTAACTGTCCACTGCTAGACAGAGCCTCTTCCAAAGCTTGAGGGTTTTTGCCATAAACACCACGCTTGGCAGGCGGGTTGGTGATCGAAGTTAAGGTGTCGATAATACACAGAAGGAGCTGCTGAAGCCCTTCTTCTGGTGAGATCCCATAGTCGACTTTTACGACATCCATGGGCTGAGTTTGAGGGGTCGGTTCTTAAGCCGCGACCACCACAGCAATTGGTGTTGATAAACACAAAGTAAAGTACACTTAATAAAGTCAAAGTAAAGTACACTTAATAAAGACAAAGTAAAGTATACTAAATAAAGACAAAGTTCCTAGATTACATCGCCGATTATTAACGCAACTGTGGTCCACGCTAAGTATTATCAAACACGTGTAACTAATTGATTCGCGCCCCAACAGTAACGGTTGCTAATGTATCGGGAATGAGATTGTCACCGACACGTAGGTATAGGTACCTACAGTCCTGGGGGGGTGACCACAACCTCTTATAGCATCCTCGTTCTGATATTACTTTACATTTGTCTGTCCTGTGTAGAAAAAAAGAGACAAAAGTAATGTAAGATGAAAACGATAATGCTTAAAGAGACCTCGTATAGCATTCTTGTTTTGATATTACTTTATTTTTGTCACTTTCTGTCCTGTGTATGAAAAAATTGACAAAAGTATTGTGAAATCAAAACGAGCATGCTTAATGAGACCTTGTATTGCATTTTTGTTTTGAAATTACTTTACCTTTGTCTTTATCTGTCCTGTGTAGAAAAAAGGAGACAAAAGTAATGTAAGATGAAAACGATATTGCTTAAAGAGACCTCGTATATCATTCTTGTTTTGAGATAACTTTATTTTTGTCACTATCTGTCCTGTGTATAAAAAAAACCGGACCAAAAGTTATGTAAGATCA
Source organism: Venusia cambrica (assembly GCA_951394065.1). Lineage (NCBI taxonomy): Eukaryota > Metazoa > Arthropoda > Insecta > Lepidoptera > Geometridae > Venusia > Venusia cambrica. The sequence goes on along the minus strand of OX596043.1, from coordinate 10,485,046 downwards.
AAACGAGAATACAGAGGTTGTGGTTAGGCCCCTGGACAAGTTTGGAACGTGCTCGGAATTTGCAAGCGAATCAATTATGTACAGCGAATGACAAAAGTGTGCGAACAATGCAAACGGCCTTGTGGTTGTTTATTGTCTCACGGTCTTCCTTGATATGTTTGCGAAAGCAACCTCTCACGCACGACTAAGACAAATCACAAGATTCGGTGTAGGAGTCTAAGAGCTTACCTGCCTTTGTATTTCTATCCGTATCCGGATTTTCTCGGCACTATATAGTCTTGCTTATCTCAACTTCATTTGCACAAAAAGTTTCCTCAGTAACATTTATTTATATAGCTTGTTTTTCAAGTATCGATTCAAAAAGTTCATATACGAGTAAAAGATTGTTCAACAGGAGTTATACATTTTGTTCTTTTAATAATTACATTTTATCATGTAAGTATCGTAAGCACGTAGGTACCTATATAAAGTGTTATATAGAAAGAATAATTAATGCAAAGTGCACTAGCTCCCCACTAGGAAGACCTGTGTTGCTAGTCTTTTTAGTATTATGTATATTTTGTTGACGACGAAATAAGTTTGCACGATAAGCGAGAGTGCAACAATGTTATTATCAGCAGATTGCTAGCGTAGTTATGAGAAATTAATGCTTATAAGACCTTCAGAGAGTGCTAGGAAGAGACATAGACCTCTTCTTTGCCCAGGCAAGCATCAAGGTCAAGAGCTAACCCATCGTAAATAACATAATTAGCCAATTGCTTTCGACGATACAAAATTTAACTGTGAATTCGTTCTGCGTGTCATCGAGACGATGTTTGTAACAAAAATGTTTTTTCCCCCTTAGTATAAACATCACCCTATAAAACAAATGGTTCAATGTTTAGTTACTATTTCAGCTAAGCCAGCTACTTCCCCAATGCATTTGAAAGTGCATCCTATTTAATTAACTAACCGCTTTTGGTAGCTGATGCACTAATTCCCGCTCATCCGACGCTCTGCATAGAAACTAGCTTTAATTGCAAAGAGCCCCGTCAGCTAAGATATACCAATTAAGGGAATCGGAAGCGGAACCTTGCGCCCACTCAGCGTGCTTCAGCCAGCAGAGCACGGAGAACTGATACTGGAACAAACGAATTCCAACAAGAGGAACGTACGTTAAAACAAAAATACTTATTTCCTCTTTTTAAGAACTCTTTAAACCAGCGCCATCTATTCGTAAAATATAAACCGGCCAAGTGCGGACATACGCCAGAGTTCCAATTCACATTTCAAGGCGAAAAATTACGTTTCTTGTATGGCCACAACTCAACACACATACAAGAAATGTGAAATGACAAGAAAATACTTTATACCTGCAATACAAGGTGTATTGCAGGTATACAATAAAAGAGAGTGATAATAGTACATTATGGTACTAGTGTGTAACATTTGTAATTACCGCCGAGGCGCCATTGAGGGTCTGGATCGGAGGTCTTAAGAGAGCCGAGTACGGTAATCATCAATACACACGTGTATCATACGACGTTTTTCAACACAATTGTGAATAAAATAACTATAATTTCCACAGTGAAAACGAGTTGTGAAAAATGATTCGCTATGGCGGGAAAAATTAATCAGTTTTCCTATGCGCGCGCATTGCGATCGGCCACAGACTAAAGGGATGAGGTTTTTTTTTTATTTTCTGCGCATAGGGTTTGCTCCTATTCTGCCACGTACAAAATGGGGAATTTAACGTTTTTTTTTTATTATAGAGAAAACAAAAGTTATATTTGAGTGAAAGTTTTATTTATTAAACACGTACGAGTAAAAATTATCTATTTAAATAAGAAGGTGCTTGAAATGAGCTAGCAATAGGAACATTAATTTATTTGTTCTATTGAAAACGATCTTTTTTTTGATTAAAAACTTTTTTAAGAACAAAGAGAATCAACCAATAAAATAAAAAAAAAATCTATAACTCACTAGTGAGTTATGAAAAAGTCACAGTTTGATTATGGGTGTCATTCTGTGCCTAATTGCGGTGACCATAGAGCCACTTTATGAGCAAGTGTGTTGAAAAAATATTTAAAGCTTAGAAGCCTTTTCTTGTACTTTGAATATAAGGATTTTATGGTTGAAGAGGTGGTTGGTTGTGCACGAATTAATGTTATTTATTTTTGATTGTACTTCGTAAAATGTTGTTGATTGTCGTACATTTGAAACGAGTTTGTTTTAAGTATTATTTGTTTTTATAGCGACAATATTACACATCAACAGCCTATTAATGTCCACAGCTAGACAGAGCCTCCTCCAAAGCGGGAGGGGTTTTCCATAATCACCACGCTTGGCAGGCGGATTTGAGATCGCAGTAAAATTGCAGATAATACACAGAAAGAAACTGCTGCTTTTCTTCTGGTGAGATCCCGTAGTCAGTATAGTAGTTGTACTATACTGACTACGGGTCCAACCTCTGAAAATTGACAAGTGTCTACAGCCTGCTGACAGACAGACTGGCAGACAGACAGCGGAAGCTTAGTTATAGCCCTTTGGGTAAACATCCCTAAAAATGGTACGCTTCAAAACGCCAGAAGTTACAATGACGAGACAAATAAATCGGAAGTCGTTATCGCGAAAATCGAGACTTGTCGTAAAAAAGTTGCTTCTGAAGAGCTATAAAAACTTTTTACATCAATAACCGACGGATATATACTCGTAAACTTAATTTGTTAGAACTCCGCCATTCAATTTGTTTCAGTTGCAACAACGGGGATCGGGTCACCGACAATTTTCATAAAAAAATACTTATCGGGGCGCGAAGTAATTCAGGCGGGCGCAACGACCCCGGGACGGAATTCGCCAATAATAATGTCGTGGGTCCGAACAGGGTCGCCGTTTCACAGTTTCACAATAATGAGATTAAAGGAGGTATTTCTTTTAAAGTTGGCCCTTCCGACGGTATGCGACAGAAATGTAAAGGGCCTAACAAAGCCGAGAACTGAATGCAGGTTGCTAGTTTGTAAAGTTCATTGTTTGTTTGTGAGTCTGTAAGTGAAGTGACTTCACGTGATATTATACCGCTGGCAGATTCTTTCAGAATCAAATAACAGGTCTTGTCTGCGCTTTTGGTGTCTGAACACAAAGCTGCCAAAGCTTTGTCTGAACAAAGGCAAGCTTATCTGCTCGCTGTATGATCTAAAAAGTGAAAAAAGTATACCTAAGTAAGATTGAAATCTGATTTTCACGTCTGAGATATTTCTAATTATTGTTAACAAGGCATGTTTGCTGAATAGAGATATTTCAATGGTACCTATAAGGATCAGTTTTGAGTGGCCTCCTAGTGGTTTTGAGTGGAAACTAGGAGGCCACTCAACGAAACGGGTAACGGAATTTTTGACACTTAGTCAACGGTTCCAGCTGGTCAGGTGGCTTTACAGATCAGAGCTTAAAAGGTCCTGCTTTTAAGGTCTGACATGTAAAGCAAACTGCTTGCCAATGTCTGGCTCCAATTAAGCAGTTCGTTGTATTCCTTCCTTCGGTGCGCAGGAACTACTGCCTCAGCTAGTTGGTTTATGAAGAACACACCGAGAGTGTTTCACAGTCTCAATCTCCATCTCTATGAAAGCTCGCTAAGGCTCGCTTCACCGTTTCTCAAAACCTTTTTGTATTTTCCCGTAGTAGCGAAGCACAGACAGGCGTGTCTGAGCAAGGTCAAGGGGTGGAAATTAATCATGCCGAGCAATATGCTGAAATTGATACGGCTTTGTCAATAATAAAAGATGTATCTCTTGCTATTGATCGGTTTATTCATAATTCATACTTTGTGGACAAAGTGGTTCATTTTCCTTACGAAAAATATTGTTGAATAAAAATATGATGTTAAATACTAAAAATTTTGAGTAGGACTCGAAGAGCAAACACAAAAAAAAAATTTTTTACTTTTATTTTACTACAGGGAAATGCTTTCATATGACCTGGTAAGAACTTGAGATAAGGCCAGAAGTTGGAGGCACACTTCACCCGGAATCCTCAACAATCTGAGGAACTGGCTATCTTACCTCTAAATGCCGGAACACAACAATTAAGAATTGTTGTTATGGCGACAGACTTAAGTATATAAGATGGTGGTAGCTAGCCAGGCGGACTTAAACAAAATCCTACCACCAACCAAACCAAGCACAATATTGCTCCCCCTGGGGATCAAACCCTGGACTTCTGGATCTGAAATCAGTGGGTTGAACCACTAGACCACAGAGGCGGTTAAAAAATAAACATGTTTTTTAGGGTTCCTAAGCTTAAGCATTCTTCCTAAGGATGTACGGAGAACGGACTCTCCGTCCATCCGTCACTCAGTTTCTCATGAACCGTAATAAGAAGACAGCTGAGATTTTCACAGAGAGTGTTTTTCTATAGCCGCTATACCAACACGTGAGAAATGTAATATCGAAACAAAGGAAAAATAAACAACTCCGTACAATTCATATTATATATACTAGCCCACACATAATTATTGTTACGCGTAATTTTTTATGACTATAAGTGTCATGTTAGGTAGGTACATTTATTTAGTAAGTAAATTTGATTTCTATTAAGTTCATGATTTAATTATCTAGTATGTAGCTATATACATACGTTACCTTACTGTACCTATGGTGTATCTACTTACCTACCTATTTAAGTAGTTTGTAAGTTTATGTGGGTTAAATAAATGTAAGTATCTTCCTTTCTTTCTTTCTATAAGAAACGTGATATTTTATAAAATTTATAACAAAAACGGGTCTTTATCGCGTACCTTTTAATATTCCCAACAGTTTCGACCATGTTACAATGTGGTACGCGATGAAGACCCGTTTTTGTTATTAATTGTGTATAATAATCGCGATAATTAAAAAAAAAGTGATTTTTGCCTTGACATGAGAACCTTTGGTGCAGGAGTATTGCCATCCAACGTGGTAAAGCCGCCAGTATTCTGGTCACGTTACCATCTATTAGCGACAACGATCGACTCGATTTTCTGATATTATCTTTAAAATATATTTTTAAAGAGAATATATTTTACTTTCTTTTGAATTAATGTATCAAAATATTGTATCCATTTATATTTTATTGGACGAACACCAAAAAAATTCAGTTGTATAAAAACAGGCTAACGGTTTTATGGGTGGTATTATCGCCAATGAACGATATCTTCCATACAACGTTTTGGTGTAGAGAATCTGTACTATAGTGGAACTAGGGTAGGATTTAAAAAATTAAAACATGTTAGTTTTGAAATATACCTAAGGACCGCAGGCTATTGTTCCAAGCAAAACAGCCACCAAATCCCAGATTAATTTCCGTATACAACGTTACTAGAGAAACTCAATAACATTTAATTCATGAAGACAATAACATAATAAACAATGACTATTCAATTAAAGGGGTATTGTCGAGGCCCAAAGCTACCCTGTTTTACTCTAAATAGCATTTGAAAGAACAATAGGCTTTAGTAAGATGGTTTTGGGTTCAAAATTGTAAAGCGGGACTGTAAAAGCATAGTTCGCTGGTCTAGTCGAAATTGGAATAGGTGAAACATATTTGCGGTCATTTATTTATACAGCGAGCTTTCCCGAAACTAGGAAACCTTTGTTCTATATCATTAAAATAGGAATAGGACCTGTCCTTTTCCTAGATTATTTCATTTCAGATAACAAAATATCCTAAACCAGAACAATTCAGTTAGAAAAGATATTTTTTCTAATAAACCAATTTTTTGAATTACAATCCAGATAAAAGTTTGAAACCTCAGCGCCGCGCCAAAATCTCAATTACGCATTTCGTACAACAATTTAGAATTTCTGTTATGGCTACAGACTTTGTTAAAATGGTGGTAGCTAGCCAAGCAGACAATATAAAAAAAAACAATAAAAATGCCAAATAATGTGTTTCTAGATGAAAAAAAAATAACTACTTACTGATGGAGTACGCCATCACCAAATTTTACAAATCTTTTTATTTCCAGACAATCTAGAATATTTAGAATAACATTACATAATAATTTCCTCCAATTCTTAATATCAACGTACAACGCTTGATTTCAGCATAAAGTTTTTTAATTTGTGTTGTCGGATGGCGTGTTTGCAATAAATGTAGTATTGTGACGTCGCGTCGGGCAGACTGCGGTGTCAGATACAGGTGTCGCGATGCAAAACGCAATATCCTCTGTCGGGACGATTCGCCTGAAACTGTTTGTGGTACAAACTGAGAGTCGCGCGATGAGGTCGGATATAAAGTACTTACTTTTTATCCGACCTTTTGACAGTTTGGGCATAGTGTTATTTATTTCTATAGCAAGCTCCCGGTGCCATCCAGAACGGCATCTGCAGGTTGTGAAACATTTTTGACTCCGCGTCCACATCTAGTGTAAGCAAATAAACTTTTGTCGAATTTCCACTTGTATGCATACATGTATCCTCATAGGGTTGCTTGCTGCTGTGCTGACATAACTTTTTTTTTTATTGTACGACGGGAAGTTCTTGGCTTTATATTCACCTGATTTTCAAGTTATGAAAAAGCCGAAGATGAAAGCGTCCCCGGAATTCTTAACAGTTTTAGGAATGGTTATCTTAACTCTAACGGCATTTATGAATATAACAATTTTAAAATGATTATTGTGGCGACATAATTAATTAAGATCGTGGTAGCTAGCCAGATAGACTTAAACAATGTCCTACCGCCTACTAAACCAAACACATTATTATACTGCCCCTGGGGATCGAACCCGGGACCTCTGGATCTGACAGCGGTGGGCGATAACTAGACCACGATAGAGGCATTCAAAACTGGATTATGTTGACTCATGATTCCCAGAACATGATCAAGCATGAGTAAAAAAAAATGTTACCAGGTGAGATGAAGGCCAAGCGCTTCCCAGCGTACAATATAACAAAAAAACAACGATATATTTAGATAAATCTAGAAAAAAACGATGTTTTAGTACTAATTTTAGCATAAATACTGGATCACAGGCCTCATTTGACCAGTTCGATCTATGCTGGACGGCTGGCAGCCGCCCGATAACCCTTCGCTGCAGGATTCCGGACCAAAACGAATTCAAAGCGTTTTATTTGTTACCGAGTTTCCCGCGCCCCATTCACATGAATCAAACCGAACGGACTCATTTATTTGATACCCAGTGACAAGATACAAACGTATCTACTGCGTATAAATTCCCGTGGGGAAATACACTGACAGATCAATTGCAATTAATGAATTCTTGATCTGCTATCTGGGTGTTGTTTTCCTTGCTGTTCATAATAACATTTAAATGAAGGACTTGAAATACGAATGAGGAGGTTTTGGGGTAAGTGTTGCTTTAAAACAATGTGTTTAACGTGAAATTCGCCACTAAGTAGTTATAATGTAAATAATAAAAACTATGATTTAAAAATACGTCCTGGGATAAATGACTAAATTTATGAAGTTATTCAGCACTGTTTTAGTCGTGTCAAGGTAACAAACAGAGCTTCTTTCGAATTTATAATAAAGTATTTTTAGATAAGTAATGGTAGCTTGACCTGCCCTTGGCTGGTCTAGTCTAGGTCAGAGCAAGAATGAGGTCTACGATTCAGCGAGTTTTCAAGAAGGCCTTTTGTTTTTAAATAGTAATCAGGCACTGACTCAGCCGCGCAACGATGAAACTTGGCTAACCGTTTCGCTACTACTGCTGGTGGATTTGCTAGCTGCGTGGATCTTTACTGGTCCTTCCACTATGCCAGTGATTCCGTTGTCCGAGTACTATGGATGTATTTTAAAAAATACATACAAATGAATTAACCGCCTCTGTGGTCAAGTGGTTCACCGATTTCAGATCCAGAGGTCCCGGGTCCGATCCCCAGGGGGAGCAAGATTGTGCTTGGTTTGGTTGGTGCTAGGATTTTGTTTAAGTCCGCCTGGCAAGCTACCACCATCTTACCTAAGTCTGTCGCCATAATAACTTTAATAAAAAATTGTGTTCCGGCATTTAGAGGTAAGATTCCACCTCTAGAAAAGAGAAAAATAGCCAGTTCCTCAGATTGTTAAGGATTCCGGGTGAAGTGCGCCTCCAACTTCGGCCTTATCTCAACTTGTTACCAGGTGAGATGAAGCTTTCCCTTCGTACAATAAAAATAAAAAAAAACACTGATTATATTTAATTTAAAACAAACGAATTTGATTAAAATATAAATAATCAAAGCCGTAAATAATAACGCAGAATTATTCAACGTTTCGCCTAAATTAAAGCACCTTCAACTTGCAATCTAATTAAAAATTTCCTCAGATAAATCTAGCTATTGGAAATTTATGTAACAACGCCAAGGATCTCAATCCCATTTGAATTTTAATTCCGGACACTACAAAATAAATTAGATACAAATTGGGCCGACTCATTTACAAGCGAGCGACTGTGAACTGTTCGAACGAAGCTATTTACGGTGGATCTGGTATAGGTACGCGCGAGATGGTTTTAGGTAGATTGTGATAACTAACCACAATGTGGTTTCACGAAGTGAAAATCGCGACACTTACTTTTTTTCATGAATTGGTAAGTGGGTAATCTCGCCCTCGCTTCTCTATCTCTCTCTCGTGGATAAGGGTATGCACCTCTAGGTAAACTCGCTCTATCGTAGACCTCTTCTTTAGCAAATTTTAGGTCAAGAGCAAAAAAAAACTACCATATCGCATTCCATCGCCGCGCCGCCGCCGCAACGCACGGATCGAGTGCGACCTCCATTTTCCAATTTCGGAGCCTTGTTTTATGAATGTTATCTTATTTCATTAACTTAATGAAGAGTGCTCAAGTAATCCAATCCTGTTTTCTAATTAACGCCGCAGGAACTTCGACGTGTAGATTAGACTTGAAGCTTCTTTAGAATTCGCTTCTAGGCAAACTTCCTTGAGCTTCACCGATTCACCGCGCGATGGGGGAACTATGTAAATTGATCACGTCTTGCTACGTAACCAACCTTTGAACCGGCTGGTCTCTCTAACCGTCCCGTGAATGAGATTGCTTGAGTAGGGTCTTTCATTTATTTTTAAAAGCATGCTAAAACATAGTGCTCATATTTTTTTTTTAATCTATCCCCTTTACAAGACAAACAAAGAGATAAGACTAAAAATAACCTTCTGAGCTAGTAATAAAAAAAGATAGACACGACTTTTTACCCTTCAAGGATTCACCTCTGATCACTACTCACATGAGGAACAATTACTAGGGGTAGTCAGAGGCACGTCTAAACTTACATTCGGCACATGCCCACGGTTTGCAAATAGCTAGTATTCAAGTAGTATAATACGTTCATTAGAACACAACAGCAAAGTATGAATATAAATACCTCTTGAATATAAACTGTAACAAACCGTGAAAATAATAAAAATATCACATTGAGATACCATAAAATTATTCTATAGTAGCCTACGCAGGCTAGATTGTTATATAGTTTTAGGGTAATATTAAATGTCTGAGAAATAAAAAATACAAGTATTAATATTCTATACTCCTAATACTTCTGATGTAGCTCCTTAAATTAGAGGAGCCCTTTTAAGTTTTTTTTGTAATTCTGTGTTGTAACGGTCCTAAGTTAACCCAAGTTTTTCCTTTGGTACATAGTAAGTTTAAATGTCATCAACATCCCATTAGTGTCTATTGCTAGACAGAACCACCTCCAAAGCTTGAGGAATTTGCCATAATCACCAAACTTAGCAGGTAGATTGGTGATCGCAGTAAAGATGTAGATAATATACAGAAGGAAGCTGCTGCCGTTCTGGTGATTCCTTAATCGTCTTTTACGACATCCATGAGCTGAGTTGGAGGGGTCAAAACTTTAGCCGCGACCGCCACGGCACAAAAAGTTTAAATGTGGGTACACATATTATTTTCAATTGTTTGTGAACATTTACTGTAAGCTACAAAATATAAATTGACATGAAAGATGAAATAAAACTTTGACCACCTGACAAAAACTTAGTAAACCAGAAGTACTTATCAAGATGAAATAAATATTGTGAATAAAGCAACGCATAAATTAGGCATTTGCCAAAAGAGCAACTGTCTGAATAGACTCAAAACAGCCGGAAACTTACGCCATTTCCACCGTGATTACCGATAGACTTTTTCCAAAATTAATTAAAAGTCAGAAGCCAAAGCTCGGCAGTAGGACGTGCTCAAAATACTTCCCAACTTCCCTTTGTTCTACTATTTTTGTCTGGACAGCTATTGAAATAATGCCCCAAAATAGCACTTAGAAGAAAAAAGTATCGCCTGGGAAGTGTCGTCCATTTTCCTTTTTAGTTTTCCGGTTCAATGGGTTCGGCTGGTTTGTTTGCTACTGTGTTACCAACTGTATTTATGGACACTGCCCTTGTTAGAAGAAAATACGTGACAAGAGCTCCCCTGATTTTGTTGAGAGTTAAAAATAATTCAAACAAGCTTGTTGCAACGTTTATCTTTTCTTTCTAGAGCACCTATCACAATAATGCTTTACACAAGTTTGCAACCTCTGTCTTACGGTTAAGTAACAAAAATCATATTACTGTTGATCCAGCCTTTGGTCTAGCCCCTTCTAAAATGCATTCACGGAGACAACCCGTCAAGCTGATTTCTAACCACTCTATCTTCGTCTAATCTAAAGAACTTGTAGGCATCAAAAGCTTAAGTTGGACTTGTTTGAGGTATGCCATAAATTTTCCATGTATATATATCTGCATATTTTATTGTTACTATAAGACGAGGAAGCGCTTGGCATTGGCATGGCATCTCATCTGGTTTCAGGTTATGATAAGGCCGGAGGTGAAAGCGCACTTCACCCGGAATCCTCAACAGTCTGAAGAACTAGCTATCTTACCTCTAAATGCCGGAATACAACAGTTTAGAACTGTCGTTATGGCGACAGAATTAGGTTAGGTAGTGGACGCTAGTGAGGCGGACTTAAACATAGTCCAGTCCTGTCACCAACCAAACTAAGCATAAATTTGTACCCGGTGGTCGCACCCGGGACCTCTCGGTATGATATCGGTGGGCGAACCCCCAGACCACAGAGGCGGTAAAAAATGTTTTATTCTTTTCATGTAGCTTTTTTCGGAAAGTCCTGAAACATCCGTTCCATTTAATAGTTCAAAAGCATGACGTTCCTCGGTCCGTCGAGTTCGGACATACAGAACCACAGATTAACTACAACACAGCTATAAATCGGCGGTGCAACGAATGTCCAGTTGTTTGAAACAAATACCGCGGGTTTACGAGTAATGAAATAAAGCTAGGTATTCTTTATTTACTGTGCATAAGCGTAAATACTTACGATGTATGGTTTCTGTTCATCCACAGCAAAACACTTCTTGAGCTTGGCAAGATTGTGAATTACCTGAAAAAAAATCAACGATGAGATGCGTCCGATGACAGTGATGATATAATGAATAAAAAATTTCTCCTACGCTTTGAGACCGATTTTTATGTATTTTTATTTAATCATTCATTCCACATTCAATGTCCACATCGGACCATTTATTTTCAGTACTTAGTAACATTAAGTCAATTTCTTTAAATATTTTTAGACGAAGTAACGGGTATTCATCGCTTATTTTACCTATATACTGTCCCTAAGTTGCGGCGGGGGCAAAATTAAGTGTCATAATCGCGAAAGTTTAAAAAGGCAATTTCTTTATAGTTCAACTTTATTTTCTATATAAAATTTGAGTTTAGCACTGTCATGATTGAAAAAAAAATACCCAGCGCGGTCTCTTATATTATCCACACATAAAAGGTTTACTTGGCTATATTAATTTTCAAAATCCATTGAAACAGGCAATAATTCCGTTACTCATCTATCATGAGACTAGACAACCCATAAATCGTCATCAACATTATCCTAAACATATTATGCTATGAGTAACGACACACATTAATATCAATAAAACCGATGCCCATGCCTACGTTTTAATTTCGCTAAAAGCGTCTGTCTCATTGCGACAACGATAATTCGTACCGGACCATACCCGCACTTGAAACGTTTCAAATTTTGTTTTTCGGGAATGTAGTAAAACTATTTGACCTATTATAGAGCGTACGTTTATCTTAAAGCATATGGAAGTGATATGTAGTTAAAAAAACAAAATAAAAGACTTATCGGACTGACAGATGAAGAATTTAGTCTTATACACAATCTACATACATATTATAAAGAGGATGGAAATGGATTTTCACTTGAAAACCTTGCCGAAACAGAGAAACTCCGCCAAGTACCCCAAATAGTAACTGAGCAAGATATTAATGCCAGAGATATTTCATTTAGTTACATTTTAGATTATTCATACCTATCTTAGTTGAATTTAAAATTGTCCGATTGGACTTCAATCCAGGCCATTAAATAAACAGAAAAAAATAATAACCAAAAATCAGTAATTCACAAGATAGATCCGTGCATTGCAAGTTTGCAATATCTTAATGTACCTAATGGGCTATTAACTGAAATTGACGTTGAATTCCCACAACATGCCGGGAACGACTAGTTCCCGTTCCGTTTCACTAGTATTTTGATGTAGTTCAAAGTAAAACAGATATTTCCAAAGCAATACCTACCTACGAAACGAATACCCATGAGAGCTTTAACGACTTGTCGACTAAAGACAAGTCATTGTACTTACCTGGCTCTCCAATCCATCTCTAGAATGGTTTATTGTAAACCTTTGGAGATTTTAGGTCGAAAATGTTGAGTAACAAGTAAGTAACTAACAATGGCATCATTTAATCTAAATCAAAGATCCTATTTTGAACTATCCTAACACGTTTCTAATGGCATAGAAAATTTGCGAATAGGTAATTAAGGATTTGTTATCGTCTACGCACGAGCAGAAACGTTTACTGCTCTTTATTTTTTATTAGATTACCTCAAAAGGAGGGTTCTGATTTTGAGAGTATGTATGTGTTGATAAAAAATGATGTTTTTTTGTATGTATGTATACCTCCATATGTCTTTTTTAGGGGCACGCTCTACAGCCTAAGCGGCTTGATAGATTTTGATGTGTGAGGTGTCGTTCGGCTTGTCTAAATTGTGGGAGTGACATAGGCTACATCATTTTAATAAGGAAAAGCTGATCAAAAATTAAAAAAGAACGATACAAATAAATGTTATATAGTATATTTCATATAAACATATTGAATGTCACTACATTCAATATGGGTATGTATACCAATTCAAAATATATTTAAGTTGTTTTATACCTTTGAAAACCATGTTTTAGTTTTTTGAACTTTTAACTAATTTATCACTGCAAAGTGATCAAAAAATAAAGTAGATACCTGGCAGATTATAACAACATCGTAGAATTCATTCCAAATGTAGTACAATGAATAAATGGACCTTTAACCCTTGACATTTTCCCCGAAATAAAATTTATCTCATTTTCAGAAGCGGCAGTGTTAATAATATCATGTTTGAGCAAACATAAACAAAGCAATATCGTGTCTTCGTACAAAAGGTTTGTGTACAGTGCACGGATGTATGAGGGGACGGTTGTAATAAAGGAAAACAAACAACTCTTAGTGTCCACATAAATTAAAATACAAGCCAACAATTCGTTGTGTACACAAATCTTAAAAAAATGTGTGCTGTAATATTTAGATTAACAAAAATATGTTAGTCTGTCGACAGACTTAGGTAGCCAGGCGGACTTAAAACAAGACAAACCAAAAAGAATTTCCTGCCTGCGAACTTTAATGCCTGCGGGGTATATTGAGCCTAATAAATTTGCGCACAGAATTATTGCTCGAGGCTAAAAGTTCCATGGTGACACAAATAAAATAAATAAATTCCTCCAGATTACAGATTTAGGTAAGAACCTAATTTAGTAAGATAGCCAGCTCTCAGTCCGTTGACGAGAAGTGTGCTTCCACTTTCGGCATTATCATAACACCAGACGAGATGTAGGCCAAGCGTGTCGTACAAATAAAAAAAATATGAAAATAGACTTAAATAGCACTACTTAAAACATTAGTTTTACTTAAGTTATATTTTTATGCAATGAGACAGTTGCTCAGACGATAATGCATAAGTAGAAAGATTTATTTTCATGTTATGTAGCGTTTCCAATAATTGTCTGGTAACTTTTATAATAATAAAATAAAACTACAGGTTTTCTTATATTAAACGTTTAGTTTGTACTACCTCCGTTAAACGAGTTGCAATAAATGTAACGTCACATCAATTTCTCGCATCGATGGGAATTACGCGGACATAGATAACCAGTTTACATTGAATAATCATAAAGTAAGCCTTCGAACGCCAATAACCTATCGAGTACAGGAGTTAATTCACAGAGTTTAAAGCGATGAAAAATAATGTGTGTCCAGCCCGGACTTTGTTGGGCGAGTACTGAACGAAGAGTAAGTATCAATGTGAAATTGTATGTACAGATGAACTAAGCTATTGGCCATCCGTTTTAATTTTCAGATTTCATATTTTATACATTGGCCACGTTAAAACAAATATTGCTAGACAAGGCGAGTCACAAATTTTGCATAAAACATGTATAACTTTTTGGTTAATCTACTAATCTAACCGACTATAAATATGGTCGTTTAGGTTAGTCGTTTTAACCGCATCTGTTGCTAGCGGCATCAGATCCAGTAGTCCCGTGTTCGATCCCCAGGTGGAGTACAATATTGTGCTTGATCAAAGTCTAATTATTTTTCAGTAAATAATATACATAAAGGTATACAAGAATCGTGATTTTTTGCCATATATTTTACCGAATTGGAACCCTTTGTGTGCTTTCCGCACTTGGCCGGTTTTATTTTGAATACATTTGGTAAAAATATTGAAGTAAACAAATAGCTCTTAGTTATTTATTACTGATACATTACATATCTAAGTATCTAAATTACAATTGATTCAGATGCAATGTGAGATCTACCTTTATAACCCTTGAATTTATAAAATAATAATCCTAACCCCAAAACGTTATCCTGCTTACTTCCGAAGAAAACACCATAAAAATATTAATAGCAGTTAAAGTTAATGAAGCAATAATTAAGATTTGTTCCATAATCCTTAGATGTGGAATAATCCAATGAGCAAGTTTAAATTTAATTATTTTGCTTAATAGGCTGGGGGTGGCTTACGCGACGAGCTAAATGAGAAAACGATTAAAGTTAAACGACCACACTTGCTATTCCTTCTTTGTTTGCATACGAAGCTTGGTTACGTTCGATTTTAAATTTGTACGGAACTTTGGGTGACAGACTATTTAAGATTCAACGGGATAGACGGGCAAAGATACAGAGGCTCTTACCACAAAAATCAAACGTCGTTGGATCCAAGAGAACTTATGTCACGTTTATTTTGAAAAACGAGCAGCCCGTCACCGCTGTTTCCACTTTGACGAGTGTGCGTTCGATTTATTCGACCTAATCCTTCTCCTTTCCATCACCGGACTAGCAGACGTACGGTCATATCGATTTGCCTCTACCTGTTTTAAACTCATTATAAAATAATAAAATTTCAATAAACAAAATGACGGGAAGGAATTAATCAAATGTAATAATACATGTAATGAATGGAACTCCTTGCTTTCGTCTGTTTTCCCGCACCAATTTTAGACGATCTATCCGTAATCTAGTTCCCATATTCTTATAATTTGGGAACTATGCTTAGTTTGGGGCTAGATGGCGTTGTGTAAAATTAATGTCCTCTAATATTTATTATTATTATTATATCTAGCATTAAAATTGCAAGGAAGGCTACTTTTATGTAGATAATTTTATTGCTTTTGATATGACATCTACGAAATTACTTTGTATTCGTTATCTCTGCATGGCATTTCATGTACCTAGAAGGAAAGCAGTAGAAGTCTCTGGCTAAGTGTAAAGTACTGACTGATGAAAAATTGTAATTACTAATTAACTTATCTGCCATCTTTCAGTACAACTTAACCATCCCATTCTGTGCAATAATATAAAGTTTATAAACACACCACTATTTCAAGCATGGTTTAACTTTGACCCCTTCGCAATCAGGTGGGCTTAGACCAAAATATGCAAGGCTATAGGGGTCATCCAATATTGCGTTAGGTCAAACAAATTGGGATCAGCGACTGAATATATTACGGTCCCCGTGCACATCGGTTTGTTAATCGTCCCCTGTTATTTATGTTGAGATGTTTATCTTGAGGGTGGTGTAAGTACAGTGATTCGGATAATAGTTTGATTGCTTATGGTATGAACGGATAGACTATTAGGGGTTAAAGTTGACAGGTTATCAATGTTTTTAAGGTAGAGCGTATCGTATACAGCATAATTTTTAGGATTCCGTACCTAAATGGTGCCAACTGGACCCCATTACTAAGCATTCGCTGTCCAACCGTCGATCTGTCTTTCTGTCAGCAGACTGTATCTCATGTCTGTACATGTATGTAGACAGTTGAAATTTTCATCTCTAGGGAGAAAAGGCGATCATTTGAAGCTGCAATTTTTTACTACAGGGATAGGCAAATGTGTGAGGCGCAGATCAGGGAAAGTTCAATTTAGTTAAATTCAGCTGACACAGGCTTGATAGCATAGAATAGTCTGCACAGAAAGTAACATTCCTATTATCGTGCTAGTAAAGTTCCTTGGGTTGTACTTATTCAGTACTATGTGTTCTACTGACAGTATTGGCTTTAATAATACTTTGTTAAAGTCCGCCTGGCGAGCAACCACCATTTTTCCTAATTCGGTCGCCATAACAACAATTCTAAATTGTGACTTTTAATCTCAAAACATGATCATGCTAGGAAAATATCTACGATAGAGCGAGCCTACCCAGTAAGTGCCTATTAACTTACTACTTGAAGACATTAGGGTTGTAACACAGACAACAAAATAAAGTTGACATGGGTATACTAATAAAAGAAAACGTAACGATGCTAAGGTTCTGTACACTGCATATTCTATGCCGATAGCGTATGGAATACATTACTGGTGGAACGCAATTTGTACGGAGCCCAACAATTTATGTCCGCTTCCCACTTTATTGAGAAACAAGAAAAAAAATTGCTGACAGAGTTGAAACCAGCAATATTTTTTTATGGTTATATGGATAGATATGAGTTTATACAAAAAAAACATGTAAGCGGAACTTTAGTCACCTTGAGTACATTAACATGGAGATATATGACTCAGAAACTCTGGACTTTAATTAATTGTTCGAGTTTCTGACAGTAGGATGCGTGTATGAGCATAAAGTTCCAGAAAGTGTATTTACTTAAAAGTCGTAAAAACAATGAGTTATCATGTTTTTTTGAGACAAGGGTCTTAAAAAATATATTTTTATTATTTTTGTCTTGATTTGTTTATTCGATGTTATTTCCAAATTTATTTTAACAAAACAATACAAATACAATACAAATAATTTAGTTCACTTAATCTAACATACATACATGTTTCATGGTTTGAGACCCTCTTTTACGTATGAAATACCTGAGATAGCTCTCTATCTCAGGTCCCGCTCTTTCGTGATTTTTAATACCAAAACAACAACAGTTACTAAAATAATGCAGAAGGGACTACCTTGCTTTAGTTTTAAATGGTACTTAAACAGTTAATAAATCAAAAGGAGGTGTCGCGCTAGCGTGTTTCATCGGAGCTTTCCCGTGAAATATGGCCGGGATTACGGCCTGCCAACGTGGAATTGGTATTTGGTGCCTGTCTTCATTTTCAGCTACATTTTGCAGTATTTTGCTCCTGTTGGATCCATCACTAGTGAATACCACTTACGCTTTTAGTTACCGTCCACCTTTGGGGATATCCAAGAATATTTTTCTGTTGCCATAAACTACTATGCTCCATAAATTTAAGAAATCGTTCTAGGGACTGTGTGATTTTAAAATAAATTACCAAGTGATGTGCTAAGCTTGTCAGATAATAAATTCAAAATTGTATAAAACACAAGCTTATTACCATTTCAGATTACCTAGCAGATAAGAAAGTCTATGATATAAAAAAAAATTGCTCCAGTGTACTAATTGTTATAAGTATTCGATAATTTTCAGCTATTGTAATGGATCATAAAAAAAAACTAGGCTGAGGTTCTTGCCTTTCTCCTTGTGTGCTGGTCGCGATTCGACGGTAGATTTGATTTGACTCTTTTTTTTATTATAGGTACAATTGTTTAAAAGTGATCCTAAAAAAATCTTATTGAATAAAAAAAAAATGCTTTGACTGAAACAATTTGCTTGCGTGCTTGTAATCTGGTGTCAAATTGTTAGTCAGTGGTCAGTCAGTCAACATAATAAATAAAATTTTAGGATATTTATTTCATTCAGCGCCTTATAGACCTAAACTAAGAAACGTTTGAAAAATGGTACTAGATTACTTTTTTTTTAATACCATACGATAGTTATCATACAATACAGCGCAGAACAAATCTAAACAATCTAAGTATATACAGTTATCACACAAATGTTTGCCCTGGTTGGGAATCGAAACCACAACTTGCAGCGCAGAAGGCAGACCTACTACCTACTGAGCTGTGAGGCGTGTTAAAGGATATTATTTTATATGTTTAATATTGAACATAGGAATAGTTTGCATTTCTGGGATATAACATTATACATTACACAGCGCTAAGTATAACATTTTATGCAAAACCACGTAGTTATATTTTTTTATTTACACAAATTATTTCAAATAGACTTGTTAAAACTTCTATCATCTAAACGGTCAGCTAATGAAATATTTTTGTCAGATCCATGATGTATTTTCAGCAAACGAAATAATATTTTTCTGGGCGCAAAAAAAACACCATAAGTTCGAATTATATGGTGTCAGAGTTATACATTTTTTCGACAGAGATTTCTTCCTAACCGAAAATTTAAAAAAAATGGCATTCAAACGGCAGATGGCATGACATTTCAATGCAAAACTGAAACGACGTAATATTCTCCCTATCTGACCATAAATTAAAAACAACGCATAAACACTTGTACCGACAAAACAGTCATTAACTGTATTTAATAACATGTCACTAGTCAGTAGAAACATAATTAATCCCGCACTGGCCTTTGTTAATAAAATAATGATAGGCAAAGAATCGAAGTCGAACAATGAAAAAGCGCTTGTTAATGAAAGAGAAAAAACTATTAGCCATTCAAAGTGAATAGGTTTTTTTGTTCGAAAGTACCGCGCCGCGCAGACTTTTAATTAAGGGCCCCTTCACATTCTCCATTACACGGGACATTTTTACAACCCCCGTGCTCAACACATAACTATAATTTCCACTACCCCCAGCGGCACGAAGCAGGAGAGCGAATATGGTAATTGTTAGTACGTAAGTGCGAAAGCACTTATTTAGTCTGCGCTTTCGCTGTGTAGAGACTATTTTTAACATGTATTAAGTATATTAATCTCAATAGTATGTATCATTTGCGGAATACTACGCTTAGCAACCACTAGTACTACCACTAGTAGGTGATCCTCATAAGATCCTTTGTGTAGTGATAAGAGTTCAATCCTCGAATGGGAACAAGCCGTGAGTCTGTTACTATTACATTAATAAAACTGGCCAAGCGCGGACGCGAACACTGAGGGTTCCGACCCACATTTCAAGGCAAATAATCCATTTCTTGTAAAGTTGTATATTTTAAAAATAAAAGGTTTCCTTTAGTTTCTTATTTATATCTTTCACATTTACGAGAGATGGTTAATATGAAATAAATATTGAAATGCGGATGGACGTTCACAACACGTTTTTATGAGTATGTAGCATATGAACATATATATTATATTATATGCTCGAATAAGGCTCGACTCGCCGTACCAACTTCAATGAGTTTTAGTGCCAACTTCAACATATGGAAGTAAAGTTGGCTGTGACAGAAGAATGAATCAGTTCATGAGATACAGCATTAGTAAGGGTCCTTTTGGAACCGGTTGGGAACGGATTCCTAAACAGTGTAAAGTTGTAGTTGCTGATTGGTACAGTCCAAACCAAAAGACAATGATTTTTTAAGTTTTATTTTTTCGTGATTATAAATGCATTAAAAAAGAATAAAATAATCTTAGATAATTATTTGTACACGATCATTATGAGCTAATGCCTCATTACCACATAAGTTCAATAAATTCTTAACTCTTTAGTCCGCAAGTAAGTCAAAATATTTGAGTAGGTACTGACCAAAACATTTTAGTTTTCCATTATTTTGGCCGGCGTTATCGTCTTTGATCTAAGCCACCCCAAAAATACAATCATAAAATATCTTAACAAAATGTGAATTCTTCCTGAAATATTTTGAGAGTAATTTCATTTAGATACTGTTATCACCGCGGGAGCCTTCGGGTTTTTCGGCAAATTAAGCATTACTTCTGCTGCCTCCGTTTATTCAGATCTACAAGGCACAACCTTATTTGCAAACGTTTTTATTGCAAAGCAGATGTAAAACAGGCAGTCGGTAGGGTTCGATAACGAGGGGGAGTATATTGTGCTTGGTTTTGTTGGTGGTAGGACTTAGTTTAGGTCAGCCTGGCTGCCTACCACCATTTTACTCATCTTACTCATATGTCACCATAGCAACAGTTTAAAAAAATATTGTGATCTGGCATTTAGAGGTAAGATAGCCAGATCCTCAGTTTCATGAGGATTCCGGGTGAAGTGCACCTCCTCCTTCAGCCTTATCTTAACTTGTAACCAGGTGAGATAAAGGCCAAGAGCTTCCTCCCAAAAAAGTAGGTTGATATAATAAATTTTAGATAGGTTATAGACAAAGAACATAGATATATATCTATTTATATATATATATCTATGTATTATCTATACGCAATGGGAATAATTCGGATTCGAACTTTCGATGTGACATTTTGCATATAGGTATATAACCTAGTTATCGTTTATGCAGGAGTGCTGTAAGCTCTTTTTTTAACGGTGGACGTTTTAGTGGTTATGTAAGAACAGTAGACCTCGCGAACCCTTGTAACCATGCAATAACCAATGCTTTCCTCTTTCGCGTTTCCTTTGAGACTTTTGATTTTGAGCAAATAAGGGTTTACGTTTTAGCAATACTCGCGTTCCCTTGGTCTGAGGAGATCAAACCTGGTGTCTATGGGTTTATCTTGCAAAGTCGGAGAGGACTGCGTAGTCTGATTAGTAAACGTAGGTAAGTATACATTTTCCAAAAAAAATAAAGCTACAGCAAACTTCTCCCCTTTGCCCACCGGTCTAAAATCGCGATCGAGTAAAACAAGGAACATGCGTGCCAATTTTCATAAACATCGGTTGAAAAATGCTACCTGTAGGCGAAAACAAACCGACAGCTGACAGACAGCGGACAAAAGCATTTTTGGCCAATCTCGAAACTGAGACGCTCCGTTCGTTTCGCTCACTTGGTCAACAAGAATTTAAAAAAAAAACCACGTTTGATTATCTGCTCGGAGTAACAAAAAAAAGTTGGGTACAGGCGTCATCATCAACAGCAACCGATCACTCATAGAAATGAGCCTCCTCAATAACTGGGCGGCTTTGGCTTATTGTTTTTGTATATGAATGACCTAAACTCTTCAAATTATAGGCTGCTAGACTTCACACCCATAGCTTTTATAATGCAAAAGCGTATAAGTTGAAATATTATAATATGTGTTGGGTATAGTGGTGTTATGTGCAAATGTAGATCTTTATTAAAACACTCCACACGTCTTGAGAGTGAAATTCCAAGTTTATGAATAAGGCAGCAGAATTTAGTATCGGCGCACGCTCAAGAAATGTAATTTGAGAATTCTTGGCATTGTTCAACCAAATCTTACGTTTTAAGTTTTAAGACTTGAAGTAAGCTTTTCACTTCAAGGCGTTTTCTCAGAGAATGGGTGATTACTTTTTATCTACTATTAAATATGACAAAACAGGCAGTGTTTAACTGACTTTATACCATGTTTCTATGTTCCATTAATTATTGCCTGATGTCTTTCCACCAGTATTTTGGCCACGGCCTTAGTTCACAGCGTCAATAAATTAGCAATACCATAAGTATCACTGTGTGTCAACACCAAACAAGGATGCACTCTAGAAATAGGTAGGTATATAATTAGATTACACTCTATTTTTTGTAAAGTATCAGAATATTTACTCTTTCGCTTTTATGCAATGTAATGTTATGTGATGCGATTTAGAAAAGGTTAGTGGTGCTTGGATTTGTATATGAAAACGAAGGAACAACCTAAAATGTTTAAAGTCGAAAGAACCTTATCTTGTTCAAGGTTTCTCGCGTTAACATAGAGAAGCCACGAGGTACTTAAACTGAAGACACTATTCACTTTTTTGAAACATCCAAAACGGCTCCCACATAATAGGTAGGTACGTGACATTTACAAGGTAAAGTCTAGTAGACACTTGGCTTATGATAAATCAGGCTGATAATTCTAAAGGAAAATCTGACATGTGGGAAATTAGATATCCCGATTTTCATTTCTAAAATATTAACCACTCAATCAAAACTATAGTTTTAAAAGTACACAAACCACAAACCTTTGTGTGATCTAGTGGTTCGCCCACCGGTGTCAGATCCACAGAGGGGTAAAATATTGTGCTGGGTTTGGTTGATGGCCTTTGTTTAAGTCCTAAGGCTAGATATCACCATCTTACCTACGTCTGTCGCTATAATAACAATTCAAAAATATAAATAAAATAATGTGTTCTAATCGCGAAAGTTTGAAAAAGACTAATTCAAAAATGATGTGTTATTTAGTGGCAGATTCTTTATTTCTCTCTATTCCTGTGTAGACTGTTGAGGATTCCGGGTTAAGAGCACTTCCACGTGCGTTTTCATAACTTGACACCAGATCAGCTGATGGACAAGCGCTTCCCTGTATTATATAAAATTATGGACTCCAGTTTGTCAAGCAATGGTGATTCAAGTAGGTAACGCATTAACACAACGATTTGCGGGTAAGTATTTAATATAAACAAAACAAGTGTCCTGAAGGAAAACATGAATCTTAAAAGAGAGTAGATTGACTATGTTTATTATCAAAACCAACTTTACCACCATAATGGCCAACCTACCTCCACTTCCAACAGATATAGCAAGTGGAACTCTACACAGTAAACAATTAATGAAACAGATAGTCCCCATCTGTAGTTCGTGTGGAAGCTAAACTCTTTAATTTTGCATCGATAGCTATTTGTCGAAACGAGCTGGATCGGTAACAGGGCCGTGGGTTCAACTGCAACGGAATAATTTATTTCGCATCGCCGTCCAAAGCGAGGGTCCCAAGCCGAGGTGAAGGTGATTTGTGATAGCTGGGTCATTTCCTGATATATGACGTCATTCATCACCTTTTTAGCGTGTTCATATATACCGTACTAATGAAACGCAAGCGATTTTTTGTTATTCCGTGGGAATATTTCAAATCACAACACATGCACCATACCTATCCCTCATACCTGGGGTTTTTCTGTTGCCAAAACTCCTATGAGACTGGTTTTCTCAGGAGAACCCATACTGTCTTCCTCACACAAAAACACATAAACACCCAAATAATACATCACACTAAACACTAAAACAAACATATTGTTACCATGGTATTATGTACCTAAACCTGCGGAGTGTTGGCACTGGTGTCCTGTAGTACAGGTACTCAACCTATGTTAGGCACCAGTCTCTTCCAAAACAGGTTAACTACACTACCAGCTAGCAGTGTTGTCATTAGGATAGGATTTCTTCCTGTATTTTTATTATTGTCCTTTTTCTTTCTTGTATGTACAGATTGCCTAAGGACCGTTACAAACGGCCTATAGGTAACTCAACTGTTCCAGACCAGTACCAGACGGAAGCGTGCCCAAAGCACTGGTTGCATTGCTATGCTAATTCGCTGGCCTAAATAAGAGCCAGACCTTGGGTCACGTGTCTAGTTAATTAGTTTCCTACCTCTATAAGTAGTTAGACTTACCTTGTTTTAAGAGATAAATAAACCAAAATGTTATTATTATTTATTATTATTATATCCTTCTCGTAAAGTCCGGTGCCAAGGAAGTTTGATTTGAACCGTCGGTGCGCGTGGGTGCCAATGCCTATAGGCAGCTTCTGGGAAAGCTCGTGCTATCGTAGACCTCATCCTCGCCCAGGCAGCCTCGAGGAAGAGATATATGATTTTTCTAGCCCCAAACTATGCAGAGCTTGTAATATGGAAACTTGATTACGGATAGATTACTTACAATTTTTTTTATTTTCATTAATTATATTATATTCATTACATACACATAATACAATATATCACCCAAATACAGAACACACATGTATATTCATCACATCATGGTCACATGCTGCCGTCCAAGTATATTCATCAACTTGCACTTTGCAACTAAACCAGCTGTTTGCTGTCAGATCCGTGTATCGAATTTTCGCGTGCTCAATCATTTGTAGCATTTCAATTCCATTTGGACACACATTTGGTAATAATCAGGGAATATTTAATTACGCCGGTTCGTACAAACTCATCTAACTATCGTAGTTGACAGAATGGTGGATGGTAATTTAATGTGGCTGTGGTTCATTAGTAAGTGAACCAGCTTTATAATCTCGTGGTATTGGTAATGCGACTAAAGGTATCTCGCTCTCACTGAAGAACAGCTAAACAAACTTGAGCGTCTCCAAAATTTCTGCATATGATTCATTTTTGGTCTGCGTAAATACGATCATGTGACTTTCAATTCGTCTCCGCCGGAATACTTATATCCTTTCCCTCTTCTACAACATTCTTTATAATCCCCTTACCTATATTCCTACTTAAAGGAGCGCTTTGAGTTCATTAGCGATTCTCATATATGTAATCTCCTTTCGTCTGAGAATCGCCTGTTGAACATTCCTGCCCATAGAACCAGCTTCTATGACAAATCATTTACAGTTCAAGCTGCAAGACTGTGGAATGCTCTGCCAGTATCAATTAGGCAAGCTCCATCTATAGCTGCTTTTAAGAATCGAGTGAAATCTTTTTATATGTCAGATTTTTCATAATCATTAATTATTTGTGTAACCGTAATCATCTCCTCTCGTGGTATTACAGATATTTATTAGTTCATAAATAATTATTTATGAAATAGTATATTATAACTCATGGAGTTTATATATTTATTTTGGTAAAGGTATATATTTTAGTAAGTAGATACATTTTATTTTTATTTTTTATTTTTATAATGTTTAAATTATTATTACGTATTAAATTAGGTATGTTTAGTTTTATAAATTTAAACATTTATTTATTCTCATTTATTTTGTGCACCCTCCATCAACCGTGGTTTTACTATCTTCTCCATGATAATATTGTCTGGAAGAGATCGCTTTTAAGCGATAAGACTGCCCATTGTACTGTTAACTTAAGTTTTAAAATTGTAAATTGTTCTATATGTTTTTAGTGTAGTGTAGTTAATTTTCATTCATTCATTCATTCATTCAAAGGTTCTGAGTTGAAATACACTGTCTGACACTCAAGCCAAAGGATTATTTTGAAATAAAAATAAATTAGTAAAAAGTAGTAAAACCCTAGAATAGGTCCTAAAAAAAACAATGTGCAGGTTGATATGCCTATATTTCTTCTTTATGATGACTAGGTAGTCATCATCATCATCATCAACCTACTGCAGTCCACTGCTTGACATGGGTCTCTCCCAAGGTGCTCCACTGAGCCCAATCTTCGGCCTTCTCATCCACCACTGTACAGAGATCGTCACTTCATCTACCTAGCCGGAGGGCGTCCTATACCACTGAAGGACTCGTTGACTCCACCGGTAGAAGGTCCTTCGGTTTCATGGACTAGTAAAGAACTTACTTGCTTTTACTTGAAACCTATTTTACTAGGTTTTCCCAAAAACTAGTGAAATTTCCGTTTTGTTCACTGGAAAGTCAGATAACAAAATCATATTCGGTACGAGTACCTACACAATGACAATAGCATGTTATTTGAGAAGCGCTCATTAAAATCTCGGAGAAAACTAAATTTTAGGTTCCCAAGCAATAATATTCACACAAAAATAAAATATTCTTTGTGGATGGGATCACCAATGTCTATAATTATAATTAAATACTCGACACGCTTCTACTGCAGGTACGGTTACCGAAACAGACAAAAAAATAAAAACAAAAATAAACTTACTAAATAGAAACTATTTGTCTAAAATATACAAAACAAACTGTTTGTCATAAATATAAGTTTATGTTCTAGAGATGTTTGCTTTCCATGTTAAATAAAAATAATAAGTCTTTCTCCTTTAAAAGGACTTGCTTAAAAAGATTAGGCAACTCTTTGTACAATGCGAACTATGTACTCTCGCCATCTTTTTTACGTTTTTTACATTCTTGTATCGCTTTGGATTTGTAAAAAATAAGAATCTGAAAACAGAAAGATATTTAGTAACAAAGCCGCTAAAATCGTAAAATACATTTTAAATAGATTGGAGGCGTATGTTTAATTAAAAAAAAACCCGGCCCCATACAGGGATGGATGAAATAATTCGAATATTTTCGTGACTTTTGTTGCTGGTCGTACCAATCAGCAACAGAGTCTCTATAAAACGATAAACGCGCCAAAAAGAAAGAAAATTGAGAGGAAAGTTGAGATAAACTTTCACTAAGTTCGCTAGTGGCAGTAAATGCTAACTTTAATTTCACTTACCATGCAAGTAAAGAGTTCGATAAGCTAACTTTTCACTTTAGTGCATATCGACGGAGTCTATGGAAAGACTGCAAAGTTCAGACGCTTATTTAGTGCATAGTTTCACTTAACTTCAGCCTTTTAAGAAAAGCTTGTACACTCCATAACTTCAAACAGATTCTTCTGTTTTGCTCTGTACAAGCTAACGTATGTATCCACATAGACCCTGTACTTGTTTTACAGGGTCTATGTGGATACATCATCTAGTTCCCATATTACAAGCTATGCTTAGTTTGGGGCTAGATGGCGCTGTGTAAAATGAATGTCCTGTAATATTTATTTATTTATTTATTTATTTACATACGAGTTATATTACAAAAGCTGTGTAAAAGGCAAGTCTAAAGCGATAAAGTAAGCTAATTGATTCAGGCGTTATTTTTCGGAAATCCATATTTCAAAATAAAATCTGAAAACAGAAAAAAAATTTAGTAATAAATCCGCCAAATCTCTCTGAAAAAAACAAATCGACACGTGTTTCGCCTACACACGTCACACGAGAGTGACTTTGAAGGCTTTGAAGTTGTTTTTTTTTTGACAAGACTTTGAAGATTTACTTGCAGCGCAGAGCTCGGAGCGACAACACGTCCACAGAGGCTAGTCAGTTAGCAGCAAGACTATATTTCCTGAGGATGCCTCGTGTAGAGGCGAAACACGTTACAATTTGATTTTTACAGAGAGATTTGGCGGATTTATTACCAAATATTTTTTCTGTTTTCAGATTTTATTTTGCAATAAAGTAAGTTTCTTAATATTCCTGAACTTTGTTCGTATTACAGGATATTAATTTCACACATCGTCATCTAGCCCCAAACTAAGCATAGCTTGTAATATGGGAACTAGATTACGGATAGAATACATAAATACTTTTTTTTTTTATTACTCATGTTGACGAAGCTCATGACTGATATGATAATAAAGTAATGAAGATAGGTCTATCTCGAGCATGTAATTTATTTCATGAGAATCCGGATATTTGTGAAGGTATTGAATTTTATTTCGCAACAAAAAATAAACCAAAAATAACGTTTCTTGTATGCTCCCTAAAATTTTAAATTGTATTTTGCTGCTTTTTTTTGTTTTTAGCGCCAATAGAAACACACACTCTGAGAAAATTTTAACTGTCTACCTACATGAGATACAGCCTGATGACAGACAGACGGATGGACGTACGACAGCTTTGTAATAGGGTCCGATCGGATTCTAACAGTCCTATAACGTACATATACTAGGAGTGTTGTACCTAAGAAATTAATTTTGAAAAAAAACATACTTATTGTAAAAGTTTATTGTAAAATTCAAACAAGCAATGTTGTTATCAACCATTAAAGTTTAGTGCGGAACATAAAATGTGTTTCAATTGATATCGTATGGACATTGGAATCACACATTTAAATTTCCATACGATATCAATTTAATCAATATTGTCTTATGGAAACATAATGGAGGTAAGACTAATGCTGCATGGTTTACCTTTGTAAGCTCAGCCTCCTTGATGTAAATGAAGGCAATAAGCTGCTACACAGATGTAGCTGACCCCTATAACTACGATTAATAGCTTAAATTGGAATAGCTTAACTATAAAGCTACTACCGAACTATCAAAGCAAAGCTATCGAATCAGTTCAACGAACCGTTGACGGTAAGAAAAGTTATGTATAGAAATGAAATTCATTGGTAACTTTTTTTTGTACGACGGGGAACGCTTGGCCTTCATCTTACTACGCTTCAAGTTATGATAAGGCCGAAGGTAGCGCACTTCATCCGGAATCGGATGAAGTGCGATCAGTCCTCAACTGGCTATCTTACCTCTAAATGACTGAACACAACACACATAACATGTTAGCCCATACTAACTTAAACTTAAAACTTAAAGCTTAAACAAGGTCCTACCACCAGAAAATCGAAATAAAAAGCTATTACGACAGAATAAAAAAACAATAGTTAGTACCTAGATACATATTTAATTTTATTATTTTCAAAATTATAAAAATGAATTTCGACAAACAAGATTCGAATTCAGAAATTGTCCGCGCTTAGGTTAAACCCATAATTTATTTCACTTCTATATGCAATAAATAATGATTATTGTTGGAGTAACTAGTACCTAATCTACACGGTTAGTTACCTAACAGCACTCCAAAGATATTATTTCAGGATGGAAATCTGTTTTAGTTGAAACTTGATACCCGTAACTCCCAAGTCCCAATTGATATCCGTTGATTAAACAACCCTTATTGTATTTTGCAATGTAAGGGATATAATTTTCTTTGGTGGTTTATTTACAGTACGGGTGAACTAAGCAATTCGTGCTTTGCCAAATTTGTAGTTTCATATCACATTGACTACAAAGTCGAGTAGCAAGAGGTAGTTTCGTATATAAATCGTTTGTGAAGGTTTTGTACAAAGAACATTTTTTCCTAAGCTGGTTGCAAATCTCGGTTGCAATGGTGTAAAACTGTTCCTAACTGGCAACCGAAAAAACATAATTCTATCGCAACAACTTGCCAAGAAGGATAAACTGCTCTTTCACAACTGGTTTCAAAACGTAGTTGTTAACGCGGCCGAAGGGAATACAAAATGTTTGCACGTGGAACCGTATGGTGATAATGTGTTTATTAATAAGTGACCTCGCTCTCAACAGATTTCCCTCTATTAGAAGTTGCTCGTTATCGTCTTTTTTTAAACTTTCGCGATTAGAACATATTATTTTAATTCGAGAAACGGGTAACGTCGGGATAAATATAGGTAAAATACGCGATAAATACCCGTTTATAGCAAATGCTCCTATAATTTAGAACGCTGAAAGTGCATGTCCGTATAGTGAATTTCTTCGGGTTGTAATGAAGATGAAGGCGAAGGAAGTGTGTAATTTTTCTGGCTGTAAATGTTAATAAAATAATGATGAAGTGGGAAAATTATATTAGATTATGTAGATATATATCATTATAATTTTATAGTATTTTTTTTTTGTTGAATTGATTTGCCTAATATTTTTCCCCACATTGTGCGCTACCATCAGATTACATTTTTCTCTTTTTCCTTCCAAGGTTATTACAACAAGACCGTCCATTGTATATACACTATGTCCCCATTTATTTATAGAAATAAATAAATGGGGACAAAATATTGATTATAGCCAAGCGTTTGACCACCAACTCACTTGAAAAACAAAAAGATGTGGCCTAAAAGCACTTGTCTACAAGAAACCTGTTCACTCTGGATTTGAAGACTCCAAGATTGTGGAAAACAGACGAGGGCAAGGAGATGGCTAATGTGTGTGTTGTTCGATATAATTTCTGTGAGCCTTTGCCCAGCGGGACAAAACAGGCTAAAAAAAAACAAAAAAATACTTGTCCTTCAAACATAATTCATTGTTCACTCCGAATTAATATTTGTTTTGCTATCGTTGTAGGTTCCTGCTCTGAGCCGAGCAGCGCGGGCCGAGACTGCGAAGGGTAACTTGTTCGGCTACAATCTCTTTGATCAACTTCCTCTGGGAACTTGGCTTGCACGGTTGTTTGCCAACTTGCACTTAACGTGCGACTTAATTGAATTGTCCAGAAGTCAATTTGATTCTTCATTGCAGCCGAGTTTCGATGGGATGAACTGAACTAAAGGAAGGGGAATTTAACAACATGTTTTTGTACGTTAACTTTAGAGAACGAGATCAATCTGGAATGTACGTTCTTTGTATTTTCAAAATATAGTTTTATTATAGTGCGATAGCCCTATCGCACTATAATAAAAGGTGCTCGGTCTTTATCTCACCTGATTTTTCAAGTTATGATAAGGCCGAAGGTGGAAGCACACTTAAGTCAGAATCCTCTACCGACTGAGGAAATGGCTATCTCACTTCTAAATTTTTCATTTTTAATTTATGCCAAAAAAAACAAAATACATTTTGTGTGTGGAGTTCATACAAATACATTTTAAACATAGACATAAGTTCAATTAGGTAAGTATTTAAAATTATAAAATAAGTATCGGGTATTGGTATTTTAAGGTAGGTATTTTATACCATTATCACATGTTATCACAAAAAAAAAATTACAAATGTCACAAAAACTACATTTACAAAAATAAAATGAATGTTAGAAAATATTTCCAGAGGAGTCAGGTCAAAAGTTATCAAAAATCTATGTCAAATCCATATACATGTCGAATAGTTACACATAATCACAATGATACGTCAAAAAATCCTCAACTGAGTAAAACACTCGATCTAACAATATTTTTTAAGCTTATTATGAAAAATTACGGGACTATCTATCATTTTTAGTTCAGGCGGCAAAGAGTTAAACATTTTGACAGCCTGATATCTTGGACCATGTTTTGCGACATTCAAATGTGGACAAAGCGGCGTATCTAGATCTTTACGTCTTGTACTTATTCTGCAGTCTCGTAAATATGTGGATTCTTCACTATGTCCATTAGAGTGACTAGTATATAAAGGCTAGGAAGTGTGAGAATATTTAATTGCTGAAAGTGGTTCTCGCAAGTTTCCCACTGTGGAATACGCATTATGGTACGGATAGCCCGTTTTTGAATGATAAATTCCTTTTCCATATTATAGTCATAACTGTTTCCCCAAAACTTAAATGCCCGAACACATCAATTTTAAAGAATTGTTGTTATGGCGTCAGACTTAGGTAAGATGGTGGTAGCTAGCCAGGCTACCACCTACAGAAAAACCTACATCTATGGGCTGAAGTGCGCTTTCACCTTCCTGGCCTTATCATAACTTATAAGTCAGGTGAGATAAAGATAAAAAAAAAAATGTAAAAGCCGACGAAGGGATCTCACGAGAAGAGGCATCAGCCTCCTCAGCCATCTGTGTATCATCTACAGCCTGCCAAGCGAGGTGGATTATGGCAAAACCCTCCTACAGGACTGTAGAGAAAACAAAGAAACCTCGCAAATTTGACGGAGTTTTATTTAATATCGAAACAATTTAGAGTGGTGCTAAAAACTTCGTGTTAAAGAACAATTATTTGACGCAGATGGTCATCAAGCTAATAAATTGACGAGTTGTTCAAATTATGGCGTTGATTAGGATCGGTGTCGTCTGGCACGCGAGAAAGCCATTGCCGAGTAGGCCAGCGCTTCCTGAGACAGCGGTACCGTTATAAAACGCTCGTATGACAAACGCCCGAAGGCTTTATTACATCTCGAAAGTAATTTTTTAGGGTTCCATACCCAAATTTTGCTAACAGGACCCTTTTACTAAGCCTCCGCTATCCATTCGAAATCATATCCAATATCGAAAAACTGTCTAATTATTACGGTTCATGAACCGTAATAAATAAAAATAAAAATAAATAAGACAGTTTTTATTTTTCACAGAGTGACCATTTTGATTTCCGCTGTAACAACAAATAAAAAAATCATGAAACACAATACAAAAGCGTGTTTTTTGCATACAAATGTGGGTCGGAACTCTCAGTGTGCGTGTCCCCACTTGGTCCGTTTTTTTTATGAGTGATGGTCAAGCGTTTGACCACCAGCTCACTTGAAAAACAAGTTAAGATGTGGGCTGAGAACACGCTTGTCTAAAAGGATCCTATTCACTCTGGCTTAAAGACTCTAAGATAGTTTACTTGTGCGTAAAAACAGACGAGGGCAAGGAATTGCATTCCATACCAGTACTAACAAAGTTTATTCTAATGCTCATACGAATCGAATGAAATAATAAACAGTAACTTTTGATAAAACGTTCCTCTAAAGTCCAAAAAGTCCGTTAGTAGAACGATCCGATCTTAAAACACTTACGAACTTGCCAAGTAAGCCGGCTTCGCCATGACGTCACCGTAACCCTTCTTGACCTGTGTATGACGGTGACACACTTTCAAGGTAAGCTTTAGCGGCTTCACACTATGTGAAGCTTTTCATAATACCCAACAATAGAGTTCCAAATCGTTAGCACGCTAATAAATCAGCAATAGGTAAGGACTGTTTTTCATGTTTGCGTGGCAGTGACAAAGCAGTGAGATAAGTTTTTAGTGGCTAGAAATTTCACACATAAATATATATTAACCTTTATTATAACCGCCCCTGTGGTCTAGTGGTTTAACCCACCGATATCAGATCCAGAGGTCCACAGGAATCTTTGGTCTAGCCTCTAAGATGGAGTCAGCTTTCGAGAAGACGCACTGCAGTAACATGGCAAACCGTTTGACGCTGGACTCCGGTTGTTAGCCAGGCGGTCTTTTATAGGTCTTACTGTGTTGTAATCATTCAGCTGTAACCGCTATATATTTATGTTTAGCATTGGTATTAAACAGAGAAAAGTGTATTTTCTCTGTTTAGATCAACATATCTAAATTAAAACGTAAAGCTATTAATCTACTTTGCCAGTCTCTTTGTCACCATCCAGTTGTATTGTTTGCTGACAATGTAAGCCCTGACAGGGTGTACAGAAAAAGATTTATCTCCAATCAGGGAGATAGCAATTTATTGCTTTGTAGCTGAGATATTCCGAATGAAACGTCAAAAATAACGAAGAACACAATATTTATGCCAAATAGGTGTTATTTTTCTCAACAGAATCTTTCGTACATACTTCTTGAAATACAAATAGTTCTGTGACAGTTCAAGAACCTGTAAAAACACGTCGATAAACCCAGCATCTGACCCGAAAGCGTCGATAGATAGGTTGTTTACCCGTCTCTTGGCAGGATTTCAACAATGATTCGCTAAAACATATCATTCCATTAATATTCACGATTACTGCCAAAGGCTCGCATCGAATGCCTGCTATCAATTCAACTGGATGTTATGCCTTGGATAGATAGGGCAATGGGATAATCGCTCGCTTTAATCCTATAATAGATACTAATATATAAATAAAAATTATTTGAAGAGTAGTAGAGCGCCATGTGATAGGGCTCGGCCGCCAGGCAGCAATATTTCGGTTAGAAAAGTATGATTGCCGGTGTAGTTACGAGCATGTGAGTAACACATATATGTCTCAAGTTGACGGGCGCAATGCAGT
Source organism: Venusia cambrica (assembly GCA_951394065.1). Classification (NCBI taxonomy): domain Eukaryota; kingdom Metazoa; phylum Arthropoda; class Insecta; order Lepidoptera; family Geometridae; genus Venusia; species Venusia cambrica. Next base: position 10,451,400 of record OX596043.1, on the reverse strand, counting down.
GCCGCGTAAGTCATGTTCTCAGTGGATGTGACCTACGCAGTAAGGCTTGTTATAGGCAAGAGACGCACTTAACTTGCTAGCTTGCTTATTCCGTCACAATGTTATATGAAAAAAAATATTAAGAGTAGACTTTAGCTTAAACGATGTGTTTCGGTTTATTTTATAACGAATTCATATAAATTGTCTCAAATAACGATAAAAATACTGCACATATTATTTTTTGACCAATTTACATGGATGTAGGCTTAATGAATCTGGGCCATAGACATCAATATATCAAACATGCGCGTTCTAGCGCTAAGTTTTCCTCGAGTCCTCATTCGCTGGTAACAGTTACCTATAGTTATGAAAGTAAATCAATCTTTTGGGGCTTTTGGCGTCGCGTGTGCCAAATGCATATAACATATGCAATACAATGGGCCTCATTTAGGCCAGTGCTATTAAGCTAAAACAAAATCAATTCTCGCATATTCAGTATGTTTTTATGTGAAACTTTTTATGGGAGGGTTTAAAATTTTGATTTCAAAACTTCTACTAACAAAAAATATCTTTTTGTGTGACGAAAAGTGGTGGGGTACTGTGGCGGGTAGAGTATGAGTAATACAAAATATTCATTTCTATCGTGTCTTTACAACATATCTTGCTTTTTTAGGATTTCTTTGAAACGTCAAACCTGCGGTATGTTCAAACAAGAAGGAAGGCAAGATCCTCGGGCAAGTAATATTTTTATGATCCATTTAGCTGAAAATTACCTTATCGTAATTAAAGCGTGGCATTGCAGTCAATGTTAACGGTACGCTTGCGTCTAGCACTGGTCTGGAATAGTTAAGTTACCTATAGACTGATTGTAACGATCCTCATTAGCCCGACTGCTTCCCTTGTAAAAAGTTTGTATATTTGTACATACCTATTGTATATATATATTATCAAAAGAATATTAGTATACATACGTTGGCTTTTAACAAAACGAGCGTTTTTCTACGTACCTTCATAACTACTTCGAAACGACTCTGTGGTTTCCCTAGAGCTCCTTAGAAAGGTTTGTTTATTTGGCACTGAAGACCCTGAACAAAGAAACCACGGTATCAATTACACACAGGGGTGCCATTCAAGGATGGCGAAGAAGGGGGAAGGAAACGATTTGAAGGGCTTATTTTAAGTGGACGACTTTGATTTGAATTCGTCTATATAACTGCTTTTTAGGGTTCTGTACCCTAAAGGTACCAACGGGAACCCTATCACTATATGAATAAGCCTCCGCTGTCCGCCCGTCCGTCTGTCCGTCTGTCTATCAGCCAGCATGCCCCGTAAAGGGTAGACAGTTAACATTTTCAGTGTGTGTTTTGCCGAAATAACAACCAAGTATATATAAGTATGTACTTTTTTTTATTATTGCTTGGCCTTCATCTCACCTGGTAACAAGGGTGGAGGCACACTTCACCCGGAATCCTCAACAAACTGAGGAACTAGCTATCTTACCTCTAAATGCCGGAGCACAATATTTTTTTAGGAATTAAGTAAGATGGTGGTAGCTAGCCAGGTGGACTTAAACAAAATCCTACCACCAACCAAACCAAGCTCAATATTACAGCAAGCCTCAATGCTCAGTTGGTATTATAGTAACTCTGCCTTCTGCGCTGTAGGTCGTGGGTTCGATTCCCACCCAGGACAAACATTTGTGTTATGAATATAGATGTTTATTCTGTGTCTGGGTGTTGTATTGTATGATAAGTATGAATTAACAAAAAAAAAAGTATTTAAGTATTCTAACCGCAATCTTGTTCCCTTATCTCTCCAATATAACTATGCTTAGTTTGGGGCTAGATGGCGACTGGCGACTACATGACATTCATTTCATACAAAATGAATGTCATGTAACATATATTATTTATTGCTCCCCTGGAGATCGAACCCGGGACCTCTGGATCTGAAATCGTTGAACCACTAGACCACAGAGGCGGGTAAAATAGGAAATGAATGGGGCCACAAACCAGTTTCACAACAACTAAATTTAAATATAAATGTTTTTGCCTTGAATAATGTCTGTCGGAACCCTCGGAATGCATGTACGCATTTGGCCGGCTTATATCTACATAACTAATAGAATACAGCCGGTGATTCTGCCGTAAGGTGGTTCTTTTCGGCTACTATCTAAGTGAATATTGCGAATAAAGACTCATTCAGTATGAAAAATCTAAAAATTCAATTTCGAAAGTAACGTTCAAAAAAGTGTTTTGATGAACTGATGAGACAATAACCAAAAATGTGAAACGCGTATTTATAGCGAAGGAATAATAATTTGAAAACATTTAAAGTATACCTACCGCTGTTCTATTCATGTTTATTTTTGAAAACAAAATGCCATATTTTGAAGGTAACAATCATGATTTGTCTTTAAAAAAAAGGAAAACACTAATTGACCATTTACACAAATTCGTCCAGACGAACCCACTAAAGAACACTGTAACCGTATTTAAGACTACCTTAATTGAGCAATTGACCCGATACCCTTTGTATTAAGGATCTTACGAACGTATCAAACGAAGTCCCTCGGATAAAGATAAACTAAAGAAAAAGAGGCTTCAGGGAATCGGATCTAAATTGTTTTTAGAATGCTTGAAGGGGATGCAAGATAAAGCTTTCGTACATTAGCGTTTAGATTTTTTGGGATGGTTTTGAACTGGATACAGAATGAGATAAGTATCGGTAAACGATAAGCTAAAGGTAAGGTATCCACCTTACCTTTTTAAGTGTATATTTATTGACTTTCAACTTGTCTGAGCAGATAATAGCCTATTAACGCGCGTGATAACATTTTGCACAGTCTGGAATCACCTAGACGTCGCGTCGTCGTTGGCTCCATTTTAGACGATCTCTATCTAAATACAGGGCGATTTCACGCTAGAAATACTTTTTTATTAATGATACACAAAATTTAACGTCCAGCTTTGAAACTTGAACTTTGCACTTGAGAAACTAGTAAAGATGACGTGAAAAATCGAGCACGCTTGTGTACCAAGCGTGCTCGGCTATTTCAAAATTTTGATCCAATGATATGCTTTGTGTTAAAATATTTTACAAAGTAAACTGGGATACCGCTCTTCTGCTGCACATCTGCACTAAAGTAACAAGGACTTACTTCTACTGAAACTACAATCACCATGATTATTCTTATTCTTCTTCCCGCCCTTATCCCACAATTAGGCGGGATCAGTACAGAAAAGTTCTCCTCTTCCACTCTACCCTTTCACCAGTTAACTCAGCACCCATCACTCCTCTCTCATGCATATCGTCACTCACAAATTCCACCTACTTCTTCCTCGGCCTACCCTGCTCAAACATCCGACCATATTTATACCTATTATTTAAGTTACGTGACTATCTTTCCTCCGCTTGACATGTCCATACTACGCTAACCTATCACTCTCCAAACTTCAGCATGACATGTCCATACCACACTAACCTACCACTCTCTAAACTACAGGGTGTAACATTAGGCTTTATAAAGTTAGGTATAACTTGGTTATCTACGGGGAACAATTGATTTTAATTATTTTATTATCAACATTAGTAGTTATTTGATTGTTATATTAGCCAGGTTTAATAAAAGTAGGAATAAATACACATACAGGCTTACCGGAGTATGTCGTCATAGTAGGGATAAGATTCAATCTAATATGAAGGTATCGCCCACAACTCACATTATACCAGAAGCAAGATCCGTTTTCAAGCAGCTTAGAGCGTAGGATTGTTGCAGACAGCACCTGCGGCAAGTCTTATCTATAAGATCAGCAGCTTTGAACCCACATACAATACCTTGATTTATTTTATGTGTTTAAATAACGTTAAGGTATTGTGTTTTAGGTGCAAATTTCACAAAGGTTTCTTAAACTCTGTGAGTGACTTATTTGAATAGGTAGGAGCTACTGATAGGTGGTTAACTGCTTGGTAACCCAGATAAATTTATATCTTTTATCTTGCGAGTAATTATAGTGCGCGCAAGCCTCAATTTAACTGTCCAATTATGAACCAAAACTAGCGCTATTCCATCAAGGCTTTTGTCAATTTATTTGTAGTTTTGTAAGAACTGAGTGGTGTAAAATATAATTAGGTGATATGAAAGTTACAAAACTTGTAATGCATGACCATTGCTTTATCTACATACTTGAGTGTGAAATTATGCAATTTAAAACGCGCAATAGGTTTAATTATGTTTTACTTTTTATTCTGCCTAACTAAGCTAGTTAGCCTCTCGAATCATATTGGTTAAGTATTTATTTTAGAATGTAACAAAAAATCTCTACATAGGTAGATAAGGGTTCTTGAATAGACTTTAGCTAAATTCTTGAATAATTGTGTTACATTGGACCAGTGCCAAAATGTTACGAATTGAGATTGATTGACGCTTATTCATTGCATGATTATTATTTTTGGGAAACAAAGGTACCCAACCTTTAAGAGACAAAACAAATAATGAAACAAACTAGTGTATGTAGACTTTTTATTGGTACCCGTATAAATAATTATAATTATAAATTGGTGCTTGAAATGCAATATGTACTTCAAATTATTACTGTGATTACAGTTTACTTTATTGAATTCGGAATGCTAATTTATTTGTAATGGACGCATTGACATAAAAAGAAGGTTGCGTTTTATGTATCAGGAGCAACTTCTACTGACCATTAATATCCAATGACAAAGCCTCCTCCAAGCTTAGAGGGTTCTGCCATAATCACCCTGATTGGTAAGCGGATTGGTGATCGGTAATGGTGTTAAATATTGATAAAACTCAGAAGAAAGCTTACAATACTTACGACAACCACGAGCTGAGTTGAAGGGGTCGATTCCTAAGCCGCGATCACCTCCACCAGACGCAAAATTGGAGCTTTTACCGCTTCATTTATTTGATTATTAAACTTTTCGTAAATATTCATATTTTAAATAGAATAACTAAGATATACATAACCAGCCTAGAAGTTGTAAAAAACTAAAACCAGACTTCGAAATATTAAAATAATGCGAGCATTTTCATATTTCGCAGTCGGGTTTTCGTGTTTGCCGTATATTTATAATCGGCAAGTTATTTAGATACCTTTAATTTGATATTATATAGTGTTATAATTGTAAGATAAGAATACAGAAGGGAGGACCCTTGTTTTTTTTTTATTTTCACCCATTTAATATTTAAATTCCTCTAAATTGTGGAATTGTGATGCCTATCACAATTCACGAATTAACCGACACCTCATTATGACAAATATATCAAGTTAAGGTTGCAAAGCGTTACAATGGCTAAATATATGGGTAATTATAGTTCTTTTTTTTTTACAAAATGAGTCGGCTTACATTTATAATTGGTAATTTCTCGACCTCGAAACTTGTGTAGGTCAGGATGAGGTCTAAGATGGAGCGAGCTTATTAAACAGAGCTTATTACATACAGCAATTTGATTATGATATGTTTAGCTACTCGCTTTGGGTACATGGTTCCATTGCTGCGCATGCGCGTTTATGTCTCTTGTATGCGTTATTAAATAGCTACGCCAGATTATGTCTGTGGAGATCGGCACAAACCAGCTCTAATGCGGGTTCCTGCAATAACTTTTTTTGTAGCATTGATGGTAAATATAAATTATTATAGCTCTGTTCAAGATTTTTTTACTAGTTTATACTAGTTTAACTATAAATCAAAAATGGATTTAGATTTACTAAGTGTAACACCAAGCGTTAATTACTTAGATCGATTTCCAAAATACCTAGGTGCTTGAATAATGTCAATTGTGAATATAAACCTGACAACAGAAACATATTAAGTAACATGTCCGCCAAATTGTATGAACTCGTGCAGAGGCGAAACACGGGTCGTTTTGAACTTTGAGGAATTTAGCAAATTTGTTACTAAACATTTTACTGTTTTCAGGTTTATATTAAAATAGATTTCCGCAAAGTAACACTTGAATCAACTCACAATGTCATTTGTCAAGAAAATTATGGTACGAATTCTACCACAGAGCCAGCTTTTACGAGGAGAGTGAATGACCGAGCAGCGTAGTCACACAAAGGCCGAAAAAGTTCATCGCAGGACATGGGCTAAATAGTGCAAAGGATACACCATAACCACCACGCATGGCTAGCAGGCAGATGATCCTGTGTTGATGGTTCACTCAGCTCATTAATTATGCGCACTGTAATGCAATCAGTCAGTCAGTTTGACCACTCTGATCGTGTCAAACACCTTAAAAAAGGGAGTTTACAAGCATTTTTACGGAAAGTAAATGTTATTCAGGAAAGCCTTGAGGTCAAGAACTGACCTATCTTAAAAGGTAGTTTTGTTTATCTCCTTAAATAATCATTCAGTCGTTTTTAACGATAACTTCGGGGGGATAGACCAATATAATACGCCCTATAGAGGTACTTATACGACCTTTCTCCCCTTTTGTTAGAAACTTGCGTCCTCTGTAAATGTTGCATACATTGCAGCTGTATTATGATCGATCACCACACACGAGTGACCTCTGTTTCCGATTCCACCTGCGGCTTTGCAATGACAAATTACCGTTCATATTTCCCAACCATCAACAATAATAAATAGAATTATGCAATTTGAATACCAAACTCGGCTAGCTAACACATTCCTTGTAAATCGCAGGCTCCAGCCGGTGTTGTATAGTTCAATTCAAGTAGGTACAATCGTTATTTACCTTGCATATGATGAATTAATGTTTATTTTTAATTAATGAATTAATTAAAATATTTTAATACCATATTTAAAAAACTGGAAACTCTTAAAAAAGGTCAGTCTTATCGCTCAAAAGTGATATTTTGCAATGCTGGTGGTGGTTGGTTAGACCTCTTATTTATTTTTTATGTCGTATTAATTTCAGAGCCATATTCGAGCCGACCGTAAATTTAAGCACAATTATAGCACAGGTTACTTCGCTTGGAAAACCTAGAGTTACCAAGGTACAACTTAGTTTCGGATTAGATGGATGTGAAATCCTGTAATATTTATTATATTTATCTATTAACTACATGCTCTAAAATATATCTAAAATATAAGATGAAAGCCACGCACTTCCCCGTCGTACAATAAAAAGTCTTATAACATGGTAAAAAAAAAGAACTAACATAATAAAACTAAACCATGATAAACCAGCATAATGGAATACATTTTCTCACTGTCCTAAAAACCAGCTACAGCATGATAAACTTCTATTCATTAGAACTCAAGAGGTACATCGGGAATTCTGTTATGCAAGACATCGTATGCAAGTTAACCTGGCGTAGCCGGCCTTGGCATAATACGAGTAGTTCTCGTATTACAGAATAAGTACCTTACAGCCTTATCAATAGTTACGTAGGCGAAGCCATGCTATGCATCAGAGGTGGATAATCCATTATTTAACAAGGTTCTACAATAAACTCTATGAACCACGTCGATTGAAATGTGTTGCTTATAAAGTTTGGAGATAAGTTATACAGTAAACTACATTTACACTGCAATATGCAAAGATATTGATGAGATAGATTTATTACAAGAATCGGTAACTTATATGGATGGCACTGCTGAGAAGACAGAAAGATAGGAAATAACATAGTTATAAGTGACATTCAGACGTTCAGCCTTTTTTTTTTTTTTTTTACGACGGGTTAGCACTTGGCCTTCATCTCACCTGGTTACAAGTTGAGATAAGGCCAAAGGTGTAGGCGGAATCCTCAACTAACTGAGGAACTGGCTATCTTACCTTTATATGCCGGAACACAACAATTTTTTGCCTGGTGTGGCCTTAAGTATCTACAATAAAATATTTTCTATTGTCTATGAAAAACGTTTGATATTGCGTGTTGCCAATACATAATGCATGTTGTTAATAAAGTTAATGTGTGTTTATAAATTAATATCAATAAATTATAACAATCTACAGTTAGAACTCACATTATTTATTGGATTGCTTACCAAGTCACTTGGTTAATTGTAGTTCTGTAAATACCTATGTTTTCTGCAACACAGAAACACTAAGCATAATAAAGCAATCTACTTGATCTTTTTCTATAAAATATACCGGCTGGTACCGCTCACCAAGGGTCCCGACCCATATTTCAATTATAGTTTTATGTTACTTAAATGTATAAAAAAATTGCGTATTTGTTGTTATAGCGATTAAAAAAATACACACTCTGAGGAAATATCAACTGACTACCTATTACAGTTTATGAGATACAGCTTGCTGAATTTATTAGCAATAGGGTCCCGTTGGCATCCAAACATTACATTAAAATAAGCATGAAAACCAGGGTTTTTTTATCATCTAAGCAATGCGATGGTTTTCTACCTTTTTTACTTTTAATAAAACTTATGGCATACACGTTCGTTCGACACTGGTCTATATATCTAACTGACTATTACCTAACCTGACTGTGTGACATACTATCATGCTTAAATCTGTCACCTAGGGGTTCGTACCCTTCAAATCCCGCGGATCGCCTATTAAATTTCAAAGTTAAATCTCTGGCTTCAAGCAAGCAAAGCTCCGGCTAAAGCGTCTATTTCTGGCTAAGTGCGAAGTTACTAACTTCAAGGCATAAACATAAACCAGAAGATACCCTGTTACCCAAGGTCGGCCGTAAAGCCAAACATGTAAATCATTATCATACAAGCCTTTCAGCTCAGTTGGTCGTAGCTCTGACTTCTGCGCTATAGGTTCGGGTCTCGATTCCCACCCGGGACAAACATTTGAGTGTTGAATATAAGATGATCTGTGTTTAGTGTTGTATTGTATGTTAAATTATGTATTTAAAATATATATACATAAATGCCGTTCGTCTGCTAGTCCGGTCGTGGAAAGAGGAAGAAGCAATAAGGTCAAAGAAATCGCAGAAAACCGACAGCAATCCGCCGTCTGTGTTCTAAGCTCTGCAAATAGACCTGAACAATCTCATCATCACCTATTAGGCTAGCAAAAGCACGACGCTCAATCTACTTCGAAGTCTACATCAAACTGGTATGACTGAGACATCACAGATTGTAAAATAAGAAAAATCTTAATTATTTACAAGCAAAACACACATATTTTACATAGTAAGAGAATAGGCTCCAGGCTCAGCTAGAGATAATTGGTCGGCGGCTTGCGGTCTAAATTGCAACGTCACCTGACGTGGTAGTAACAATAGGCAATCCATCGGCATGTAAGCTCGGTTATACCGCTAAATTAACAAAATACCCTTAAACGGTTCGAAACCTACTACCTTGATAAATACAATCGACAGTAAGGAATGAAATCAACGAGGTTTTATGAATGTATGAAAATTACATAAAGTCAACGTACACAAAGTCACTATGTTTTTACAATGTTATCAGTGCTATTTTCCAATTAGATTTACGATGGAAATTTTATCAGAAACAGAGCAATTTTTGTAGTGTCTACAAAACCACAATATCTTATAAACCTGCAATAACTTGTGGACAATGTAAAAGTTTCACTTAAGAGTTATTGCGAGAAAAAGTAAATAATACTTAGGGAGAGGTATAAATAGCAAGATTAATTTAAGAACCGTGAGTGGGAATGAGCTTGTCGTGTGTAAACGAAGCACAACACGTTTATTTTTAGGGTTCCGTACCCAAAGGGTACTAACGGCGGGGAGATGCTTTGGCCTTCATCTCACCTGATTTTTCAAAAGGATTGTTATGATAAGGTACGGTAGGTTTACGGTATATAAGGTAGGTTACGGTATGGCCGAAGGTGGAAGCGTACTTCACCCGGAATCTTCAACAAACTGAGGAACAGCGTAGGAGCGTAAGATAGCCAATCTTACCTCTAAATACCGGGACACAACAATTTAAGAATTGTAGTTTTGGCGACTGAATTAGGTAAGATCATGGTAGCTAGAGCTAGGCGGACTTAAACAAAGTCGTAGAACTTTCACACATTTATCATCTTTATGAAAAAAAAAAAATGTGTTGAAATGAGTGTTGGAACCCTCAGTGTGCGTGCCCGCACTTGGCCGGTTTTATTACGAGTATTTGCAGCCGTGATGCGAAGATGCAACGACATGCAATCGGAATCGTCTTGCCATCGGCAAAAGTGAGTGCAATTTACGAGATTGCAGCGGCGTGAGGGATAATTGTGCCCTCTGCCATCCGATATGAGTACATCGAAAGTGATGCTGATGAATATATGCAGTCGTGTGGTTTCTCCTTGCAACCGTGCAGTAAGGCTACTGTCGATCATGAAGGCACGATCGTAGTTTTCGAAGCTCTGCTTATTCAGACAAATTTTGAGAGACTTAGGTCAATGTAAAATCTACGGTCCTAATTAAAAAACTGAGATTTTTAAAATACGTTATATACTTTTTTTATAAATGTATAATGGCTATAATATTCATTGTATTGTCTTGTAATTTAATGAATCAGGCGATTGGGACTGCGATCCCTTTTAGCATCGGTCCCAAACGCCTGTCTTCTCTTACTCAACTGCTGTCCACGTAACTCGTGATCGTCCATTTTCATCTAAATTAATCAAATTGTCGTGAAGCATATGGCTTTATTTTATATGACACTTATCATCAGGTGGGTCTATACCTGTTTGCCACTTGTGCCTACCGGCGCCAGATCCAGATCACCACCTACCCGTAGAACAATTTAATTATTTAATTAAAATAAATAGTAAAGGCATCACTCGAGCGTTGCTGACCCTACAGAAACTCGAGGTTTGGTGACCCTATAAAAAAAATTTAAACGCGCCCGTATTGAAAACCCCGATACAATAGTCTCTAGAAACCACCTCAGCCTGACTGAGAATCAACGCATAGCCCAAACCAGAGATCCTGGAAACTTGAAATTGTCAGGGTAGCTTCCAAATTTAACAAGACTCATATCTCAGTTGGTCTGCCTTCTGCGCCGTAGGTTGTGGGTTCAATTCCCACTCAGGACAATCACTTGTGTGATTAATGTAGATGTTTGTTCTGTGTTTGGGTGTTGTATAGTATGATAAGTATGTATATACAAAAAAAAGTATTTAAGTATTCTATCCGTAATCTAGTTCCCATATTACAAGCGATGCTTAGTCTGGGGCGAGATGACGCTGTGTGAAACGAATGTAAAAAAAAAATGTTGTGAAGAGGAGCATTCGAGAAGGACTTCAAATATCTCTAAAAACTACGAAAATATCTAGGGATGAAGGTCCGAGACTTTCATTGGTCTATACCAAACCAATGAAACTCTCGGGTCTTCATAAACAGATGGGTAAAGGTAATGTCTCCGGGTATCCGAGCGGTTAAATATATTTTGTTTAAGTCTACCAGGCCAGCCCATCGTTCATTAAAAATAGGTTCGAAAATTATAAAAAAAAATACAATGGTAAAAGCTATCAGTTTTATCAGTTTGTATTCATGGTATCCAGAATTCATTAAATAAAATGAAATCAAGTGTTCCAAATCAAAACAGCTATGCTTTGGTAGGCCCTAGACTTTCCTTCGTGTGTTAACGAGGCTGAAAAGCAAATATTGCGAAAATAACCAGATAGGTAGGAAAGTCTGCTCGTGTATTTTTGAACCATGATAGCTGAAGCACATTTACTTGTTTTATGTTATAAACCTCAAAATTGAAAATAAGTAAAGATCTCTGTAAAAGTTTATGTAACAACATGATTTCAAGTTCTTTATACACATAACTAAATGTTACTGAAGATTAATAACAAAAAACAATTGTTTAAATGTACAATTAAACTTACTATGTACAAGGGAAGCAGTCGGGTTACCTAATGACTGTTATAAATGGTCTGTAGGTAACTCAACTGTTACAGACCAGTACCAGACGGAAGCGTGCTCAAGACACTGGCTGCATTGCCACGCTGAAAAGCTATGCTATGCTTTCGCTGGCCTAAATAAGAGCCAGCCCTTGGGTCACGTGTCACCCTCGCCGCACCAGTGAGTATATGTTAATAAATGACTAGAAATAAGCTTAACTTTTGTGTACTTTAAACACAAATACGAGTAAAAAGCCTGCCATCTGGCTAAAATGTTTTCCGATAGTTACGCCCATAACACGAAAATGTTTCAAAACGATCTTATTTATTCACTGGAACGGCATAAATGCTGGAAAATGCTGTGAATATCAGGCGCACTTGTTCCACTATAACTTCGTAAATGCCTCGGAATTTTGTCGCATATTGAAACGCTTGGAGCCCTCTCCGTAATTACGTAACATAATCCGCCATGATACGAGATACGATACTTTTGAAATTATGAGAATTCCTCGTTGAGTTTTGAACCATTGACATTATAATTTTATGAATAAAACCAATACCGAGCAATATCTAGTAGTGACAGGGGTATGATCTTCCGCCTATAGTGGTGTACCACAGGCAACGGAATCGATCGATTTTGCTAGCAGTTGCGGTTAAATGATCCCTACACTGGTGATAGGACTTGTAAAGGTTCTCCTGGAATACCTCCTGCCGTTGCCATATCGCTTCTTGATAGAAAATTACTCTGTTTGAGTTTCTTCTGTTGCCGCTACAACAACAAATAATTAAACGTGATTTCTTTGCATTGAAATATGGGTCGGAACCCTCGGTGTGCGTGTCTTTACTTGGCCGGTTCATCTACAACTGAATTTAAGACCAATGAAAGGAGAGTAGAGTCAAAAGTTGATTAACAGAACTCCTCAGCAAAAAGACCGAGTCAAATTTGGCATTCCTGTCAAGTCCCGATGACAATGTGATGAACTGAACTGATGAGATTGTTTGATGAAAATGTTCAGTTAACTCGTTGGGTGCTGTAAAACACTCACGGTCAGCTCCCAACGAGTTAATAAAAGTTAAATAGGCGTGCCTAGACTAGTGAAATCAGCTGGTTGTTATCGACTTAAAGCTTGGTTTTAAATTGATTTATCAACTAAAAAAACCTATTTCAGCTGACGTAAACTCATCAGTGAGCGGCTTTCAAAAGTTGAATGTATGTCACACCTGCTGGTGACGTCACAATGGTCCCGGTTCTGACAGACCTTGAATAACGAGATACAAGGGTCAGTACAACAACATTCCACACAAAGATTCATTCACTCTATTATAACTATTTAGTAGGTACATTATCAACGCACGATCCAAACATAAAAATAAAAATAAAGATACCCTACATGAATATATTTTTGGGTAGGTACATTTAAAATTGGTCATCTCTTTACCTCGAGTTTTGATTTTCTCCAACTATATTTTTTTTAGATAAAGATGAGGACTACAATGGGGCTCGCTGATTATATCTTATCCCCACATTTCACTCCAATTGATCACGATCGCAGTATTGTTCTTAATTCAGGTAGATTCTGATGCCCATCCAAACATAATGCTATAAACTAGTGTTGCAAGGTTTAAAAATTAATGCTGGTTCCAAACTAATTCTACTAATAAGGCTAAAACGAGAATTCAACAAGAAATGTATAGTGATAATCTCACCTTTACTCTTATTTTAAAGGGGACAGAATCAAAGCCATAGAATTTCTAATAATAGTTTTTTAATATGTATAGCTACATGTTTATCCTTGCATGAGCAAGTTTCGACATTAAGAGCTGACCCATACTACCTAATACATAATAAATAAAACTTTGATTATTGCTGTCTTTAACCTAATAACCTAACCTATGTCTTTATCTTGGAGAAACCATTTTAACTCATTGATAGCTATGTGACAAGTGTCTTGGATATAAACATTGTAATTACGAAAACGTTGAGGCAGTGACAAATTTCTGATCGCCTGACCCTTGTGAGATCTCCATTAACTCCCAATGATAGCAACTATTATTATTCGGGAAACTCAATACAGGTTCCATAACTATTGGGGTGGCGAAGAGTTTTCCGGTACAAAACATGAAGGGTGGACTCGATGTTATATAGTTTCGTGATTTTATTTTACAATTGTGCGAGGCTTGGATTGGATACCTAAAAATAAAGGACTGTAAAAGTAATATGATTCACTATGATAATGTTAAATGATTATGGAATATTCTCAATCAAAACAACGTTGTGTTGCGTAGATGACTCACGAAAAACTTAAATATGTCTTTGGATAAAGGTACCTATCTACATAACTTATTCTGAAGTTCATTACAAGTTGTAAACGAATATATATACATGAATATAAATTGCCGTGGCGGTCGCGTCTCAAGAATCGACCCTTCCAACTCAACCCATCGATGTCGTAAAAGCCGACTACGGGATCTCACCAGAAGAAGCGCAGCAGCTTCCTTCCGTGTTGTCTACACCTCTACTGCGATCACCAATCCGCTTGCCAAGCGTGGTCATTATGGCAAAACCCTTCAGCTTTAGAGGAGGCTCTGTCCAGCAGTGGACACTAATGGACTATTATATGTTGATATGAAACGAATATCAAAAAAATCTCTGAAACCATTTCGAGAATATTGCATGCATGGAGGAGTGTGAAATTTGGCATAATTAAACTTTATATGAAGGAGTGCTGAAGGCATTTGCATAAACCCCATTGCATTGCTTCCATTACATAATTAAACCCTAATTAGGCATGTGTATACCTAATTAGGGCTTTATTATGCCTTTTATAGATGTATAGCAAACATCAAAGTGAGATCGTAAACTGAAGGCCGAAATGGTCGAAGAAAGCCTTATTGTGTGGAGTTCCGGTCAGAAAGTTGCATTCGTCTTTCTATTTTCACGCTAATTGTGTTTGACTAAGGTTTAAAATAGCACGCCAACAGATATAATTGTATATTTTATTTAAAAAATGTTTTAATTTTATTTTCACATTCAAAAGCATACTTTTACGAGATGCTTAGAGCTAGTCATATTATTGCCTCTATAACTTTTCTTGTTAGATATTGTCGTTACATATTCATCAATATCAATTTATTTCATACCTAATTATACCCACGGAAGTGATGATCAGGTCCTGATCATTGGCATCCAAAAATTACACAAAAATAGTCATTGAGCTAGTATATTACAGGAATAACAGGAATATTACAGGACGTTAATTTCATACAGCGCCATCTAGCCCCAAACTAAGCGTAGCTTGTAATATGGGAATTATAATACGGATAGTTTTTTTTTTAAATATCGTGGTATCAATAATAAAATATCAGGAAAAAAAAACAAATATCAGGTGATATTGCTGGTCTAGAACAATATCTACATAAGCAAATGATTTTTTTCAGCTAATACAAAGTTTAGTTATTTTAGCTACTTTGTACCTGCTATTTCGCGTAGTTTACTACTAAACTATTATTTACCTATTTATTTGTGCCTATTATTATGCCAAATAAATAAAACTATGTGATCTCAAAAAAGTCAACATTCTAAGAATTCAACATTTTGCGAATCAAAAACTAATCAACATGCTGGGTGATTATAAATTTTGGGAATTCAACTTTATGAGAATTCAAATTTCTGATCCTAAGGGATTCTTTCTTCTTAATTCTGAAACTCATTAGCCGCTCACTCATGAACTTAGATGCAGGCGTTTTTTTTTTTTTTTTGCGGGTTACCTCCAGACTTGTCTAGTTCAAGGCCACAGTAAGGAAGTTTACAATGGAGCGAACTTTCCCAGAACTGGAATTTTCGCGCACCGACGGAACAAGGCAAACCGTATGGCACTGGATTTTGGCAGGAGAGTCGTCGCTGACCGGGGAAACCATTTACAGGTTTAACCATGTTGTGATCATTCAGTAGTTACTGCTCGCCTAAAGCCTAAAGCCTAGCACTAGGCCTAAAGCCACCAATTCCGTTGCCCGGGCCTCGCAACGGAATCGGTGGCTTTTGGCTAGTGGTCTTGCCTTAGGGCCCCGGGGTAAGGCATTTAATTTTTACACAGCGCTATCTAGCTCCAAACTAAGCATAGCGTGTATGCAATATGGGATCTCAATTACGAATGGCATACTTGTAGAAAAAACATGTTACGATACAAAACACAAACATGGAACAAATATATAGTGTGATGAACACACAAATGTTTGTCCCGGGTGGGAATCGAACCCACATCTAAGAGGTAGATCACACTTACCCCAAAATAATTGCTGCTAAATATGGTAAATATTCTGTAGGTATATCAAAATAACATGGCCATTGCCAATTATCTGGGAGCAAAATTTATCTCAAAGCCTGAGCCATCAAACGCGTGTTTACGAACATCAAATTGGTCGCAAACAGCACTGGGTTACATGAATCAAGTTATTATAAGCATTAATTTCACTTGTACCGGTTTTGTAAATTAATACAGGCAGCGTTTATCAAAAGGGTATAAGGAATATATTCGCGAAATTTATGCAAAACAGAGCAAGGAAATTAAGCATTAATTTCCTTCGAGACCAAATTTACATATTTATTGATGCGTTCGTTTATTCTTTTTGATATCAGAATGCTGGCAAATATTTACATTCCGTTTCGGTACAAAGTGTTTTGACAAATGTAAATGTTGAAAGATCAACCCATTCGAAGTAATTAGGTAACCTATATTAATATCTTTGTAACAGTCCTTTTTTTAAATGACATGGAGACTGAACAAATTTTCAGCCCATCTGATGGAGCTCTTGCAAATAACAAAGCTTTACTGTGTCATTCATATACTACGCTGCACTGCTTTGCGCCCGTCAACTTGAGGCATAAAGTTGCCCGTAATTACACCGGATCAACAACACCATCTACTGTCTCAGACCGTGAGAGCACACCCTTCAAACCGAAACACAGCAATGCTGCTTGGCGGCCGAAATTTGGTATGGTTGTCTCTGGACGAGCCCTGTCACAAGGAACTCTACTACTCTTAAAACTCCATATCAACAATTCTTAAATTGTATTTGTAACAACAATTCTTAAATTGTTGTGTTCCGGCATTTAGGGGGTAGCCAGTTCCTCAGACTATTGAGGATTCCGGGAGATGTGCGCTTCCACCTTCGGCCATATCATAGCTTGAGAAATCAGGTGAGATGAAGGCCAAGGAGGCCAAGGTTACTAATATATCATCAATGTATTATCTGGTAAGAAGGGAGATATTACGAGGCCGTAGCCCGATGCGTGAGTCCGATCAGTCCGCACTAAAATCGACACATTTTTTATTTTATTCAAAAATACATTAATAATTTTTTTATAACTCTAATGTGACACTAATGTATCCATTTTTATTACTCCCTAGTGTAATTTTGTAGGTACGCATTAATAAAAGAAGATCAAAATACCTTTGATCTTCCCCGATCTCTGTAGTGATTGTACCATTGAATCTCTTGAAATTATTCGTGCAGGTACAACAAAGCTTACCTGAAACAAAAACAAACTTACATAAATATCCAGCGCAAACCTTATTTTTCCAATGAATTTATATTTTTCCTCTCCTTCCTCTCTCCTCACGTACAAATCTACAGGGAAATTTTCTTAAAATTTGATTGTGCATTGAACTGAATTTTCTAGAATAAGTATTATGAATCTCACCATCCGAAATTTCAAATAAAAACATGACATCCGACGCGGTATGGTTACCACAGCGGTGTATTTTCTCTATATACTAACTCTATGTAGCAACTTAACAAGCCTTATAGCTCAGTTGGTAGTAACTCTGCCTTCTGCGCTGTAGGTTGGGGGCTCGATTCTCACATAGGACAAACATCATATCATAGGACAAGAACAAACGTTTTTAAACCTATACATATTTATATATTATAGTTTTCACCCACATGGCATTCGAATAAAAAGTGGCCTTTACCGTTATTCCTATCTAATTGCTTCCGTCTATGACTTCGCCAAAGTGTGTATAAAACAGAAAGGGGCTTTATCACACATTCATGCCTACATTTGAATTTTCTCGATACGGTATGTATAACTAGTTTTAACCGCCTCTGTGTTCTAGTGGTTCAACCCACCGATTTCAGATCCAGAGGTTCGATCCCCATGGGGAGTACAATATATTGTGCTTGGTTTGGTTGGTGGTAGGACTTTGTTTAAGTCCGCCTGGCTAGCTACCACCATCTTACCTAATTCTGTCGCAGTCTGAAGTATTGCTCCCAAGTATGGAGTCCTCAATACAATGTTATATATGTAGAATAGAATCCTTCCAACAAAGGTTTTCAAAATTCCTAAAGTTTAAATGTAATTTGTATGATGACGACTATAACACGAGATGTAGAAGACATTATTTTTTACTGTCCGTAAAAAGATGCATTGCAGACACTATATTCTTATGCAAAATAGGGCAGAGAGAAAACTGACTGTCCTAAACTTTTACAAAACATAATGTTGAAAGTTTCCCAACAGACCAATGAGACATCTAACTCCCTTAGCAGTTTCATTCAGTTCTTCCAACTACAGACAACATTCCTTTTTCAGTAGAGCAGACGCAGTTCAGCCAGAGACTAAAATCGACCACATTCGAGTTAAAAAAACGTACGGTAAGTCACTCGTTCAGAGCGGTTCTTAACTGTTAAGACAAAAAAAAATACTTATTCATTCTTTTGTATTTATTTATCATCATAGAAATAAAGGTATGTGGGTACTTTAACCTTTAGATTAATTTTTGACTGTAACTTTACGGTTCGATTCCCAGCGGAGTACGATGTTGTGCTTGGTTTGGTTAGTCCTACCAGGAGGACTTTGTTTAAGTCCGCCTGGCTAGCTACCACCATCTTGCCTAAGTCTGTCGCCATAACAACAATTATAAATTGTTGTGTTCTAGCATTTAGAGGTAAGATAGCCTGCTCCTCAGACAGTTGAGGATTCCGGGTAAAGGGCGCTTCCACCTTCGGCTTTATTATAACTTGTAAACCAGGTGAGATGAAGGCCAAACGCTTTCTCGTCGTACGCTAAAAATAAACAAAAACTTTACTTTCCAACTGTCTCAGTTTCTAACTATTTGAGGAATTCGTTTTGATAATAAGGAATTACATTGGGCAATTTCGCATAGAAGATAATATGGGGGAGATCCCCTTCTATACGAGTTGTTATTTTCGTGTCGTCAGCATTGCGGTTGGCTACAGATTGATCTAAATGACAAGGCAAGAAATAAATGTACAGTAAGAACCATACCATATAGATTTCACACGCGGAAACGTTTAAATGGTCAGTAGTTTTTATGTTTCATTGTAATTTAGTTTTTTAGTACTGTTTTTCTCCAAATAAACCAAAATAAATAAATAATTAATGAATCTGGGAAAGCGCACTACATGCGAGCAACATTCTTGCAAAGCGCGCCTCGAGGTCTTTATATTTAGGTTGATTTGAATTTCGTTCATGCTCCAAATACCCTGATAATTATAGCGGCAAGAGTTTCCCTAAGACAGTGTTTTTGTTGTTATAGCCAACACCATTATCATAGTTATTCGGGCATAAAATCGGTTATTGACTCTCGCCGCGTCGACTGGGACTTGCAGTCAGCAGAATATAGCTTATGTGGTGTACCTACGATTTCACTGTGTAGCCGAAATCATACTTATTGATATTTATTCCATAAGAATAATATATATATGTTATCTCTACATTGTTCTTATACATTTCATATATTTACTCATACATTTCATGTAAGTATTCATAATAAAAATAAATAAATGTTTTTTTTTTATTTTCCTCTTATAAAACGTACTAGATAGGTAGGCACTAATTAATTTAGTTAGGTTCACGATGGTGCTAGGCTATGCTATATCTGTATTACAAGAGGGAAGTGCCTGTTTTTTTTTTTTAATAAAACCTGTAGCACAGGTCACTAGCTCATTCTCATTAAGTTCATGTATGTATTATGTAGGGGTACACAATACATGCATGAACTTAATGAGAATTCAATACTGTGTGAAATTAATGCCCTGTAATATATATTATTTATTATTGTGTATTAAATACTCTCTCTAACTTCACTTAACATAAATAATATTTAATTGTATTTATTAACTGCTTTTATTTTCGTTTTTCATAGCAACGCAAGACGCAGGCAAGGGAAACGATATTTGTTTTTAATTTATGATTTATATATTTTTGATGATAGTTGGTGTAAAGTTGGTGGTAGGAATTTATTCAGTTCGTCTGGCTAGCTACCACCATCTTACCTAATTCTGTCGCAATAACATCAATTCTAAAATTGCTGTGCTCCGGCATTTAGAGGTATAAGAACCAGTTCCTCAGTTTGTTGAGGATTCCGGATGTTGTGAGCCTCCACCATGTGCGCGTGAGGCGAAGGCCAAGCTCTTCCCAGTCGTACATACAAAAAAGTTCATATCATGTATCCTTTCTTTAGTAAAAATATTTGAATTGAACGTTAACAACTGTGTTATAACGTACGAAATTTTAATTAATTCACAGTGACACAGGCTCCGCAGTTTCCAAACGGTGACTCAATCATGTGCATGTTGACATAATTATAACCACGGCATATTATCGTACGGGGAATATTCTGCAGGGACTACGAGTTGTAAATATAATAAACTACCCGCAACTTATAAAAAATGTTAACTCGATTTAAAACTGAACTTGCTAAATATGATATGGAAAATTGGCCAGTTTTATAATTTGTAAATCTAGTAACTAAGTAATTTGTAATGTGTACCTTCATCTTTCTTCTTTTGAACCTACATGACTATAATTACTACTGCCTAAAGACTGAACAACAAATCTTCCATAATCTACTTTTTTTTATTGTATTCTCATGTTTTTTTTATTGTACGACGGGAAAGCGCTTGGCCTTCATCTCACCTGGTAACATGTTAAGATAAGGCCGAAGGTGGAGGCGCACTTCACCCGGAATCCTCAGCAAACTGAGGAGCTGGCTATCTTACCTCTAAATGCCGGAACACAACAATTTTAGAATTGTTACTATGGCAACATAATTAGGTAAGATGGTGGTAGCTCGCCAGACGAACTGAATAAATTCCTACCACCAACCTAACACCTACTATCATCAAATATATATATAAATCATAAATTAGATGGTAGTAGCTACAGCCACCGACCTAAACAAAGACCACCACCCAAACCGAGCACACTATCGTACTCCCCCTGGGGATCGAACCCGGGACCTCTGGATCTGAAACGGTGGGTTGAACCACTAGATCACAGACGCGGTTGAAAGTGAATATGTCTTTTTTGAGAATAAATATCTTTAAACCTAAACCGAAGTAATATCTAGGTATATTCGAGAGCATTGGCTCTCCCGCGCACCAACAGAACAGCGAATGCTGCACTGGACTTCGACGTTCACAAGCCGTCTGCCGTGGGCTTTTGAAGGTTCTACCCACCAGGTCAGAATCATTCAGTTAGAAGCGCTAGCCAAAGCCAGCGATTACGTTGACCAGGGTCTACCCTGGGTTAAGATCTCTAGAATCAGTATTCACTTGTTTTAGGACCTATAAAGGAATGTCACTGCCAATGCCTTATTATACTTATACCTACATAAAGTGTTTTTACGCATTCCTACAACTTCGTTATTCTGTTACTGCAAAAGATATTAAAGTAAAGTGAGTGGTCGGTTAATTTAAAACACCCGCTATGTTCCGAAAATGAGACAAAAATATGCAAATAATTCAATTCTGGGGTCCAAGTCCGGCCACGTCCATAAAATCAAATCAACGGCGCACAAACTTCGTCGGTAACAACTAAGTACAACTTTTGCAATAAAACCGCACTTTTAATTTCTTTCTTTACCTTTACGTCTCACTTTACAGGATTTAAATAAAACCTGGCAACAAGTTTTGCACATTTAATTAGCGCCTACAGTACCGGAAATGAAATGTCCCAAGGGGCCATGCGAGTATCCATTACATGTCTCTCTTGGCTCAAAGATTTTCTTTATTAAATTTCGGCACAAGTGACAAGGAAACGCTCGGCTTTGTTGTGAAAAGTCTGGAGGCTGAATTGTGGAAAATAAAACAGCACTTTAGATTTTACAAAAGGAAAACTTAAAACAAAACGGTCGCTTTCTCTATGCAAACGAGTTGTTCGCGGGCGAAAGTTTACGCTGTCCCGTGTTGGAGTTTGATGCAAAGTAGAGACAACGGTCACTGCACCACAACCAACCAACCTTCAAAACAAATATAATATGCGACTGATTCGAGCTAGGAAATTCGTTTACATACCCCTATTTTGGTCGGCCGACAAGAATCATAAAAATATTTGAATAATAATACAATTTTAAATATCTTTAATTGAGTAGCTGACTCAATGGAAGAATCTTTTTTGAAAATATTTTATCCAAAGCATTTTTTTTTTGTACGACGAGGAAGCGCTTGGCCTTCATCTCACCTGGTAACAAGTTGAGATAAGGCCGAAGGTGGAGGCGCACTTCACCCGGAATCCTCAACAAACTGAAAAACTTTTTTTGAAACTGCAATACCTTTTTTTATCTATTTTAACAGGGGCTTTTGCCAAAATAGCAATCTAAACATTGTTTATAATGCAAAACTTCTTGAAATGAAATAAAGAATACATCAGTTTACAAATTAATAAACCACTGATCTGCAAAATTTCCTCGTCAGAATTGGGTTAAATTAAAACTCATAATCAATGTCAAATACCGTTCATTCAGTATGATTTTTATCATTTTGAATCGTCAAATCCACCGTCCGCTCGGAATCAGTGGGTTCGGATAAGATCTTAATGAACATACCAATATCCATCAACCGCGCGGACGTTGATGCCCAATTTGTGCATCCGTGATTCTCTCCCTCACCTATACCAATCCACACACAGGTGGTGCACGTCATCGAGTGCTACAGTAATTACTTGTGTGCTAATATCAGCAAGTTAAATTGAGACAATTTATACATACGGTCCGGGGCAATAGAAATCCCAAGCCATCAGACAGCATTGTTTCAGACAGTTCATTTTATACTTGAAAGCTTGACCTTCATCTCACCTGTGGGCCCTTATTCACTATGACCAATCGTGTATTAACGCGCCCGCGTTAAGATATCTGCTACGATGATTCCATGCAGATATCGTAGCGCGAGTTAAGACACGATTAGTCATAGTAAATAAGAGGCCTGGTGTCAAGCTGTGATAAAACTAAAAGTTTGAGCGCTTTTACCCAGAATCCTGAACGGACTGAGGAACAGACTATATTACCTCTAAATGAACAGACAGTTTTTGCACGACTTGTCAAAATATAAAAGATACACAGTTGAGCCAGTTTATTAGGACTGCACTGCGCCAATTTCAGTGTATTG
This sequence comes from Venusia cambrica, assembly GCA_951394065.1. Lineage (NCBI taxonomy): Eukaryota > Metazoa > Arthropoda > Insecta > Lepidoptera > Geometridae > Venusia > Venusia cambrica. The sequence continues at coordinate 10,428,245 of OX596043.1, read as the reverse complement.
TTAAATGTATCGAAACGGCCCTATTCTACATCGAAGCGCTGAGATTTTGGCATTTGATCAAAACCATCCGCGCCGGTAACGGCAACCGGAAGTCATTACAAGTATTCGATTGATCGACGTTTTAATATCCCCCGTAAATAATATTGGAAAATCAAATTCTTCTTCAATTTAAAGTTGAGAATTTGTCAATGAAATTCCGGCGTAGTCATTAGCGCAATAACGAGTTAAGTTTGGATTGGTCGTAATCATAATCACAATTACTAATTACTTAAGCGTTCCAGGAACATTTACAGGAGTTTGTAATCAATCCGAATATTAAGCGCGGGGTTTGCGAAGAGCCAATATAATAATCAAATTGTCATTTGCAGATCCTCTTTTAGAATGTCGGAGATAAAATTCGGTAATGCCCACTCTAGTTAAAAGTTTTGCCGGAACGAGATGATTAGTCTGAAATCTCAATGACCCGTAAACAGGATCATCTTACTATATGATATTAAGTACCTGTATGATGTCTATATTATTATTTGAGGATTAAAGAGTATTTTATTGTATTTATTCATACGAATCTGTTACTATTGAACATAAATGAATACATAATATAAATAATATACCTAATATAATTAAAAAATTAATTATATTTTTAATAGTGTATGCATCCTCTTTGTTCTAACATATGGTTTTGGTAATTTATGATAATTATTATTATTTATTTAAATAACAAACCTAACTAATTTATATTATTATTTTTACTATTATTATTGTGTGTGACTTAATTATACAATATTCACTTTTTTGAATATGTTTCAAATTATAATTATAATTGATTTGAATTGGTGTTAGTGGTTTTTGGCCGTTCTAATTAATTAATAAATACAAATGGTTGCGCAGACCTGTGCCCTTATTTTACTAATAATACTAGATACTAATACTAGAATACCAAAAGACAAAATGTAGGGTCCATTCTGTGATGACACCAATGTCATAGTGAAGCGATTGGTTAAGTAATATCGGGGCCTCGGTCGACGTACTATGGAATGCAGCGTCTTGGGTATCAAACGTACGGACAGAGTACGTAAGACCGAACTGCCGAAAAGCTGCCGTACCTAAATAGAACTGGGCCGGTCATGTCTGTCGCATGTCAACACTAGACGATGGGCGAGGGTAGCCACCGAGTGGCGCCCAGACCCGGCGAGTAGTCGTCACTACTCGCTGGGTCAGGGTCCGTCGTAGCTCCGTCGCAGAGCAAAGTGCAGATTATATTATCTCGAAGACTGGGAACGGGAAAGCATTTGCCCTACGGCTTTATTTAGTAAAAAAGTGTGTTCGTAAACAATATGTACAATTACACTAACTATTTACTGGGGAAGTAGTCGGGTATAACATAGTGTCATACGATAAAAATATAAGTTTTTTTTTCACTTCATTTGCTCACAAAAAACATTATGGAGCTGACCTTAAATTCCATTATTAGTTTACTTAATAAAATAAACATAGACCCGAAGTGAAAACGTAAACATGTATAAAACTAAATGAAATTGCTCGTTCGTTTAAGTTAAAGATTAACTTTTAATAGAACAGATACGTGGACTTACAGTAGCCGTTTATCGCAAACATTTTTAATAAAACATCTATTATGCTTCTGGAAAGTGCCTAGCAAAGCCTAAGTGAAATAACAGCAAGGTGAATCTTACCATAGGTGATTTCGATAGAGGACATCATGCCTACGGGACATATTTTAAATGGGCGAGATGTCTCTTAACCCAGAAAAAATATTTCTAGTTTTTAATAATACATGTTTTGCATAGTTGCTATCGATTGAAATAAACTACGGACTTCAGGTAAACAGCCTGATGGAACAAGAAGGCAAAGCTCAATCCTGCTGCTGCTGTTTAACTTTATACTTCTATACGGCTTAGTTAAAAATCATCCGATCATGCATCGAAACGGAAATCAAACTGTATCACAATTCATAAAACTACTAATCGTTGTGTAGAACAACGATAATATAACTTGTATCAAACACAAATATCGAACAAATGATCGATACGACCATAACTTGTTCCCCGAACAATAATGCGTCTACAGCGCACATTTTATGACATCATCGCAACGTGACCAGAATTGTATCTGTTTGATATCCAAAACTCTAGTGATGGTAACGTTAAACTTCGTTTCTATTTCGTTCTTTTTCATTTTGATACTACCTACACTACAAACTTGTACAAGCGTCAATTGTCACGAGTAGGTACCTCCTATGCTTGAAAAGTGTTGTTCTATCGTCGCGTAACATAATAATCAATGCAGAAATCATTGCAGAAAATCTAGTCATCTTGTAGGTAGCCTTATTACTACTTTGCTGCTTCGTACAATCGATGCAGAAAATCTAGTCGCCTTGTGTTACTCTGCTGCTGTCGTTTTATAACATTCAATGCAGTGGTCATTGCCGAAAATCTAGTTTTTACTTAATTAAATTTAATTAATACGGTTAACAACAATTACATGAATTAAACAATAATATAATAATTTTAATTCGAGAAACGGGTATTTGTTGACTGATACAAAGGTGTATAAGCCGGTGTCATACAATCCGACGGCTAGAGTTACGAAGCGCATAAGGGCACTTATACAGGACTATAGACCTATTTTCAGGAGATGATTTTGAGCGTTTGCATAGACCAGTGATCGTGCAGTCACCGAAGTTTTATGGTTTGCCAAAGGTGCATAAACCGAATGTACCCTTACGACCTATAGTAAGTCAAATAGACTCACCGACTTACAATTTGGCAAAATATGTCGCTGGAATATTGCAGCCTCTAACGGGAAACACTTCATCTTATGTGAAAGACACTCGCCATTTTGTTACCATTATCAAGAGCATGAAGTTGGAACCAAATGATGTGATGGTGAGTTTTGACGTTGAGTCACTTTTCACAAATGTTCCCCTAAAAGATTGTCTTGATGTGGTCAAAGACGTTTTTTGTGACCATGAACTTCCTGATCAACTGCTGTTTCTTCTAGAAAATTGTCTGGACGGAAATTACTTTTTATACCAAGGGCAACATTACCTTCAGGTTGATGGCGTGGCTATGGGTAGTCCTGTGGCTCCTGTACTCGCTAACATCTGGATGGAGCATTTTGAAACTTTCATAGATTATACAACCTACGGTATAAAATTGTGGAAAAGGTATGTCGACGACGTTTTCTGTGTGTTGAATGGAGGTAAGCCTGAAGTTGAGCTGCTAACTAAATACCTGAACTCCATACATCCAAAGATAAGATTCACGTATGAGTTAGAAGAAAACAGATCGTTAGCTTTTCTGGACATGAAAGTTATGGTTAGAGTGGATGGTACCTTGTCCCACACTGTATATAGGAAACCGACACATACGGACAGATACCTTAACGCTGCATCACATCATCATCCGCGTCATTTGCAGTCAGTGGTATCATCCCTCGTGAACAGAGCCTACGACCTTTGTGACCCTGAACATTTGCAACTGGAGTTAAAACATGTTCAGGAGGTACTTAAACGTAATGGCTATGAACCGCGTAGGTGGAAAAATAACCATGGACGCAAAAATAAACTGACTGAGGCTAGTAGGCAACCAGCGTTTTTGCCTTATGTGAAAGGGGTGACGGATAAAATTGGAAACATCCTAAAGAGATTTTCAATTAAGTCGGTGTACACCCCACTCACTAAGGTTGCTAAGCAGCTACGGACACCGAAGGATGTTATGCCCTTGCAAGTACCTGGTGTGTATAAGATAGATTGTAGCTGTGGTCGTTCTTATATAGGACAAACGAAGCGTACTATAGCTGAACGCGTGAAGGAACACATAGCCGCTGTGAAAAATCGCCAGGTCAACAAGTCAGCTATCGCGGAGCACTTAGTGGACTCAGGTCCTAATCACTGGATAGAGCTGCATAGCCCGAAAGTAATTTCCAATGAACGGCATTACTATAAGAGGATGGTTCGGGAAGCGATTGAGATTAAAAAATATCCTAATTTTAATCGCGAAGACGGTTTCAGACTCTCTGCCTCTTGGAATCCAGTGGTAGCACGGTGCACTAGGTGTGATCCTAAGAAAAATTGTTTTGATACTGTCAGTGTTGTTTGTCGTGCTGGTGTAAATGTGGCCTATTCTAATAATCAAGACCAAGCTGAGGGTAGTTGTTAAAAACGCCTTCACTTCTCGACGGTGGCTCCAAAGTTCCAGTCTGCCCGCGACCACGGCTGGTGCAACCCTGCCGAAACGTCGGGATAAATATAGAGGTAAAATACGCGATAAATACCCGTTTCTCGAATTAAAATTATGTGTTCTAATCGCGAAAGTTTTAAAAAAGACTATAAACAATAATAGACAATAGTTCAAACATTTAAATAAAATATAATTATATTATATTTCTTCTTATAATTAGCTACAAGGGAAGATATTCGTGGCTTCCGCAGTAAAGATTTATGTCTACATATATTTTTAGACCCCTTCAATTTAACTTAAAAAGTTGGAGCAAAAGCTTATAAACATTTATCACAGATCCTCTTAGTAAATTCACCTGGGAACTCCAGTATTTTTGCATTGGTTTAAGAAGGAACTTTAGCTCAATAAAGATATTGGGGCGAAACGCTTTTCTCTATAATTTAAGCAGAAATAACCGTTTACAAAGTTTTGCTTTTGTATAACTTGGTTTTGTTTTTAGTACATTTACGTTCGAAGATAAGTTAAATATTTTTTTACTATTAGGCTGACGAACACCGTAAAAGAAGCTTCCAAACCAAGTGGAAGTCTATACATCTACACCACCTGGAAAACACACTGGGCCTCCCGCTGCCCAAACTCAAGAGACTGGTGTTCTCAGGAGATCCACTTATCAAGTGGGGGTATGAGGGAGGTTGTGTATGTGTCTAAAGAAAGGTGTAAGGTAAGCCTACACATACACAACTTTCTTTAGACACGTAAACAACCTCCCTCACACATCTTCTCACACTCCACACATACCATTCGTACACACTTCGTTTTTTTTTATTTATGTTCGCTGAAATAAAATAAGAGCCGACTATGACCCGCTTATTACCTATTGTAACCTCTCGGAGACCAATCATCCCAGTGGGGTAAATTGAAAACCAGCTGAACATAGCCTTTTGGTCATAATTTAATAATACAGTTATGTATAGCAGGTTTTTTTTGAGCACTAAATATGATATTTTTTTGTTTGTTTAATGTGCATGTATATTACTAGAGTGTTCTATAAAAAAAACACGCCCTCATCCCTTAGTCGAAGGCACATGGAAGAGTTGTAAGTATTTATGCTATGCATCTGGGTTATTCATGAGCTATGAATAAAGATGAAAGATCTGCAGTACCTACAGTGTGGGTAGGTTGATATGGTACTTTCATTAATGCGGAATGTAACAGAAACTTCTCGCTGTCTTCCTTTGAACGTTATCAGAATAAAACCAATTGTTGGTATGATATACAAATGATAGATAAACCTCACAGCTCAGTTGGTAGTAGCTCTGCCTACAGCGCTGTAGGTTGTGGGTTCGATTTCCACCCAGAAAGATCGATTTGTGTGATAAATATTGGTAACAATGGTAAGTATATCTTTAGAATAAAAAGTATAACTTGTAGTATTATATTCTAGTTTGGGGCTAGATAAAATGAATATCCTGAAAATACAACTATTTGAAGTTTTTTTTTGTCCTATTTATGAGGAAAAACGGCAACTGATTGGCAATCAGTATGAAATAATCACAATCTTTGATCAGTGTATTTTTCGCCTAGCGTTCTTTCTTGTTACCTATAGTCACATCGTCCATATACAAGTCTCGCCTCAGTCGATTTCATGTCACTTTCAGTGGACCGCTGAAATTCAAATAGAAAAAGGTTCAAATACAAATTGAAACTACCGTATTTCTTTACCGTTATTATCAAGCTCAGTAAACCTCTTAAATAAAAGGTCCTTTTGTGTCAGGTAAAAAATTGCTTTATAATACTGTGCGTGAAAGCAAAACGACTCTTCTGGGTGTGCTGAGTGAAGAAGTATTACAGTTAAATTCGTGGAAATAGAAAACAAAACCCTTCAGAGACTTTGTACCCTTTCGAAGTTTGAATGGTTTTTTTCTTTATTCGTAAGTAATGGGTCATTCGAGGTTGCAAAGGACTGTTTTCTTTCATATATCAAATCAATCACTAAACTTCGATTTACAGTCTGTTAAAAGATGTCCATGATTTCAAAGCACATAAATGCTACAAAAAATGTAATTTAAAAAGTTTCTGAAATGCAGCTGCCACGGTAATATCACCCGTTCCCGCTTCTGTATCTTTTACAGCAACCGCTTTCCCATTTTAGTATTTTATTTTAAGTGGAGTAAGCTTGACCTTCATCTCTCCTGTTATGACAAATTACGATAAGGCTGAATGAAGAACCGCACATTACCCGAATACTCAACACACTCAGGAACTGGCTTTCTTACTCTAAATGGCGGAACACAACAATGAATTGTTGTCATATCGTCTTGCTTATGTAAGATGGTGTTAGGTAGTCAGGCGGACTTAAACCCACCAAAGCGAGCACGAATTTCCAGGGTCCTCTGGGCCTGATACCAGTGACCCGCCTCTGTGGTATAGTGGTTCACCCACCGGTGTCAGACCAAGAGGTCCCGGATTCGATCCTCAGGGGGAGCACAATATTGTGCTTATGGTTGGTGGTAGGACTTTGTTTAAGTCAGCCTGGCTAGCTACCACCATCTTAACTAATACTGTCGCCATAACTTTTAAAACAATTTTTAAATTGTTGTGTTCCGGTTCGGCATTTACAGGAAAGATAGCCGGTTCCTCTTTATTGAGGATTCCGGTGGAAGTGCGCTTCCACCTTTGCTCTTTTATTATAACTTGAAAAATCAGGTGAGATGAAGACGATTTAATGATTTAATAGCTCAATTCCCCGTAGTAAAATAAATTAAAAAAGAACCACTAGACTACAAAGGCAAATTTCAGATCATGAGTCTGTGGCAAGATTACCCACAGCTAGAAGTATGCTAGAGACTCTATTAGCGATGGTGACAGGCGAAGTACATGCCGATCCGAATATGAAACGCGGATAATAATGAAAAAGAATGACATCCCACTTTTACTAGGCGTACGAATCCTTAGGCATTTTTATGTAAATTACGTTATTGTTTAGTTTCATTGCTCAGTGGTACGTGATCTGGTTCCGAATTGAACGTTTGCCTGTTTGTTTCGTTCCCCTAGTGTTGTTAATGTAAATTGAACGACCAAATTATGTTCTAACATTCTCCAGCTTCGATATTAAAATAACAAACCAGAGAAAATCATCCACAACACAAAATCCTGTCTGGCGCGAATTGCATTACCCAAAGCCTAAAAGTTGTGTTAATATTCTAGCCGAAATAAACATCTGGATCATTTATCAACTTTCTCATTCCCCCTAAAAACTACTCGAACCCGGCCAACTTTCGCAACCCAGCCCCGAAACAATAACAGCAAAGTAACTGGGTAGAACTCGACTGTTTATGGCAACTCCAACAGTATCAGTAGCTGTATAGTAGATATAGTAGGCATACACGTGGCGTAGGTAGGTACCTATTAAACTCACAACTCATTAATCAGCGCGATGAAAGCCATAAGTTCCAAAGGACTGTAAAACGGGCAACGGTAGGTAGATACCTATTCGAAGAAAACGTAAGGGCTATGCTGCTATGGTTCGAGCTTTAGACTCTACGTATGTACTTGCTCATGCTTTTTACCGCCTGTGTTAGATTTGGTGTTAGATCCAACACAGATTGTTGAGGGTTCCAGGTGAAGTGCGTTTTCACTTTCGGCCTTAACATAACTTGAAAAATCAGGTGACAGAAGGCCAAGCCCTGCCCGTCGTATACAATTAAAAATGATGCATATTAAAAGTCCGTCAAAAATATGGTGGATTCTTTTTAATCTTATTTCGCCGTCCCAGTTTTTTTTTTTTTTTTTTTAATATTACAGGACATTAATTTCACAGAGCGCTGTCTAGTCCCAAACTAAGCATAGCTTGTAATATTGGAACGAGATTACGGATAGAATACTTAAATACTCTTTTTTTGTAAATACATACTTATCATACAATACAACACCCAATCACAGAACAAACATCTATATTCATCACACAAATGTTTGTCCTGGGTGGGAATCGAACCCACAACCTACAGCGCAGAAGGCAGAGCTACTACCAACCGAGCTGTGAGGCTTATTGAGTTCTTGACTAGGGACTTCAGATGTAGGTACTTCAAATCATCACTGGTTGATATTCGATTCAGCAGAAGCGCTTCCAAGCATCTTTTACAATGCTTACAGCAAAACGTGGCTACGTTATCGGCTACCTGTGACTGTATTTCTGTTGTCTTATGACTTTTCGATAAGCTTGCTCCATCGTAGACCTCATCTTCTATGCGAGATTTGAGATCAAGAACTGACACATAAAAATCCTCTACTTTAAAATTTCAATAATAACTAATAATATCGAAGGAGATTACCCAAGTGACGATGGGATTTAGTATCGCTCTCAAAATAGTTGTGTCACAATAAAATATATCTTAATTTAAAGTTCAATAATAGGACTTTTAAATAAAATCAACAATTTTATGATAATTCTCCGTGTATCCTAGCAAATTGTTCATGAAACATTGACGAGTCTGCCTCACTGTTTACAAAATGTTTATCGGAGTTCATCCCACTATACTCTCCCGTTACAAACAAAAAAGAGTTTCTATTTCATAAATGTACTACAGAGTCTCGTATCTCAAACTAAACTATAGAAATGATCAATTATGAATAGAAACTAAAATAACCAAAACACCCAAACAAAGCAATCCATAAGTATACTTTTTATACCCATTAAGGGCAGGCTAAAGTTTTTCAACCATACCACCTTGTCTCACTTTCATACGTATAACAATCCCAAGACAAAATAAAGCAAACAATAAGTATTAATTATCATACTCATATTTTTATTTGTTTTCTAGTAGTGAGGGTAATTTATTTTTACCGCTCCAAGAGAAAAGCATCTAAACAATGCCTCATGATCTTGTAGCACAGTAGGCAGGCGTTTACCCTTCTCGCAGCTGACTCGCCGATTTTCTTTTGATTTGTTTACGAAATACAAAACAAAGCTTTTTATAACATTTCTATTATCCCAAGAAGTTAAGGTTTTACATTATAAGTTAGAGTAATCATAAATAAAAACACGAATTATTAACATAACGAACTTGTGACACAACTTAAGATTATAGCTAGTAAAGAATACTAACAAGATTATAGCGATACAGCCAATGGTCATTCTCCTTTATATTGACGGGGTAAATCATGAGGCTGATGTTACTTTTTTTACTGAATGAAATAATGAATGCCTACGCGATTAAAATAACTTAAAAACGTAGGCTAGGATCAACATAGAAACCACGACGGTTAAGGTTAGGATGGGAGAGTTCCGGCAAAATACAGCCGCACTTTTTCTTATGCTTTTATATGTATATTTGTTTAGCCATGTATATTTGTTAGAGATAAATGGGGCGAAGGGGGAAGTCGGAAATCAACGCCTGTGCTGGAAAGAATAAGAAGTAAGCGTGGTATGGACTTGTCATGTGGAGGAAATGAAGTCGCGTAACTACATTTTAATTATAATTACCTACTGTAATTCTATATTTTCGTTTTAGTAATGTTTCGTTTTTAAATTATATTATATTTATTAATTAAGATAATCAATTGAATGTTCAACTTTATAAGTATACTTATATATATAGTATAAGTATATATATACTTACTATGTTTATGTTTATACGTTGTTTGTATCACTTTATGTATGCAAGACCTGTGACGGTCGTTATCAATAAATTACTGACTATGACTTTGAGTATGACTATGAGGTTCATGGATTGAGTAAGTGACGGTATTCATGTGCGAGGACTGGATACTGAGTTAACGGATGACAGGGGCTAGTGATAAAGAACATGCTATGACCACGCCTAAGTGTGGGATAAAGGCAGAAAGAGTTGTAAAGCTCCTCGTGAAGTGCTCATCCAGGGTAGTACTGGTAGTACTATATACCATACGTATTTCGGCAGTCAAGCAGCATTGCGTTCCGGTTTGAAGAGTAGTTATGGTTGCCGTTGAAGTTACGGGGACGCGAGACCTTACACTTTTATGCCTAAAATTGGGCGCAATGCAGTGCCGCGTAGGTCATGTTTTTTGTGGATGTCTCCTGTGCAGGTTTTGTTAAGGTATGTGTTTTTTTATTGTTCGACAGGGTTGACTTGCATGGCCTTAATCTCACCTGAATTCAAGTTATGATAAGGCCGAAGGAGGCGCACTTCACCCGGAATCCTCAACAAACCTCCAAATGCCGAAACACAACAATTTAAGAATTGTTATTATGGCGACATAATTAGGTAAGATGGTGGTAGCTAGCCAGACGGATTTAACAGCAGATAGGCTGCTTAGCATGTCTCATCTCTACAGTATTTTTTTTCTGTAGGTGCTGTGTAGTATAATAAATTTAGTTAAATTTCTTCTTCTACTTCTAACACACTTGGCCGTGGCTCAGCTTTTCTGAGTCGTGGTCATCATTCGGATTTTCGGATTTGTGGCACGCTTTACAATTGGCTGCCATTATTTTCCAAAATGTTTAAATATAAATATTATTTCAAAAAAATCAAATCAAATTTTGTTTTTACAAAAAAAAACTCACTGCTGCTTCTTCTAATATAGGTACTGGTTTCATTTAATGCTTTTTTGTAGGTCCTTAAGATACTAGTTCTGTTTCTAATATGAATTACCTACCTACTTGAATACAGATGATATATAGGTAGATCCATAGATATATAGAGGTATACATCTAGTGTATTTATTCAATAAAAAGTACAATTAAATTAACTATGTACAAAGGAATTCGTCAGATTAACGGTCCTTAGCCGTTACAAACGGCCTATAGGTAACTCAACTGTTCCAGACCAGTACCAGACGAAAGCGTGCCCAAGACACTGGCTGCATTGCCACGCTGAATAGCTATGCTAATTCGCTGGCCTAAATAAGAGCCAGCCCTTGGGTCTAGTGTCGTTATCTAAGTAAACTAAATAGTTGGGCACTTTAATTAATTCCCACTGGCAATGACTTAAGTAGCAGTAGGCAGCACCCCTTTCTCCTATCTCTACTTTTTTCATAAATCGATGTCAGCCTGCAGGTGTTACAGTGAGATACGCGTCTTTCCCGCCGTCTGTTTTTGTAACAGCTTAAAAGTAACCTTTTCACTTTTTTTTGCACAAAATTAGGTCAGAAGCTTATGCTTGTTAACCTTCCGAATTTCACTTTTGTTTCAGGCTGATTTTGCTCCGTTGTAAATATAAAGTACTTACCTTGTTTTTTTTATCGGTACAGTAAAGAGTTTGATCACCAGCTCATTTGAATTAACAAGTAAAGTAACTTGCTTGTCCAAACAGAACCAATTCACTGTGTACCTACTTGAAGATTCCAAGATTGTACTGATGCAGAAAAATAGACGAGGGCAATAAGTTCCATTCCTTACCAGTACTTTGATTAAAACATTTATAAATACTAATGAAATACTTTGACTTACTTTAATACCTTGGTGGTACCATAAAGCGCAACATAAAACCACTTAACCCGGAATCCTCAATAAATTGAGGAACTGGCTATCTTCTTTCCTTACCTCTAAATGCAGGAACAAAACATTTTTTTTAAGGAATCTACCCTAGGGTTTTTGATGTTTATTGAAAACCTAAACATACCTTGATAACCTCTTACTATCATCACATTATTTACAAGCTATTGATGGTTCTATTTTGTAGCAGTAGTTCGGAATTCCCAGTGAGTTTATTCGACAAATATCTAGACAGATAAAAGTTTCTAACCGCCCGGGTTTCGCCGACCCAGCTTACTGCCCCTGTAACTAATTAGAGAACCCTCGCAATCACATTTGTTTTTTGTTATTTTTAACAAAGCAGTCACGTTTCTGCAGAACGTTTTCTGTGAATTTATTTGGGGGTATAAAAACCCCGACGTATTATTTTCACATCGCGTAGGCTTAAAAATAATACAAAGTACGATTATTCTATTTTTGACAGTTATCTGACAGTACTTTAGGTTTATGACAAGCAAAAAATTGTGATCTGAAGATATCAAGTCTATTCGGAAGACAAAATTATTGCCGTAAATAGCACAGCCAACATACAATTTTCGATTAATATGTATGACTATTAACCCCCAACCTCATTAGCCCCAAGTCACCGTTTTGGCGTTTTCCTTGGCCTTAATATTTTCATCTTTATTCAAAGAGGTCTATGAATAAAACAGGTCGTAACGGGGGTCCAATGCGCGGACTTGGCAAGTAATTCTGTCGACATTTTTATTTCATATTTGTTTTTTAGCTATATAAACGTATATTAAAAAAACAAAGGATTGCGCATGCAAAAATAGTTGCATATCTTGTCATTCAATGCTAGTACAAAATACCAAGACTACACAAAATAACCGAGCTTGCATTATAAGCTTAGTTTAAAACTTTCATGGTGGGAGCTCGTGGATCGTGGTAGGGCTGTGCTATGATTGATAATCATGTTACATTTGTGAGGGTAAGTAAGGTCCTTGATTATTTCAATCACGATTTCAAGACATTATAATTCCAGTAGGTACACACCAATAATAAACCATCTTACTAGATCAAAAATTCTTAACTGTGTTATAACAATAGGCTGTCTTAGCGCTGAATACATTACAGCAAAAATAATTAAATCATCAATCATCTGACAAGAATAATTTTGCTACCCTTTTCATTGTAAATGTAGAGAGTTCCTCAAGGTTAGCTACGCGATATGCGCGATTTTATGTAGCTAGGCCGCAAGCCTCTACATGCAAGTTACATTTACATGTAACTTGTGAACTGTAATTATTACCAATTACAGTAGTGTCTTAGTTTTGTGCCTTATTTTATAAGTTTTGTGCCACAAAGTGTTAACCGCTTCTGTGTTATAGTGGTTCACGCACCGGTGTCAGATCTAGAGGTCCGGGTTCGATACCCCAATAGAGTTCAATAATTGTGCATGGCGCTTCTCAAGGGAAAGCGCTTGGCCTTCATATAACCTGGTGTCAAGCTATGATAAGGCCAAGGTAAAAGCGCACTTCACCCGAAATCTTCAACCAACCGAAAAACTGGCTACCTCTAAATAATAATAATAATAAATCATTTATTTGTCACTCACACAAGGTATCTTAATCCTAACACGGAACTTAATTAAAATGAAATAATACCTAATGATACCTGCTTTGGGAGAGACTGGCGCCTGAGATAGGTTTAAAAACTGGTAACCTGTATTACAGGTCACCAGTGCTCTCGCTCCACGAATAATCAAAAAGTAACAAAGTAAACTAAAACAGAACTAATGCTAAGTATAAAATAACAAACAATAATAAAAAAAATCACGCCTATAGGTGGTAGTGGTGTATATGTGAGGGTGTGTGATAGTGTGTACGTTGTGAATATGTTTAAATGCCAGAACACAACAATTTAGAACAAGATTTTTAGTTTGTGTGTGGAAGCTACAATTCGCCAGAAACCGTATCGCGCGTACCTAACCGTGAGGAACACTCTTAATTCGATTTCTTCCTCCAGACTCCACGTAATAAGCCACTCACATAAAATGCATTTGGAAATTGGCCGTAGCGTTGACAAGGGGACTCATATTGCCATAAGCCGCGTTGAATGGGATCTTCAGCCTTAGGCGGCGATACTCACCCTACATAATATGATATAGGTAAGTGTGTGCGAACACAATTTAACTTGAAATACAATTTTGTTACCCTTCCGTTCGGGGAGTCACTTGAGTTGAAAATCAAAATAAATAAATAACTATCACTGGACATGTACACAGCGCCATCTGGACCCAAACTAAGGAAAGGTTTCTTATTATGAATCAAAATATGAGATTACGGATAGAATTTATACTTTTTTTGTTAATACATATCTATTTATACAATACAATACTCTAAAACAAAATACACATCTATATTTATCATACAAATGCTTGTCTTGTGTGGGAATCGAATCCACAACCTACCTGTAACTGATGTTTAATCTTTATCGATAAGAACACATTATTCTGTTACGAAAATGCAGGTACTTTTAGCGATTTTAACCAATAATTATACCAACGTTTCAGCGGGGTTGCATCACCTTTATGCTTGGTCTTGATTATTCGATTATTCCACATTCATACACACGGTGAAATACGCGATAAATACCATCTTTTCGTATCAAAATATTGTTAAAACGATGTTGTACAAATCACCGTATTCCGTGCAAGGAGCTTCCGTGTACAAAATCCATTCTCAATCCCGATTGTAATAACATTCTCACTATGAGCAAATATTATCTCGTGTGAACTTGGTATCAATTTCACGCAACTTGTAAGGATATGTTGCACAAACACGGCTGAATAACGAAGTAATGGTACGCACTGATCCATTCTGAGTTCGTTATGTGACGGATCATCGCAATTCATTTTCGGTAGGTTTTTTTAAAATGAAGTACCTACCTATCTACGGATGTCGTATGTAGGCGTATCCACTGTTTCTTCTATTCCTCTATTTAGCATGAGTTAGATCTTGACCTCGAAAATTGTTCATGCACGGATGAGTACGATAAAGCGAGTCTACCCAGAAGGTGACTATCAACTATAATAACAGATATAATAAATATTACAGCATATTAATTTCACACAGCGCCATCTAACCCCAAACTACAAGCATAGCTTGTAATATAGGAACTAGATTACGGATAGAATACTTAAACACTTTTCTAAATACATACATGCTATATGATATAACGTCCAAACACAGAACAAACATCTATATTTAACACACAAATGTTTGTCCTGGGTGGGAAACTCACAACCTACAGCGCAGAAGGCAGAGTTACTATCAACTGAGCTTCGAGGCTTGTTAAATATTAAAAAGGCTACCTATCTTCTTGAAGACATTAGAGTCGTAACACAGAGGAAACGCAGACGCCGGAAGATGATTACAAGTTTTTAATAACATATTTTAGAAAGTAGTCCCAATAAATGGAATATCAACCAAATTGGGATGTTTTTTTTTGGGACGGAACAAGCAAGCAGCCCTCCTGATGTTAAGTGGGGGTCATTCCTCTAACAAAGCCCTATTAAAAGCCAAAGCCCCCATTGGTTATATGCACAAAATGACTTACGCGGCACAGCATTGCGCCTGCCAACTTGAGGCATAAAGGTGCTAGCCTCGTGTGCCCGTAATTTTCAGCAATGCTGCTTGGCGGCCGAAATAGGTAACGCAAGTAACTAATCTAATTCATCCTGCCCTAACCCATTACATATAAAAAAAAAACTCTAGTACATTTTTATTTTCTTATCTTGTACATCAGCTGTTGTTATTCTTTTTTATGAACGCTGAAGGCGGAATAAGGTCGTGAAGCTTCCTGATGGGCACACTCACTGAAGTAAGTGGTAGGTACATTCTGTAAAAAACACTAACATACAACAAATTACATAAAGGTATGACAACTGAATAAATTATAGTTTACTTATTTACTATTGCATTTCTGTGTCTGTAAATTTCCAAAGATCCTTCGATCCGAAATGCATAAATGGATACAATGCTTCTTGTAATTATTGTAATATTTTATTGTACACATAAATATGATTTAAACATGTCATAGGAAAAAATATGTGCAGAGGCGAGCTAAACCCTTAAAGAGTATTCTACCAGCAAACATTTGAGAGGGAGAGAGATTATACATTCTACGTCTACATGACGGCGACCAACCTTTATAGCCTCATTGTAAGTATAAAAGTCCCTTTATTTTCTAAACGAGATAGTATGAGGTAAAACTTATTTTCGGCGGAGTTTTATTGGCAATGTTTTAAGAGTCTTTTCTCCGTTACCAAGTTAGCGGCAACGTCTACTGGACTAACAATTTTATTACCTGAGCTCAGATGAATATCTTTTTCAGGTTGGAGTACAAACAAAACTTAAAAATTAAAAGTTCCACGAAGACGCAAAGATACTAATATACTGTAATACCTATGCATTTATTTTTGTGTGTCGAGATAAAATACGTCTTAGGTACCGTTTGTAAATTATTACATTTACAAAAGAGTAGTGATATGGTGTACCTTAACATAATTTATCTTTTACAATCCAGACCATACAAACCAAACCCCATTTTAATAAAATGAGGTTTGGTTCGTATGGTCTGGATTCATGCGACCAAATCAGAAGACCAATCAATAAACCTACTTGTGTGTTCAAAACACAACGCTGCATTTTGGTATTCATCTATACTTTTAAGGTAATTGATTAATTGATTGGTGACATTATATATCAGCTGTTGGTTTTCCGAATTAAATAAATAAATAAAATCATCACAATTTCAGCTATCGTCGATGCAACGAACACATAATGTGCTTTATATCATTAGGCACAGACTAATAATCGATTTTTAACTTTACATTCATAATATATATTTTTTCTACATAAGATATGAGGCATATTAAAATGATTTCGTTATAACAAAAATTAAGTAGATGTTAAGAAAGACGTTGCAAATGAAGTATTCGTTCACGATATCTACATAATTTAATTTACAGATCGTTTAACCACATCTTGCCACGTCTTTATAGTTCAGATATTCAGTATTGATTTATCATTTTATTATCCTGAATGTCTTGAAATATTTATTAAATTTCTTCATAGTGGGATAGCTCGATGGAAGGGAAGCCTACTCATTGCTGCTCTCATCACGTACTCCTTTGTTTATTCTTCGGATAGACACGTTCAGGAAAGTCATTTAGATAACGCTCCCACACATGTATTTTCAGAAGTTTTTGAGATAATTAGAGATTGTATCGCATAATCAGTACACAATCTAAGATCACACCATAAGTAGGGCATACACAGCAACGCATTGGTATTTTAAGCCATAACTATCATCACCATACCTCTGGTGAACATAGGCCTCCAAACGACGCACAAATAGCGAGCTTGAGCCGCTTTCATCCGACAACTTCCTCCACTTCCTCGAAAATATCGCAATACTTCACGAAAAAAAACAACTGTTGAATACACTTCAAGTCTAAACACATTCCTACAGCTGGAATATCGGCGAAGGCAAGTTTTTTTAATGACGGTGAAACGCTCTTCATTTCAGCCTTTATCTCATATAGAGTCCAGTTTTGATAATTCCGAAGGTGGAAACGCACTTCACCCGGAATCCTCAACAGACTGAGGAACTATCCAACCTCTAAAATGGCGGAACACGACAATTTAGAATTGTTGTCTTTGCGGCAGACTTAGGTAAGACGGTGGTAGCTATATAGCCAGGCCATATTGGTGGCTATGGTAGCTATATAGCCATATTTTTTAGTTAGAAAGGATTCCAGGATTTTGAATCTCGAACGAAAAATCGTTCCCATTATGCTGACATAGTGCACCAAGGGTGAACTGCACCATAGTGGTGAAATCGGTTCCATTTTTTTTTTTCAAAAATAACTTTTTGATTCCTGCGATACATTTAAACTTAGTACTTACTACATACGTTGTGGTGGAGATAACAGGTAAAATAAAGCACCTGAATAATACAAGAATGCAAAACAATCGGCAACCAGACAGCATTGTTGAAAATGTATTCAGCAGCACAACATTTCCATTTTCTTTGCATTTAGATAAGTTACATATCGTTCTTATTGATTTTGTCTGGTTCTCACAAGTTGCCACTTTCGCTAGCTGAATCCGGTATTTCTCTTTGATATTTATCTATTCGTTGGGTGACTTAAAAATATCTGGCAAATATTACTCGAACGGAATTTGAATGCAAAAATGTTGAGTATCAACGATGAGCACAGAACAAGACGCCATATGTACACATATACAAATACATATCGGTAAATATAGAAATATAAAAGTTCGAGTGTTTGTGTAAAATTGTTTTAGTTCTGAGACTCATGAAATTTGTCACTCACTTCCGATTTTTATTGCACTACTGGCCTTCATCTCAGCGTTTCAACATAAGGTAAAGCCGAAGGCGGAATCCTCAACAGCATGAAGAGCCGGAACACAACAAAGATGCAAAAGTTTTTTTAGAATACGACATAATATTTTTTTATATTTGCTCAGTAACACTCGAATGGGGTTCCAACGGTTATTCCTAAAGATATGATTTTGAGACAGTCAAGCTAAGCATTAGAGCTATATTTACGTTGAAAGCAGGCACTGACAAAAGGTATTGGCATTACAGTGAAACAATTATGTAGGGAAATCCCATCCTAGCCGTCCACAAACTAACTGTTAAAGACCAGCATTCAATGAGCTAGGAACTAGCTGGCAAGGCACCAAAAACCGGCGGTCCTTGTGACTAAAGCCTAACGGACAACATGCGCCGGAACGATGCCTAATGAAGTGAGAGAAAATGATAAATGAGGCGGGCCAACTGACAGCAGGAATTTGTACATAATGGTGGTTTGGTAAAAAGTAAACATCTTTTATATCGTATGTTTCGACTAAATTATGTTGATAAAAATGTCTGAATCTCCGAGTTACCTAAGTTGTATCCGGCTATGTATGGTATGTATGTTTGTGGCAATATTTGTGACGGCATAATTTTCGAACAGACTATCCGATTTTAATGAAAATTGAAATATTAAGAGATAAAATAAATATGTCTTTATCTTATAATTTAAATTAATATCTTTTTTATAATTAAAATATTTGGAAAAAGGGTAATTATAAAATTTAACTTCATCAGGGAAATTAATTGTCGCGTGGAACTTTTGATAACTAGGTAGGTAGCTAGTTTATTAAATATTAGGATGGAAAGAACTACAATATTTCGTCCATATATTTTAAATGGTTGATGCGATCAATAGTTACAAAATGGGTCTACAAGTCAAGAGTAAATAGGTTCCTTCTAAGCATGCGTGGTTCATCGTTGGCTGAACAGTCAAACGCATGCTAATCAACTATAAAAAGTAACAGATAAAAAATAGAGCACAGGCTATGACATAATTTCAATTCTTGGCAGGTAAATTTCCCACTTGGTAATTGAAACACAATATTCCTTACCTTTCGTAGAAAACAAAATTATGTATCTAGGGCAAATTCTCGTCGATTCACTGTCCATGCATTATTTCGATCGACCACAATCCTGGAGCATGCCAAAACACATTTGTTTTCATCCACGCACCCTGTGGGAGCAGTTGGCTTATATTATACATGTTAGTCATGTATTGTTTTGAACGTCTAGAGAAATGTAGACTATTATGAAATATGTGTATCATTTAAGTGGCACCTTCTGGAATAGCCCGCTCCTTTGGGATTAGGGCTATGTTCAAAGTTTTTCGAGAGTATATGGCTTAGATGCCTTTAATGAAGATTCATAGAATCAAACGCGTCCATTTATTTCTAAAACAATTGAGTACGTAATTGTTTGTTTGCAGAAACATTCCATTGTCTACGAAATCACAATATCAATGTATCAGGTGTGGTGGGACAGAGCTCAAGTCGCCCATTCACTGAATCGTTAGGTTTAATGAATGCGTTCTAGAGTTGGTGTCACGTAAACAATGACAGTGAACCTTTGTTTGGACGTTGTTTAGCTAGTAAAGAGAGAAAACCTGATTTCATCAGCAAATTGTTACATAGAAGAGCTGTGGCGTGAATTTTTCATTTCGTTTCGAGTTTGTACTTATACGAGCTATTTATCCTCGTTTCTTACATAATTTCATAGTCACCGCGAAATATTCGAAGATTCTAATTATAGTCACAGAAAAGTGTACATTATTAAAAAACCAATATCAACATGCGGTTCCCAGTATTTGATTGAGAGAAACCTCTGCTTTGAGTCCCAGCATCATTGCAATATTGCCTACATTCGGTATTTGATATTGGATGCTTTCAAACTACCTTTTCAAAGGGTTTCATTCCAAGTTACTCTTTTAAACCGACTGCAAAAAGGACGAAGGTAATCATGTTGACGCGAGTGTAACATATCAGGTAGACGTTGAATCGTTTTTTTTTTATACTATGTTTAAACAAGTACCTAAATCATGTTCCTAAATGTATAAATAACCAAACTCTCGTACCTATAGTAGTGTAGTAGATGAAATGTTGTTTTTTCAAGAACATTACTTTAAACCTCCCAACGAAGGTGGAGGTGCACTTCACCCGGAATCCTCAACATACTGAGGATCTGGCTATCTTAACTCTAAAGGACGGCACACATCAATTTAAGAATTGTTTTTATGGCGACAGTATTAGGTAAGATGTAGAAGTTAGCCAGACGGACTTAAATAAAAGTCATACCACCAACCAAACCAAGCACAATATTTGTACTACCCCTGGTGCCTTACTTCCTTTCTTACGAGTTGGATGCTTGTATAATTGGTGCTATTTTTGGAAATACGTCATCCAAGTGTGGCGGCTAGTAGGCATACTGCTAAGTTATTTAAAGTTTGTTTATACACAACTTTTTGTTATTTGAAATCACGTCTAATAATATTAGGTATACCTAATTATAATAGTATTAGGGTTTAAATAGTAATATTATAGTCATATATTTGAAATATCATGTATAGTTACGAAATAAATAAATTTTGTATTTCATATTTATGAAATGTATAGGTAGATACGTACCTTTTCAGCCGAGCGTACACGATGGACTCAATTTCATGTATAATTGGTATCACACCAATATCCACCCGTTGCTATTCGCCTTTTGTTATCGCTGAATTATGACTCAATACTAATTTAGAGTAAAACAAGCCTAGTTAAAACCTCCCCAATGGCACCTATTGTGATAGTGATAGTATACAGTATCGAAATTCGAATGATATTAAACTACGGCTGGTTTTCCGTTTAATTTTATGAGACTGGACTTTAGCTATTAGGTACAATGGGAAGGTAAAGATTTGTATGTTTTGGAAGCATTTTATGGTTATGTACACGATATTGTTTTTTTAACGGCCTGGAAACTAGTCCTTTTGCCAACTTTATATATTGTTAGGTACACTATAATGTTGCCGTATGGTGTCCGGCAGAATAGAATAACACCAACATTTATTTCGTGTCGTACAAGATGATTAATGTACGTAGTACCAGCTCTTTCCCGCGACCTGCGTGCAGTTGCCTATGTATACAGACGCCACATAGCATTTCTACACTATATCAATGTCAAATTTCATGAAACAACAAAATACATATACAGATTTAAATGGATAATATAGAAAATGGGCCAATGCTTTTAGTGCAACCAAACCAGAAACCAAACCAAAGCCGCCTGCCAGACCAGAAAATGGGAAAAACATCCATGCTTGGGATCCAACTGTTTGTGCTTTTTTTTTCCTTCATCTTTCCTGATTTTTCAAAGGCCGAAGGTGGAAGCGCACTTCACTTCTTATCTTGACTCTGAATGCCGGAACAAAACAATTTAAGAATTGTTATTGTGGCGACAAAATTAGTTGAGATGGTGGTAGCTAGCCAGGCGGAATTAAACAAAGTCCTAGCACCAACCAGACCAAATACAATATTGTACTCCCCTTGGGGATTGAACGGGGAACCTCTAGATCTGACAACGGTGGGCGGACCACAAGACCACAGAGGCGGTTAAAATGTTGTGTCGTTCATAACAACATATCATAATTATGTCGTTATGTTGATAAAGTTAAATTGAAAATTGTTTATTCATAACATAACACACACAGTTTATCGGATAATAGAAACAAACGCTCTTCTTTGTCAATACGTGCATAAACAATAATCTAACAAACAAATAAATAATCATACTTACAACTTAACGCATTAGGTACATGTCAAATTTCCAAAATTACAAGTACAAACTGTACCTACCTACTAGATTAGATACTAATTACAAATTCAAAACATAAACAAAACCAACGAGCTTGGTCGGGAACTCGTTTCGCCTTTATTTAAAAAAACTTTACTAAAATAAACATTAATTCGCGTAAAACTTTGCAACTAAAAACAAACAAAACCCCAAATAATTAACCGGCCAAAGAGTTCGGAACCCAACTTCCGCAGAAGTTGAGCGCAACAGACACAATTTTACTTTTCAACGCACCATTCTGCTATAAGCCTAATTGTATCATCATCAGCCACTGCAGGACATTCCCCAAACAGTGCAATGGTGTCATTTCCCAAAACCTTGATCGTTATTTTAGAATGGTAGGTACTATTTAGACTTGAAGGATCGAGATGGTTGATGTTGGTATCTAGGCTCACGAATATATCAAAATTATTATTTTACAATGGACGCGTGTTGCACTATATACCGGAGAATGCCTGAAAGCAAATACTTTATTTTTTTATCACATGCACAGCAATTGCCTTAAAAATGATTGCATCATCACTATGTTGTCATGAATCTGAATAAGAATAAATTGTGACATTGTTGCCTGAGCTTAGTAAATAGGTACTCATGTCTAAGCAAGGAATAATATTCATTGTTCATATAGGCGTGAAGAATTGTTTGCACTTAGCACAGTGAATGAGGCCATTCCTGTCTAGTATTGCTTTGCTATGGTTAAAGGACTCTTAGACACGCGTGCTATGAAATAAACCGGCCAAATGTGGACACCGAGCGTTCCAGCCCATTTCTCAAAGCTAAAAATCACCCTATTCAGTTTTACAAAATTTCATGATCGTGATTGTTATAGCGGTAATAAAAAAACCTACTCTGTTAAAATTTCAACTGTACCTATTACGGTATGACATGAGATACATGAGATACAGTCGGCTGACAGTCAGACGGATAGACAGACGGATTGCTGGCTTAATAGGGTAATTTTTCCTCCCTTTGGGTACGGAACCCAAAAAAAGTGGAACTCATAATTGAAACCCTTAACTCGTTACCAATTACCTACTAAGTATAAGTATTTCGATGCCCAAAATTGTCCATAATTATTTACCAACAGTAGCTGACTTCAAGTTGCTTATTTATTCCACTGATACAATTTGATGGCCGTTAAAAATACGATCTAAATAATTTTAAATTAGGATCTTTGCGAAGTCACGTCTACGAATAAATCTTTCAACAAATAATTGCCAGGCCAGGGCCAATCACCATTTTTGCAAGTCCTGTCTTGAGTTTAAGTTATGACACCCTATTATTCCCCGATTCGACGAACGACTGCAAAAATGCGCAAGACATCCAAGCATCGTTTAATCCAAACGACCCTTCTTGAGAAAGCCTAATTTTTCTTCACAACACAAAATGAGGCTATGTTTTAAAAGCATCGAGGAAAGGGGGGATAAGTAGAGCTTATCTGGGTCATCGCGCGGCATTTGTGAAGAAACTGGTGGAGTTTAACCAGAATGAAATGAATATCGTACTTCCTGTATTTTGAAGTCTAAACACGCAAACGTATAAGTGAAAACCCAGAAACCTGAACTTAATAGGTGCCTCTTAAAATAGAGGGGAAATGTGTTCTTAACATAGAAAAAAAAAGTTTTTCTTTCTTACTGTAAGGTGCTAATTCTAAACCAGCTACATAATATTAAGTAAATAAGCCAATGTATTGTAAAGACAGGAACAGACTGATGACGTTTTCCGTTTCGAGGATTCACCTCTGATTCACCTGATACTCGGAGCGTGGATGTTGTGAGGATCACCTACTAGTTACCCCCTAGGCAGATGTACGTCCAAACAGACCTTCGGCTCATGCCTACGATTTGCAAGCAGTATTCAATACTTGGAAGGTTGCAAGCCCGTCGCCTCTTAGCGGATATTAGCCAGTTATTTGTCGTTCGGATTATTGGTCCTAGGATGTCTTTTCGATGTAACCTTCAGCTTCAGAGCATGTGCATTTTATCAAATGTGCACATAAACTTACGAAATACCAAAAAAGTCCATAAGTGTACGACTGGATTGAAATCCACAACCTACGGATCAAGAAGGAATAGAAGGCGGGCCCATAAGGTACCCACCAGGCACACAGTTTTTTTTTTTATCTGAATGCGTATTTAGGTAGCTTTCGCGGTTATATAGTTTTTTAGGTTGAACTGAATCATAAGAACAGCTGCGCGAATAACGTGCTATCAAAAACTACGTAGTAGTTTTAAAAAGTAGATCGTCTGCCACTTTTTTTCTACGTAGTTTTTGACGAAATTCTATAGTTTTGTATAGCCTTTCTTCTGGTATTCCTCAAATATAAATCCCGTTAGTAATAAACAAGTAGGTAACCAAACTTCACCCGCGCTTAATACAAACTTTTCTCTTACAATAAAGATGACGAAGTTTAAAGTTGCTGAGCTAGTTTACTACGAAGCAGGTTAATATTGAAATAATCTAATGGATTTTAACCTTGCTACTTTTTAAAATAGAAAACTAATGCATACTAAATAAAAATCGTTTTTTTTTTCAAAACTATCTATGTGTATACTAATCATTTAAACTTTTTTTTTTATATTGTACGACGGGAAAGCGCTTGGCCTTCTTCATTTCACCTGGTGACAAGTTAAGATTAGGCCGAAGGTGGAGGTGCATTTCACCCGGAATCCTCAATAAACTGAGGAACTGGCTCTGAACTCTGAATGCCGGAACACAACAATTTTATAATTGTTATTATGGCGACAGAATTAGGTAAGATGGATGTATCTAGCCAGGCAGACATAAACAATGTCCTACCACCAACCAAATTTATCAATTATATAAATTAATTTATAGTGAAGTAGGTCTTGGGCCTTAAACATAGATAAAAAACAAACGATTTGCACCATCTGCCTAAATGTGACTTACTTAAACCTTCAGCCGCAAAGCAGCATTGCTGTGTTCCGGTTTAAAGCTTATGTGGTTGCCGGTGAAAATATAGGCATACGAGACTAAATACACAGAAAGGCTTTGACACGAGACGCGCTTAACATCAGATAGGCTACTTGCTTGTTCTGTCTCCAAGTTGTAAAAAAAATGTTATAACGAGTTTGGAGTTTTTTCAACGGTTATGGCTAAATCCTTTCGCTGGTGGTTAGGACCTGTAGAGGTCTCCTGCTAAAGTCTGGCGCCAAGCAGATGTTCTGTCGGTTCGCGGGAGTGCCACTGATGTCAAAAGCTCGCTCCATCGTAGATCTGGATCCTCGTTCATTTAATACCCTGACAAGCCTTGAGATCAATTTCAAAGTAAAAAAATAAATGGCATTACCATACCAAAAGCAAGAATTAGAAATGGGAACCCCTTGGCATAAGTGACGTCAATGTACGCTCCCGTTGCCTTCCATCTTACATAATCAGCCATTGCGTCATAGGTACCTATCAGCTGAAACTCATATCGGAGAAACTAAGTTTCAGGGATTAGCAGTCGGGAGATGGATCGCTCCAGGATAGCCATCGAACCAAGTCAGAGCCTCACATAAGCCGAGATAAGATATTTAAAGTTAGTTTAATCTGGCAGATTAAACCGAGACAAATTCAGAAGATATAATTCGAGTTGAGAGATAAAGGTTCTATAAGTTCGTCATAAAATCGAAAGCTCGTAATAAAATATTCATTTGCATATTATATTTCAACAAGCCTCACAACTCAGTTGGTAGTAGCTCTGCCTTCCGCGCTAGGTTGTGGGTTCGATTCCTACCCGGGAAAAACATTTGTCTGATGAATATAGATATATTGATTGTATTTGGGCTACAAAAAAGTATATAAGAATTATATCCGTAATCTAGTCCCCATATATTAAGCTATGCTAAATTTGGTGCTAGATGACGGTGTGTGCCCAGCAATATATTATAGAGTCCATAATATTTATTTACTTCTTCTGAAAGAAGCAGTAACGGAAATAATGAAAATAGAAAATGGGTTAGTGTGGTATGGACTGGGTATGTCATGCGGAGGGAAGAAAGATACGTTACTAAAGTTACTTCACTAATGTTACGTTACTAAAGTTACGTTACTAAAGTTACGTTACTAAAGTTACGTTACTAAATAATATGAGGTATGAATGTGGAAGGACGTAGGAGTAAGGGTAGACTGAGAAAGAGGTGGATGGATTGTGCAAGTGCATTAGAAGAAGAGTGGTGAGCATCCACGTTGACAGCTGACAGGGGTGAATAAAAGAGGAGAAAGTACTATGCCAACCCTATCTAAATAAGGGATAAGTACATAAAAAGATAATTATTTATTTATCTTAAACATGTTATGAAAACATCTGTTAGCTTTGTTCTCTTAAAAGTATTTTTTATTGCCACTTTGCAGCCGAAAACCCGTAAAACAACCAAACCGAGTAGTTTTCCCGTTGCCCCGTTGCTCTTATTACGAACACATTTCGCGAACAACAGTTTGTGCGAAGTCCCAAATTGGGCGCCATTCGTTTTGCCGGAAATCAGTGTTCAACTCTAACAATTAGTTGGGTTTTCGATAAAAAGACTGGCATCGGTTGTATTTTTAGTTAATTTGTGAGTTACCCACCGACTGTGAGATAACTGGCTGGAAGATTTGTTCTTGTGATTTGTTGTTAGTTGTTATGGTCTTGGCGTATCCTAAGGAATTTCATGTTTTCAAGTATCTATCTAAGACAAATGGCAACTTGTGCTATGTGAAGTCACATTATGGTGAAGTTTCTAGCCCAAAATGCGCAAATAGTAGCGAACAATTGTATGAAATTCCCAATTTAACTTATAATGTAACATGATGGCTATTATTTAAAAGATCAGTTAATTAAATTAATGGTCAGGCAAGAGCCTCTTATCTAAAAAAGCCAAGAAGCTCCAAGTTAAGAGGCTCCAAGGTCAGCTCCAAAATATGTTTTGGTCAGCAAAGAAAGTTAATTTAAAGAGCAAGGTGTTTCTAGGTGTAAAAATACCCAACAACCTACTGACGTACTATGCCATATGTGTCAATAGGTATATGCTTTCAAGCTTAAGAGGCTTCAAGGTCAGCTCCAAAATATGTTTTGGTCAGCAAAGAAAGTTAATTTAAAGAGCAAGGTGTTTCTAGGTGTAAAAATACCCAACAACCTACTGACGTACTATGCCATATGTGTCAATAGGTATATGCTTTCAAAATTTTTTTCAAATATTTTTTATTTATTTTCTCATACAAAAAGGTCAGTAACATAGTAGGTTTAGCTAAAATTATAGATTAGAATAACCTGTTTTGTGTGAGACTGGTGCCTATGGTAGGTTTGAAACAAACCTGTAATACAGGTCACCAGTGCCCGCACTCCGCTGATTGAGCTTGACGACATAATTTCAACTTATTAGAACAATATGATTTGGGCTCGTGACCATATAACTACAACTAGTTGAAAATGTATACAGTGGTGGATGTGGATGGATAGGTGTATGTGTGGGTGAGGTACGAGTGTATTGGTATGTGGAGAGTAGTTTGTGTAGTTTAGTGGATGGAAATGTAAATGTAGGTGAGTGTAAATTCATGAAATATGTTAGTAGTGAGTGTGTGAATGGGGAAAAGGATCTCGTTTGAGGGTAGTTGGGGAGAGTGCAATATAATAGGCTTCACTTAGTGACTTCATTCAAGCCACACTAGAGGACAGTTGTTGTAGTGGTCTAAGGAGTGTAAACAAGTGTTAGTTATTACTCAGGAGGAAGGTAACATTACAGCTTCTGTTTCGTCATAATTTAGTGATTTTAGCCAATCACTTATCGACTTTTTACATTTGTATTTTGGAAGAGAATATATTGAGAGAGAGGCATTGAGCATGTTGTAAATAAAGGGGCCTAGGAAGCAGAAGAAGTTCTGAGCAAACCTAGTTCTAAATGGGGTAGTACGACAAACCGCACCTCTTCTACGCCTGCCTTTGTTAGTCTGTGGGTCGAAAACAAGTTGCCCGTGTTGTTTAAGCAAGACGTGTAATAGGAAAGTTTGCCTGACAGTCAGTACGTCCCACTCTCTGTACAGGTCTACCGTGGGGAACTGAAAGGGGTATCTAGCGCTAACTTTAAGAATAGCTCGTTGGGCTCTCTCGAGCAGGAGGAGATGTGTCTTGGCTGCGCCACCCCAAGAAGAGACACAGTAGTCCACAATTGATTGACAGAGAGCTAGGTAGACAAGTTTAATAATTCTGCGGTCGGCAACATGTCTAAGGGTTTTAAAGACAAAAATTAGTTTACGAAGGCGGGTCACTAGTACTTCAATATGAGGTTTGAAGGTAAGTCTTTGGTCGATGGTGATGCCAAGATACTTAATCGACTCTGTCCTTTCAACGCAGGGACATTTACAGTCAATAGCTTTTGCAGAACAACTGTGGGCCCTGATGGTCAGAAAAGTTGGAGGTAGCAGGTTTTTTTTATGTGCAAAAGCAATATATTTGGTTTTAGAAACATTTAATGTCAGAACATTACTCTGTAGCCAATCACAAACCTTGTTAAAACCCTCCTGAGCACTCTTGAAGACTGATTGCCAGCTATCACCAGTAAAAAGCAGCGCAGTGTCATCGGCGAATGTAAGTATGCTCCCATTACTTAATGACATGTCACAGAGACTATTTATGTAAATGAGAAATAGTGTGGGTCCGAGAATACTCCCCTGTGGGACGCCATAGTTTACCTTTTGTTCAGAGCTATACCATTGTTCAATTTTGACAAATTGGCTCCTGTTGCAAAGGTAGTCCCTAAAAAGATTGAAAGGGAGTCCTCTTACACCAACTTGTTCCAGCCTAGACAGCAGAAGGGGAATATAAATTGTGTCAAATGCCTTGGCCAAGTCAATAAATATTGCAAGGCATTTGTTGCTCGTGTCAATATTAGTTACAATTGAATTAACGAGTTCATGAACAGCATCGTTTGTTGATTTACCTATACGGAAACCAAATTGCGAAGAAGAAAGAAGACTATTCGATTCGAGATACTTAATTAAACGCTTGTTCATGATGCGTTCGAGTATTTTGGACATGGCCGGAAGAATAGAGATTGGCCTAAAGTTGTTGACACAATTTCTATCGCCACCTTTGTAAATAGGCTTGATGAGAGCGGTCTTGAATGCACGCGGAAATATTCCGGTAGACAATGAGAGGTTGCAGATATGCGTGATTGGTCCAACAAGTAGCTCTGAATATCTTTTTATAATCATACTAGATATTTGGTCTATGCCAACCGCGGAGTTTTCCTTTAGATTATTTATCAATTGACTTACTTCTATCTCGTCCGTAGGGAGAAGAACAAGTGATTTACAAGGGATGGATGAAGGAGGGCTTACGATATAGTTATTTGGGATTAGACTAGGGTTATGAATGCTGTTTGTTTGCATTGCAAGTTTTCTACCAATGTCAGCAAAGAAGTTATTTACAACATTTATACTGCCCGGAGGATCGGAAGAAGACAGGAGACAAGATGAGTGATCTGGGGCTCTATGCATACCCCCAATATTTTTAATTACCTCCCAGAGCTTTTTTTTGTTGCCTTTAGCAGACTCTAACTCCTGTTTTTCAAAGTTTATTTTAGCCTTTTTTAATTGTGATGAGCAAAAGTTTCTGTATCTCCTATAGGTTATTGCTAAGTTTGCATTATCAGGGTCCTTTTTTGTTTTTCTATATAAATTATCACGGTTTTTCATGCAGCGCAATAAGCCTTTTGTCAACCATGGCTTAATAATTCTTTGGCGGTTTGGGGTATTTACAATTTTTGAATTTTCTTTAATGGCTCGCGATAGAACATGAATAAGATGGTCTGTGGCTAGGTTCGCATCCTCACACGTGTGGGTTCCCTGAAAGCTTAGGTTTGAGACTGATGTATCTAGGGATGTGAAATCTATGCGAAGAATTTGTTTATTTAGGGAGTTAAGTTTTGAGGTTAAATTAATACTAAGAGCTATGCATTGGTGGTCAGTAACTGATGAAACAATCACAAAACACAGGGCATCCATTTTGGTTTTTACCATCATATGGTCGAGGCAAGAACCCTTACGGGTTGGTTGTTCATGTCCTGCAAGTAGGCAATGGCTGGCTAAGCAGTTTAAGTATTCAAAGGATCGATCGATGTCGCTACTGGGAAAAATATTAATATTAATGTCGCCACATAGGAATATGTTTTTGTAAATACTGAGATCTGACAATAGTTTGTCTAACGAGTTGACAAATCGGGTTGTGTTTGATGTTGCTGGAGGGCGGTAAATACCTATGATACAAGTTTCCGTGCTAAGCTTAAGTAGCAGACAGTTCGCATCACTAATATCTGGTTCCTCATATGTAATTTTTAGCTGATTTTTGTAGTAAATTACGACTCCTTCATTTTGAGTTTTGTTCCTAGTGGTGGCTATACTATAATACCCACTTATTATCGGTATGTTAGTAGTTGAAGGAAGCCAACATTCAGAGAGAATTAAAATATGCCAATCAATTTTAGATATTAGGAGCAGGCCAATAAAGTCGTGGATATTGCATTTTATGCTTCTTATGTTTTGAGATATAATGTTCAGTCTGGTTTTGCTGTAGTCTAGGTGGGTTATTACGTTTTCTATGTTACATGTAATTGTCTTAGTTACAGATAGGGTATCCAGGGCTAAATTAATACACTCTAGGTCACTGTTAACCATTATGAATTATATAGCAAAAGGGTTCCCAAATGACCCACGGGGTACAAGACCCTAAAATTAAGAGATACTTAAATAGTTTTATGTTTAGCCCTGGTTCACCATGGAATGGTAACAACTTGTAACTACAATGTCGCATTGGTTGCAATATTACTGTAAAATAAATGAGTTTAGAAACGAGATAACGCACAGTTAGTTTATAGTTTGTGTATAGTTGGATGTTGTGTTCAGTGTTTGTGAGTGTTGTGATTGTGAGTTTTGAGTTTGTGAGTGTTGTGTGTGGGAAAGGCGAGTTGTAGAAGAAAGGTTTAACAATTGACAAGTAGGTATAAAGTAAGGTTATTTTATGGTGGGCATGCATAAAGAAATAGGTAAGAAGTACTGACGTATGAACCAATGATAGTCATATTACTAGTTTTATCAATTCCTCTTCTTCGGCAATGCGCTGCGGAATGGAGCTATCTGTCTTCTTCACAAACACCTTACCAAACGAGGTCCAAGTCGCGAATATTTTGTTATTTTTTACATTCTCACGGGCAACATAGTAGATACGTCGAGCCTTGCTTGTCAGCGATTCTGAGATGTAGATTGTACGGTGGGAGTCCTCTGCAAGGTTCAGATGGGAAGTATTGAACTGGGGTGCCTTTTGTTCTCGCTTGGACTTATTGTATTTTCTAAATTGAGAAACTAGGTCCTCTTTTCTGTTGGTGCAGGTGAATTCAACCAATATGGCACCGGCTTTGGTGCGATATATACTTTTCAGTTCGGTACTTGTAATCGGTTCCGCAAGGCCCAGAGAGCCGCCTATTTCACAGACAATTCGAGCCATTTTCTGTTTATTTTCATTGACCTGTTTAGGTATATTACGAATTTCTACCGTGGAACTGCGAGCTTGTCTATCGAGTTGATCGAGCTGAGTTTCAAGGTTCGAGACTCGCTTCTTGTAGTCACAGTTTTCTTTCTCGAGACCGGTTACTTTACTCAGCAATCCTTCATATTGACCGGTCATAAATTCCATCGATTGTTTGATGTCCTGATTTTGCGCAATTAGAGTACTCATAGCACTGGAGAGAGTTTCAAATTTTTCATCCTGCTGTTCTTTGATCTCAGTAAACATGGCTCTTATTTCATTAGTGTCCGGAGAGGAATGCGATGGGAAGTCATTTTTACGTTTCAAGCACTTGGCTGTTTTAATGTAGTCGGCCGTTGATTTGCAGCTAATTGCGGGATCCGATCCGTAGTGTGACATGGGAGGAGTCCTCAATTGTGTATTGGAGTTCGAGGGAGACCTTTGAACCGCCATTGTAGATAGCGGTAATTTGTTTCAAAGCAATGATCGAAAGGTTGTAGAAATCTAGGCCTAAATATTCCGACGGCTGGCACTCGAGACGAGGTGGGAGTTACTCTGCGTACCCGCAACTTAAATTTAGTGGGCGTGACTTTGAGGTGAGTTAGAAGTGGTATGGACTTGGATTGGGTGTGTCCTTGAGTTACGGCGATAATGGGTCTCGATCGAAAATATAATTCTGCACTTTCACACTGCCGGCTTCTCACTCACTCTCACTGAGCCGATTTGAATTTGTAAGCGTCTGCGGTTAAAATAAAAACGAGCAGCGAAATACACGTCCGTTCCATTCGGAGTCCGCGGAGGAAGGGGGAATAGCTTTTTAGCAGGTTTTTCATGAGAACGTAATATATAAAAAAATACCAATATTTTGCAAATATCATTTATTTGCTATTTACAATACCTATAGGTAGTTATTGCACTCAGATATAGATTACCGGCTGTAATTGTAGATATTGTTGATGGGAGAACCACATCCGTGCTACAAATTAGCTAATTATATAAAATGACTGTTCTAAATTCTGCGCTGATAACCCAAGATAGGATGAAACCGCCCGCGGTGTAAAGATATGGCCATATTATTTAAGCGATGTCACTTCTAAAGCGTACTAGGCTCACGCACCCGAGATAAGATTATTCTCACTTAGCTAGTAGAACCTACTCGTCGTAAAGGTACCGCTAACATATCCGTAAGCTTTTTTTACATTAGATATCTAAGTACTTTTTTGTCAATACATACCTAAACACAGAACAAACATCTATGTTCTGATATGTCATCTACCTCTATGTTTTTACCGCCTCTGTGGTCGCTCAAAGGCCAGAGAGCCCGTGTTCGATCCAGGTAGGTACAAATTTGTGCTTGGTTTGGTTGGTGGTACGACTTTGTTTAAGTCTGCCTGGCTAGCTACCACCATATGACTTAAGTCTGTCGCTATAACAATTCTGAATTGTTGTATACCGTCAGTCAGAGAATTTCGGGTGAATACTTGACACCAGGTCAGATGAAAGACAAGGCTTCCCCGTCGTACTAAAGAACCAATGATTACTTCAGAAATGTTTGTCCCGGATGGGAATCGAGCCCACAACCTACAGCATAGAAATCAGAGCTACTACTAAAAAATAAAATCAACTTGGATAAATGGCATAGGTACATGCGGCCTGTTCTAAAGCATTCGATACTCTGTGGAAGCTTTTGTTTAACGTACTAACTAGCATTTACACACGCCTTAATATTACCGTGCAGCGACCGCCTTTCAGCTAATATATTCTCAGTAATTGTTCCTGAACCCTTCTCTATTATTCGCTGAAGTGAAGGCACGTAAGGGCTGTACAATTTATAGGACAAGTTGAAACCGCGACGCTCACATCATTCACTACAATCATCTATTTTATTAATTAAAACAGAATTTCGAAACTGCGGCTAATTAAAATTCCATTGGTGTCTCATAATTTTTGCAGTTAACTCGCTTTCGACACAAAATTGTAAGCGAGCGCATGCTGTGTTTGAAATGAACGTTCCTTGTGAAGCCATCTATTGTTGTCCTCTTAACGTATTAATTATATATTATACTTATTATATTTATTTTATACAACTAGGAGACGGAACAAGCAAGTAGCCCACCTGATGTTAAGTGCACTCTTGCCTATAACAATGACATACTGCGTAGGATAAAATCTACAAAGAACATGGCGCCCGTCAACTTGAGGAATAAAGATGTTAAGCCTCGCGTGGCCGTAATTTCAACCATACCCTTCAAACCGGAACACAGCAATGCTGCTTGGCGGCTGAAATAGGTAGGTATGGTGGTAGTAGTTCCCCGGATGAGCTCTTTCACAACAGGCTCTACTACTTGTTAAATACTTTATATTATACTTACTAATTATATCAAGCATACTCCGTCTTTGTAAAACTTACCTGGAAATAAACAAATATTTTCATTAAAATTATGATGTCAATGATCAAATACTTATTATTGTTCTAACTATAGGCAACGTAAATAAGCTATGCAATAGAATAGCTAATATTAATAACTGTAAAATTGAACAAGCCTCATAACTCAGTTGGTAGTAGCTCTGCCTTCTGTGCTGTAGGTTGTGGGTTCGATTCCCACCCAGGACCAACATTTGTGTTATGAATATAGATGTATGTACTGTTTTTGGGTGTTGTATTGTATGATAAGTATGTATTTACATACAGTATTTCAGTATTAAATCCGTAATCTAGTTCCCATTTACAAGCTATACTTAGTTTGGGGCTAGATAGCGCTGCATCAAATTAATATCCTGTAATATATGGTGCGACGATCTTTTATTAAAATAGATAAAATGGATGAGTTATTTGAAAAAACATACATTTTGAATATCAACTTAAAAATACATCGAAAAAGAAAAAAAAACAGAATCAAGATTACACAAAGTAAATCAAATCAAATTTAATCGATTCATTCGCTTCAACTCTATTTTTCTTGGTTCCTAATTAAGTGCCATCGGTGTGATGTAAGTAAGAACGCAGCCTTTTGCAAATAAAAAAAATCCTTCCGTTCGGTTTTTTGTGTTAATAAAACAAGCTACAATTCAAAATGTTATCTTCAAAATAAAAAGTTTTAAAATATTAAAAAAATCTGTTGAGTTCAAAATATCCCTAGACATTGTTGATGTTGAAAGTTATTTTACATCAAAAAAATTTCACCGATCGCATTTCTGAAAACCCAAATTGAAGACAAAACACCAAAGTTTCATGTTCTCGAATATTCAATCTGAAGTATTTCAAGCACCGAGAATTATCGGTGATTTGAATACCAGTTTTACATAGTACAGCCTCATAAGCACATCAATTTGTAAACCGTATCAAACCAACCACTTAAAACCAATATCATTACAATATGGATAGCAAAATCACAGCTAATCAGTGAATCTAAAATGATTAGAACATCTGCGCAACAATAAAATTAATACTTTAAACGGAAACCGGTAGAGATAAAACTCTCGCCCTATATTAGTCCCTAACGGGGCCGGGAGTGGACTCATTCCCAAACTTTGGCACATAAAAGTTAAGGGTACATTACGCCAAGTAATAAGCGAACAACGCACCCTTAAATTGGATGAGTCCGACTCCTGATCTATTCGCGGACCGAACAATTGGGAGGTGATTAACCTTCCGTTGCTTTAGGACGCGATTTGATCACACTATATACACAAAGGGGCATAATCACCTCAACGGTATAGGGGTTTGGTGCTCGGTTCTTGTTTCTCTCGCCTCTTTGAAAGGTGGTTTTGAATGAATGAATGAGTAATTAATAATACTTTATTGTACACCTTTAAATATGTCATAATTAGTGAGGCTTGTTATGGCATGTTTTAAAGGTGTACAGCTCAGTTGGTAGTAACTCTGCCTTCTACGCTGTAGGTTGTGGGTTTGAAGGGATAAAAACAATAAAAATAGCCTTTCAATACATAAATTAACCTTTTAACCTTTTGTGTTTGGTTAAAACATGATACGAGCAAGGCACTCTATGTTGTCGTCGGTCCGCATACCTACAAATTTTAGTGGAACCTAATGAGAGGTGCAAATATATTAATCTTAACTATTTTCATAAATAACCTTGTGGAAAAAGTAAACACTGTTTAAAACCACAGAGAAGTCTGCCTGCGGCATTAAATGCAATTCCTTAAACAAAGTTATCGTCGAAAAGAAACATCCTACTGATTTTTTTGATATGGAATTATGAGGGTTGGTCGCAAGCGCGTTTAGGCAGATCCTTCCACCAGCAGTAAGATAATTCAGCCGAAATCGTTGACTGATTAAAAGTATTATTTAGTTTAGTAGAAAATCCATTTCAAGGGCATCTTCTATGAAAATCCTTGTCGCAAAATCATAAATTACTAAATTCAAATAATTTTAATATGTTTGTAATCACTCCACATTAAATCTTAAATACTTCGATAAAACTTCGCCACATAAATAAATATATAAATAAATAGAACACATTATGTTTTAATGTAATAAGGATATCATTCACTTCATTATTATTCCTGACGTTCCGAAGTCGCACCAACCGTGGTCGTGGGTTGGTAACTAAACGTAATATCTTGAGAAGTCGTCAGCTCGGTAGAGGTACTTCCGCTCGTAAAGTAACAAGATCCACTGCTCGAGAAACCAGTTCAGCTAATCTACGTGTCATGAGGAAAGCAAACTAGCAATGATACAGCGAGTCATGTCTGTTGCGTGATCATGCAGGCTATCCAGAGATATTACGATATACTCGTGTAGGTACGTGTCTAGATCCCTATCAACAGCTTGTAACTAGTATATCAACTTATACCTATTATTACTATTATTATTTTTAATTGTACGACGGGTAAGCACTTGGCCTTCATCTCACCTGGTTACAAGTTGAGATAAGGCCGAAGATGGAGGCGCACTTCACCCGGAATCCTCAACAAACTGAGGACTTACTTCTAAATGCCGGAACACAACAATTTTAGAAATGTTATTATGGCAACAGAATTTGGTTAGATGGTGGTAGCTAGCCAGGCGAACTTACACAAAGTTCTACCACCAACCAAACCAAGCACAATATATTGTACTCCCCATGGGGATCGAACTCGGGACCTCTGGATCTGAAATCAGTGGGTTGAACCACTAAGACCACAAATGCGGTTGAATTCGTTGTGTTTGGTTGACTTCGGGTTTATTAACCAGAAGTCACCAAACAAAATTCAAAGAAAACATAATTATAACACGCACTGTGATACACCTAGTCTGTGATAATAACACCTATAATATAGAGAGATGATAATGATGATACCTAGATACATAACATCAGTTATATA
The DNA here is from genome assembly GCA_951394065.1 of Venusia cambrica. NCBI lineage: Eukaryota > Metazoa > Arthropoda > Insecta > Lepidoptera > Geometridae > Venusia > Venusia cambrica. Next base: position 10,391,485 of record OX596043.1, on the reverse strand, counting down.
ATTTATTTATAAGTTTAAGCCGGTAAGAGTAAGATATTTTTTTATTCATCCACAACCGGAAAAAATCAGCAGTAGGACTGTCCTACCAGTGATCTCGACCTGTTCGACAGAGAGAGACGATTGAAACGGCTGGAGGGAGAGAGACTCTTAGGCTGGCAGCGGGTCGTAGATGAAATCAAGCAGAAAGATTGTTAAGAAAAGATCGACAGCGTATGTTCTGGGTTTTTTTACAGGACATTATTTATTTACACAGCGCCATGACCAAACTAAGCAAAGCTTGTAACATGGAAACTATATTACGGATATAATACTGACATATACATTTTTTAATTAATACATACTTATCATACTAACTATACAACACTCAAACACAGAACTAACATCAATTGATGTTTGTCCTGGGTGTGAATCGAACCCATAACCCACAGAACAGAAGGCAGAGCTATTACCAACTGAGCAGTGAGGCTTGTTACGAATTTAGATGTCGTTAAAAACTTGCCACGGTAAACCTGTCTAATTACTTGCATCAATGCTTAGGAAGGGTGCGCCTTTCCTACATTTCATAGCCAGTAAGGAACTTGCAGTTACCTAACATGTGCAGTGAGCAGTGCATAGGAAAGTGATCAGGCAGCATTTTTGACGGGTTTCTCTCAAACGAGCTTTCTCTCCCCCAGGCCAGTGGCCGCACGCCTCATCTTGGCAGAGATGTGAAATCTAACAATAGAAACTATAGGGGAGTGTGGTCATATTAATTTTGTACTTTAAATCAGGAATACTGTACCTAGTTTTCTATGATAACCAATTGTATTCGTTTTGTTACTTTTCATTCTTGATAATTTAAGACTATTCGTTAACCCATGTAAGTTTTTAGCCGAATAAAAAAATATATATTATTATTATGCATATAGTTTAAATTAAGCATGTACTGTTGTAGTAACCATTGGTAATCCTAAAAAAAAACAACTAGTTAGTTACTACACATCGTTTTTTTTTTATTACGAATTACGATTGAACTACGTTTAAAAAACAATCTCGCCTAATGGGAAGCGACCATGTGGCTGACTATGTAGCATGCCGGTCTTGAAGCCGACCTAATTCATTCTCGTCTTGAAGTGGCCCATTTTGTATTTTTTAAGAAAAACTCGGAGGACAGTATTCTACTCCTTAGCCGTTCGCGGGTTTTGTATGCTAAAACAAAGACAAGTTTTCTGGTGATACTTTCAAGTTGATGAGAGAACCTCTCCATAACCCTCGTACCAATTTATCTTCAAACAGCGCAAGCACGAGTCGAAAAGCCTAAAAAGCTTTCGCGAAAGTGGTAGGCCACACTAATGTTTGTCCATTATGAACTCTACCCGCGTTAGGAAAAAAGAAAAATGCTTATAAATTAGGAGCTCGCCACCAGCGCTCGTTGAACCCCCCATTATTCGTCTGCGCCAAATTATTACGCAAACATTATGCTCGGAGCGTACGAGCAGCAATTCTTCTGCGAGCATTGTTATCACACGTTCTATACACGCGTTTATGCTGATACAGATATGAATGGGACTTTAAAAATAAAAGCCCATAATATCGGGTTGGAATTTGCCCTACGTTCGTTTGGCACGGGCCATTGCGCACCCTCAGGTGATAAAGGCGTTAAATACGATTAAGAGGTCTCTAATGGCATCGCCCAATAACACCCAATACTCCCACTCTTATCACACTTCGACCCAATTTCCTCAATTACCAGGATCAAGGAGAAGTAATGAAATGAGAGTAATCATTATCTCACTCGTCCATTCTTTCTCGGCGTCGCCGGAGGCTCTGCATTAAAAGACTACTGCGGATTATAATACAATTTATTCAGGTGCTTAATTTGAGCGACTAGCCCGCTTTGAGCGTAATTTATTTTTATTTCTCTTGGATGTGGGCTCGGGCTTAAAGATTTACTCATACCTCCACTTTTCATTAAAGCTTTTCTTGTGTCAAACGAGATACTGAATTAATAAAGTCGGCAAAGCGACTTTGATGAATGCAGCTCTCGTTAGCGTCGGAATATTGCAAGTCGAGTTCGCGCCTACTGCGGAGCACCGGGGCCGGAGAACTTATAACGAGTTACATGTGTCTCGGGTGGAACGCCGTCATACCAACTTTCAACAATTATGGAAGTGCAAATAGGTATTAGATTGAACACACATTGGGAGGGGAGAAATTAAAGTCCGATCATAGCCGCTGCGATCGCATTCGACCGGCTGGCAGTCTAATCGAAACTTTTGATTAAAATCAAGCAAACTGTAACAGTGCAGCGATTCTGTGTGAACGCGGAAATCTTTATTTGAGCTCATGTTATGTTCAGATTGGGAAACTCCGATCAACTGCGATTGAGTCCGTGTTTGTACAATCGATTACCGGTGGCGCGTAGTTTGACGGCGACCACCGATTCTATTTCCTTTTTAGGCGAAAACTAAAAAAGTATTTTTTAGTTCACTTTTTGCTACATCTGTCTGTCAGTTTTTAAATATTTTCACATTGCACTATGTTAAATTATAGAAAGTCTCTAACAGTTATTTTAAAAAAGTGTGCTCGTCTAGTGGTGCCGCTGTTTTTTTTTTATTATACGGTGAAGTGCTTGGCCTTCATCTCACCAGATTTTTTCAAGTTATGACAAGGCCGATGGGGAAGCGCACTTCACCCGGTATCCTCAACAATCTGAGGAACTGGCTATCTTACCTATAAATGCCAGAACAGAACAATTCTAAAATTGTCAATTCTAAAAAAAACACCACGGAGGCAAAACAAGTGTGTTTTGACAAGTTTTTCTATTAGTTACGTCGGTCATTCTAGACATTAGGCGTTCTTCGCCTAATTACCGTACTTTTTTTTTATTTTATGTTTAATTGTCTTAAACACATTCAAATACGTAACACATAAAATATGTTAACAATTAATAAGGCATTTGACTATAAGATGTTGTTTTCTAGTTAATGAGACTTAAACATTTTAAGAGTACGCTAATTAGATATATCTAAGAATTAATGTAACGTTAATTAGAAAATATCAATAAGTCGATGTAAGTTACAATTTCACGCATTAAACTGAAATACAAACAAATCAAGAAAACATATTTTCTTGATTGGTTAATTTTTCACATTTTGCTGAAACGAAATTAAATAAATAGTAATATAGGTAAATAGTACTTAGCTTTCAAATATAATAAACATATATTACATTAAACACCTACATCACACTACAATATAAAAAATTGACATTAAATATTTAAATTCCCGATTCCCGACCGACCAGCATGGCGCGACTCAGGTGACTGGCGGTGACAGTCAAAGTCAAAGTCAAATATTTTTATTCATTAAGATCTTTAGGATCATTTTGAAACGTCAAATCTACCGCCTGTTCGGAATCGCGACCAGCACACAATGAGAAAGGCAAGAAACTCGGGCTGGTTAATTTTTTGATGATCCATTTAACATTTAGGTGTACAGTGTTTATAATAATTTAATAGCATTACAAGTGTTACCTACATCATAAACCTTAATACTTATATATATAATATTATCTTAAAACATTGATTATTACATAAATACTTAATGGGCAGTTTCTTAACATTGAAAAATCACTATTTTACTGTCAAGTGGTATAGCAACATCGGGCGTCGCGTTCTTATCGTCGATATAGTCACTAATTTTGTAGTAGGCACTTTTAATTAAATTATTCTTTATATACAATTTGAATTTACGAGCAGAGAGTTTGGTGGCGCTTTGAGGAAGCTTATTATAGAATCGTACACAGTTTCCTAAGAATGAATGATTTACTTTTCCTAAGCGATACCTAATTATGTCAAGTTTATTTTTATTTCTAACACTGTGTACATCACTTCTATTACCAAACTCATCAATGTTCCTGTGAGCGTGCATTAGATTTTCATAAATGTATTGGGAGCTGACTGTAAGAATACCAATCTCTTTAAAACGTTCCCTGAGAGAGTCAC